>OZ020245.1:7587510-8187510 GCA_963971285.1 Astropecten irregularis | reverse complement strand
ATCCACTCAACTGAGCAATTATTCTTGAACTCACAAGTGGCACAGAAGGCAATAAGACTGACTGACAGAGTCTGAGATGACGGGACTGCATGGTTTCTCTAGCCTCTGGTGTTATAGCCTAGGGTATCATTCCATCTACATGATTGAGTACTGGTTACTGGTAGGCCAAAAGCCATTAAATTTCATCTTACAAATATGTAGATGTGAAATAAATAAATAATATCAAACAAAATGTAAAATCTGATTTACTGATATATTTAACAAAAATGTTAAAGGTACAGTACAGGATTGATCAGACATGATGTTCACAAATGTTCACTTTCAGGGTATGACGATGGTGCTGTTAGAAACATAACCTTAAAATAGTTCCTCCTGAAATGGTGTATTTATCCAGAAATTAGTCAAACAAAGACAGAAAACAGTTTTGATTTCTGGGTAACATCAAACCATTCTTTATGTTTCATAAAAAAATTGAGTCAGGTTTTCGCTACTTCTCATGACTCAGATGTCCAATTAAGCTCAAATTTTCGATGGCTTATTATTTCATGTAGGGGCCTACAGTACATGTTGGATTAGACAAAGTATGAGTGCTGTTCTGTGACCTTTACCAATCATGTATTATACCTTTAAGAATAATAGTCATCACAAGAGTGCACATACACATCATGTGTTCAATAGAAATTTGTCAACCGCGATGAAGAACAGACAATTTATCATTTTTTCTTTGAAAAACTAACATGCGAGTTAACTTAATTGGCACGTGTGAGGGATTACATGCCAAATATTAAATTGATTCAATATCCACAAACATACATTTTCAGTTTTCATCACATTGACTTCCTGCCTGAGTGCTAAGCTTTGTGAGTTTCCATACATTAGGTTTATATCTTAAAATTTCCTACCCGGTAGGCATACCCGGCACCTCAAAGCATAGAATGAATTTAACAGTGCAGTACTGCAACAGGACTAACTGCTAAAATCCTGGTTCATGCACTACGAATGTGACAACACTGAGAGCTCTTTTTAATCCATCATTCAAGCAAATCATTCAAACCTCAAATTCTCAATTAAACTTGAATATAATGTGAATATCTGCCAATTTCACTGGCAATTTGTATAATTTAGAAATGCATAGATGAATCAAAACTGACGGCCTCGTTACTGTTCCTCTTTACTGCTTTGGTGCCCCCGGTTCTAAATGACATTTTGGTTTTTCTTGGGAAGAGCCTGGGCCCTATGGCAAGGGAAAACTGTCCTAGCAGCTTATATCCCTATAAGAACAATGTTCCTACAAAAGTACAGTCTGCAGTACGAGCTATCAAATAAGAATGTCTTTCTGATGTAAATTTTCTATAATTAATCCTGTCCACTAAGCAGACAAGAATGTTACAGCTCCTTCTATCAGGGGCCAATTTCAGGGCGCTGCTTAGCACAAAAATTTGCTAAGCATGACATTTCAGTCTTAATAAAAACAGGGTTAACAACCAAATATCCATGTGTTGTGCATCGCTTGTGATTGAAAGATCTTGCGGGCTGTTGTTGACTGACCATGAACATAAAATGAAATTTGTAACTGTGGTTTATTTTATAGGGCTAGACATTTTTGTGCTAAACAAATTGTTGTGCTTAGCAGCGCCGTGAAATTGGCCCCAGATGCCAAGGTTGGTTTTTTTTCCCTAAAACTTCTTTTGTACTTCTTTTTGGGGAGAAGAAGAGGGGGCGGGGAGGGGGGACCTTGGGCTTCTTTAAACTCCCAACCTTTTTCCCTGGCCATCTCCAGACAGGTCCTCTACAGGCTTGCCAGCTTACAGTGCTATAATGCCTACGACGCCCGGCCGCGGCGGCAATTCAAGGTTTCACGACCAGAAATTAATAACAAGTACGGGGTCACTGGAGCAATCTTCTCGCAGGAAGTCCAGTAGCTCACCTGAGGGCTAGCCTCTAATGACCCAATCCAGGCTCATTGCAGGGGCTTTGATCATGATATCGCAGTCAAAGAAAATATATTGCATCTCTTATTAATTTGCACAAACAGATCAACCCGAAAGAGTATATTTTCACTGCAATTGATGACTTGCAAAAAGAAATTCATATGGACTTATAAAAAAACACACACACGTACGACAGGAAGACATGTCCTGGTTTATGTTTTGTGTATATATTTCATTACTTTGTGGCCTGACTTTCCAATGTCACGTTGATTATGAGTGATCACGTTCCCGCATGGGTAAATCCAATCTAATCATGGAATATGTCATGCTATTGGCCTGGTGACCAAGATGACCTTGTTGTTCATCAACACTGGTACACAGCTTGATGATAGAGGGCGCTACTCATATTTATTGAGGGCATTATAGGGTGCACCACACTATTAAATAGTGTCCTCATTGATATTAGTGTAAAACACCTCAACTTCACAGTTAAACAAATCTTAATCCAGAAGTCTCTCAGTGATTGGTGCAATAATGCAAAACAAAGCTTGAATCCTCATCTACATGATTCCTTTCAATTATTGGTATGTTAGCAGATCAGATTTTTTGCTAATTGCCCCAAGAAAAAAACACCCCAAAATGTCCATTTTCCCCAACCAACTTCTTGCGGCCAGTTTTCATGAAGCAACCCTCCACGTTCAAAACAATGTAGGGTCACATTTTAAGCCAACATTTCTCAAGTCTCCACCCTTAGTCCCTTATGTACATGTATGTGAGTGACAACAGTGCTTCCTAAACACTAACCACCTGAAGCGTGCATGCCCCTAAATACCCTGACAAAATAAAACTCCCTCGAAGTGTTGCATTATGCGTGCATTAAAATGAATAAACATCACTTTGGATCTAGGCACTTTAAAAATTTTGAATAATTGATTCATCGATTGATTTGCAAATCTGAGTTAAACCTCCACATGTTTAGAGTGGGACTCGGGTTACCATGTACTCAGACATTCCTGTTGAATCATTCAAACTTACATGGAATGAAAAAAAAACATCTTTTTTCAGTAGGTGGGGAGAATTTTTGGATAATCCGGCAATGACCTAGAATTTTCCAGTAGCAAAACAACCATCTATTCTCTAATAAGCACAAGAATGAAGAATACAATTTAATTTTCAAAATAACGAAGTGTTTCAGTATAATGCCCTTAGTTATAGGTAATCCTTTTTAGGGGGTTTGATTATTCGCAGCAATAAGAATTGTCATATCATATTTTTCATAATCAATCCTGGAAAACTGAGTTTAACACAAGTTTGTCTTTGAGAAAGATCCTGTAAGGATCGAAACGCGTCAGGCCCTCCTAACTTTAAGCATTTGATACATTTCAGGTCATTTTGTCTGATGAGCAGTTTGCAAGAGGTTTATTACTTGTATTAACACAAAAACCTCAGAAAGAGTGTACGAAGATTTAAACGAAAAAACAACAACATAGGCCTCTTTATAAGTATTGTCAACAAAAGATGTTGATCACAAAACACACATCATGCCTGGAATAGTTTTCATCCCTGATCAAGTACAAGAGAAAATTCACACAATAAAATCTCTAGCCACAGGAAAAATCTTCATCACCAATGTGAGAGAGGCAAAAAGATGAATAGGCATAATACGTGTACATACATGTATGTGTGTGTGTATTATGTAAACTGACACCACAAAATGAATGGAAAAGCGACAAAGTCTCGCAACGTAAATATCATTGCCACTGAAATGAGCCGGAATGGGAAATCTCTAGTGGCATGTGACACTCGGGGCTATATCTCCGACACTCTGTTGGAAATCAGAGATAATTCTGTAGATTTTCTTTGAATGGGATACAAGTCTAGGCACAAGCTGCACTACTAAGTAGATGTTTGGTGATGACACCTCCACGACTTTCCACTCGTTTTGTGATGCCAGGTGGCGTGCGAGTATATGCTTACCTGTCTGAAGGCACCAGGCAGGTCGTTCACCCAGTGAAGGCTGCAAATATGAGACAGAGAAAGAGAAACGAGAAAGTAGACACGTGGGATTAGTACAATTAAGCAGCAATTTACCATTTCATGTCAACTTGTAACCGACACTGATTTCATTGTAACTAATCTGAACAGCTGTGGGTACTGGGCATGCTGGGTAGACTTTGCTTTGATGTCAGCCATTGCCAATCCCTGACATGCCTGAGGAATTATCAGTTATGAAACAATGCAAAATTGCTATCAAACTGACCAACCTTCTTTTGTCCTCTAGACAAGGATGTCTTTTACTAAAATATCATCATGTGCAATAAGGTCTTTTAAGGGTTCAAAAAAAAAAAGGATAACCTTTTTCACACAAAAACCGACCCTAAACCAAACATGCCAAATGGAAGGGAAAATTTGTAACAATCATTTGATAGGATCCAAACATAACTACAACCCTTTCTATAATCAGGGCTCAATATCATGGTTACCCCCAGAATAAAATCAGTATACATGTAGTTCCTGTGTACATTTCAACTGAGAAGCAATTACCAATAGCGCTCCGCACTAATGACGTCACAAAATCCCCGGCTGTCAGACAAACATTGTCTAACACGCGTAGTGTACATGGACGCGAGGACACCCACACACGTGCATGGTTGCAATGTTTGTCAGAGATCCGGTGCTATTTATAGCGTAAGTGCGGAGCGCTATTGCGTGAGGGTGCATGCACTTCAAATGGATTTCTAGAAAGCAGAGTACAACTAGAAATTCAGCACTACTGCTAATTTGCGCAATGAATGATGATCATAATAACAGGTATGAGCATAGAATTCTGCAATATAACTATAAGCAGGGCCTTGATACTGGGCCAAGCTTACGCGGCATCTGATTCTCTTTAAAGTTCTCTCATTATTAAGACCCCTTTTCAAGGCTTATATGGAAATAATGCAAGACATATGTCATAATTGGGCTTGTATTTTCATAATGCAACTGATAACAATTGGCTTACAGTGCATGTTTAGGCTATTATGCTTGAAACTCTTGGAAAGTTAATCATAAGATTATGAGCTGCAAATGAGAACAAGCAGAAAACCTTGGCCAATGAAAGATTTGGGTCAATGGTAAAACTGAATAAGAAAGTTTGTATTACAAGTTTGTAAACGTTCGTTTAGCTTCCACCAGTCAACCTCGTCCCCACCCTCTCACTTGTTCTGTGCAGTATACAAGACCATTCCCAGGTCAGGGCTAACCCTTGTGAAAGCTAAACGAACGCACCTCTTCCATAAAGCTCTTTTTCTGAGGACTGAAAAAAAAAGGTCTGAACATCCATGAGCTTTTTACATAAAGCTTTTGCATAAATTTCCTGAAGTCGCATTTGACAATTCAACTACAGTATAACACTATAAACCAGCGCGTTGCCATCCACAGTATAGAAAAAAAAAGTGCAAAATGCATTCGAAAAAAACAGAGGGACTTTATGCATCACAAATCTCAGAGGAATTTGGGCAGAATTGACCTAAGTGCTGGAGAACGGCTCAGACTGCCTTCTTGAAAACAATGCAATTCTGAAAGCAATTCTTTCCAGTAGGCAGGGAAAGACTGCACGAGGGGATTGATCATTATAATCTCATTTGTCCTTGCAGTCGTGGCAGTAGGGATTCCACTGACATCAAATCATAATCAACTTTTGCCTTCCTAGATACATGATGTATCTCTGTTCACATGACATTAAAGGTATAATACATGATTGGTAATGGTCACAGAGCAGCACTCACACTGTCTAATCAAGGTGCATGAAATAATAAACCTTCGAAAGTTTGAGCTAAACTGGACATCTGAGTCACGAGAAAATAGCGAAAAACTCAACTCAATTTGTTCATATAAAACATAAAGAATGGTTTTGATCTTACCCTGAGATCAAAACTGTTTTAGGTCTTTGTTTGACAAATATAATGGATAAATGCACCATTTCAGGTGAAAATAATTTAACATTATGTTTCTAACAGCACCATCTTCATACCCTGAAAGTTATGACATAAATCTCTGAACATTTCTGCTTGGGTATGTTACCAATCCTGTACTGACCTTTAAAGAAATTCAGTACTATTTAAGCCTACATAATTTGCTTTTTCCTTTCCAAATATGCATCTTGAATAAAAGCAGAGGACGAGCATTCAATATGTAGTAATCTCTGGTTCTCAAGGAATATTTTATTTTCTTAGGGGAGGAGGGTTGGAGTGGGGGTTGTGTGTGATAAAGATTCCTATAGGGGCATGTCCAGAATCTTTCTGGATTTTAAAGAAAACATGTATAATCGGGAAAATAGGCTGCTGAAAACTTCTCACTTGCTAGTTATGACCTGAAGTTTTAAAAATTAAGAATGTGTGGGGGAACCTGATATTCATCTTGGAAGAACTGATGTCAAATTCTGAGAAAGAAACGTACTTTCATGAAGGAGATTTGAATATTTGAAGGCCTGATATGACGGAAGGCAGAATGACTTGCCTACCCCCACCCTCCTTGGTCACTCTGAACTCCCCACCCCCTTTCCTTGTCCTGATCCTCTCATCCAATTATTATGTGATCTTTACTTGCATATTCTTGTCCTCTTGTCTTTAAGCTATACAAATTTAGCTATAAAGATCCTGCTAAACTTGTAGGATTGAAACACATCAGGCCCTTCTATAACTCCAAGCATTTAAAAAGGGAAGGATGAATTAACATGACATTCATGTCAGGGGTATACATGTAACATGCCCCTAAGGATGTTCAAACCTACTAGACAGAACATCAAGGACAAACCTGCACTGGTTCCCTAAAGCATCATCTCAATTCCTTAGAGGTAATTCATGTTTACATGCAATTCACTGTCAACTGCGTATTAACATTACAAGCACGGAAACTGACAAAAGGTGAATAGGACCAACATGCAAGGTCAGGATGCGGAACAACGTACCAAGAAAAGTGCAGGAATCAGAGGGGACCAAATGAAGGAAGCAGTGGGATGTGGGTGGTTGGGTGAGTAAGTGAGGTGTAGGGGGTTCATTGGAAGTAACTAAAAAGATGTGAGGATGCGGAACAACGTACCAAGGAAAGTGCAGGAATCAGTGGGGACCAAATGAAGGAAGCAGTGGGATGTGGGTGGTTGGGTGAGTAAGTGAGGTGTAGGGGGTTCATTGGAAGTAACTAAAAAGATGTGAGGATGCGGAACAACGTACCAAGGAAAGTGCAGGAATCAGTGGGGACCAAATGAAGGAAGCAGTGGGATGTGGGTGGTTGGGTGAGTAAGTGAGGTGTAGGGGGTTCATTGGAAGTAACTAAAAAGATGTGAGGATGCGGAACAACGTACCAAGGAAAGTGCAGGAATCAGAGGGGACCAATGAAGGAAGCAGTGGGATGTGGGTGATTGGGTGAGTAAGTGAGGTGTAGGGGGTTCATTGGAAGTAACTAAAGATGTGAGGATGCGGAACAACGTACCAAGGAAAGTGCAGGAATCAGAGGGGACCAAATGAAGGAAGCAGAGGGATGTGGGTGGTTGGGTGAGTAAGTGAGGTGTAGGGGGTTCATTGGAAGTAACTGAAGCAGTATTGTGTCCAAGTCTGATCAGTCTGAGTCCGACTCCATCCGAGTCCGAGACCGAGTCCGGCATGCATAATATACATAATAAATCAAAATCACACAATTTGTTCCCTTTTTTTTTCAAAATGACAAAAACAAGTTTAAATCTTACTGGTTCAAATCAAAGCAGCTTAGAAATTAAGCAGAGAGACCTGAAAGGAGGATCTTTCTCAAAGATCCTGTTAGGATCGAAATGTGTCAGGCCCTCCTAACTCTAAGCATTTGATATACTTCAGGTCATTTTGGCTGATGAGCAGTTTGCAGTAGTTTATTGATTGTATTAATGACACTAAAAACTGGTCGAATTTGACGGTTTTGAGCCGGACTCGGCCCGAGTCATCAAGTCACAGAGTCCGAGTCCGAGACCAAGTCCGAGTCATGAACCTCCAAGTCCGAGTCCGAGACCAAGTCTGGCAAAATCGGTCTCGAGACCGGACTCACAGCACTGAACTAAAGATGTTCTTCCATTAAATTTGTGTAAGTCCACAGTTTTAAGTCTTTATACTACATGATTGTATAAGAGGTCAATTCTGTATACGTTCAGTTACATCGCCTCCAATTCATCTATTGAAAATTCTTCATCTGATATCTCTGAGTGTTTATCCTGGATTAGGTACTTAGATACGTAGCTGTCAGTCTTTTGAAAAGGTCTCCACAAATGCTCTGAAATAACATCTGCCTTTTCCTCTTATATCAAAAGATAAACAGCACTGCTATAAGTGTTTTGTTCATCTTTATTTTCACCTTCATCTTCTGTCCGACACGTGATGTTTGGCATCAAACAGAGACAAATGTTGAATTGGATAAGGAGACCGTGCAAAACACGGCGGAAGGAAGTGCAGAGTCCATCGTGCGCATCATAACATCACCGTCTGAGGTGACGTGTACTTTGCAACCTTTCCCGGAGGTTGAGCCTGAAATCTGTCTTTTGTCAACGGCTCCTTGTGACAAAATCCACACAACGGATGTTAAAAAACATCACGAAAGCACTACACTTCTTAATTAACCCGTCAAATTCCATCATCAAATTAATCCAATCACGATCAACATCAATCATCAAGTTTCCTAAATTTAATAGAGCCCACCGAATGATATAAAAAGGGCATAAAGCTTGACAAATCAACACGAGCCTCGGGACAAGGATATGACAATTTCATTTCACCGTACAAACTAATGAGTTTTGACGACCACTGCTGAGGGAATCTGCAATATTTAAATTCATTCAAGGACAACAGATGCAAACAGAGATGTCAGCTACCAGTACATGTATACTCTTCAATGGTGAGAAGGAAACAGTGAAAAGGTGTCTCGCTTTAGGATGTTACACACATGTATAAACCAAGATCCTTATGGTAGGTTTGCGGTGACACAATCGTTTTGGTATTTAAGTGTGTGTGGTTCTGAGAAGAACCAATGGTTTAATTCACTCACCATTCCTAACAGTGTCACCCTCTTGATGACGACCAGAGCACACTGTTCAGAACGTTGAGTGTTTAAACCATTGCATTGGTTCTTATCAGAACCAAACACTAAATAACAAAGAGATTATGGTGTCACCGCAAGCCTACAGTACCTTATTTTAATAGTACTTCCACCATGTACAGCTTTAGAGTCAGCGTACAGGAATTGCAAGGCCTCCAAAATATTTTTTGAGTTTGAGACAGAAAATGGACTCAACAGTTCGTAAACAGTGCAAACAGTCATCATGGGAAATCTTGGTTCATCAGATGCTGGGTTTTCAAGGAAATCAAGATTTAGTGTCTTTTCCACGGATCGTTCCTCTTAATTTAGCAATTCGAAAGCATTGTGTACCTGTGAAGGATTCGGAGGGGGGGGGTGGGGTGGTTAGATTATTTCAGCCGTATTATAGTTCTGGTACATGAAACAACATCTGTAAGGAAGTTTAAGACCTTCACTTTTGTTTATAAGTACCAAATTCAGCCAAAACGCACATCTTTGCAAATCCTATATGCAGTCTTCCACATGACAAACCCTGTGAGAACAGGGCCCAATGTCATAGAGCTGCTTAAGCACAAAAATTGCTTTAGCATGATCTTCCTTGATCAAACAGGATTACGTACCAACCAAATGTTCATGTGATGTTTACTGCTTTTGGCCATTTTTAGCTGAGCATAACATACACAAGGAGTTTTGGCTGGCATACTGATTTTATTTACCGGTACCAAGGTTTTGGTGCTCAAGCTGAGCTCAATTAAATTGGCCCCAGTTCAGGAGAATATCATTCCTCTATATTTGACACTGGATGGAACATTATCACTTACTGGTGGCTCTATAATTGGAATTCAGAATTGAGTTCTCTGACAGAATGCCATACACACTTGTCTGGTGCATTAACCCCAAGATCTGGAATGACAATCCCTCAGGTAGTAGGTTCAAGTTTGTGGGTTAGCCTTCGCATAAAAGCATGCGTACTGTGTCGAAGAGTCGAAAACATGTCTGCACCACATAAATCTGGTTCAATGAGAAGAGATACTTTTAATAAAGTCTTTTGAAATTTGCCATGTTCACTCCTCAGTGTGATTTTAAATGGACTTCTTTTATCATGTTAAAGCGCCTTTGATGATGATTCAGCCAAAACCCACCTGAATCACTCAATCGTTTCCATGTTTTTTTACAACATTCTCTCAAAACAAATTTAAGCAAGGTCTTTTTCCGTTTATTTTCATGCACTCTAATTTTGTAATAACGGCCGGTGGGTGCCTTTACCGTACATATAAGAAAGTCCCATACGGTGCCCAGTTTTTGAGAAAACAGTGACAAACTCCCACAGTATTTTTAAAATCTTTTCACCGTTATTTTTAATCTTTAAAAGATCTAAATTGTTTTTGGTCATTGGTTTGACTCTTTTCCTGAATAAATACAGCATTTCAGGCAGAAAAAACTTTTACGGTATGTTTCTACCATCACCATCTTTATTAAAGGTCAATCTGTGAAGATTTCTGTTTCGGTATGCTACCAAAGTAAGTTAGTACCATTAAATGTCATAATAATTATATCATCTTTGCATCCTACCAAAACAGCAAAACAAAAAGTTATTTTGCAAAAGTGGAAAGATCCGGCAAACTGACGCTGCTTGTAAATAATTAAGCTGTAATTTTGCTGTTTTCGACAAGATGTTGATCTTAATAGCGATAACGCACAGCGCAACGAAACAACGGTTTGCAGTCCGAGTTGTAGTCATGCAAAAGCTTGCACACTGACTGCACAGCGCTCAAAACATGAAAATAATCCCCGGCCAGTACTTAATAGCCCGCAACTTTCAAAAAGAGCAATCAAAACAATTCTACGCTTCATAACTGCCTGAGCACTAGATCGCACACAGATAATAACCCCTAACTGTATGGACCGTGGCAAGACTCTTTATCCTAACATGGCAATCCCGCAAAAGGGGCGACTAAGTCTTTTCCCTCTTTTATTAAAACAGTGCCAATAAATTTCTGGCTGAGATAAGGTGAGTTATTTATTTTATTTCTTCTTTGGTTTTTTTTTTCTGAGTGAGTGAAGGAGTCATGCCAGAGGAAATGAAAGTTAATTGAGAGATGTCTGTGATGAGCAGGGGGGAGGGGGGGGGGGAGGGGGAGGTGGAAAGGTGGGGGATGTTGTGGGGGCTGGGACACAAACTCCGGAATAGATTCAGCATGTTTGGAGATGCACCCAAGCAAAACTGATCTTGACAAAATGCCGGCAGTGGTTAATGTCTAAGAGAGTGTACAACTGTACAAGGCGCTTGGCTTAAAGGAAAGAAAGAAACCAAAACAGAAATGTTCACAGATTTATGTATAACTTACAGGGTATGAAGATGGTGGTGGTAGAAACATACCGTTAAAATTTGTCCACCTGAATGAAATGGTATATTTATCCAGAAATTAGTAAAACAACGACCAAAAATCTTTTAGATCTTTTAAAAGATCGATAAAGATCCTGCTAGGATTGAGATCCGTGAACTCCCAGCATTTTATACATTTCAGGTCATTATTTTGGCTGATGAGCAGTTTGCGGCAGTTTATTAATTGTAATAATAGCTACTGATATTACAACAACCTTATTTTAACTACAGTATTGCAATACAGATATTAAAATCTGTTACACACGAATCCGACGAACGATTCATGTAGTTGGCCCTGCAGTGTATCCCCACAGTAATAGTGCGGCGAGCGTAAATTCTTTTGTTGCCACACAAAAGGCAGGCGGGGACACCGCAGTAATGGCGGATGGTTTGTCATGCCGTCGGATCGGTCTACTTAACTTACATATTAGACCCAGATATGAATGTGTGCTAACATTCTTCACATTACCAATCATTACAGTGTTAAGTACAGTAGATACCAAACACTTGTTTTGCAGCTTTTCAAGTTGTTGTGCACAGTGACATTTTAGTTCCGCAATCAAAACAAAATGGCAACTGTCAGACAGGACAACTGAATTTGATCAATATTTGTAATCCTGATAGATAATGGCCCAAGTAGATACACTTCAGTGTGTAGCACAGTCATTAATCTGCCAAACACAAGCACTTCACCTTTGCAAACAAGAAAGGCGGGATGAGATGACCGACCCGCCCATCTGAGCTGCAAATAGTTTGGCCCGTAGCTGGCTCAGTGCCTCAGTCAATGATGTACACTGCCCAAGTACTTTTGTGACACACCGCCTGTACTTTATCACACACATACAACACATAAACAAACGAGCTGAGCACAGGCACAAATGCACCCTGAACTGCCTCAACCATGAATGATTGTTTCAAGTAGCTGAGATGACATGTTACTAATCTGAATCATGCTAGCCAGGCACCACTCTTCAATTACATCTCTCTTTTTTTTTATCGACTAAACCCAAAGATAGGTCATGCTTTCAATTTTTTATTATTTGTTCAAAGGCAAGGTCATATTGACAATGAAGAAAGGTTTTTGTTTGTCCAGTAGACAGTCAAAACGAAAAAAAAATTAGCATCTGTTAATTTAATCATTTTCTGGCTACTTTGACCATAATCTCCACGCTTTGATGAACCATGACGGTTTGTAACCATGGAGTTCTTTTCTGGACAACAAACGGCCATTAAACTAAGCATACTGTCAGAGGATGTAGCATTGTTCATAAATATGGTGCAGGGATGCTGAAACATTATATCTTTTTTCTTTTCTTTTTTTCGGTTAAAGGTATAATACATGATTTGTAAAGGTCGCAGAGGAGCACTCACACTTTGTCTGATCCAGCATGTACATGAAATAATAAACCTGTGAAAAATTGAGCTCAATCAGACATCTGAGTCACGAGAAAATAGCGAAAACCTGACTACATTTTTCATATGGTTTTGATCATGATACCCCGAGATCAAAACTGTTTTCGGTCTTTGTTTTACTAATTTCTGGATTTCAGGAGGAAATATTTTAACAGTATGTTTCTACCAGCACCATCTTCATACCTTGAAAGTTATACGTAAATCTGTGAACATTTCTGTTGGGGTATGTTACCAATCCTATATACTGTACCTTTAAATTGTATTAGAAGGAGCTTATCTCTGGGATTTCAAGTAAATTCGCTTTCAGGCGTGATGGACAACATGATTACATTAATAGCCATATCTCATCATTAAATGTTGTTATACAACATGCACAACACTTAGATGATCTGTATTTGGTGTGTCACATAACAATGACAAGTGATGAATGAAACAGGTTTTTTAATCAAACCAAAACGTGCTCTCCTATTCAAATCTTTAGCTTCCCCCAAAAATGAAGAAATTGATAATATCTTAATCCAACATTGCACATTAATGTAAGTATAAGAGCTCAATGAGTTTTTCCATTGTAAACACATCCTAATGAGCTTAGTTTCACATAATTAGAGTGACCTAACTTGATACACTGTCACGACTGTAGGTTTCAGAGAGAGTACCGCACATGTACATGTACATGTACATGTACTCTGGGCTACATGTATGTTATAAAGAATGTGTATGTGCCATCAGCAAAATCACTGACAACACAAAGTGGACACAAAACAGTGGAAAGCGGGAACCAGTTTCTCCCAAATGGGAAATCGGCAGTTATTGTGATGACGTCCTAGCTATGCCCCCAGTCAATTTCAAAAGAATCTAGCACTGACCCCACCCTTATACTGTAATCAACTAATCATACATGTATACATGTACAAGTATACTGTGCTGTGCAGTGTGAGCTTTAACATGTTTAAAGGTATAATACATGATTGGTTAAAGTCACAGAACAGCACCCACACTTTGTCTGAGGTACCGGTACGTAAAATAATACACTGTGAAAAATCGAGCTCAATCGGACATCTGAGTCACGAGAAAATAGCAAAAACCTGACTCAATTTTTCATATAAAACATAAGGAATGGTTTTGATCTTACCCCGAGATCAAAACTGTTTTTGGACTTTGTTTTCTTAATTTCAGAATAAATATACCATTTCAGGCGGAATTATTTTAACGGTATGTTTCTACCAGCACCATCTTCATATCCTGAAAGTTATACGTAAAATCGGTGAAAATTTCTGTTTCGGTGTGTTAACTGTAAGTACTGTACCTTTAAAGACACACAGACTGACAGGCAACACTTGTCAAATATTCAAGATTCTTCCACTTACATGGAAATCTTTTCCCAAGGTTGAGAAATGTTATTGCATGATCTTGACGACTACATCATGGACCATTTCTTGCCATTTAATTATTCAACGTGTACAACTGGAGATTCCACAATGTTGCCTCAAAAAAAGGCCTGTTTTATGCCTGTCTGCATCAATGTGCATTAATGCAGAACAGACGTGTGTTCATGCAAAGGATGATTCCATCCCAAAATAAAAGATAACGTGTTGCATGGTCAAATTGCATTACGTGACAACTCATCAGTGGGTTCTTATTAAGAGATATCATACCCAAAAGGCAGGTACATGTAATTTAGTTCCACAGTAGTGCCCTTATAGAGTTCCTGATGAGAGCACTATTATGCAGTTATGTGACAATTTTTTTGTTTGTTTAATATAAACCAAAGCTGTCATAGTTTATTGCACAGAGGTTTAAAAACGTATCCAGTCCAAAAAACATTTCCCTCCGGAAAGTTCCATGATTCAAGTCAATGGGATTAGAGATTTTGTTTTAAATTGCAAGAATGAATAACAAAATGTGAGCAATTGGAAAAAAAAGTACTGGTAAAAGCATTCTGGCCTGTTTCAAAAGATTGAGGAAATATTTTCAAATTGTACTTTAATTATTGGGTGGTTTTTGGTTCATTTTCTAGCACTAGAGACAAAATTCCTTGCCACAAGAGCCTCACTGGATAACGACATTAAAATCTACCAGTGCTGTGTCCGAGTCCGTTCAATCCGAGTCCGAGACCGAGTCCGGAGACCAATTAGACCGAGTCAACACATCCGAGTCCGAGTCCGACTCCATCTGAGTCCAAAACTGAGTCCGAGTCCGGCAAAATCGGTCTCGAGTCCAAGACCAGACTCGAGTCTCATGGTCTCGAGTCCAAGACCAGACTCGAGTCTCACGGTCTCGAGTCCAAGACCAGACTCGAGTCTCACGGTCTCGAGTCCAAGACCAGACTCGAGTCTCACGGTCTCGAGTCCAAGACCAGACTCGAGTCTCACGGTCTCGAGTCCAAGACCAGACTCGAGTCTCACGGTCTGGAGTCCAAGACCGGACTCGAGTCTCACGGTCTCGAGTCCAAGACCGGACTCGAGTCTCACGGTCTCGGGTCCAAGACCAGACTCGAGTCTCACGATCTCGAGTCCAAGACCAGACTTGAGTCTCACGGTCTCGAGTCCAAGACCAGACTCGAGTCTCACGGTCTCGAGTCCAAGACCAGACTCGAGTCTCAAGGTCTCGAGTCCAAGACAGGATCGAGTCTCACGGTCTCGAGTCCAAGACCAGTCTCGAGTCTCACGGTCTCGAGTCCAAGACCATACTCGAGTCTCACGGTCTCGAGTCCAAGACCAGACTCGAGTCTCACGGTCTCGAGTCCAAGACCAGACTCAAGTCTCGCGGTCTCGAGCCCAAGACCAGACTCGAGTCTCACGGTCTGGAGTCCAAGACCAGACTTGAGTCTCACGGTCTCGAGTCCAAGACCAGACTTGAGTCTCACGGTCTCGAGTCCAAGACCAGACTTGAGTCTCACGGTCTCGAGTCCAAGACCAGACTCGAGTCTCACGGTCTCGAGTCTAAGACCAGACTCGAGTCTCACGGTCTCGAGTCCAAGACCAGACTCGAGTCTCACGGTCTCGAGTCTAAGACCAGACTCGAGTCTCACGGTCTCGAGTCCAAGACCAGACTCGAGTCTCACGGTCTCGAGTCCAAGACCAGACTCGAGTCTCACGGTCTCGAGTCCAAGACCAGACTCGAGTCTCACGGTCTGGAGTCCAAGACCGGACTCGAGTCTCACGGTCTCGAGTCCAAGACCGGACTCGAGTCTCACGGTCTCGGGTCCAAGACCAGACTCGAGTCTCACGATCTCGAGTCCAAGACCAGACTTGAGTCTCACGGTCTCGAGTCCAAGACCAGACTCGAGTCTCACGGTCTCGAGTCCAAGACCAGACTCGAGTCTCAAGGTCTCGAGTCCAAGACAGGATCGAGTCTCACGGTCTCGAGTCCAAGACCAGTCTCGAGTCTCACGGTCTCGAGTCCAAGACCATACTCGAGTCTCACGGTCTCGAGTCCAAGACCAGACTCGAGTCTCACGGTCTCGAGTCCAAGACCAGACTCGAGTCTCGCGGTCTCGAGCCCAAGACCAGACTCGAGTCTCACGGTCTCGAGTCCAAGACCAGACTCGAGTCTCACGGTCTGGAGTCCAAGACCAGACTCGAGTCTCACGGTCTCGAGTCCAAGACCAGACTCGAGTCTCACGGTCTCGAGTCCAAGACAGGATCGAGTCTCACGGTCTCGAGTCCAAGACCAGTCTCGAGTCTCACGGTCTCGAGTCCAAGGCCAGACTCGAGTCTCACGGTCTCGAGTCCAAGACCAGACTCGAGTCTCACGGTCTCGAGTCCAAGACAGGATCGAGTCTCACGGTCTCGAGTCCAAGACCAGTCTCGAGTCTCACGGTCTCGAGTCCAAGACCAGACTCGAGTCTCACGGTCTCGAGTCCAAGACCAGACTCGAGTCTCGCGGTCTCGAGTCCAAGACCAGACTCGAGTCTCACGGTCTCGAGTCCAAGACCAGACTCGAGTCTCACGGTCTCGAGTCCAAGACCGGACTCGAGTCTCACGGTCTCGAGTCCAAGACCGGACTCGAGTCTCACGGTCTCGAGTCCAAGACCGGACTCGAGTCTCACGGTCTCGGGTCCAAGACCAGACTCGAGTCTCACGATCTCGAGTCCAAGACCAGACTTGAGTCTCACGGTCTCGAGTCCAAGACCAGACTCGAGTCTCACGGTCTCGAGTCCAAGACCAGACTCGAGTCTCAAGGTCTCGAGTCCAAGACCACACTCAAGTCTCACGGTCTCGAGTCCAAGACCGGACTTGAGTCTTACATCAGCACTGAAATCTACATCTACAAATCTACATCTCAACAATGAAAACAAAGTGACACGTGATCAACTGTTTCCAATGTCCGAAGGTTAAATACATTTAGTTCAGCTTGTCTACTACACACAGAGATGTGAGTAGCCACTGGCCACACACACAAAAAGTTGAAAACAACACAGAAAAAGCTGAAACAAAACAATCTGAAAACAACACAGAAAAAGCTTAAATTTGAAAAGTTCCTATACCTTTGTAAGTTTTGTACAAAGCAGGTTTTCAAAAAAGCTCAAATTTTTAGTTATCAAAACCAATAAATAGGAATTCAGATTTAAATCTGAAGTTTCACATCTTTGTACACAAGAAGGTAAAACCTCCACGTTTATTTATCACTAGCAGCCACAGAAACATGTTTCCAAATAATATCTTAGAAACAGTCACTCTGATGAATTTTTTCAGGTTATGTTTTGAAATTTGCAATGGATCAGGGGTTGTTTTTTTGGAGGGGGCGGGGTGCAGTAGTTGCATTTGCAATACAAAAGCGGCAATATTATTGCCACAATTATGTACATTTATGTATTAAGTAGCCAAACTTAGGCCCTATATATCATGAAAAAGATTTCCATAAAGCCACGATTCAGTCCAGCTAAAGTAATCCTCAGCGGTTTAAATAATAAAGTCATATTTGAAAAAAAAACTTAAATTTCTTTAATATGGATTAAAAATGCACTGCCGTCTGGTTTTTAAGCCGATTTGATGGCAAAGAAAAAAAATTGAATTTTAAATTGCCAATTTTACAAGATGAATAGTCCCTAAGCTGACATTTGAGCCCAGAATGCAAATCTCATGAATGATTTATTGTTCCTACAGGTGCAAGAATTTCCATGAAAAGATGCAGAAGTAAATCATAAGTAATCATTTTGATCTGACAAGAAAAATCTCTTCTGTCCCATGTTTTGTTTGTCATTTTTTTGACAAATTTGGATATTGTTGAAATCAGATTAAATTGGTAGTGCAATTTTAACATTGTATTGATTAAATGAAAAATAAAAATCAAATGAAAAATGTCATTATTTATTCACTTGAAAACAACTTTATTTAAAGGGAGCATATAGGATTTGCAAGGCCTCAACAAACAATTTATTGAGTTTGAGACAGAAAATGGACTTGACAGTTCGTAAACAGTGCAAACTGTCACCATGGGAAATCTTGGTTCATCAGATACTGGGTTTTTCAAGCAAATCAAGATTTAGTGTCTTTTCCAAAGATCGTTCGTCCGAACGATTTTTGGAACAAGCATAAAGTTAACTATTCTTCATGTTTTATAAGAAAAATCGAGTCGGTTTTTGCTATCTTGTCGTGACTCAGATGTCCGATTCAGCTCAAATTTTCACAGGTTTATCATTTCATGCACATGTTTGATTAGACAAAGTATGAGTGCAGTCCTGTGACCTTTACCAATCATGTATTGTACCTTTAAGCACAGGCTAGATAAATTGCCGACAATGCCCTACTGAAAGATATTCCTGTATAGCATTCTTCAATGCTAAGGACTTGACTGCTGTCTGCAATAAAAATGCTTGCTTGCGGGAACTCTTGTGATAATTTGCATCTGGGCCGTGTGGTTTTAAAAAGAATCCGGCCAGTTTAGTTTACACCAGCCGTCTCCAGGAAAATGGCAGCCAAAACATACTGGCCAGATTGTCCACTTAGCCTTTTCCAAACCTTGGCTTCGGCTCCGGCTCCAGCTCTGGCTACACACTGAAAATATAGGTTGTGGTTTTGCATTTAAGCTGAAGCTCTGTTTGCATTTTCAAACCAGAGAATCTACTTTCGAACTTCTGCAGACAAAAGCCTTTATTTTGATACCTGTTATTTTAGAATGGATTCACAAAACTGGAGACAGAGCCTGAGCCGGAGCCGAGGTTTTAAAAAGGGCTTAGCTCTCTTCAATACTGGTCACAAAATGTACCGATGCATTGAAACGAGCTACCACAGCAATTTTCATTTCGTTCCTGTCCTGTCATCATACATAGCCTCATATCAAGATAACTACTACAGTGATTGGGATTGGGGAATACTTCAAAATGGGTCAGGGGTAAGCAACACAAGAAAATAACCACAAATCCAAACAGAGAACTATTACTGTTTGCTTTTGATATGTGAGAACAAGCTCCAAGCAAAAAAACAAAAACATTTCTGAAGATACATATTGCCATGCCACCACTGAATAAATAGGAACATGGTTTCCCATTGCTACAAGTCTGTGTTTCTCAGTTCCAGTCTCTTGTTTGACTATTAATCAATGCAGGTTCATATCCAATTTCCGCCGGCCATAGGATATCCCGCAGCCATAAAAACTCTGGCGTTCCTTTCCTCTGACAAGTGTCAATCAACACCTCAGACCATCATGGTCAAGATAGAAGAAGAGGAAGAAGAAGAAGAATGATGATGGAAACAAAAGATAAATAAACTGAGTATTTTCCAGCAAACTAGAAAGCCACGTTTTCTCCCCAGGAAATTGCCGGATGAAAGTTGACACCTGTGTTTCAGCTCTCAGGACGCTCGCATATTGCAACTTGAACAATTCACTACGGACCTGAATACCCTACCTATACCAAATAGCCCAAATCATTCCCCTCTGCTACATGTACAAGTGGAAACAAATCAAGGAGTATTGGACACGTCCAATTTCAAAGGAATGGAGAAATGAAATCCTGGTCAGACTTTGGTACTAATTACAATTCCTTCATTAGCATTGATTTCCTTCTTCTACGTCTACTTTTTCTTCTTCCGTTCTCCCGTTGGTTCTCGGATCATTCCGTATCAGTCTTCACTTCACACTCATCAGGCCAAGTTGCTAAATACTGGGTTAATACACCGTCTGACCCAGATGGGGTGCAAGATGGCACATGTCACTGTGCGTCCCGACCAGAGATCACCTTACGAAATGGTAAAACCAAGCAGCACAGTCACAAGTCAAAAAGTCAAGCAATTTCCTTTTTGTCCCCCCCCCCCCCCCCCCCGATGGCAGTCGTCGATAATCGGGAAGAGGGGGGCTTTGGATTTAAGATTTGCATTTGGGTTGTGTGGCAACGTACGTACCCCCCCCCCCCCCTCCAACTTCCCTTGCATACGGCTTCAGCATGATTTCTTTAGAGACTAAGCACTTCTTGCCGCCTTTCAGATAATTGCCTAGTTTGCCGCAGTGCCAAGACGCTCGCCGAATGTTTTTTTTTCCTTCTTTTTCTCGCCTTTGCAGAAATAATCTTGAAATGCAGAATTCTCAGCGACTGCATAGTTTACAATGTGTATTCCTCTCCCAGTGTTGGTATCCTTAGTGCATTGTCTAACCCTATAATTTGGATAACAGCATTATTCAATTTATCCCATCTTATATTGTAGGCCTATTTCTTTTTCATGTGGTTTCTTTCTTTTTTAATCTCTTAATTAATTGGAACATTCAAAACAGTGTTGTGCTATTGAATAAGGGGTTCAAGTTTTAAAGGTAGCTTCATACTTTTTCTTTCTTTTTTCGTCAAAGAAATGCACTGACGTACATGGGCAAAACATATCAAAAAAGATACTTAACAATCATCTGTGAAATTTATCGTCCCATAAGTCGGTGCCCACCTTTGAAAAAAAAAAAACACTGAAAAACTCTAACTTTTATAAGATCTATTCATGAGAGGTTTGATCTCAGCCAGAGATCGAAAGTGTGTTTGGTCTTTGGATGTACATACTCTTTTCTGGATAAATACAGCATTTCAGGCGGAAAAATTTTAACGGTATGTTTCTACCATCACCATCGTTATAACCTCTGCGTCATAGGTAAATCTGTGTATTAAGATTTCTGTTTTGGCATGCTACCACAGTATGAAAAGACCATTAAATAGAAAAAAACAAGACTGATTCTATTGCAATGAATTGCAAATTACAAAACTTGTTTTAAAATGTCCCCAATCTGAACAGGAAAACAACTTTAACACCACATGCTCTCATGGTTTGAGAAACACTGCTACAGTTTTATACAAGATTGCGGGGGAAGCTTCATTGCTTATAAAATACTGATTTGTACTCGGTAATGACAGATAACAATTTGCCGCTTTAACAAGCGATACAATTGAACGTGGGAGAATAATTAATTCATTGAATCAAAACACAGTGTAGGCACATCACCCATGGTCCACCTACTTTAACTTCATCTGCATGTACACTTCCTGTTGTAGGACTGGACCGGCATTTGAAAAAAAAAAAGAATTGTAATGGGAAGAATTTTTATCAGACGCAAAACTTCAGATGCTGTTTTCCTGTGATAACATCCCTGAACGGACTTCACAAATGAAAGAAAAACAAACAGCCCTTTATGTATCCTCTGTGCTGGAAGAAAGCTGTGTCGCATATTATCAAATCCGCTTCAAATCAAATATTTAATCGATGTTGAAAACTTGAAATCAGATGTTTTTTTCCCTCCTGCTTTTGAGTCAGGTGGGCAGATAAGGTTCACTCCACGAAGAATCTCTGTCCGAGGAATTCCAGACAGAAATACAAGAACATATGTTGACAACACACAAACATAGGGATACATACATGTATATGACAGAAACAGAACTTCATGTGGGCCATTTTGTCGTGACAACATAAACAAAGGTTTCAGATTTCGGTTGACAAAAATACAGATGCAATGACATGAAAGCTTAATTTTGAAGTAAAGAATGTCAAAGAAAGTTTTACTTTCAGGAAAAAAAACAGAATGAAGATTTCCACAACATAATTGACTTGATGAACAGCCTGAATTCATCAAAAGTGGCCAGAGTGATTGCATACAAACCCAATAGGATTCTGATTAAAAAATATTAGGCCTATAACTCCATTTTTTGGCAATCTTTCAAGTCTGTACCGCGAATGTGTATTTCTTCCTGGATACAAATGGGTGTTGTTTTCTAACGACAAGCACAGTTGCAACAAAATTATTGGTAGGGACCTACTCCTGAGGTCTATTTCACCAAACTCATTGTACATGCAACTTACTATAAATCATAAGACTTGTGAGGCATTGCAGCCCTATGGTGGATACGATGGGTTATCCTTCGTAATTCAAGTTGCGATCGATCATAGGACTTCATGAAATCGACCCCCAGTGCTCTAAAAATGCTACCACCACCCCTACTCCCAAATTTACCAACCCCCACTCCAGCCTGCTTTTATGCCTTAATTCTGTGATCTTGCCTCTACCAGTATCCAGGAATAATTTTAACATTGCATGTACAAGAGGGGCGTGAATAAAAAAAATTGTCAGACAGGTAACGGGCAGTAAGGGGCCAATTTCTCAAAGCTCGGCTCCGGCTCAGGCTCTGGCTTCGTCTCTGTCATCCATATGCTGAAGATACAGGTAGTGGTTTTTCATTGAAGCTGGAGCTCTGTTTTCTTTTTCAAACCAAAGAATCTACTTCCAAACCCCAGCCAAAAGTCTCTATTTTGAAAACCTGTTATTTTAGAATGGATTCACAAAATGGAGATGGAGCCTGAGCCGGAGCCGAGCTTTAAGAAAAATTCCCTGGGTTTCTCATTTCATTTGGCCTGAACTGAAACAATGTCAGATCAGACCTCCAAGCGCTGATGCCCCTGGCATGTATTCAAATAACTGTGTCAATGCCAACGCTGCGTGGGTGGTTGATCCCATGCATATCTGGTGCCTTGTGAAAACCGAGCATAATAGGATGAATATGTCTCCATAGGAAAATTCTAAAGGTCTCCACAAGGTTTTCACAAAAATTATATTTGGAAAAAACTCAACAAGGAGGAATTTCCAAGTTATATTTGTCTATTGCCTGATTGTAAACAGAAGTATTTCATATAAGGGACGTTCGCTAGAAATTTCAACCCAGGAAAGTGATTCTGGTTCAAATGAGACTGATTTCAATTCTGCTTTTCGGAGAGTTTTCGTTAGTGCACAAGAACAAAGCCATGTCTCCACAAGGATACAAATTCAGGAACCTTTGGTGCAGAGAAACCTGTCAAGCTTGATACCAATGATCACCGTCACTGCCACTGACAAAGCCATCAGGAGACTCAAGACACGGCCTCATCAAAAGCCAAGACAAAAGTAATGGATGACTTGTGTCCCACACAAATCATTTGTTGATAGGCAACTACACACTGATAAATGCCGATACTGAGGATTCTTCAACAGGTTCCTTATTTAGCTTTTCAATTTTCTTTTCAATCACGTATAGTGTTGTGTAATCAAGATGGTATTTGTCGGGATGTATACGGACTTCAGAACATGCTCATGAATATAAGAAGAAAACACCGCGCAGGAAACAACCACAATGGCGTGCGTGTGAGTGCATGCACCTGCAAACACGCCGACTTAATCAGCCAGATACCTCTGGATATCATTCTATGAATACTCATTAAACAAACGCTCGATCTACGCACAACGAGGGCGAGCATGTTCCTACAATGTATCCAGGCGTTCAAACATGTTTCGACGTGGAATGTGTAAAAATGCATGAACACTGAACAGCCTGAACCACAGATCAATAGCACCTGTTTTGTTCTCTAGAGGGACACTATAGATCATAGTGTGCCATCACCACCAGGAGAGGGCGCCAGACAGCCGGAGAGGTGCCAATCAGTTGTAGGTTTTCAATGTGTCCCTACTGGCTTTAGAGGTAATATCATACTTTGATTTTTATCAAAGAAATACAGATTCATGGGCAAAAATATCAAGACAGATACAGTAACAGTCATCTGTGAAAATTTCAGTCCCATACGGTGCCCACTTTTTGAGAAAACAGTTAAAAACAGCCACAGTATTTTAAGTCTTTTCTCTGCTATTCTATTCTCTGCTATTGCTCCCATTTTCAAGGCAATTCAATACCCTGTCATGCTGCCTGTACATGCAAACTCAAACAGAGAACAGTAGTAGCAGAACAGAAAAACAAGGTTGGAATCCAATCAAGGTTGGAAAACAATATGATCCTAATTCAAGCAATGGCCCATGCAAAATGGTAACCTTCCCTATCAGTGACAGTATCACTGTACACAGTTTATATTAACATGGCGTTTTCCTCAGAAATGCTTCAATCTCAATATTAACAATACCAATCAATCATTTAACCAGTCATCTAACCAAACAGGTAAATGAGGAATACTGGTCAGTGCCATTAATTTTCTTCAATTGACTAAGTCGTTTCACTGAGCTAGCTGTAAAATTGACAAGTCTCTCTAAATGTATTCATAACACAAGTGCGTGCATAATTATGTAGGTCTAATTAAGCCTTGCAGGCAACTGAAGACAAATGTGACATCCAAAGTCCTTGGTCTTTAAAACTCCATCATTGACATTTCATTGAATTCCCTATTAAAAAACACAGATTGGTTTTGCCGTATTTACTGTATTTAGCCTGAAGAACAGTTGACATAAAGCTGTTCATTTATCCATTAAATCAAATAAAGTAGTACTTAAAAAATCTGTTTACTGAAGCAATGCATATCCTGAAACTGATTTACATGTATTCCCATTTAGGCTAAGATTCATCCAATGTCTAAGATTATTGATATACAGTCTGTCCCCCCAAAGAAAAATGCAACACTTTGTGTCAAGAACTATTATATGAAAATTAAACTGTTTATCACTTCAAGATTCATATATGTGATACAGCCATGTCTTGGCTATCACCATGTAGAATTTGAGCAAAATTGGACTGAAATTGAGGGAAAAACCTAAGACTGAATTACCCAACCTCAAAACCCGATTTTCATCTTTCTTTCAATATGCATTATGTGTGTATTGACCATGTTGACTACTTATTCTGGAATACTGCAAGTTTGTTTTTAAAGAGTACTGTTTCCATTTGGTAATATTTTTGCCAATTTCAGCTCGATTTTGCTTAAATTCTACATGGTGATAGCCAATACATGTACATGTACATGGCTGTATCATATAGCTTTAATCTTGAAGTGATAGACAGTTTAATTTTAACATAATGGTTCTCGACACAGTGTTGCATGTTTTTCTGGGACACCCTGTATAGCTAGATGTATGTATGCTTCCTTACAATTTCTTGGATTTAGCTTTTACCTCTTCCCCTCACCAACGTTAAGCATTCCTTTAACCTCTACATTTATGACCTACTTACTTCTCTGCAAAAAATTGGCGAAGTGATTATTCGCCTACGGAAACCAATTCTCAAAACAAACAAACATTAATGTGTGGATGAGGACTGTGCGTACAGAATTGTTGCTGAAGGATGTAGGCACAGCATATAGCAGTGCTTGACTTCAGACTGGCCTGTAGGTTGTACTCCGTTAAACAAACTGCCCACAGAAAGCAACCGTAAAAGCCCCCACTTAAAATCAACCACTCACAACTTAATACCAAACAGTGAAAAAACAT
Organism: Astropecten irregularis; assembly: GCA_963971285.1. NCBI lineage: Eukaryota > Metazoa > Echinodermata > Asteroidea > Paxillosida > Astropectinidae > Astropecten > Astropecten irregularis. The sequence goes on along the minus strand of OZ020245.1, from coordinate 8,162,064 downwards.
TCAACACATTAGTTTACACATTCAACACAATTAACGCATTGTCTTGTCATCCATGTTTGAGGGTAATGTCGATTGAAAAAGCCAATCTGACCAGCACTTCCAATTTCATGACTAAAAAGAAGTCCTTGAAACTGTCAAATTAATCAGGATATAAATGAAAGTTTAATAGGGAGGAATTAAAAGGTCAAATGCAAGGACTCTCTCTTGGCAAATTAGTCTGGACTGATCTTCTAGTGAACCTGGTTTCACCCTAAAATGCTTCTTCTACATGTATCTCAAGTGCCCGTTCTTGGCAGACATTTCATGTGGTGCCGTCCTATCTGGTTATAGATCTCCTATCCAAGGCCAAGAGCTATTTAAGTATAATCACGGCCGGCTGCGCGCATTAATGGAATGCGACTGCTGCTTCCCATCAGCGTTGTTAGGCAAAAGGACGATACAGGGTTTCAGGCTAAAGCCGCAGACAGCCTCTCCAATTGCTTTTTCTCAAATTTTGGGGCTCAAAGAGGCACTGCGATTTAAACAGTCCATGTAATTAACGGGAAAAGGGTAGATCAACATAACCATGTTATCTTCCTAAATGTAGGGTAACCGCTTCTGCTGGAAATGTGGTCCAGGAGCACAATTAACACAGCTCCTACTGGTCAGTGTTTATGTGGCATTCTGCCAGAATCACAGATTTACTCTTCATGCATGCAAAAGTAAGAAATAGTACATGTACAATGTACACATATGCACCTTTTAAGGTCTAAGGCCCATGCTGCATGAGGAAATTTACAGGCAATACTTTCCTAGCAATCTTCCAAGAAAAAGTAGCATTCATCTTTAAATGTTCATATAATTTTTTTAGGGACAGCGACAAAACTCCCAGAAAAAATTGGTTTTTTTTATATTGGCAAGATTTTCCTCTTGCATCCAGTGTAGTTGGTTGACTATAAAAGTTGCTTAGTGTGACATGAACCTACATGGGCGAGATGGGCAAGGTTTGCCAACAAACACGTCCTGCATGTTCCATGGAGTCATGTTGACGTCACAAAGGGTGGCTTTGTTGCCATAATTTCTTCCACGTACAACAGATTCCATTAGTCATGTTATTAGTAGATGTAATATGTTCGGTGTTGCCAGCCTTGGAAGTTTCTGGGTACAAATTTATTTCAGATGGATGTTTTTTTTTTACCGTTCCTGTAATTGTTGATTGTTTCGCTGCTGCAAATGGTGAATAAATAAATAAAGAAACAACTGCAGCTGAAAACCAGTTCAACTGAATCTCAGTCACTCAATGTCTGCTTCAACCCGTAACATGCAACGCAGATTGAAAAGTTGCCTTGTTTCATGGCAAACTCTTGTGTTTCTAGCTATTTCCGGAATACAATGTGCAAAATTGTGCATGGTCTAGCTACAGAAAGTCTCCGCACCGAGCGCATGCCAAGAGGCACTATGCAAAAAACGTTTATGAAGTTTGCAGTATATGAAAAGTTGGCAAACCCTATACGTACAAATGTAGGTCTGTAAACAACATTTCACTGTTACCAACTTTATAAAGGGAAGAACAATGACAGTATCCCATACAAGCCATAAGTTTCCATCTGTAACGTGTAAGAATTGGGACTTTACGTTTTTAGCACATTATGAGTGTACATCTTTTCAAAATGAGGACAGGCTGTCAATAGAGGGCGCACTGTTTTTGATTACCAATATCATTTTTTGGCTCCCTGTGACAATGTCCTCAATTTCCAACATATGAATAAATGATGAAGGCTAGGTCTATAATAGTCATTGTTAGAGTTACTGGTTTCCCTTTGGATTAGTTATTATGGCACAGTTAAAGGTACAGTACAGGATTGGTTACATACATGTACCCGCCTTTCAGGATATGAAGATAGTGCTGGTAGAAATTTAATGTCAAAATATTTTCACCTGAACTGGTGTATTTATCCAGAAATTAGTATAAAAACAAAGACCGAAAATACTTTTGATCTCGGGGTAAGATCAGAACTATTCTTTATGTTTTATAAGAACAATTGAGTCAGGTTTTCGCTATTTTCTCGTGACTCAGATGTCCGATTGAGCCCAAATTCTTACAGGTTTATATCATAATGTACATGCTCGATCAGACAAAGTGCGAGTGCTGCAGCTCTGTGACCTTTACAAATCATGTATTATACCTTTAAGTCCCTACGGAACACCTGTCATATGCAGAGTGTGTTCTTATTAAGCAAGAATCTCTTCATAAAGAGACTCCTGCAACCAAGACACCTTGCACACGGATCATCATGCCTTCTCACCTTAGACTGCTCAGGACCAGATCCAAGGAATCGTCACGGAAAGGGAGAAATTCCTCGTCTGCGTGGACTTTGATGCAATCAATGCCTTTGGCTACTCCGGCTGACTCCTGACGAAGAAGAAGGCAAAAAAAGGAACTATGTTCTAAAATTGAGATATTTGAACAAGGATTGTCACAAAATACTGCCGTGCATGATGTCTGCAGGGATTATAAAAAAGAATCCTGCTGACAAAATGCCAATTTTTTCCTTGGCCCGATTAACTATTTTTTGGTGCAATGAATCCACTTTAACATTTCACACAAAGATCAACGTGACATAAAACCTATTCCGTGCGGCCCAAACCTAATCTCCCATCTTCGGGCTGTAGGCTTTGACGAATGTCAAAATGCAATACTATGGAGTATAGAGAGCTGACTGGGCCAATAAATCAGATTTTGTCGATGTTGTTTTGGTTTATTTTTTCCATGCTAAAATGTCAGATAATCCTAAATATGCCCTCAACCACAGCATTAGTGTAGATTATTTTTTTCCAGAAATATAAGCACACATTGATTAACGGTAAAAGTGAATCGTGAATCACAAAATCATGCATTCCACCTGAAAACTGTTTACTATTTTTACAAGGTAAGATGACTTAAAGGCTATAGTGGTATTTTTTAATACCCCACTGGATCAATCCTGACATTTGCGCCATTTGAGTAAAGGACGCAGGGATACATTAACATTCAACATGATGTACGTAGGCGTGTATATTTTTGTAAAAAATCCAGGACAAACTTGAAGAAAAACTAAATTGGGACTTGAAAAAAATCTGAATTCACATTATTGCAAGCAGTATTCCCTTGACCAACAGGACAACACCTAAAGCTCATGAATTTACATGTAAAGTACCATAACATGATATCAAAATAAACTTTTATGGAGAGATCCTACACTGCAGAATCATCTTGAATTGTCTACAAAACAAAAATCAGTCAACATCTCAAGGGAGGTGGTATATTCATGCTATGAATACGGCACGAGTCCTCAACTCTGTGCCAGTGTTTGTTTCGGCGGCACACGATCAGTGATCTTGCAGATCCACAGCATCCAATGCAGGATGCGCTCAAATGGGATCCGTAGCATGCATGCAGCAGGATCACTGATCACATGCCTGAGACGCAAACACAGGCCCTCTGTCAACAACTCCGAGTCCACAGGGCATCATACAAAACACTGCATTTTGCACTATTTTGATCCAAAACACAAGAGGCCTCCAGTGTGTTTACCTGCACTGGGTCATTGGCCCACCATGCACACTCCCGGCACGTCTTACCTTTACACACTGTATTATATCAAACGTGTTAGCATTTCGAAAGTGTTAAACCTCAGAAGCTGGGGATGGGGGAAGGAGGGGAGGGTGGAATTAATTGCATTTGTGTTCACAGTGTTTACCATAAGTAACCAAAGCTGGCAAACACATTCACTCTTAAGTCTCTCACTCATCCCATCAGCTAATGAACCATCATGAACAAATCCTCCGTCCTGAATGGCGTTTCAGGTCAGGGCAACATATACACCGCCACCGTCCTACGACAAACTCCAAAGGGGATTCGGAAAGCGTCTTTGAAGAAAGGGAGGCGTAAAAGTAAAGCCGGCAAACATTGAAGTTCACATTAGATGTAATGGGTTTTCTCACAATCAGGCAGGCACCGTATACTACAAACATGATGGCATTGCAATCCCCTCCCCCCACCCCCCCCCCCTTCTCCCGATGGAAAAGAAAACGGAAGGGATCCAGCGATGGCGAAACTCTACGCCAACATGCTAGATCAATTTCTATGAGAGATGTAATGGGAGTATCATATGTTGTATGCATTCAACGATTTCGAGAGATTTTCAAATAATGCTCCGGGTTTCATGTTCTGGATTGAAAGAAAAATGAGAGAAAAAGCTCGGGACAGTGCCGCTGTGGAGGAGAGCAGATTTAACATGAGGCCTGCAGCAAATTGTTCGCTGCTTGTATTCGTACCCTGCTTCATTCAGAAATGCGATAACCTAGGCTTATACTGACAGATGATGCAGAGGCATCGTGACCAGGGAGTCAAAGATAAGGAAGAAGCCCCAGCTGGCCACAAATGACCAGGGGCCAAGAGCAGCATAGAACTGCTTATAGCACCAACATTTGTTTAAGCACCAAAAACCATTGTAAATAAAATCAGTATGCCAGCCAGAACTCCTTGAGAACTCCTTGGCAGAATACAAGTCAGAAGCAGTAAGCATCACATGAAAAAAAATTGGTTGGTAATCCTGTTTGATCAAAAAAGACTTAATCCCCGCACTAGTACATGTAGTATGGCATGTTTGTCCCCTGATTGTTGCACACCACGGAAAGTCATGTTCACTGTATTCCAACGGATAGGCCTATTCAATGCTGCACACACAAACACAAACATGACCAATATGGAAATTAGCACAGTTCCCAAATCAAATTCTGACGGTCACACATAAAATCCAGGAATTCATCCCACAAGGGAATATCTCAAAAACATCTACACTTTGCACAAACACGTACATCACACAGATGCAATGATGTCTTTAGATAATTCATTCATCCGCCCTCCCACTTGCCCTTTACAGACTCCGCCCCCATCCCCAGTTCAAACAGCCATTTTGAGGCAGAATTCAGTGCATGATCGGCAACACACGGCTGATCTTTAAATTATTCTACATGTCAAGTTCTCTCCCATGCAGTGTTGTTTATCCAATATGGTCCAAAGGGAACAGAAAAGGACAAGTAAAATGTACAAAAAGAAGAAGTAGAATGCTCCAATTCGGACACAACTCATGATTGAACCAGGGTGAATCGGAGAGTCGTGGAGCGATCACGTGAACGGACTGCAGAGAGAATTCTCCTCCTCACAGAGAGTCAAAGTGTTATAAGCCTTTCAGGTGTTTATTATAAACTTGAAAAGTCTGGATCGCTACGCCCAACTTGCTTGCATGTCTTAAACCTACATACTCAGGAACAATTCTCAAATACAAATTAGGCTGAAGAGGAGCTAAGCACGTAGCAGCCTTTCTTGACCACTTGGACAAAAATAGATCTACACACAATAAAATATCTACATAAATAAACCATACGTCTATAAAACATTTGATGAACTGCGTTTTCACAATGCCAAAAAAAATTTATAAAAAATAGCGATTCACACAATTCACGCAGTGACTTGAAAGTTTCTCCAGGGGGGCATCCAGCCAATAATCAATTCACGGCCAAAATATCCATGGGGACAATATCATAGCAACAGCTGTTCATATATCCCTATGCTGCTACCATAGCAACGCTTGCACTCAATTGCACCAAAGGCCAAAACGTGTGGAATGTTTTTTGTCTGGTTTTTATTTTTTTATTTTTTTTTTTTGTAGGAAAATCATAAATTGATAGATAGTTCATATTGTTATACAAACTAACCAGATTATGACAATATGTGGCAAGTAAAATATCTTAAGGAGCAAATACTTGACAAACCTGAGTGGTAATTCAAGATTTAACAGCCTACACATCAGATTTTCTGCTTGAAATGGCAAGACAAATTTCCTTTTGAACAAAAAATAATTTCCAAGTGGCTAAAAATTCTTGCACTGAATCACAAACCAAACACTATAACCAGAAAAATATTGAAGACTTTCTCTTTCTCTCAGATTTAGTAATTAGTAATTTTCCTATAAACCATCCCTCCTTTTTTATTTGAGCCTTGCAGCTTTCCACGTACGTCTGCAATCTTTCACTTGCCTTCCTGTTGCACTGACAGTGTGCAATGTGCATCTGACACCCCTGGGCATGCCAGGGCCCTGGCTGTGATCAATTTTTTACCTTAAGTGCAAAATGGAATTAGGGACAAATTGCCGACACATACTCAGCTGAATGCTTTGAGCTGCAGGTAGGGGAAAGGGGGAAGCTTGACTTCTAAGTGCCACGTACGTACCGTACCTACGGCCTTATCTTTTCATGATTAAGACACTCCGAGAAAGCGGTAAAGTAAAAAAAAAGACAGATTCTGAGGTTGATCTGGACAGATTTATCCGGGACTAGACTTCCCGTGTAAAGAGAGAAAAAAAAATGTCAGAACTGAATAATGAGTCGGACGGAAGGCAATGCATTACTGTTGTCAAGGAAACCAAATCACAGGCAATTTATCACTTGCTCAATTACAAATGGAGAAGATAAAGAGAAAGGGGTAAAAACCATTAGCTTTGAAACTGCTCCATCCATTTTTTTTTTTGCAATGCCCTTTTAAGATTTTCAGAGCATCGCAAAAGCAAAGAACTATATAAAAGTTGGTAGATTAAATGTGAATGTTTGCAGTTAAAAGCTAATGTGCAATATACACATGTTTATAACCTTCGGATAGAGGTTAAGGAGTATTTTGATCTAAAGGGCATATACATTTTGGTTGCTTGCTTTTCAATTTTTTTGTTGCTTTCTTTTTATATTGCCATGGCTGTTCAATAACATTACCATACAATATTTGAATATGGCTGGGCTGGTTAATTACATTTCATGGGTTGCATCCATTGATGGAAAATTGAAAATTTTGTGTCCAACACTAAATATGAGTAAATGTTGTAAAAAATGAATTTATCACCAAATATCACCTTCCTGTACTGCAGTAAACATTTTCTCTTTCTCAAATTAAGGAAATGCAAGTGATTGATATTGTTTTGATGTTAACATGTACAGAATCTTAAAGGGTTGTCAAACACACACCCAATAGCACTGCGCACTTGCGCTAAAAATAGCACCGAACCTCAGACAAACATTGCAACCGGCCATGCAAACGTGTGGTGAGTGAGGGTATGTGTGCGCGTGCATTCATGGTGTGACGTCATTAGTGCGGAACGCTATTTGCATGTTTTACTAGGTACATGTACAATTGTACATTATTATGTACATGTATGGAGACTTGGTTTTGTTCTCGTGTACTAAATGAACACTCTCCGAAGAATTTAAATTGCTCCCATTTGAACCAGAATCACTTTCCTGGGTTGAAATTTCTAGCGAACATCACTTAATTTAATAAAATACTTCTCTTTGCCTTGGAAATTCCTCCTTTTTGAATTAAATCCAAATATCAGTTTCATGAAAACCTTGTGGAATACTATAAACCTTTAGAATTTCCCTGTGGAGACATATTCAACCTATTGTGCTCGGTCCTCACAAGGCATCGGATATGCGTTCACTAGAGGGCCGAGGCAGAATGAGCCAGAATGCCGTCAGAATGAAATTGTGTTGTTTATTCCCGGATATTTCAAAGTGCATTCTCAAACTTCTGACTACATCCTAAGTGCATTCCAAATATTCAGGCCCATTCTTGTGACTGGCCCGAATGCTTTGCTCATGGTAAAAAATTTGAGGTACATTCGAAGTGGAGAAATATCGAACAGCATTCGAAGTGTATTTGAACTGCACTTTGACTGCATTCTAAATATTCTTAAGTTATTTCAACAGCATTTGAAACATTGGGTAAAAGAGAGATATGAAATGCAATGCCTCATCTTCAAATTCTGCCAGAATGTCCAGTGGTTCCACATACTGTATGATGATTGGGCTGAGACTCATGAAAATGCTAGATTTGGCAGAATTTTATACCGGCATAAACTCGAAGTATATCCAAGTAATCAAGCTGGATTTTGCTTGAATTCTTGCACGTTCCAAACTGTATTCGGTGGCCATTAATTCCGGGAGCTTTTTGACAGCATTCAAAGTGAATCCTTAATACAAAGCCTTACGCAGATTGATATTCCCTCCCGAATGTGGCACAAATGTTACAAATTTCTTTATTCCGACTGGTTCAGCTTGATGTGTCACGAGGCTATTAAAGTTTTACGCCCAAATAAAATTCCAACCATCACTGCAACAGCAGACAGCTTGGAGTCCCAAGAAATGAATCTGCCAAAGTCACGTACATGTATGTCTAGTGTGTGTGTGACATGTTTATCAAAATCAACCAACATTGATCATGTCCAGAGTTTAGATGGGAGATCATTAAGTGGATGCATGTACATGTACATGCCCGGCCCACTATTACATACATATGTTAAGATTCTTCACGCTAAACCACTTGGCCATCAATAATAGGCCTGGAGGCAAGATGCCTTCTTGTGGAACTGGGCAAATCCTCCCTGTCATAGCGTGGGGAAACCATCTGTCTTGCTCCAGTGTCCCATTTCAGTCTGAGGGACGCCAAAAAGGGTACAGCCAATAATAGCAATAGCACTTGCCCGCCGCGCACTTGTGCTAAAAATAGAAGTTGGGATGGAGTGGTGACATCATCACTCGTGTATTAACTGGACCTCGGACAAAAATGTGTGTCAAATTCAAGCCCAGTCTATATGCAGGGAGCACTCAACTGCATTTGTCTAATTTCATTCAAAACTGACGTCATCTGATGAGCGGCACCACAAAGTCGTTCTATACACTTGCCTTTTCCTACCCAAGTGTGCATACATTTCCATTGTATATGCTGTAAAGAGACCTTTTTTCAAAGTGTGTCTAGTTTTACAGTGAAGGGCACATATCTCCACAACATACAGATGGAAACATTGATTTTCCTGCTGTAATTTAAGACCCCATTCAGTCAGTGTTCATAATTAAAAACATTCAATTGGATTCGATTCACCCCGCTGACCCCAGCCAGCTCGGTGGCCTACATGTAGCAGTATGGCATCTGCACTAGTAAGCAGGAGGTCTTGAGTTCGAATCCCACTCGAGCCAGCACGTGATTTTTTCACGTGCACTCACAAGCACTGAGTATACATTTCTCATCCACGTCGGTGAAGGGCAATACTAATTTGCATATTTTCTTCAACTTGTCTCAGAATAATCAGTCCATTAAGCTGATGATTGATGCAATAATAATTCTGGTTGAATGGGTTTATTAAAGACTGTATGCATAGCAACTAATGTGCCACATGTGCACTAAGAGTACATGAACTACATGTACCTGACAGACTATACCTACTTGCAAGCAATATACATTGCATGGTTGGTTGGTGTTTTGTAATCGACAAAGCAAAACTTTGACAAATTTCTATGAAATACCCAGCTGAAACTGGCCATGTATGCTGGAAACAGAGCCCCCCCCCCCCCCCCCCCCTGATTTCACATTTCACGTTCATATATTATACCAGACCGACATCAAACAAGATGTCCAAAACACCAACAAATTGAATTATGATTTGAATAAAACAATGCCCAACATGTATTAAGCCATGCAGGGAGTCTATTCCTCTGATAAAAGGACATAAAATTTTATTTTCAGACGTTCTGAGCTTTAGAAGTAGCCCGACGCCCCACACCAATATATTTCAGCATTTTGTAATCAAGCAGTCGATCTACAGATACTAGAGACTACTACCCTGGAACCTGCATGATGATGGTAAAGCCTCCTGTTACCACTCAATCAATGCTGTACATTAATAGACCCCGCTGTCTTTACTGCCTTGGAAATGTTTCGAGGAAAACGCCCCAAAAATGAGATTTATAATACAAAAAGGGACCCTGGGAAAAAAACTCTGGCAAAATGAGGTTTAGGATTGGCCTTGCCCTTGGGCTTTCATTAAAGGAGGGATTTTGTTTTTTTCACAGTTCTGCGGACTAATTGCACACTGAAATGCATATTGCCTTGTTGGAGGAAATTCATTTTGAAATTGGACGCTGCAAAAAGATTAACACTTAATACACAAATTCATGCCTCCTTAATACGTGAATGAGGCAAATTTACGATTCATATTTGAAAAACTTTAAAGATAGAACAAATTATAAGACCTCAATATAAAATTTAATGATCAAAATCATTGGCAAAGCTTCCTTTGAGAAAGTTTCTGCTTGGAATGAAATGTTAGGGCCCTCTCAATTTTGAGTAATCCTGGCTGAGTTAAAAGTGTTCCTGGCATGCAGTACTGGTAATGATTACCAATGCCAAAGACAAAACATCAGGACTTTCCGCACTTCCACTAAGCAGAATAATAAGTTTGGCAAAAATGGAAGTCGGTTACTAAGCACTGGGATTTGTAGCTCAACTAAAAGCGATCCATTTTAATGCTAAAAATAGAAGCTCCAATTGAACTGGTGACATGAATAAAATACCTGCAACTCAAGACAATTTGGGTCAAATTTAACATAATGCCTGCATGCAACCAATTTGAATCCAAGTGCTTCAATCAAAATAACATCATTAGTATGGACCACTTTGTGTATGAATTATGCTACAGATAGTAGCCATTGCTCTGCAAATACTTATCCAAGCTGATATATAGGGCCTGTTTGTTTAATGCACAGGATCACAGATTCTACTGATCCGGATCCCATTTTAACGCACCCTGCATAGGATGTGGATCCACAAATCTGGGATCCTGTGCGTTAAACAAACAGACCCTACATATGCACACTTTTAAGCAGACAGGTATTAATGCATCATTGCTGTGCATCATATCTGCATTCATGCTCAGACTTGCTTGTGCCATGACAAGAGAGGGCGCTGTTACATTTCAATGGGAACATTTTACATTCATTTATTTGTTGAGGGATGAGGAAAAAGTGAGGATGCTCACTGCTTCACGTCACAAAGTAGTGCTAAAAAGTGGATTTGGAATTGAGTTTCCATTAGGATTAGGTTAGTAGTAGAAATAATGCAGATAACTCATGCTACATACTGGAGTAGGACCGAAATTTACAGGACATAGTTATAGATCAGCGCGGACATCCAGGTACTTTCATTCTTATGAACTTGACAACCGATGAAAACGAACATGTAGATGAAGCAAGCTACGGACAAATCACGCACAAACCATCCGTCGTCAAAAATTTTTTTCCGAATATTTTTGTCAAGAAGCAGAAATCGTGTTCTGTACGACTTTCATTGTCCAGTCCTAGTTTTAGGCTCAGACAATAATCCTTCTTTGATGTACCGTATACTAAATTTAAACAATTTTGGCAGCTTTTTGTCTTAAAACCCATACAACTTAATGCTTTGTTTTCATTGCTCCAAGATCGGCGAGTTGGAATGATGTCACTTCGCGCTGAGCTATAGCACAAGCAAACTTGTTCCATTATTTTCACTGCAGCCTATAATGGACCTTTCTTTTGCAATGTCACAGCCAGGGTTTTTGCCAACCAATACGGTGGACACTTCATCAAAAGCAGGCATACAAAATAACCACAATTTTCTACACAACATTTCATAAACATTGAAATGTATTTTATACTGAATGGTATGAAACAACACAGTCAATAATGGTAAGTATTTTGTACAGCTATGGAAAGTTTGCAAAAATGGTGAATTTGGTCACGCCGTCTGTCCAGCAGACAAAATGATTTGTAACATTTGGCCGCCCATGCCAACCACCAGCCAATGTTTGTAAACAAAGGAAAGATCTATTTCTGTATATGTAAATAGTCTGAGCCTAGAGCGGAGGTTTGGAAAAGGACCGCAATGTCAACCTAAACTTGTAGGTTATAGATTTGAATTGATTTGATTGTTTTCTTTTGTTCTGTAATAAAATGGGGGGTTCTAAAGCCACAGAATATGTAGGTGGATCTGAAGCTTAATAAGAAATGTGAAATGGCTATTCAAAATGTGTATGGCCAAATGCGCTGACTTTATATGATCTCATAAAAAAATGGCAAATTTAAAAGTTTGAGGTCACAATTTGGAACAAGCTCTTGCTGCTAATTTTGTAGTTCTCTCATTGAGGAAATGTTCTCCGGAAACACATAATTCTTTTTCATTTGGGATCAATTTGAAACAATTTCAAAACTCTTGTCATGAAAAAAAATCAGATATATCAACTTACCAACATGTTTCTGGACATGTCCGCCATGAATAGCTTCTTGACAACTTTCTGCCACAAAAAAAACAGAAACAAGAAACAATTTTACCCGAGAAGAAAACATGTAAATACACAGATGACATCAAAAAAGTAAAACCACATTTCAGGTTCTCAAGAACAAAATTTTTGGCTTGGGTTATGATTTTAGACGGACTTTGAAATTCAATCCTCATCTGTGGCTTTAAAGAGACAACGCAAATACTTCAGTAGGGTAATGAACCCACTGTAAATTAACAATTTCCTCTCAAGTTGCTTGAATGGGCTTTTTATTGGTTTACTTTCCATCTAGTGCAGTTCCAAACTTGTTTGCATATGGCCTAACCTAATGCACTCAAAATCAACGTCAATTATGGGAATAAATGGAATTGCCCTTATGAATGAAAATTATGCATCCATCTTTGGATGTTGATTTTACCATTTGTGCAGAAACAAAAAGTATATAATACATCAGTAAATTCTTGTTCAAAATCCTTAAGTTAAATATACAGATTTATGATAATTTTCAATGGGAGACTTTGAAGAACTTTGTAGCGCAAGTGCACAACAATGCGTGCATGCTCATAACAAAGCATGCATGCTCACAATTGTGCGCACATGCTCAGAGCTAGCATAAGAGAGACTTCAGTCTGCTGCCGCCAACGTCTCAAAAGTCTCCTACTGGCCTGATAAACATACAGCAAATAATCGTGATTATTCGCAAAAAGACGCACTATAAATGAATCACGATCATTTGTGTCAACAAAAGAAAAAATTCAAATCGTGACGCAAATAATCGTGATTATTTGGTTGTGTGTGAACGGGCCTAGATATGATATTTACCTTGCTTATGTGTTTCTCTATATGTCCACGGCCGCATCCAAGATCTAAAGCAACATCAAACTTCCTGAGAGAAAGAGTTATAAAAAAAGTGCAGATGAAATTGTTTGCATTTTTGCACACAGCAGAATCTTTCTTTTCCAGTTGCTCATAATTGTTTTTTCTGTTTTAGGAATTCTCCTTTAATAGAGCTAATTTATAAACTTCAGCAATTAAGCATGTTGAAAGAGCCAAAGGACACAGGGCTAACAACATTTCATACTTTGGTTCTTGTCAAAGAAATTCAGATTCATGAGCAAAAAATATCAAGAAAGATACAGTAACAGTCATCTGTAAAATTTCCAGTCCCGCACAGTGCCCACTTTTTGAGAAAACAGTGAAACACACCCACTGTATTTTGAAACCTTTTCACAGGAATTGTTGATCTTCCAAACAAAATTGTTTTTGGTCAATTGGTTTTAACCTATATACCCTGTAAGTTAGGTTAATCTGTGAAGATTTCTGTTTCAGTATGTACATGTACCAAATAGTACCAGTAACTACTGTTAACTACCTGTCCTTGGAAATGTACTTACTTGGTTATGTCTTTTAATCTGTCTGTGACACGGATTGCAACCTGCAGAGAATAGGCAACGAGAAACAAAGTGGATATATAAAAGATGAAATACATCGTAAGCACCACATGTTTAGATTGACAGCTTTACCTAATAAAACCAAATCCACTGTCTGGAGCAGGACAGCTTTTCTAGTAATTTAATATAGCTCTATATATCCATGTGAACATCAGTCTGTAATGCCCCTAATATAATATCAGTAACTATTCACCTCATCTTTCAAGTAGTCATACAAATGAGCATCTTCAGCAAGCGCAACTCTGTCCTTCTGCATTCTCTTAGCCCGGCGATCAAACACATTCATGATTCTCTCTTGGCCGGGACCAGTGGGATGCATGTAGCGTACCGGCGGAGTGCAAGGTAGCCAGGCTGTCATTTTACTCCTTGACGAGTGAGACCTGTGTATCCATGCCAAGGTAGCTGTATGTGTGCACGTCTGAGCATAAGAATGAAATTCGTTCTTTGGTTGTAAGCACACATTGGCCGGGCTTTGAAGGTTCCGGTTCCTGCAAGTTCTCAGGAATTGATGACCGATATCGGCCCTCTGAATCTGAAGTATCTGAGTGCACACGTACGTCCTTCTCCACGATCTCTGCATGTCTGGATGGTGGAGAACATGCCTGGAGCACCGGAGAATCTTCCCCAAATCGTGAGAGGTCTGCATTGCCATTCCTATCTGAAATTGAAAGGAATTGAAAAAATCAAGACATGTGAAACACTATTGAGTCATGAGTTCTCATATTGGAACCTGGAACCTAAAGGGGGAATCTCACTGGGCTTGGAACTAGTTCGCGACTAGTTCCTGACTCCAGATTTTGCTAAGTTGCAGAGACGTCTCTGTGACGTGTCCTGAAAATTATGAAGCCTCCAAGGAGTCGCAAGAAGTTTAAACATGTTTGACTTTTTAGGAGACTTCCTCGACAACTCCGCAATGTCTTCATCAGATGATCAGTTGCGGTGACGTCGCAGAGAGAAATTGTATCTGCAACTGCTGAGACGTCTCCGCGATGTGTCCGCGACATGTGTCCTGCTGGAGACCAGAAAGACTGAAGAGACGTTTCGGAGACATTTTGGAGACGTCTCAGCGACTCTACTTTAGACCCACTTTAGAAACCAGGTGACTGAACAAGAGATAATACATGTATCCCTCCTGGTCGAGTTTAGGCAGGAAGAAGTCTCAGACACTCTTTCTTGGTGATAACGCAAACCATTTTTATGTTGGAGACATCTCCACAACTACAGCAACTGATAAGTTGTAGACGTCGTGGCAATGTCTCCCTTGGTGAGATACGGCCTTAAATGTTAACTAATACTGAGTCTAGGACCTCCCAAATAATCTGTAAACTAAATAACCTTTACTTTAATTAAAGATAGGTCATTAAAAACAACTAAGTCAGCACTAAGGCAGCTTACATTTTTGGATCACGAAAATTACAGTTTCCTTCCCTGCCAAAAAAGGCTGCAATTTATATTTAAACATCAATACAAGGAAGGTTTTAGGGTCGTTAGCTAGTAATAATTATACCTACAGGTATAAAAAAAAAAGTCTCAGTCAAATCTAGCACAAACATAGATTTAGGTTTCAAATATTTGGTTTGCTACTGTAATTCCCAAACAGAATTGGCTCACCAAATTTCCAAAAAGTTATACCTTTAATAGCATGGAAACAAGGTTTTCTCAATAAAACCCCCTCTTCCAACCCTACCCCCACCCCCCCCCCCCACCCCCCTTAGAAAAACACTACCAATTTCTATTCAGCAGCGCAGAAACTTTGTTGGTTAAAGTGTATGCCAATCTACCTCTGTAACTACCATGATAGTTTGGCAACTACAAGAAAATAACTACTGCCTGACTGATCTGAGTAAGTAACAATCACCTTCACTGGCCCTAATGTATCAAGTTTCTCCTCTATAAACCTATTTCAATCCAGTCCAGAAGCCAACGCTATCAATCTTCTCTGAAAAGTTCCCAAAGTACATTATCCCATCAAACTTAAAGCCAATGGACTATACCATCCATACGAACATCCTTTGAATCTTTGGCCTAACTGTCACCACATTATTCACACAGCAAATTAGACTTTCAATCTAATTTGTTGTGAGAGCCACTCAATCATCCAAAACACTCCATGAGTCTATGTAGGTCAGTGTGCAAACACCGCATGCAGAGCGTTAATTAGGTTAATGTCCATGAAGGATATACAGTGGTTTTCATCACATCCGTGTCAACATAAAACTGATTTGTAATTGATTGCAATGGTTGTGTTTTGGCAGTGGGGTAATGACACTGAGGTGGTCCAGGGACTTAGAACTGTTGGCAGTGCATGTACTTAAAGGTAGTATCATACTTTTTCACTGTTTTCTCAAAAAGTGGGCACCGTGTGGGACTGAAATTTCACAGATGACTGTTACTGTATCTGTCTTGATATTTTTGCCCATGAAACTGTATTTCTTTGACAAAAAAACAAAGTATGATATTACCTTTAAAAGTGTATGTTGCAATGATGGAGATACCGTACAGTCAATCTACTTGGCCCTATACACAGGGCTGGGATATACACTATAGAGGTGTTCATGTTTGATATAGCCCAATTTGTGGTTGGCAGGTTGGTGTCAAATAGGGTTAAGCCATGTTGGATTTGAGGGGTTCGAAACTTAATTGCTATTGCGGAACATTATAAGTATTACAAGGGCAATTCTATGGTAAGTTACTTTGACCTATTCCTTGATCAATCATTATTAGTGTTTGAAAAGACTCTAATTTCAAAATGCCTTAAATATTGGAAATTGGAATCTCAAGTATACCACTTATTGAACTCTGAAATCCATGCAAATGTGCACAAGAAAGAGGGAGCTTTTGATGGTACAAAATGTCCCAAAAGTAAAACCATGGAAATGCCTATAACTGGGGGAAAAAAAATTATGCAAATTAGGCTTGCCCTTATCTTTAATAGTCATGATTAATTGCAGTACCAACAGCGATATTGGATTCGACTCAATCTGCTGACCGCAGACAGAGTAGTGGTCTAGTGATATGACATCTGATTCTGCTCTAGTAAGCAGTCTGAGGTTGTGGGTTCGAATCCCACCTGAGCGAGCACATAATTTTTTCATGTGCACTCAAAAGCGCTAAATATTGTACAGTGCTGATAATTGTGTCGGTGAAGGGAAAGCCTCATTTGCATAATAGTGTTATATTGCTTAAATTCCACATCGTTTCATGCCTGATTAGTTCTTCCATGACTTTGCCCTATTTTTGATAGTAATAGTATGGAGGCAACCCAGCAACTCGGTCCTATTTATGGTGCAAGGATATGGCGCTAGCCCAGTGATTTGGTCCTATTTATGGCGCAAGGATATGAAGTTAGTCCAGTGATTTGGTCCTATTTATGGTGCAAGGATATGAAGTTAGTCCAGTGATTTGGTCCTATTTATGGTGCAAGGACATGGCGCTAGCCGAGTGATTTGGTCCTATTTATGGCGCAAGGATATGAAGTTAGTCCAGTGATTTGGTCCTATTTATGGTGCAAGAATATGAAGTTAGTCCAGTGACTTGGTCCTGTTTATGGTGCAAGGATATGAAGTTAGTCCAGTGATTTGGTCCTATTTATGGCCCAAGGATATGAATTTAGCCCAGTGATTTGGTCCAATTTATGGCCCAAGGATATGAAGTTAGTCCAGTGATTTGGTCCTATTTATGGTGCAAGGATATGAAGTTAGTCCAGTGACTTGGTCCTATTTATGGTGCAAGGATATGAAGTTAGTCTGTGATTTGGTCCTATTTATGGCCCAAGGATATGAAGTTAGTCCAGTGACTTGGTCCTATTTATGGTGCAAGGATATGAAGTTAGTCCAGTGACTTGGTCCTATCATGGTGCAAGGATATGAAGTTAGTCCTTTGACTTGGTCCTATTTATGGCCCAAGGATATGAAGTTAGTCCAGTGACTTGGTCCTTTTTATGGCGCAAGGATTTGAAGTTAGTCCAGTGACTGGGTCCTATTTATGGCGCAAGGAATGGAGTTTTGTTTTCTTCATTCTTCAGTAGATTAGGATGTTTTCGAGGGATTTTGTTTTGGGAATTGGTATTTTTCAGGACCAATCTTCCTGGATTTCTTTTTAAGGGGATAAAAGGCCTTTTTGTCAAGGGATCAAGATTTCTTTTTTCCCAGGGTTGTTTTTTTTGGGGGGATAATGATTTGTATAAGTTACTTTTTTACTCATTGATATTTTTTCAGGGATGAGGATTTTGTAAAGATCAATTGGCCTCTCAGTGCTTACAGTAAGTATCTGGCAAGTACGCCTACAGTACTTTTGGAGCGGCAAACTCAAGGCATCAGGACTCATCACTGTGCGCAACTACCTACATGGCCTCCCATGTAAACCCAAATGGCTCTTTTCAGAGCCACATATAACCCCCCCCCCCCCCTTCCCCTCCAAAAAAAAAAGAAGAAATCTGAAATCTACATAAATTAACAATCTCCTGAAAAAGGAAATAGACCCGCTGACAATGCCTGAGAAAAAAAAAAGAAGAAAAACAAAGTACCCTTTACAAAATCCCAATCTACTAAAAGAAATCTAGTCAGGCTCTCAGAAAAACCCTCTGACATCTGACAATACTGAACATACCCGACTTTTTCCAGTATAATTTGAATCCTTAACTTCAGAAAAAAAGTCATATTAGTGAAAAAGTTGTACAAGTTGGTCTGTGTTTAGTGCAAGTACAAGCTGACCTGTGTACAAGCTGACCTGTGTACAAGCTGGTAGGCATATGAGTTAGTCTGTGTGTGAGCTGGAGAAGTACCGGTAATTGCAGAAAACCCAGCCACTCCAGCATGACCAGAACCTACATGTACGTGCGGATTAACATAAACTAGCGATTGTCAAGTTTGTGACCCCGCACCTGAACTTGCAGTTCGACCATAGAGCTATATTAACATTAGTTACTAGCAGGGTTGTTTGATTTAAATCACTCGATTTAAATCATTGATTTAAATCATGATTTAAATCAGTGGAAAATTTTTTTAAAAATCGCTCATAAAAATCAATCATGATTTTTTTCATTATTTCATGATTTTTTTCTACGAAAATCAGAATATCTTACTGAAAGAACACTTGCATTAACTTTTGGCTTAGTTTTTCCACTATAACAGGGTGTCTTAAAACAGTTTATGTAGTGTTTTTACAATGAACTTTTACTGTACAAAATACGCATGCACGTACATGTATACACACATCTATGAAAAATGAGGCAGTATCCTGAACAAAGTACAATGTATGTGTACAGCATTACTTGTAATTTACAAGTATCTATACAATGAATAGAATTACACAGTAAAATAATACGTACATATGTATGCAACTGCAAAGAATTAACTTTTGTTTGTGTACATCACTGCATCTAATACACATGTACTGAGATGCAAATGGACCACTGGTACGTACATGTACAAGCCATGAAACATCTTTGAATGTGGTCATTTAAACATCCCATCAGCAAGGAAGCAATAGAGTATGCCTGTAGTGACATTTTCTGTTTTTTGTTGCTTTGGATTTTTTGCTACATTTTAATGACTACAATGCCCAAGCGACAAGAAGATGCAATTTGGCATCATTTATGGGTTTTTTTAAGCAAAATGTTATGATAGTAAAATGTTATTACGTAAAAACAATTAAGATTTTAATTTAAATCAAAATCCGATTTTTTTTTTTTTTTTTATAAAAATCATGATTTTTATCAACCCTGGTTACTAGAGCGCTAGCTCCGCATTCTCCGTGCGTAGACACTTTGAAGCCGTCCTGGGCGCAGTCATTGGGAATTTGAGTGCATGTCTGTGGAACAAGAACACTTTTACTGGAATGCCTTTCGAAGAGTGTACTCTATATGCAACGCGCAAGTATGCGCGAAGGGTACCGGTAGCGCATCTTTATGACGCCGGCAATCATTGCGTGACTGAAGTGCAGAACGTGTGCGCGCACGGCCCTAAAATAAATGGAACGCGCATTTACCGAAGGTGCGTTGGATTTCGGGCGTATTTGGCTTCGATAACGCACCTGTATAGAACAGAACGCAGATATGCAAATGAACGTACACAATTTTGTGTTTTCCATAGGTTTGTGCACAAACATGGATGCGCCCAGCAGGCATCACTTTGTACACGGAGCTAGCGCTCCAGTAATTTTAATATAGCTCTATGAGTTCGACCCACATGTATCCCACAATGCTTTGCGGAAGCACCATCTCTTGGTAAAAATGCTATTTGCGATAAACCTTAGGCTTTGACCTTTGACTTAGTGCCTTAGGCTTATTAATATTACAGTTACATAATCATGATTAATTTATAATGAAAAAGTTACACGTGCAGTCATATTCAAAACATCAACATTTAAAATTAAAATTAAATAATAATACATTAAAATTTTCAATCATCGAGGGTTTTGAATTCATAAATGAAATTGTACAGCTAATACCGACAAATAGTGACACCCGAAACATTTGCTTACTCACAATTTGATGTTTCCGTACCGTGAAGCAAAATAATGCCACCTTTCCCACCGGCGCGCTACTAGTACTATTGACACAGCAGAGTGGTTACGTTTTAGATACGAATATTTATTTAGCGCCCTCTATCGAGCGATTTTTACATTCTTGGGTGTAGCATGAAATATTGTACACTGAATGGTGAATAAAAGACACAAATAAATTGAATAATTACGTCTCATTCGGTACATGGTGGCTAAAAAACAAATTATTTTTACGAAATCATTATAAATATATCAGTAGCTTTCAATCAAATCCAACAATTTGAAACAAAGAGAAGTAAAATGTTGCCAGTAATGACACAATATTTACTGCAACACCTTACCATGATGAGGCACAAATCATTGTAGTATATGCAATTTAGCTAGGACGAAGGAATCTTGTTCGCTGCAGAGAAGCAAAGGTCGTATGCTGAGTAACGTTAGAATTTAGAACTTCAAGATCAACCGAAGACACTTGTTTAAGGCATGGTAAGTCTAAAATTGAATTACTGCAATAATTTGATTCTGTAAGACAACCTTAACAATTAACCACAAGCCCCAACCAGCTAACGTTAACCTGTTACAAAATTGTTAGATATCATAGATATGCCCTGCAAGGTATATCATCATCTGAAAGAGCATGAGAATACCTTTCATTTGATACCTCACTCACTTCCATACCATTAGTTTGAAGGAAGTTACAGCCATTTTCATGATCCAAAATTTGCATATTTGGTCCCTATGCTATGGTTTTGCATTAGGCCCTACATTGAAAAAAAAGTTTTGATCGAGGACTGGAGGAGGGCTAATTTTGTACAATTATGTCCATAAATATCTTTGGGATTAAAATTAATGCATGAAATCTTTTCCAACATTAGATTGAAGTATTCTGGTTCAAATACATGATTTAAATTGATATTAATTATCCAAGATTAATCAGATAAATAATAATTCTAGTGGTTAATTACATAAATTCAATATGGGCAGGGGCACCAATATGCAACAACAACGCACAGCATCATGACATTCCTGGTCGAAAAAGTCACATTTCTGATCGTCAGATTCCACCCAAATTTCACCACAAGGTAGTTGAAATGTCACTTTATCAGTATGTATACCTTTCAAAATGGTAGGAACATTTGATCTATGACAGGCCTTCATTTTTAGAAATTCGTGGAGCTCAGTTAATCACTCTCCTGGAAAATCCGAGGAGCTCAATCTGAGCACCCAAAATTGCTCTCCTGGGAAGTTCGAGAAGCTCGATTTGCATGTTTTGTGCTCAAAGTAAAAACTGAATCCAAATCATTTCCTGAAGCCTTTCATATCATGCACACACACTTGAATCAGAACTGAGAAACAAATGCGATTGTTCACTATGGATGGATGTTCTGTTTTTAGTACCGGTAATGTAAAATGAATTCCTTAAGACTTCTAAAGACTGGAGACAGTGAGATATTTCCCTCAGCTTCAAGTCCAAACAAAGTGTAGCAAACCTGAAGTCCAATTTGAATTGTTAGACTGCTAAAAGCCTGCCAAAAGTGTTGCTAAATACATGCAAGTCCAAACAACATTCTATCAAACACTGTTTGGAAATTGGAAATGTAGAGTAAAAAATTTAAACAATTATGTTACGCAAACAGCAAAGAAGGTTAACTTACACATATTAAAGGTTTAAATACCCTGAAATGAAATATTTTCCCATTCCCCTGGCCTCTGAAGCTAAGTTTTTGTTTTTATTTTAAAATAAATGTTATGATATTTTTATTTTACTTTTATTAATTTCTGTAATTTCAATTCATGTTACTTTATTTTGTTCTATTTTACTTCGTTTTTATTATACTCACTATATTTTATCATTTTATTTTGTTTATTGATTTTTTTTATCAAAAGAAAAATTCACATTCATTACAAAAGTAATGACTTATGACAAATAATAATGGTAATTCTAAGTTTAAGAGTGAAAAACAATCCATAACAGATGAACACGAAATATTCCTGCATGGAGAGAAAAACCACAAAAATACGTGCAACGCGGCATACAACGTAGGTAGCGTACCCGTGCGGAATGTTGACCGGCCGCACGAAGCATTAGCCCCACGGCCGTCACACGGTACGTCGCGGTACGGTAAAATCCCGTTGTGGCAAGAAGTGTCAATAATTGCAATCTCAAACTCATCTTTACGTAAGCATAATGTAGCTAAACATTTCCAAAAAAGGCATCCTATGGTTTCGTGAATGTGCGAGCAATACTCCGATTTTCAGAAAATCGAAATAAAATCCAGGAAGAATGAACAGAAATAGGTTCCTTTTCGTGCCTAAACACTGAAGATCGTACACGCTTTTGACGATGTAATGCATGTGCAAAACTCCGTTCGCGAATCGGTATGCCACGAGGCACGCGGTGTCTGATAGTAGTCTGGCACCATGTTTTGAATAGATTAAGCATAAGCTATAACACGCAGGGTACCAGTCTGCAAAAATTATAGAGTAGCCAAAGTCCTTTTACTTTTTAACAAATATTGATACAAAACGCACTGTCATTGAGAACGTAAAATCCAGGACTTCTTTTCAAATAAAATCTTGCAAAAAGTAGGCTATGATATTTTTACGACTATAGGACATCAAATTACCAGCAGCCTTGTGCATAGCGAGCACAAAGGCCAACACCGTTTGCACATAGAGTCGATCGTGTTTGCTGCGAAGCGGTGGTAGCTTTGTTACAAGTTTACCCCTGCCGAATTGCGAACTGGCCTACGCTAGAATACAATCACGCACCGTGCTACCACACATGCACACCGTACCGATCATGCCACCGATCACACGGTGCACGAGGAATGAACGTACGTACGTGTGCCAATGGTTGTTGGCCGAAGTTTCCATCGATCTTTCGGGCTTCAAACACCCGCAATTAAGCTGTTGTTCAGATACCAGCGCATTGCAAGTGGAAAAATACACATAATTCAAGATCGTGGAATAAATACAGGTCCTTGTTAAAAATCATATTGTGCGTATCGGGGCTGAAAAAGTGAGTAGGGCCTATCGGCAGATATTTTTGCATAGTCGGCAATTATGTTCGCGTATCGGCCCGATACAAAAGTTTGTACGTGGGAAGAGCCCTGTTTTGGCAACAAAATCGTTCAAACATCGGCATGACAAGTTAAGAAATGAAGTAGGCCTATATGAAATTTGGATTGACAAGATTTTACTGTTGGCTTTTATGTAGACAAAAACTGGAGTCGACTAAAATTAGTAAGCTTA
Source organism: Astropecten irregularis (assembly GCA_963971285.1). Taxonomy (NCBI): domain Eukaryota; kingdom Metazoa; phylum Echinodermata; class Asteroidea; order Paxillosida; family Astropectinidae; genus Astropecten; species Astropecten irregularis. The sequence continues at coordinate 8,138,699 of OZ020245.1, read as the reverse complement.
CAAATTTACCGAGGAGCGCCATTATTCGCGCGCCAGAAACCGTGTTAAGGAGCGCGAAGGAGCGCGATCGCGCTCGCGCTCCTTAAAAATGAAGGCCTGTATGAATAGGAGAGGGTTGAATGTGACCCAATAATTCAAGTTGATCGCACGATCACAAGGAGCTACGGATCCCATTTTTTTTTTCACAGGAATTAAGAATGAGTCTCCAACTACACGATATCGATGATGTAGGAAAAAATTACCCCCCGGCAACCAATCAAAATGCCACATTTTGTAGGGCAATCCCCCAGTAGGGCTACAAGCCCGCGCAAGCACAGTGGACATTTCTGGCCTACTCACAGTGCATGGATTGTAACGTACCTACCTAATCCTCAATCATCAACTGATCAATGCTCCACCGCCACAGCGAAAAATTCCCCATATGCACTGTAACACGGATGGAAACAGTGCCGTGTGTAAAAAGCGCCGCGCTGATTGGTCAACGCGCGAGGCCGTGCTCGTGACGTCACGGAAACCATGTGCTGGCCCAACTCGTTACGCACGCACGCAGGGCCGTTGCAGACACGTACGGGGCACGCATTACGCGATGTGCCTATTCAAACACACGCGGTGTACGACTACGCAACGATCAACAGTCGGCCGTACGACATCTCCGGATGACCATGCAATTCTATGCATATTCATGTGGCGCTCTCAGCATACACAACCAATAGACCCAACACACGTTATATGAATATTCAACGACCCAACAATCACACTCAGACGGTGGCGCGGTTTCGCGGTAAAATGACAACAAAAATACAGCTCACCAAAGTTCAAATACGATCGCGGTGTCCGTGAGTTCTCGAACGTCGGGTGACACCACCAAAAATGGTCAAAAGGTCGAAGAAATGTACAAATTTGTATGTTTTTGGTACCATTCGAAAGATCGTGGCGAGGTCTGTCGAAGTAACTATGGTTAGAGTGGGCATCGCTGAGTATGTGCCCATGCGCGTCAGTTTCATTCATGAAAACGTCCATTTTTGGTCAGTGCGATGACGTCACATAATGAGATGATCGTGACGCCCTCTTGCGACCGTTTCGTGCCAATTCGTGTAAGGGATTTTTCGCTGTGACCGCAACACCGGCACCATTCATACACCATTCGTTGATATGTCATTGTTTGTGTGGATATTGGATAACTGTCTTAATTTACAATTTAGGCCTACCAAAAAGTAGATAAAGTCAAGCAAGGAAAGAATTCCACTGACGGTCATGACGGAAATAGGGTTATTTCCTCCAAGAGTTAGCCTAACAGCTAACTTAAGTTAGGGCCTAGGCCTATTTAGTATTTGATGCAAGCCATGATGAACTTCAATCTCAGGAGTGAAAACTGTTGTAGCTTATCTACAAAGTGAGATTTTCAGGGGTTTTTTTACCTACAAATACGATTATACACTTTGAATGCAGCGGTAGCCATTTCTATCAAAACGCCCTCTGTTGGTCCCATAGGTTTGTGCACAAGTGATGGCCGTCAGTGGAATTCTTTCCGTCAAGCAATTGACTGACTGATTGTCATTACATGTGATGTTATGGTACTTTTTGGTACATTAACAATTTAGGCTATTAAATATTTATTCAGCAAAGGTCTATTGACTAATTTATTGTTGATATGATCGGTTTTTTCAACTGGGGGTGCCCTTTAAAAGGGCTCATTCACTATACTCAACTTGCACGTGATGAGACCTTTACCACCCCATGATGTAGTTTTCATCGACAGAATACCGCTTCATCATCATGTACCGGTAGATGGGAATAGCACACCCTGACTGATGCTTGTTTATTTTTGTCCACAGGGTCAAAACCAATCTGGAGGACCCGGAGGGGGCCATGGAGATAAGAAAGATGACAAGGTAAAATGAACCCAAGAATCACATCTACATGTCAGAGCTCGACAAATCCCGGGCCCGGACGCCTGGGACAACCACGCGAGGCCACCGGGCAACCAGAGTTTCTGGGGGGAGAGCCCGCCGGACTACCATTTTTTTGCAAACACGTACAGTACTTATTATAGTTACTGAACTTACCGAAAGGACGATCGCTCAACAGAATATAATACGTGAACATATCGCGTACAATGCATCATGCACACCACGTGGCCGTATGGCCCGGTCCATGCAGCAGCAGAATTGCATCCAGAAAATTCCACGATGTCTATCCGCGCCGCACCATTCACAGCATACGTTGTGCACCAGTACACAGTCGCCAATTCGCAATCGGGCTGGGAAGTGCAAGCCTACATCGTACGTACAAAGTGTGTATTTGGTGCATGCAGTCAAGTCGCGTTCGGTACCGTGGATTTCGGCCGGCTTCAATGCAGATTTTTCGGTAATAAATGTGACATATCGCGCTGAGCAAGTTATGAACGATTCTTACTGAACATTCTGTAAGGTTTCCGGCACCAAATCATCGCAATATTCCCAAACACGCACGTAGATCGAGACCAGAAACTGATGTATACGTCGGCGCAACGATCGTTGTAGCATGTTTAACACACTCCTACATACAGCGCTATGCATCCATTGATCGTGCACATTATCAACACGTGCGCAATATAGCGCTATCATTCATTTTTATAAATCGGAGCTCGGGCAACCGCTTATTTTTGAAACTTTTTTTTTATGTGGTAGGCCGAGTGCCCCATCTGACAAGAAGAAAAAATTTCATGATAAGGAATATGATCTAAGAATTTGTTTTAAGTATTTTTGTTTAAAATGGTTGGATGGTAGGACTACCAGTTTAAAGCACTGGGCTACCAGATTTCAAGGTGTGGTAGTCCGGTGGGCTACCAGTTATTTTATAAATTTGTCGAGCTCTGCATGTACTTGTATGTGATTTTGTATTCTCATTAAAGGTATAATACAAGATTGGTAAAGGTCACAGAACAACACTCACACTTTGTCTGATCCAGCATGTACATGAAATAAAACATTTGAGCTCAATCGGACATCTGAGTCATGAGAAAATAGCAAAAAACTGACTAAATTTTTCTTATAAAACATAAAGAATGGTTTTGATAAATAGATCAGCGCGGAGTGACGTCATTCCAACTCGCGGACCTTGGTGCCGATGAAAACAAAGCATTGAGTTGTACAGGTTTTAAGACAAAAAGCTGCCAGAATTGTTTAATCTTTGTATACGGTACATCAAACAAGGAATATTGTCTGAAGAAAAACTAGGACTCGACAATGAAAGTCGTGCAGAACACGATTTCTGCTTCTTGACAAAAATATTCGGAAAACAATTCTCAACGACGGACGGTTTGTCTGTGATTTGCCCGTAGCTTGCATCATCTACACGTTAGTTTTCATCGGTTGTCAAGTTATTAGAATGAAAGTACCCGGATGTCCGCACTGATCTTATACCCTGAGATCAAAACTGTTTTTGGTCTTTGTTTAAATTTACTCCAGGCTGAAGTTGTGTAACATATTTGCTGTGATTTGCCTTTTTCCCATACCAGGATAAGAAGAAGAAATATGAGCCTCCAGTTCCAACACGGGTCGGTAAACGACGGAGAAAGACCAAAGGACCCGATTCAGCAAATAAGCTGCCTAAAGGTAAAATGGAGGTTATTGTATTTGAATGTCAACCCCACCCCACACACAAATGGACTACGGGAGGGATACATAGAAATATTAAAGTTTGTTTTATTGTGAGTTTCTGGAAATATGTTATCCAAATAATATTTTGGAAGTAATTAGTGAATATAGAACACACCAAACAGAGTAATTAACCCCTAACCCCCTAAGCCCTTGTACTAGGAAGCATACTGACAGGCTGAAACTTCAACAGGTTCCAGCTGTTGAAGTTTGATTCACTTGGTATGGATGTGTCTATGCCTTGATGTGTTACTGTATACACACTGTCCCCAACCACACAAAATTCCACAATGCCTTTCAACAAAAGGCCGGTGCCTTTTATCACACAAGTGAACCACCACAACTTCCTGTGCAACTGTACTATAGGCCATGGGTAGCCTTTAATACCCACAAACAAAATGCCAATACACTACTGCAAACTCCAACACTTGTTTGTACAGGTCTCATGCCTTACTTCTTAAATCTGTCAGAATGAAACAGTGTACTCACATACCTTCGGTACTGACTCAAACGAAGTCCAACAACAGGTTCTTACTGTTTGGTACCAAACAAGCCAAAACTCAACAGAATTGCCTGTTGGAGTTGGAGTGGTTTTGGGCTGTTAGGGTTTTAAAGACATTTAATGAACAAAGACAGTTAACAATTTGGGACACTGTCAACATAAGGCGGGATAGCTGAGTTGGTAGAGCGCTGGTATAATATTCAGGGTGGGTCGCCATTTCGAATCCCACTCCAGTCATTTGTTTCTTTGTTCACTTTTCAATGACTTACAATTATAAACCCAGTCAGTTTCCATTATGGTTATTTGATGATTTGATGTGGAAACATTTTGATTGATACTTTCTGCTTAAATCTGTTTTAGTGACCCCACATACCCGTTGCCGTCTGAAGCTTCTGAAGCTGGAGAGAATCAAGGATTACCTCTTAATGGAAGAAGAATTCATTCGCAATCAGGAGAGACTCAAGCCACAGGAAGAGAAAGATGAAGTAAGCCATAGACTTATGTCTGGGGTACCTAGTTAGTCTTATTTAAATCTTTGTTGGAAAAATCGTTTTGAAGGGTTTGGAGGGTAGGGCCATGTCCCAATTCACTGGCTGCGGCCGTGGATGCGACAATTGGCAGCGCTTCCATCTTGTTGCCGCGTCCCAATTAACTGGCTGTGACCATGGCTGCGGCCGCGACGTCACGAATATCAAGCCACAAGGGAAGGTGACTTTGTTGTCACTGGGCCAACTTCATATGGCAAGCCAAATTCTAAAAACGTTTTTCATCAATAAACACCATTTTCCGACACAATAAACACTGCTTTTTGAGAAGGGTGGCATATGTTGCACTGTGCAGTAATCTATTGATGAACAGTCATCTTAGTTGTCCTGTCCGGTAGTTAACCAATAGTCAAGCCTACTTCATGCATCAGAATGATTGAGATTGCGAATCAATTTCACAAAGCCCTAGGATTGATCCTAAACTGCCAATGTATCCTAATTGCTAAGCAAAGTGTGATGTCACAATACAAATCAACGTGGCGACATCAAATTACAACTCAAAGTTAAGATAAATCTTAGTGTCATGTGAAATCTACCCCAGGAGATCCGTGATGACCGCTGAGTGTACCAGCCTGCAGCATAATCGGTAGAGATACTGTGGCATTTAGCAGGATTAGGCTTAATGAATCCCAGGGATGAGATTTCTCAGATTAAAATCTGATTTCAGATTTTTTTGCTTTGGATTTCAGATTTCAATCCCTAAACACAGTGATGTGACTGCCATTGTGTGATATGCGTCGTTTCTTTATAATTATCTTGCCTGTAGGAAGAGCGCTCCAAAGTGGATGACCTTCGTGGGACTCCCATGTCCGTGGGCAACCTGGAGGAGATCATTGATGACAACCATGCCATTGTGTCTGCCTCGGTCGGCTCAGAGTATTACGTCAGCATCTTGTCCTTTGTAGACAAAGACCAACTGGAGCCTGGCTGCACAGTGCTTCTTAACCACAAGGTAACTCTCATTGGAATTGTTTTTGTGTTTTTTGGGGGTGGTGATGTTTGGCTGAAGCCTTTATTCCTTACAATACATTTGTGGTCATTTCAATTGGTGGACAGTTACTAGCAGCCCTTTTTTTAATGGAAAGGTTGTAAGGGAGAGAAGCTATAATGCTTGTTGGGCCTTGCCACAGAAAAGCCAAGCGAGGACTGGGCTTTGCCAAGTTCTTGGGCTTGTACAGTCCCTACTCTCTAGCCTTGAACTATCAACTTCAAGCCCCTGCTTTGTCCTGGATCATAGTTGGTTCTAGCCCGATGAGCAGATTGAGTTCGCATCGATCAAGGACGGTATCCAGAAACCAGGCTTTATTTATTTTTGAGGATTTTTGTTGTAGGTGAAGGTTAGGGCTGACAAGAGGAGGATTTCAGGTCTGAAGGCCTGGCCCTGGCCTGGCTATACAGTGGTCGGGCCTGACCAGTGTTAAAGTTTCTCTCCCTAAACTGAATCTCCTTTTCTCTGCCGTGTGATTGACAGGTGCTGGCCATAGTTGGTGTACTGAGTGATGACACTGATCCCATGGTGTCTGTCATGAAGCTGGAGAAGGCTCCCCAGGAGTCATATGCAGACATAGGAGGTCTGGATCAACAGATTCAAGAAATCAAGGTATGATTCATGCTGCAGATGGAGTCCGCTATTTATTATTATTACTTATTTCTGATAATGACACCAAGGATTCCTCAAAAGCGCCCTAGGCACTGTAGCTTGAAAGCCTGATGAAACCTTTTATGGAAAGATGATGAGAAGAAGATACAGTTTTAGAGGTGGGTGGAAAACCCCAGAGTAATATTCTGGGTAAAACCCACAGTATCAGGTAGGGACTGAAAACTCAATCCACTTGTGGACCGAGACGGACTTGAAACCGGTCCGCAGAGGTGAAAGGCGAGGAAACCTTACTCCTGCTATACATGGGAAGATGACTAGCAGTAAAAGATACCCAGATGCAACAGGGAATGGACCGTGATGTTGTTGACTCTCACATCTGCGACCAGAAACAAAATCAAATCTCAAGGATCCAGGAAACAGACCAAGAACTGGAGATCATAGACCAGAAAAAGGAGGTCCTAGATTAAGACCAAAGCTTCTTAGGTCTAAGAACAAGCCATAAAGATCTGAGACTGAGACATTAACCTACAGACTCAAGATCATGACTACTAAAGACCTATTCACATCCTGAGATCAGGACCAAAACTGAAGCATCCAAGACTGTCACAGGTTGCTATTCACTCCTTGGGAGGAGAGATGCAAGTATTTACAAAGCTGCTTGCTCAAGGACACACACACCAAGACCCCTGTCTAGACTCTAGTCTTTTTTGGATCAGGTTGTTTTCGAGGAGCAAAGGAATCATGCATAGGCATACCAAATGATACCCAAAGCTTAATCTTTTGCCAGCTTATAGTTATAACGTTGGCATTGTTTGATTTTTACGATGATAGGAGTCGGTTGAACTTCCCCTAACCCACCCTGAATACTACGAAGAGATGGGCATCAAGCCTCCCAAGGGAGTCATCCTGTATGGTGCCCCTGGAACAGGTAAGGCATCCCAAGCAGGCATCATTAATAGGAATTCTTTCTTGACCTTACTATTGATCATCCGTAGCATCAATTTGCATCTTGTCAAGACTTTCGACTCACTTTGATGTCACACATCAATCGTCACATGCTTTAGTGACCTTGCATTATCATGTATGGCCTGGCATTACGTAATGAAGGGAAAGTCATCTTTAGGCTTGACCCAGTTAGTCCAACGGAACACTTTTGCTGTCTTATCCCATTAAAAAAATATGCGGTTCTATGCATAAGAAATATATAACAACACGTCTATTTTGTACATAGATTTTTGATAATTGGTTTGAACACAAATTTTCTTTGGATATGTTCATAACTGCTTTTACTAGAAAAACCAACTGTTTTGATATTTGTAGATATTTGTCACTTCTAAGTTTTTTACAAAAATCATCCAAAAACAAATTTTGTAAATTCAAATGCAATTAATAGTGGATTGCCTGTATGAAATGCTGTTTGTGCTTGTTTATGTGGTTTCGGGGCCAGAATATTCTGCAGACAACAAAGACAGTATTCCAGTCATCATTGAAAGATTTCACTCACGAAAGTGACCATGGCCTTATTGCCTTGCTCGAAGTTATTTCATTTAACCACTATGTCCTTATAAATAAGTGTGTGTTGACTATAATACATATTGTATTGATGGGCACACTATCAATCGCTTATTATTTTGATATTTCATTCCATAGGCAAGACATTGCTGGCCAAGGCAGTAGCCAATCAGACTTCAGCGACCTTCCTGAGAGTGGTGGGCTCTGAATTGATTCAGAAGTACCTTGTAAGTACTTATTCTTATCCCTCTTAAAGGTACTATCATACTTTGGAAGCATACCAAAACAGAAATCTTCACAGATTTACCTGTAACTTACAGGGTATAAAGATGGTAATGGTAGAAATTAACATACCGTTAAAATTGTTCTGCTTGAAATGCTTTACTTATTAAACCAATTACCAAATACAATTTTGGTCAGCGAAAGTTAAAAAATAATGGACTTGCGCTAAAAATAGCAGGCTAAATGATGTGACGTCACACCGGATCTCAGACAAACATTGCAACGTGTGGTGGGTGTGCTTGTGTGCATGCATTGTGTACACTACGTGTGTGAGTCAATGTTTGTCTGACATCCAGGGATTTTGTACATGCGCGCTGGCCAAATCACTTGTGTGACGTCATTAGTGCAGCGGCGTAGCTAGGATTTTTTCAGCAGGGGGGCACTGGGGGGGCATTGGAATTTTGTGGGGGGGCACGCGGAATTTTTTCAAAACTGGAGATTTGCAAAATATGAGAAATGCAGGGGGGGGGGGGGGCTTTTCCAGCGGGCGTGGGGCAACCTTTTCTTCAAGCAAAAAAAAATAAAAAAAGGAAACAGAAAAAATAAAAAATAAATAAAAGGGAAACACAAAGACTCCAAAAGAGCTGAAAAAGAGGGGGAAGACAAAATTAGCTAGCTTTAATCTCCCCGAAACGCATCCTTCGCTATTGAATTGGTGCATTTTATTTCCACGCTCCCTGGAAAATCATGGATAAGCGCGAAGGCCTTGCGGCCGGGGTCCAGGGCCCGCTTAAGGGCCCTGGAAGCTCAGGGGTTCTAGATATTCTCTGGTGCAATCTGAGCCTTATTTTGGAAGCAATTGTTCCGATAAATTTATTCATTTATTTATATTATTACTGCATTATTTCTTTATAATCCAACACTCTTGAGCGGGAGAAATTCAATCTGGGGACCAGATTAACTAGCCAAACCAGACAAAATGGCAGATGGGCTGTTTTGAAGTTCGCAACCGTAAGCGCGTACGAAAATTGCATTTTTACACTGAAATGTTGCACAGATTTCTTCACTGTAAAGTTTTAAGGACTCAGGAACATTTGCTGAAAGTAAAAAATATCATTTAGGAACAGTAGAAGCTGTTAAGTTGTTTTTATTTCCTTTATAGCTAGCATACCCTGCAGATAACGCTTAATTCTTTTTCTATACCCACGATTTTTTGTGGGGGGGCACCTGGGGGGGGCACACAGAATTTGTGGGGGGGCACGTGCCCCCCCAGGCCCCCCCGTAGCTACGCCGCTGCATTAGTGCAGAGTGCTATTTCACAAGTGGTTGTTACTGTATCTGTCTTGATATTTTTGCCCATGAATTTGAATTGACAAAAACCAAAGTATGAAAGTACCTTTAATCACCTTGTAATCTTAAAATCTTATCCATCCCGAATGCATCCAAAGCTGTATTAAACTGCTCTAAATGTTGTATGACTTCAGTACACCACAGTGACACAACACAGTTCTAGATGATTTTGCTGGATTCAGGAAGGTATCTAGACAGAACATCAAGTTATACATTCCGAGTCAATGGAAATTGTCTATTGTGGCCAATTGTGGCCAATTGTGGCCATACAGACGTTGATATGGCTTCCATAGGCTGAGATTAAGTCGGTCATAACCCTGTTGTTGATTTTTTTTATTCATGTAGGGTGATGGACCTAAGTTGGTGAGGGAGTTATTCAGGGTAGCGGAGGAACACGCTCCATCAATCGTCTTCATCGATGAAATTGATGCCATCGGAACCAAAAGGTCAGTGTCCCTGTTGCTTTCAAATAAACCTCAGCAGACCGATCTAATTACTTCAGTCCAATCACAGCCGTGGTCTGTGTCTGACGGTCGTTCACTTGAAGGTAGTATCATACTTTGGTAGCATTATGCATACAAAAACAGAAATCTTCACAGATTTTAACTTTCAGGGTATAAAGATGGCGATGGTAGAAAGATATCATTAAAATTGTCTGCCTGAAATGCTGTTTTTATCCAGAAAAGAGTAAAACTAGTGACCAAAATTATTTTTGATCTTTTAAAGATAAAAAAAAAGAGAATAGACTTAAGAAATACTGTAGCCGTTTTTCACTGTTTTCTCAAAAAGGGGGCACCGTATGGTGTCTTTCTTGATATTTTTGCCCATGAATCTATATTTCTTTGACAAAAACCCAAAAAGTATGATATTACCTTAAAGTGGGGAGGAAAGATTTAACCAAAAAAAAAGGGTTTTCACTGTTTCCTCAAAAAGTAGGCACTGTATGGGACTGAAATTATTTGCATATTACTGAATATTTTATAATGTTTTGGGATTTCTTTTGCTTCGTTCAGGTACGAATCCAACTCAGGTGGGGAGCGTGAGATCCAGCGTACGATGTTAGAGCTTCTAAACCAGCTGGACGGGTTCGACTCCAGGGGAGACGTCAAGGTCATCATGGCTACTAACCGCATCGAAACACTGGACCCTGCACTCATCAGACCAGGCAAGTATAATAACCTCTTTGGGATTAGGGGTTGTCTTGGCTAGCACTTAAAAAGCAGAGTCTCCGAAGCTTTGAATTTGGGGAGATTCAAGCAAGGTGCCCAAAACAGGAAGAAGGGTTGTCAACCAGACGCCCAGGCAGCCCTTAGCCTTAATAATCGAGTCATCATTCACAGTAACCCTCGAGCTTTTTGAGTTGCAAGCAGACTAAAAATGATCTGGGAAATTGCACTTGAACGGTCGTGAGATGATATAGAGTAATTTGTATTCAGGTGCACTAACAAAAACATTATTCCACATTTCAAAGTGTGAAAATTTACCTAATTTGAATCCATTTTTTGTATCTTGACAGGGCGTATCGATCGTAAGATTGAGTTTCCCCTGCCGGACGAGAAGACCAAACGTCGCATCTTCAACATCCACACCAGTCGCATGACGCTCTCCTCCGACGTTACACTAGACGAATACATCATGGCCAAAGATGACCTGTCTGGAGCCGACATAAAGGTAGACCATTCAGGTTATGATTCCTGTTTTTGAGGGATATGCCTCAGTTGCCTTCGGTCCTATCTCCTGTACAAGACATAACCAGTGATCTAGCCATGCCGGTTGGCACCGGTCAGGGACAGCCGGCACTCAGCCTTTCCGACCGGCACTGAGATGAAAAACCATGTTACCGACCGGCACAAAAAAGTTACAACATAAATGTTGTGTTTTTTCTCTGAAAAAACTGTTAGATTTTGACTTGGAGACAAATTTGGAAGGATAAATTGACCAGATCCCCAATAACAAAACAGAATATTGCTGACATGCTTACGTACATATGGACTTTTATGTATTATCTCCTGGACCCCGGCCATGAGGGGCGAGAGCTCCGCTTGCTACACTTAACAATAAATAAATTTAGCCGGCACTTAAAATGGGCTAGCTATAACACTGGACATAACAGAGGACTTAACTGACAGTTGCACTTGAATGCCATCACTGGGATGCCTGTAAGCTGGCACATCTGGGGTCGATTTCACAAAGCCTTACGATCGATCGTAAGTAAAGTTACAAAGGAATGCCATCATAAGTCCTTTGATTGAAGTTACAATGTGTTTGGTGAAATTGACCCCTGTATTATAAAGCATTTTATTTATTTAAAAAAACCTCAAAATAATCATTGATCTAGGAACTCATTTTAAGCCACCCCTGATTTTGTCAGCATCTCCCACTAGTGCAAGCTATGGCAGTCTCTAGTGACAGGTTGTTACAGTGCTCCACAAGAGTGACTCTAGTCTTCTGAGGGATGAGAGGTGATTCTGTTTCTGAATCCACATTCCTCTTCATTCCACCTCATCTCTGATAAAAATATGAAGCATTTGTCTTGCTTGCCATCCGTAACTGTTCTAAACTTGTGTCCTGCCAGTGGTGTTGTCATTCATGAATTAGTGTTCCAAGGGATACAAAATGCAAGTGGCCAATGAATCGGCAGCAACCAGTTAAAAATGTAAAAAAAAAAACAACTTCCCAAACAGAATACTGCGGCATCGTCAATTATCTAGGTAACAGACCCTCGTATGTGACATAAACATGATATAAATTGACAAAACCATCCTTCTTTACCTTGCAGGCAATCTGCACCGAGGCCGGACTCATGGCACTGAGAGAGAGACGCATGAAGGTCACCAATGAGGACTTCCGCAAGTCCAAGGAGAACGTGCTCTACCGCAAGAACGAGGGCACGCCAGAGGGTCTCTATCTTTAAAAGTGCATTTCTCTGCTCCACTCCAAGCCTCACTGAATGTTTTTGCTGGATTTAATGTCAGAGCGATATTTAAAGAAAGAAAGGAGACTGCTTATTATACAATTTGTTTTATGTTGTAGTTATGTTGGATTGAGACAAGGAAACTTGACCAAACTGGGAACTGATCCCAAACCCCTGGTTCTTGTCTAGATAAAATCAGAAGTGTTCATTTGGGTGCGAGTCTGCCATTCGAGTCCCCACTTTTAATAGTCAAATCTCCTGTGTTTACGAAATGGAGGTTCAGGCTCCAAAATAACCTTCTGTGAGAGTAACTTGAACTTCCACTGGGGGTTACCAAGGCAACAGCTAGAAGCACTAAGGCAGTCTCCATGGTTACCTCCACAAAGTTTCTGCCTTGCTGAAAGAAAAACAAGATCCAAATATACCACCTTGTCTTGAGATGGGCTAGAAAAAGAGCAAAAATAAACATTTGTTGAAATTCAGATTAAACGACCAATCACTCATCAGATCAGATGGGTCTGATTGTGTGTACTGAGATTTTTTGTTATAAAAGTTCCATACATGTAGTTCACCTGGCTACTCTAAGCGAGGACAGCAAGACCAACCTGTTTACTCCAAGTGGACTGTTTCACACTCCCTTAAAATTCAGGGCCTTTGTAACGCTTCAATCACTATTTTGCAAAGAAATTACAGAGATTTTATCTCTACGGTATAGATTAAGTCTCGATGGAGGCCTTGAGCTTTTGGTATAAAGGAAAGCTAGTGGGTGAAATTAATTAAATTTCTTTGTCGTTTTTAAAGGACAAATATTCAGTTTCCTGGGTTTTTCCTCTGAAAATCAGCATCTTATCAGAGTTGACTTTAAGCAGTTAGTCCGAAGACTTTGATGTTAACCCCACAATTGCCCAAAATGTGACTGTTGGTCAAAATGTAGTTTAAATTGCATTCATCTAATATTGTATAAGGTTTGCACAGTGAATAAAAATGTGCTTACGGTAAATTAAAGATTTGATACAGTTGTTTTCATTATGTTGGTCTGATTTATTATTTTGGGTGAAGATCTGTCAAAGAGAATAAGATTATATGAGGTTTACCTTGAAAAAAAACTGTTTATTATTTGGTGTTGTCTTGTCGATTTTGCCTGGATGCATTTATTGGAAATTTTTCTGAATCTTAATTTGACTGATTCTCAAGATGAATCTCAACATCCATACACTGCTTTAGAGGTAATTCACCGACGTCATAAAATCACGTGATTGGCTGCAAGCTTTTCTACGTTGTCCATGATTTACCCGTAGGTTGTACGTTGTGTGTGCACTGAAGTGTATTGTTTTGCGCATGCAATCATTGTGCTTGATGGCCAATGACATCACATGAATAACTTCTTTACTGATTCCAACTCACTCTCTGACACACACACTGAGCTTGGTCATAATTTATGACTCATAAAGGGGAGGGTTAAGACACCTGTGCCAGAAAGCAGGGGGTACTCGGGTTCGAACCTCACCTGAGTTTCACAGGCACCTAGGGGAATGCATGGAATCCTAGAGAAAAGTTGAATTCAGTTTGTTGGGATTCCCAACATCCAAGCATGAAACAAACAGGCTTTCAAACCCTGGACATAAAATATGTAGTTTGCTTTCCTTACAAATAGTAAGAACTCAGGAATCTTATGACTCGGAATAAAGACCCCCCCCCCTTCCATTCTACCCTCCCCCAATAAACTTTTACCTTTCCATCTAAACATTTTTTTTTTTGGTTCAAAAAAGGAAGCCCTTTGTTTAGTTCGATAGTAAAGTTACTCAAAACCATGAAGCTATCAAGTGGTATCAAAACTCCACAATTATAATAACGATAATTATTTTATGATTAAAAGATAAATGGCGCCCTCTTTATACAAATTGGCCTTGGCGAAAGGTGCTTGGATCACAGGCTTGAATGAAGACCACGCGTAATGTAAGCATTAAGCACAAGGCCCTTTTCCAAACCTCGGCTCCGGCTCCGGCTCAGGCTCCGGCGCTGTCATCCATATGCTGAAAATGTAGGTTGTGGCTTTTCATTGAAGCTGAATCTCTGTTTTCCTGTTCAAAATAGAGTATCTACTTCCAATCCGTAACCAAAAGCCTCTATTTTGATACCCGTTGTTCAAAAATGGAGTCACGAAATGGAGCTGAAGCCGGAGCCTGAGCCGGAGCCGAGGTTTGGAAAAGGCCCTTGCACTATCAAATTTGTACGTGTAGTTACCGATCGATAATAGTCACGTCAGTCGCACTGTACATTACACACTGCATCACAAACATGTAATACACACTGTCTATTTTCTGTGCTAACGGGGAAATTAAGTCGATAGATACAAAATGGCGACCACAGGTGAAACACGGACGCAAGCCTCGCAGCGTTTGGAATCCAATTCCCAGCCTCAGGAGCATCCTACTGAGACCAGGAGGGTGTCCATGGAGGTGAAGTCGCCAGAGGACAAGAGCAAGAAGAGGAATATCCATGTCACGGCCAAGTACAACAGAAAACAGATGCGACTTCGGCTGAACATTGAGGAGTGGATGGACGGTCAGTTGCGACAGCTGTATGAATGTGAGGTAAGGAAGTGAGCAATGGTGTGCAGTGTGCAGCATCAAGTGTCATGATGGACCTTTAATTGACACAATTCGCCGTAGGCTTATCCCATTTGTACACAGAGCAATTACTGCAATCTAGATGACATAATCCAGACAGATCTGCTCTTTCTTGATCATAGCAGTCGTTTGTCTCTAACTAAACTTACTGAGTAAAATGGTACAAATCCCGGTAAGCGGTAAGCGCGGTTTTGATGGGACCCATTATAACTGGGCCTATTTATAATTTTATAAAGGAAATTAAAACAACTTTTTTGAAAGTTACTTCTAAAGGCCTACTTATACTTTTTTAGTAGGCTACTTAATTATGTTTGTGGTGTCCAAATTTATGAAAAGAGGGCGGGGCTTTGATTTTTTAGGGAAATTATGCCTGGGGTAAAAAACGGTAACGAATTTGCAACGTGCATTTAAAGATAATTGTATTTTTACTCTGAAATGTTGCACACATTTCTTCAATCTAACGTTAGGGTTTATTAAGAACTTGTGAACATTTGCTGAAAGTCAAAAAATATCATTTTGGAACACTAGAAGTTTTGAAGTTGTTTTTATTTCCTAAGTTGGTCCCATCAAGTAACGCTTGTAACTTGTAACCCAAATCTCAGTCCCATTTTGATTAATTTTATTTCTTTTGATTTTTAGGCAATTGTGTAGTACTGTAGGCCTAATTTCGGACACCTAAAAAGTAAAAACAATTATTTTAGTCCTTAAATAACTTCTAACATTACTGCCATATTTGAGATTTGAGATTGTTAAACCTTAGATGGATGAAATTTGACAATATTTCAACTGGTGTAAAAATAGTAAAATACAATTTTCTTACCTGCTTGTTGAGAACTTGAAACTGAATAGCCTGTCATTCACGTCACACTATTTTGTCTGGACGGGGTAGTCTGGTATTAGACCCAACAGATCAAGTTTTAAGAGTCATCAAAATCAGAGCGGAAACCAGACTATATTCAGCAGTCAATGGCTAAGTAGCCTTTTGTCTGTGAAATGTCGCATCATCTTCGTTACCATCTTATCCCATAATTTCCCTCAAAAATCAAAGCCCTGCCCTCTCTCCACAAGCTGACACTACCGCCAACAACCCAACATACAAAATATCAAAAGTGATTTTTCTTATTTTTTTTTACGTTTTTTTTTTTTCATCGCTTCTATTATTAAAATAGCAATTCAGGGTTGCACAAATCCTATGGATTTAATGATTTATAATCTAAACAAAATTCCCAAGAATATCTTTCACATGATTTGTCCACACTAAAAAGTGAAATCACAATTTTACATTTCGGTATAAATACGCTTCATTTTGGGAATATAGATGTAAATGATAAAATATTAAAACCATTTTAACATTCTTAATGTGACTTTATACCTTGTGTACACTTTTGATACTTGGAAAACAGTCAAAACATTTCAGTTCACTCCCATTCGGTTTGTGCACGGTGTTGTCAAGTGTTGTTTGCATATATGGAAATCTTTCCATGGATCATTTCTACAACAATTTTTGTCACCAAAATGTTAAGATTTTAGGTAACATAAATAGCAGTTCACTGTTTACAGACCAGTTTTTGTGCTTGGCCTCATGCATAAAAAATTATTAACTTGTGCTGGTAAGCGTGGTATTTTATGGTTGTGGAAAATACAAACATGGTTCGCCTACAGTACAGACTTCGGCTGAACATTGAGGAGTGGATGGACGGTCAGTTGCGACAGCTGTATGAATGTGAGGTAAGGAAGTGAGCAATGGTGTGCAGTGTGCAGCATCAAGTGTCATGATGGACCTTTAATTGACACAATTCGCCGTAGGCTTATCCCATTTGTACACAGAGCAATTACTGCAATCTAGATGACATAATCCAGACAGATCTGCTCTTTCTTGATCATAGCAGTCGTTTGTCTCTAACTAAACTTACTGAGTAAAATGGTACAAATCCCGGTAAGCGGTAAGCGCGGTTTTGATGGGACCCATTATAACTGGGCCTATTTATAATTTTATAAAGGAAATTAAAACAACTTTTTTGAAAGTTACTTCTAAAGGCCTACTTATACTTTTTTAGTAGGCTACTTAATTATGTTTGTGGTGTCCAAATTTATGAAAAGAGGGCGGGGCTTTGATTTTTTAGGGAAATTATGCCTGGGGTAAAAAACGGTAACGAATTTGCAACGTGCATTTAAAGATAATTGTATTTTTACTCTGAAATGTTGCACACATTTCTTCAATCTAACGTTAGGGTTTATTAAGAACTTGTGAACATTTGCTGAAAGTCAAAAAATATCATTTTGGAACACTAGAAGTTTTGAAGTTGTTTTTATTTCCTAAGTTGGTCCCATCAAGTAACGCTTGTAACTTGTAACCCAAATCTCAGTCCCATTTTGATTAATTTTATTTCTTTTGATTTTTAGGCAATTGTGTAGTACTGTAGGCCTAATTTCGGACACCTAAAAAGTAAAAACAATTATTTTAGTCCTTAAATAACTTCTAACATTACTGCCATATTTGAGATTTGAGATTGTTAAACCTTAGATGGATGAAATTTGACAATATTTCAACTGGTGTAAAAATAGTAAAATACAATTTTCTTACCTGCTTGTTGAGAACTTGAAACTGAATAGCCTGTCATTCACGTCACACTATTTTGTCTGGACGGGGTAGTCTGGTATTAGACCCAACAGATCAAGTTTTAAGAGTCATCAAAATCAGAGCGGAAACCAGACTATATTCAGCAGTCAATGGCTAAGTAGCCTTTTGTCTGTGAAATGTCGCATCATCTTCGTTACCATCTTACCCCATAATTTCCCTCAAAAATCAAAGCCCTGCCCTCTCTCCACAAGCTGACACTACCGCCAACAACCCAACATACAAAATATCAAAAGTGATTTTTCTTATTTTTTTTTACGTTTTTTTTTTTTCATCGCTTCTATTATTAAAATAGCAATTCAGGGTTGCACAAATCCTATGGATTTAATGATTTATAATCTAAACAAAATTCCCAAGAATATCTTTCACATGATTTGTCCACACTAAAAAGTGAAATCACAATTTTACATTTCGGTATAAATACGCTTCATTTTGGGAATATAGATGTAAATGATAAAATATTAAAACCATTTTAACATTCTTAATGTGACTTTATACCTTGTGTACACTTTTGATACTTGGAAAACAGTCAAAACATTTCAGTTCACTCCCATTCGGTTTGTGCACGGTGTTGTCAAGTGTTGTTTGCATATATGGAAATCTTTCCATGGATCATTTCGACAACAATTTTTGTCACCAAAATGTTAAGATTTTAGGTAACATAAATAGCAGTTCACTGTTTACAGACCAGTTTTTGTGCTTGGCCTCATGCATAAAAAATTATTAACTTGTGCTGGTAAGCGTGGTATTTTATGGTTGTGGAAAATACAAACATGGTTCGCCTACAGTACAGTACAATAAAATCAAACATACACATATTCAGGTCCTTCAATTTGAAGTGTAGGGGCCATATGGTCATTGACATCAACATTATTTTATAGTTTTCTGCTAATATGAAATCAGACCAGCCTGTCTTTATTGATGGTAAATTAATAAAAGTAATTCTTGCAGGTTGGACTCCCCAAAATAAGGTCACCACCCAAATTGAATTGATAAATCAATGAGGATATACCAAACAAACAATTGTGACATTTCAGTAGACCATTGTAGACTGTCCTTGTATGGTACATATGTGGGGCAGTAGAGAAGTTAATGGAATTATTCCTTTAGGAATTATAGAATTTCAGTGAGCATTAACCATTATTCCAATTTGGCCTCAAGGAAGGAAAAAAGTTGAACCTTCCATTTCTCAACGATGCGATGGTTCAATTTGTTAAAATAGATTCAGACTTCATTTTTTTTTTTTTTTTTCATTTTTCCATTACTTGTAGTCTGAGTCGTTATTATACGCTTGTGTAACTCACTTGAGTCAGAACAATGCATACTTTCAGAGTGTACGTGTACACATGTTTGCTAAACTTGAATTTTCAACCACATACTGTACCATAATACAAAGTTCCTTTTCATAGGGCGTCATACTGGCAGTAACCAGCTCCAAATACTCATTGATGACCTCTGTGATGAAATGAATGTACAGGGTGAGGGTTATATCAACTAGATATGAATACACTACAAATTGTGTATGATGTCAGCAGAACCAGTTCAGAGGCACACAGAGACTGCATGTACAGTACATGTACGTGCAGATGGTGTGAATCAGTTCATGCACAAAAGATCAGATTTGTCAAAGTTGACAAATTGTATGAATGGTGTATGAGAACACAACAAATTGCTGCCCGGCAACCGGTTGAACGTGCTGAAAAGATTCTTCCCATACATTTCTTTTTGAAAGTTTTGGTTGGAAGCTGGTGAAGGAAATCTCAGTCAGGCCAAGGACGATGCATTACTGTACACTGACTGCACCCATGTGCATAGGCCATTAGGCTGTAACTGTACTGTACATCATTTCACACCATGAGTCATTGCCTTTGCCCTAGGCAAAACACATACAGTAAATGTATATGGATTACGGCACGTGTAGATAGAACCTCTGATAAGACATAAATTTTGCATGTTTTTTATGTACTTAAGAATTCGTAATTATTTTGACTTACAATACACAACAATTAAACGTACAGATTTGCATTTAATGTGTACAAAACATGTATAATTATGGTCATTTGGTTTATGTGCATTGTTACATCAGAAAGCAGTGCTTAATTGCATTGCTTTGTGGGAGCCGTGAACACTTTTGGATGTTGTGTAATTAAAATCCGGGTCTAAATGCATCATATATGTACCGGTATGTTACCTTGAAATTAAGTTTCCAAAATACACATAGGCCTACATGTAAAACCTCTAACATGTAGGCCTTCAGTATTCGTGTGCATACATTTCTTACTTGAAATGTATTATTTTGCAAGCCCAGTTTTATGTTTTGAATATTCATGCCGAGTGAGTCACAAGAAAGATAATTTGCTAACTGCATGGCACAGTGCAACTGGTACTAAGGGGCTGTCCATAAAGTATGTACGCATGAAATGCTGACTTTTTTTATCTCCCCCCCCCCCTTGTACGCATGGCGTACGCAGTTGTCTCAATCCATCCTACTTTGTACATTATCGCACATACATGTATACATATACGTACTGAAAGGTTGGTACAAAAGGAATTATGCATGACCCAAAAACTTTTCTCATGAATAATGCATACATTAGCCACAAGCGCATAAACTTTTTATGTAACATACTGTATTAGTATGTAATTCTGTAATTATGTAGTGGTACTGAAATCAGGTTAGTGTGTACTGTACTGTACATTTTATATATACTGTACTGTACATACTGTGTACGTGAATGCACTATGCAGACACTCCCAGACTGTGAGTGAGTGTAACTTTCATTCATTCAAAATCATATAATTTGCCAATTTGAATGTTGAAATTAATTGCCGAACAGAATGAAAAATTGAATGAACATTGAAATTGACGAACAGAATTACCAATAGACAAACTGAATGATGAAAGTGGCGAATTAAATGATGGAATTAACGAAGCAAACAATCTATTTCAATGTAAACCACTGAAGATAGCTCTACAGCGTTCTATACTGGTACGTTTCTGCATGCACCGGCGCAGCACGCGCAGTTGTATTTTAAGCGCCTAACTGCGCTGCTTCGTATCGTTTAATTATTTGGTATTGGTTACGCTTTGTACCTTCTTAACATGGGTGCTGTCATTACATTGTACTGTATACATCTGCCATTGCATGATACCATGGAGCTATAAAACAGATACGCTGGCTAGTTTTCTTATATTCTATGTTAGACCATGGAGCTATATTAAAACCTTGGCTCTATGGTTAGACCATGGTTAGACAAACAGCTGACACAGGTGCTGATATAATCAATCGGCAGTAATTCAATTACATCCAGTGAATGTCTAGAGATTATTATTACATTGAATTCCTGTCATTGCAACAAACAGTATCAATTGACTGCATCTGGTGTGCATTATAATTGGAATTATAGAGTGAGCTGTGCCTGGACAGATTTGTGAATAAATTCATCTTCATCAATCTTGTTTGTGACTGTAGAGAATCTCTAGACCACATTGGGAATATGTGTACATGTATGTACTGTACACACCCACATACATGTATACATACCGGTACATGTACATGAAATAAAGGCAAATGTTTTTAATGTAGTTCTTATCCTTCTAATATAACATTTCTTGAAACTAATCATCAAATAACCACAAGGGAAACTGACTGGATTGAATTAAAGTCATTGAAAAGTGAACAGAGGAAAATCAACTGGAGCGGGATTCAGTCAATTTTTCTTTGTTCACTTATCAATTCAATTTCTTGAAACTGATAGTTCACCAACATTGGTAGACCACTCTGACTCATAGGTACATGTGTGCATGCATGATATGTGATGATGTACATACTTACATACATGTACATGTAGAATGTAGATCATTACTGGGCTGCGTGTAATGTTCAAGTACATTATACATGTACATACTGTAGATGCACAATTTCATAGCCCATGTACATGTATGTCAATGTGGCAATAGATTAGCGTTGTAAGGACACATATTTTAGCATTACCAGTACCAAGCTTGACATATTAACCTTCCACGCACACTTGCACTGCACAATGTAATATAACGTGCATGTATGGATTACTGAAATGCCGAGAATTACAATGTAGTTTCGGCTGACTTCACATTCTATATGTTTGTGTCCCTATTGAAATGAGGTGGTTTTAGGTTTTTGACTTTTTCTTTCTTAAGGTTTTTTTAAACTTTGTTTACAATTTACCGGTAGCCCATACTCTGGTAAATGCAGTCCCAACAAGTCAGATGAATATTTGTTTCTTTGTGTGTTATTTTTCCCTTTCTTTTTCACAATACCCTATCGTCTAGACAAGTCATATTCATGACTTGCAGCTTGCACCCAGTGTTGGAATACTCATACTCGAACTCGAGTACAACTCGAGTACAACTCAAGCACCAGTAAGTACTTGGCCCGTACTCGGTCACAAGTACTCATAAAAACAAGTACTCAGCACGTACACTGTACTCCTAATTTCGTACTCGGACCCGTCCCCGACCTCGTTTTCTTTTGGCCCAGGACTCGATTAAAAAGTACTCGGACCTGGTGTACAATGTCTAGCAAAACCCACCGGTGGGCTAGTAAAAAAAAGATAAGAACCTAGTACATAAGGTATGGATCAACTTGGTACGGGCTTGTAAAAATCTAAACAGGCTAGTAAAATCTGAAGTAAGCTGGCGTGGTTGGCTAGCCAGGAAAAA
Organism: Astropecten irregularis; assembly: GCA_963971285.1. Classification (NCBI taxonomy): domain Eukaryota; kingdom Metazoa; phylum Echinodermata; class Asteroidea; order Paxillosida; family Astropectinidae; genus Astropecten; species Astropecten irregularis. Next base: position 8,116,446 of record OZ020245.1, on the reverse strand, counting down.
CGTTAGCGCAATGCCTGTGCACATGTACTACATTGTACCTCCATGCTTCTACTAGTACTCCACATTTGTAATGGATGAATCAGCATGATTTGTTTTTCTTACCTACTTTTCTTTTTTACCCAAAAGTGTACATGTCTAGGACTGTATGCCCACATTAGGTGATGAAAAACTGCATTTGTGCATTGTCAAGTATCATTTACTGTACTGGCAAAACTTACATTCACAAAATACAACCTTGCAAACAAGTTTTTGTTGATTCAATAGTGTGTCAAGGCTATATGGGAAAGACTCTCATCAATGGTTGCTGGCACACATCTCTGCAAGGTTGTAACTTATTTGGCCTTAAATTTATTTTGATTTGTAAAGACTGGCGGGAAGTATATTTTTCCTGTTTACACTGTACACGTTTACATGCCGGTACATGTAATGCAATACAGTACATGTATACGATACTTCCTGGTATCAGTGTAGGCCTACACGTATTAACACGATTAAAGCATGGAGGTAGAAATAGATCTATTCTACCTCCATGATTAGGTTCAATACATGATTGGTAAAGGTCACAGGACTGCATTCATACAAGTACACTGTAGAACAACTTAGGCCCCTATAGGCCTACATGTACATGTATGTATGTACTGTCTGGAACATTTTCGCTCACACTGATGATACACATGCATACGTATATATTGAGCCTACATGTACAGTATTATTAATTTCTATGGAGACTGATTAAAATTGTGTTTATTCCCACATATTAAAATTATTTATTTTAAAAAATACCAGTTTTGCCATCTGAAACCAATTCCATCTATAAATTCATGATCACCGCAAAAAGTATTGAAATTTAGTATAAGAAAAATGTTTGCTAAAAAACATTTGGAAACAACATTTTGTGTAGTGTGTAGTTGTGCATGCACAGTATATGTAAATAATAATTGAAGATTTTTTACACTGTAGTGTGTACTGTCTAAATACAGCCTTGTGTATAAGAGATGTACATAACGTAACACAGTAGGGAAAACTATACATCATGTACGCTGATCCAATCGTACATATCCAGTGCAACAGCTGTCAGAATCTCTGAATGCAGGAAATACGCAATGGCTACCCATCCTCTGTTTATAATACCATACACCAATGCTATACAAAATATCCATACTATATCCACTGATAAAATATGGAGTGGGGGAAAAAATATTTTTTTTAAATCAATTTTTACCATGGGGCTGATTTACATCACGTACGGTACGTGTACATGTAGGATGTTTGATTGTACTAGTGTGTTGAATTTCTTACCATTGCAATGTACTGGTACTAAGTGGAAGTCTTACAGGGGGTGCACGCTAGATTGATTCAATTCATTTTGATAGATTTCAGCATTATTGCACCGTAATGTCAAAGATAGATTTGAAATATACACTGCGTGTGATTTGCATCTTGGGGCCAATTTCATGGAGCTGTTAAGCACAAACAATTTGCTTAGCACAAAATTGTCTTGCTTAATAAACCCAAACACCATTAAAAATTCCATTTGTTATTCATGGTCAGCGAACAACAGCCAAAGAACAATCACAAGTGATACACAACACACGTGAAATTTGGTTGTTTATCATTTATATTGTTAAGATTGTTCAGAAATTTCATGGTTAGCAAATGTTTGTGCTACGCAAGTACACAGAGCCGTGAAATTGGCCCCAGGTATATGTACATGTACTGTATGTGTACATGTAGCTCTTAGTTTTCTACACTTTTGATTTGTACATCTGCAAACATAATTAAACTTGTTTCATGTTCTTGTTCATCTGTGTCCTCAATACATGTACACTATTAACAGTTCATTTACTCAGAATTGGCCTTTGGATTTGGCAGGCGGGATTCTTACAGTGCATACATTGTACACGCATGTGGAAACATAAATTCTTTCCAGACCAATACAATTTTAAACTGGTCACGGATGCTTACTTTTCCTTAACTTTATGGATTTTACGTTATCAACTTATCATTCACATGTAATTTTGTGGTCATTTGGATAGATTCCCTCATGTTAATGGGAAACTTTTGAGAACTGGTCTTCAAGTCAACAGCGCACACGCACGCAATTGTGAGCATGCGCGCGTTGTTTTGCGCGTGCGCTGTTGTGCATGCGCTGTTGACTTGAAGACCGGTTCTCAAAAGTATCCCATTGTGCATGATAAATTCTGTTAGCCACTTAATCTGTACATTATGAACCAATGCCCATGGCAGTCAGAGGCCAAAGTGAGGAAATTGCCACATGAAAACGTTTGGAGGAGTCATCTCTTCTGGGAAGACATTTGGTTAGAGTTGAACTCCCCAGCAGTCATTCCACAACCACAGTCCTCCCCAGGAGACTCCATTCCTGCCATGTTAGTTTCACTTTGTGTCACCTCTAATTTCCTTAAAGGTATAATACATGATTGGTAAAGGTCGCAGAATAGCACCCACACTTTGTCTGGTCCAGAATGTACAATTAACATACATACATGGAATGATAAACCTGTGAAAATCTGAGCTCGATCCAACATCTGAAGTCATGAGAAAATGGCGAAAAACTGACTCAATTTTTCTCATAAAACATAAATAATGGTTTTGATCTTACCCCGAGATCAAAACTGTTTTCGGTCTTCGTTTTACTAATAATATCTGGATAAATACAGCATTTCAGGCGGAAATATTTAAACAGTATGTTTCTAATAGCATCATGTTCATACCCTGAAAGTTATACGTAAATCTGTGAACATTTCTGTTTGGGTACATGTTACCAATCCTGTACTGAAAAGCTTCAAATAGCAGTACATGTATATCTAGGCAAATTGTACAGTATTACAGGAAACTTTATACATGTATACCGGTAAACCTCTAGCCATGCATGCTGATCCTAGCAGGGTTACAACAACAAACGCAAAATACATATCCTATTGATAAGATAAGCATGTTGGAATTGTGAACCAAAAAGAAACGGATCTTCATACATGTATATGTACACATGTACATCATGTATACTGTACAGGTACCAGTATTTTGCAACAGTCTGTGTGCTTTGAGCTTATTCTGTTTTTGTTGGAATAAGCCCAAGTTTGTGTACAAGAGTATATGCCAGCACTTTTTGTTTGGATAGATTCTGTTAGAATTGATGTACACATTCATATTATCTTTTCTTTTTGTGGTTTCCTCTATGTCACAGGAAGATGAAGACTACCCAGTTGAAATAGACATTGACGCTCTCTTAGAAACAAATGTAGACGAAGTCCGTGTTAAATTAGTCGAAGACATCCTGTCAGACGTCAGACAACCAAAAGAGGTAAAGAACTCAAAAAGCGTCATTGAAAAGGCAGGCAGGCCTTGGTATTTGTCACCGGGATTATAAAAACCAGAAATTCCATACTTTTTATTTTCGGTCAATATTGCTGGTGTATTCTAAAGCTATCAGAATGTGGGAAATGATAGTTGCAGAAACATCGCCAAATCTTGAATTCATTTTCATACCAGTGGCAAAATGACAGCTGGAGATTGATAGAGGTTTGACAATTCAGTCCAGGTTGTGGCAGGTTTGTCACTGAAAAACCATTTTTCATGTTGGCATTGTGTGTGGGTGGTTAGCTACATGTAGGCTGCAGACAGGAAAGCTGCTCTGTCGCATCTTCACAATACTCAGACGTGACAGCTCTCAAAACTGCACTATCAATCCGTCTAAAAAGACAAGGTTCTGAAAAGAAAAAGCAGTGAGCAATACTCTATAGTGTGAGGAGTGAGGATGATCTGATTGAGTTAATACCCAAACCTTTGAGCCTAAGAATTTATGCCCACAACTTTCAACAATGAATGCAGAAAGGGACCTTCTACATGTATGTTCAGTATTAAGAACTCCTTGGGATAAGAAAGAACTGTGCATGCATGCACTGTGCATTGTATGACCCTTGTGGCATTTAATCCCAAGTACTGCATTATTGGACACTTAAATCACATCCCTTATTCATCATATTCTCTGCTCATCCCTGTTCATCGCATTACATTGATGTACAAAGAAAAACCCGGTACTTCTTCAGGGAATGTACATGTACTACATTGTATGTCTTTTGTTTGTGGAAAGTTGATTCAAGAAAAAAAAGTTATGTTGGGATGGAGCCCATGACAAATTTGAACTTACAATGTGGATATTAAAAAAACAATGCTTCAGTTGGAAATAACCATTTTGGAGCAGTTTGGGAGTGGAAAGAAATCTTGTCTTAAGAGGCATTTTTTTACGAAACAACGGCTCAGGCTCCGACTTAGGCTCTGGCTCCATTTTCATGAACCCATTCTGAAATAACTGGTATCAAAATAGAGGTTTTTAAGCAGCAGTTCTGAAGTAGATTATCTGGTTTGAAAAGGAAAACAGAGTTTCAGCTTTAATGAAAAACCACAACCTATATTTTCAGTATATGGATGTCAGAGCTGGAGCCTGAGCCTAAGCCTAAGCCCTATATCTAATTGGATTTACACAGGTTGGTTCATTGTCCAACCCAGAGATTTTTCACCGTGTGAAAAGGCCTTATTGGTCCTGATACTTGAGTGCTCATACATTATATATGTACATGTACTGTACATACTGTACATTATGTGTGGTTGGTTCTATGAATTCAGGGCTGGATTTGTGCATTTTAAAGATTGATCTCACACTAAAGATCAGTCTTAGTGCTTTGTGAAATCGGCCCAGGTTCATTTCCAGTATGACATACTAGTTGTATTTAACAAGTTCATCTTCAGTACAGTATCCTCATTTGCATGGCAGACAATTTTGCAGCACTGTTAGTAATTAAAGAATGTTTTCAAAACATGCAAAAAAGACACATTTTATGCAAAGTATGTCATGTACGCATGTGACAGAAACATAAAGTCGACACCGGTCAGGGACTCAGCCTTTCCATCCGCCACTGAGATGAAAAATCATGTTGTCAAGTGTCACAAAAATCTTGAAAATCATACAAAAACTTACAACTGTCAACATGAATGTTGTTTTTTTTTTTACTGAAACAAATCAGACAAATCTGGAAAGACTTTTTGACCAGATCCCCAATTGCTGACACGCTCACGTACGTACAGACTTGCATTTAGCTACCATGTATTTTCTCCTTGACCCCGGCTGTGAGGGGCGATGAGCTCCGCATGCTACGCTTCGCAATAAGTCAATTTAGCCGGCACTCAAAATGGGCTAGCTATTACAGTGTACACTGACTGTAGATAGAAAGGCCCATGTAACTTACAACTTAATGTTGTAAAAAACTTCATGAAGTTTTGATTTAATGTGTTAATTTTTGTTTTTCCTATCGTTTTTTGTTTGTTTCACATCCCATGCAGACCTTCATCCGGGAGTTATTACAAAAGATTGAAGTTCTGAGTTGAAGATACGAAGCCCAAACGAAGTAGTGCCAATAATGGTTCCAAGTCAGGGAATTTCCGTGCAGTCCCGTCGTCAACTTGTTTATAAATCGCCGAAGGCCTACGTGAGTGCAGCACAATGGATGTTCTTCACACATGCTCAGGTTGACTAAACAAGGAAATACATACAGTCTCCATCTACACGTATTGTAAATAATGTGGACTGATCATGAAAACATTCATAAATGCATGTACAGTTGGGTTTTACTGTGGTGGTTTACGTTGTTGTTGTTGTTTAAATTGCGTGTACGAAGCTTCACTGACGCCACAAAGTGCTACCCTTTTCTACAAATGAAAAGAAGTGCATTTTGTGATGTCAGTGTCAGATTTTGTTTTTGTCATTTTAACTAGAAATGTCTAGAATGCAGTTTTTCTCCCTCCTCCCCCCCCAAAAAAAAAAATGCTTTTCTTGTAGATTTGATTGCAATACTTAAATGCCTTATTGTAGTGCTTTCTGATTTTTAATACAGAAATTTGGTATAAATTATTTTGAGTTTTTACTTAAACATTGTGTGCATTTGCACCCATTTAAGACGTACAGTACTAATCTTTCCTTTTTTTCTTCTTCTTCTTTTTTATTTTTGTTTTTTGGTTGGAAACAATGGAGTGTTATACATGTATGGCCAATAACTGTTTGTATAATGAGCAAGTTGTGGGATAAGACCACTTGTTTGTCTGTCTTCATTTTGCCGTGTTCATGCTGAAATATTTCCTTGTCTGAAGGTCTAGTCAGTCCCAGAGTTGTGAGTGTGCCCCTTGTGGTAATCTGCCATAGACATCACCTGCAGTTCAATGGGAAGATGATTGGGCTGTTGATAGCCAGCACCATTGCTTCACCCTGTTTGGTCATTCACAGGTATAGTCAACTAAGCAATCAAGTCAAAGCTTCCTGTCATGAAACTCAGATCAACTGACGGATATTTCTTGTGGACGTTTTCCTGTGCGGACTTGTTGCTGTAGGGCTCACAAATTTCTTTGTGACAGTTTTCCCTCGATATGTAGGTAGATGCAGCTTCAATATCATCCCTGATTATGAAATCACATCTAGACAGTTGTTCTTCAATGTGGAATGCAATTCTGCATCTTTAATATTAGGAAATTTTCCCCCAATGTTTATGGGACAGCAGCACAAATCATGCCTTCTGACTTCTGTGCAGTACTTGGGAGTGGTATTTTATAGGCAATGGTTTTTTTTAATACTTTGCCTTGAATAGGGCACCGCGCTCGAGCTATTTATAGAATACGCCCTTTGTTATCAACAGCTATAGTTGCCCTTATGTTCAGACAAACTTGTTTGTCCGAACATCTGAATGTGACGTCCGGAGCGCGGAGCCCTATTATGGCATTGGACTCAAAACTGTGTCTCTGTTTCAGGTACAGTACATGGTAATGACTTGTGTTTTTCTGGTTAAACCTTGCCCGAATTTGATCCAATCAACCAAAGAGGTTTGGGGTTAGATGCTGCACAGACATTGTAGCAGATTTGCTTTGGGATTTTGTTGTAGTTGTTGGATTTTTTATCTATTAGGTAAAATTTGATCTCAGTAAAATGCCATAGTGAACTCTATTTAAAAAATTAGGTAGGATCCTTCCTGAATGTTGCTAGATGACATGTATGTGAAGAATGAGTGAAGAATACTAATAGGAATGTTTATCAAGTTAGAAACGACGCATCTTGGACCAAGTGCCTGTTTAATATGTTGAGAGTCTTCTATACTTTTTGGCTTGGAGTTAGGAGGGCCTGACGCATTTCGATCCTAGCAGGATCTTTTTCAAAGGCTAAATGACAAGAGGACAAGAACATGCAAGTAAAGATGCACATAAATGGATGAGAGGGTCGGGACACAAGAGGGTGGGATTCTTTTTTTGGAATAGAGCCCAGTTTGCAAACGGTACTAAACAAGTTTATTATTGTCTCCGATATTCACCTCGTAAATGCAGTGACTTAAATAAGAGAAAGCAGTACTTAATTATAGGTCAATGGGTACAGTATTCGGCTTTCATGTACATGCTACAAATCAGTTTTTGATCATTTTTTATAGATGCTGGTTGTCTGTGGTAATGTGGAAAATGGTGATTCTTTAGGAAGGCGTACTGTACTACCAATACTTTTGCCAAAGTCTTTTGTGGTTCTGAAGAGAATTGGTTATACCGTTTTATTGGACCAATTATATTGGTAAGCTGTATTTCTCCTGTCAAAATGCATTTAACCCAAACACAATATTGCTTGTACTGTTATACTGTACATAATAAACTCCTCAAAAAAAGGTTCTGCAACTCAAGTTTGAGGGATGATAAGTTCTATGAATGGTAAAACTGGTACCATTGGGAAAGTGTTTTTATTCCTCTTTAAAATGATGTGTCATTTGTTATGCTAATTTTATCATGAAATGTACAGTCCTGATGAATAAGCAGCATTGAAAATTTGCAAAATTTGTTGTTTACACTAGTGAATTCCCAATCCTTTCGTGGATGGAGTGAGTTTGATGAATAGTGTTAATGTGCTGATGCATGAAAGTACAGTCCAAACACAGTGTATTCTCATTTTTGCATTTTGCAACATTTCACTTCTTACTTTGCTCTTTATTCAGGAGAAATGCACATTCCATGATTACATAATCACAACAGATGGCACATCATTGTAAAGAGGAATAATGAAGCTTTCCAATGATACCAGTTTCACCGTTCATAGATCAGCAACAAAAAAGATATCCCTCAAATTTGAGTTGCAGAACTTTTCTTGAGGGCTGCAGTTGAGACAAGTGGGTTTCACATGTACTTCATATAATCCAAACTTTTTCCTCATTATTTTTTTCATTTCTGTGAGATGTACATTAACAGCCGAGCATTCCAAGAAAAAGTCTTTCTGTGTTAAAAAAAAACAACCTAAAATCGAAAAATTCCTGAATCGTATAATCAAAGAAGTCCACCAAATGTTTTCCTCCCTACCACAAGAATTGACCAATTCATGAAATTGATGGATGCATGTGCTTCAAATCTTCTTTTTCATTGATCAGAAAAAATTCTCTCAATTAATAGCGGGCCAAAAATGCTTCTTTTATACATGGGCCAAATTCCAAACTTCGTTGAAAGAAATCAAATCCCTGAAGTTGTTCTCTTTTTCTTTCAATCCATACAACCATATTATACACAACTATGTATAGGTACAGTTTTTCTTTTGTGAGTGAGCCCATAATGTGAAATATCCTTTTCATATGCAAATGTACATGAACGTATTTTGTCCGATCAAGTGTATTTAAATTAATATATAGCTTAAAATTGAAACCAGGGAGAACTGTACTAGCAATAGTCCCGTGGCTGTAAATCAGTGTACTTCATGTTAATAAGCTTTATATTATATTGAACTGTTTTAACAAAAATTTCTCTGGAACAATGTGAGATTTATAGTTTGAATGATATGCATGGATGATTTAATTTGCACGGCATGAATCAACCGTTGAATAATGATATCAATATAGGGATATACTTCCTCTTTGCTGTTGTTGATGTTGGGAAGTTGTTTGTGTACGGTCCTATGGCATCGCATATAAACAAATGGACATAAGGCCTTTTCTCACTAGAGCGCTCATCCCCGGGGCGAACTTGCCTCGGAGCCACCCCAGGGTGAAAATTTCAAGCAGGGGCCAATTTCATAGAGATGCTTAGCACAAAAAATTGCTTAGCACAAAAATGACTTGCCCAATAAAACAAACCACCATTGAAAATTTGATTTTTATATTCATGGTCAGTGAACAATTGCAAGTGAAACACAACACATGGAAATTTGATTGTTTATCCTGCTTAGCAATTTTTTGTGCTAAGCAAGCTCTATGAAATTGGCCCCAGGTTTTAACTCACCCCAGCAAAAGGGCAATCTCGGGGCTGGCTCAGGGCCTACCCCCGAGATTGGTCAAGTGGGGAAAAGGCCTCTACAGTGCCTAGTCCTATAGTCTTTGTGCCTGAAGGTTTGGAGCCTATGGCTTCACAAGACTGTTTTACAGTTAGCAATAGTAGAGTTACTTCACTCAGTATAGCAGTAGCATCAAAATCAACAAAAATGGCATTATCCCCGTATATAATATAAACATGTACCGTATACCCTGTATAATTTAGGCCATTTGATTTAGCCATCAAGGTTTAATTTGTACTTTCCTGTAAATAATTATTGACAATCTACTAACATTTGATTTGATTGTGTTTTGGATGAGTTTTTGGTCTTGATTACCTCAGATTTATCCCATCTTCTTTTTGTACAATATTTCGTTGGGTTTTTGTTTTAAATAATACGGTTGCCTTTCAGATTTTTGTGATGCAGTGACTGTGTGGTTATAGAGTAAAGTTTATGTCTGTGAAAGAAAAAAAAAGTTTTACTTTTTAATTAGGTACTGGAGTTTTTGAGTAAATTTTAAAAGAAAACATGTAATTCAAGCTAAAAGGTTTTTCTTTTTCAAATATAATTAGAGGGGTTTTTCACCTGATATACCATATTGATTACCGTAAATCTTTCATAGCTACAGATCATATATCACTTTATAGACAGCTCATTACCATTAAAGGTGTTTTTCGTAAAACCCAGGAAAATGAAAGAGGAGTTGACAGTCTATTGAAGAACTAGAAATTTGGAAATTTGAAAAATTGGGGAAAGGGAGACCCATGATGTAAAGAAGCCTTGAGACATTGCAAACAATTTTACCAAAATATGATAATTGCATCCCTAAACCGAGCTTATTGCTTGTTTATATAATTTGTTTTTCAAATTTAGCTCTTGCTTTTATGAGGTCACTTTTGTCATTTTATGGCATTGCTAGAGTCACAGGGATGATGAAGTGTCATCAGGGAAGAACAAGTATACTATAGAAAATGATGGATAGCCCAAAATTCCTTATTTTCAAACATTGGCTAACGCTTCGTGTTACATCCAGGCATGAAAATACAGGCTTTTAGACATGGTCTGGTAGCAGTTTTTGAGAAAGAAGATGAACCTTATAATTATTTCCATTTTTCGGGTGACTGAGACGAAGCTTTATACAGAGTTGAAGCCATGGCATGGACAAGGCAGAACACACCCCACCATGAAAAACCACTTCAGTGAATGAAATTATACAAAAAATCACCAGCCATTGTGTAGATTTAACCTCGAAGGTGGCGCTCTTTCCAATCATGGTGAATTTCGAAGTCAAGCCTCAGTGGTTTGATCGAGGCCAAATAAAGTGGTTTTCCTGTTGGTAGCTGCTGTTCAACTACAGACGTCTGTACTGGCAATGTACATTAGGGAGCTGGGGCTGGATTTATTTCATAGGGCATCGGTTGGGGCTGGACAGACATTTCAGACCTGAAATCTAGAGGTAGACATGACCCAATTGCTCACTCTTTCTTAGGTACAGAAATATGTAAATAATAAGTTATACTTGATATCAGTTTGGGCATATTTCCAAAGCTTTCATGTCTTTCTGTCATGTGACCAATGATGTAGTGGAAATACCTCATACATAATTATAAATTGTTTTTTGTTTCCTTCTCCTAAATGTAAGTATCATTGACGCCTTGATTTGATTAAGCAATAAAATAATACACAGTGATGAGCAATAAATATGATTGTTTGTCAAAGTGCATTTTAATTTTGTGTATGTAGGTAAAAAAAAATTCCCAGACGCATAGCTTTCATCAGCTATGGAAAATGCATTGACTCGGCCGCACCACTTAAGAAGAATCTTAATTTTGTATTTATTTGTTTGCTTGGCTTTTCAACTGTTTGTCTATCAGCCTGTTTGATGGTTAGTTGTTTGTTTGTTTTTGTTTCTTTTAGGAGGTGTTTTGCTTTTGATTTTAAAGAGGTTTAACATAAGATAAGCACTGTGTCACAACTTTCAACCAATGTTAGCCATGCTTTTTCTTGCTTTTTTAAAATGACTGTTTTTCAAATGAACTGTTTTGTCACAGTGTTACATTACCTTGGATTTTTTTAATGACCAAAGATGGGCTATTTTTACATGTTACGTGGTGATCATATGAATGTAGGGCACGCATTAATATTTGAGAATGTTTGCTTTTTTGCAACGTTTGGATGAAAAAAAAACACATAATGGATGGACAATACAGTCACTTGAGAAGTAGATATATTTTATCAGCTTTCAAACAATGAGAATTTATATCTGCCAAGTTGCCAACTTTCAGATGATTAAAATAACTTGGGTTGACTTATCACATTGTTTTCTCCTCACCAATAACTTCACAGCCCCGATGGACTTTAATTTGCTTGTAGGTCATTTGGTCAAAAACCAGTGAGTAGACTGCTGATATGGGCACTGCATGCTGTGTTCCATTAATGTATCTCTTCATAATCTTAACATTTCAATTGTTTTTATACAATGCACTTAAAGGTAATATCATACTTTGGTTTTTATCAATGAAATACAGATTCATGTGCATAAATATCAAGACAGATACAGTAACAGTCATCTGAGAAAATTTCAAAAGATCAAAAAGATTTTCGTTGTTTTCCTAATTTCTGGATAAATACACCATTTCAGGCTGAAACATTTTAACAGTTGTTTCAACTTCATACCCTTTAAGTGTAAGTTATATGTAAATCTGTGAACATTTCTGTTTTGGTTTCTTACCAAAGTATGATACTACCTTTCAGAGATAACGCATCGTTGGTAAGATCCAATGAAAACAAAAACATGGATAAAGACGACAATAGCGGAAACCTCTCATTATTCCCTTGCAGACTGAAAAAAATACTATCTTTATTGATATTCCTTGTCTGATATTAATTTTGTCCCAAACAAAAATATTGTGACACTCGTTATCAGATAATTACCGTATAAATGGAAAATATACATTGTTCCAAAATTCAATACTTTTATTACAATATACAGTTACTTAAATCATGTAAACCCAGCAATACGGGCAACAAAAATGATGAATTTACAAGTTAGGAAAACATCATGTTTCCAGCATTCCAGATTATTTACCATTTACTTTTACTTAGTGTCAAAAGTATCATGACATAAGGATAACGGTTCCAATTTGAATTCAACAACTGAACCTAAACAATCTTTTTAAAATCTGTTTAGTCTGATCAACCGTTTTTTGTATTAGTTTACAAATTTAAATGTACATTCTCAATAGCAACATGCAACATGTTCTTTGATGATCTGATAAGCTCTTTAAAATCTTGAAAATTTGGAAATTTACATTTCATTTACATGTTACTAAATCAAGAGCTGAGTACATTTATTGATTTATTGATTTATTTATTTATTGATTTATTTTTTATTTACAAATTGAAATGAACATTCTCAATAGCAACATGCAACATGTTCTTTGATGATCTGATAAGCTCTTTAAAATCTTGAAAAGTGGAAAATTTACATTTTATTTACATGTTACTAAATCAAGAGCTGAGTACATTTATTGATTTATTTATTGATTTATTGATTTATTTATTTATGTCAAACAAAGGTTGGGGTTGTGAAAAAGACATCAAATAATCCAATATAAAATTCACTCCCTGGGTAGGAATAAAAACATAAACATAGATAACAGATACTAGGAATGTGTAAGATAAGATATAAAATTAAGCCAAATCCAATAAAATTAACTGGTCGGACCAGCAGGAAAAATTGAAATACAATTAATTATACAAAACACAAACGCGACCAGTAAATAAAAAGCACAGAAATAAAGTACAACCAATTAAGTACAACAGGATTGGGTTTCCTGATGCTGCCAGATTACATGTGCAGAAAAACCTATACAATCGTACAAACCTTTACTCTAAGACATAGGCCCTCGTATAATTTGCATCAACATTTTGTTTGTACAATGGAAGACTGAAGTGTATACATGTAATAATAAGGTTCTTTGGACATTGTATAATACCTTGTACATGTCATAACAGTTACATGCTTGCCATATGTACAAAACAAAGAAAGATAAAGAGTTAGGACCAAAACTTTTCCTTTCCGCTTTACGTAACCACATGAGTTCGGCTCATATCAGCACTAGCGCTACAATTTAGCTGTGGAAGTGGGAACTCAACTACATGTACTACAAATCTCCTTGCACCTAGGGCAAGGAAAGCCGTCCATACATCTTATAGACAGTGATCACGCGTTATGTTTGAGGTTGAGTAAAGTAATCAATGAAACAGTAGCGAAAGAGTACCAAGTACTGAACGGTCGAGTACGTCCATTCAGTGCATGGAATCGAGTACGGGTCAAGTACATTTTATTTTTGAGTACTTGCAATCAAGTACATGCCGAGTACTTGCATGTACTCGAGTTGTACTCAAGTAAGAGTATGAGTACTCCAACATTGGAGTATCCAACACAAAATGACAATTTTTCCCTATGGAATGCTCAAAGTCATACTGGGTTCATGCAAAGAAGTTGAATATACCCCCTCAGTATAGCTGCCACTTCATAACAGGTTTCCTGAAATATCCTGGCAGGCATGGCCCCACTGGATATCAGAATTGCTGCAAGCAAGAAAGGAGTGTCAACACAACACAGATGGGACACCCTCTCCTTTTCGGCCATGCGTGGGCCAGAAGCTGCCTAAAATCCTGGAAAAGCTTCCTAAGTTAAGACCGTTAATTAAGCTCCTTGGAACATTAAGTATATCACTAAACCGTGAAAGAATCACTCAGAAGGGGGAATGACTTAACAACCCCCCACCATGTACCAACAAGGAATATAAGGCGAGCGTAACATTGCCCCCCTGGAGCAGACACTCCAACAGACTTAGATCTGGTGTAGGACTTCCAAAAGCCACTCTTGCAAAATGGGGATACCTAAAGGATGGAAACATGTGGCTCTGGAGCAGAGCCACAGACCATGGAGCACCTCCTGAGATGCCCTCTGCTGAACAACACCCCATGCAAAATATCAGACTTCAATGGAAAGTTTTAAGAAAGGACAACAATGTGTTGAACTGTGGATGGACCACATCTAGCCGACACGAACGCAGAAGAAGAACTGGGCTCATCATGCTCATGGGAAAAGAACCTTCGTCCCAAATCAGCTGACATCGATCTTTTGAAAATTCTACTTGGTTTTCTCGATAATGAATGTATTTCGGAGAGGTATGTTTCAGTAAATCAACTGAATAATGAGTTAGGTTTCTCTCAGATAACCAACCATTAGACTTTTCTATATTATTCGAATTGGAGCGAGACTTTGGCATCTGACATTCTGCATGAGAATCAATCTGAGCTTTTCTTTCTCATTTTAAGAGAGTGTCAATCTTCTCAGGGTTGTATTGAATCTATTTCTGTTTGCACCATCTGGCAAAGCTTTTGCAGTTGTTAAATGCAAGTGAGTATTTGTACGTGTCATCACCAATCTTGGACCTGGCCCTCTCTAATACCTCATCTGGAAGATAGCAAGCATTTGTTTCATACACAAGCCTGTACACGGGATGGATGAAATCAACAAGTTCCTCCACCACACCTTTGCTGTATGTATTATGAACCACCAGGACCTTCTTCTTGTCTGGCTGACAATTAACCACTATGGCATGATGTCTGGGATGTAATAGGTTCCCGTAGAAGACTACATGGTCAGCTGGTTCGAGATCTGTGATAGCTTTGACTGCTTTATCATCGGTACCGATTGCAGAGGTGAGGACACGGCTGATATTTGACCCTACTATCGACCCTATGGGTCTACCAATGAAAGAACCCGTAGCGCCTCCCAGGATGCTACCCAAGAATGTTCCGATAGCTGTTCCAAAACCAGGGAACAAGAAAGTACCAAGAGCACCACCAGCTGCCCCGCCGCCTATGCCTGCTCCAACAGCAAGCCCAGCCGCAATAAGACCCTCAGATACACGCCGGCAGCCAGTCCCTAAGAAATCTTCACGGGACATGTTACCTTTATTCCTATTCTCATAGAACTTACTCAAGTCCCACACACAGAACACGCCTTCAAAAAAGAAAATGAAAAATGCACCCAGAGCATCAGACCCTTGTCCTATCCTTTCAAACAGCTCTGCAAAAGCGACTTCCCCTGAATCTAGCAATAAGTTTTTGGTGCCTTCCTTAGCGTACTCCTTACCAACAATGAAACCCGCCTTTGCTGCGTTTTTGCCGAAACTGACCAAGGTATTACGTATGCACTGCTTGCATTTGTCGTAAAACCACATAACCTGGTTGCTCTCGGCAACACCGGTTTTGCAGTAAGATACAAACGCCTCGCAGTTGTCGCTGAACAGACCGTATCCAGTGTCCCCTACTCTTGACCTTGCTCTAGCGATAACCAGCTCTGTAGGGTTAACCCGGTTGATCTCTTCAGGATAATCAATCCGGAATAATTCGCCATATTCATGTTTCAAGTCAGTCCACTTTTCCATAATACGTGGAAACTCACAACCGGACTTTGTCCAATGAATGATCTTCACTCGGCCTACCTTATCAATTCTACTCACCACTGCGTGATGCCACAAACCCCAGGGCCGGTGCCATGTAATATGGTCTCCTTCCTTTAAGTAATCGCCAGCATAATAGGGGTTACTTATCTTTGTTCGACTCTCTTTCACCTGAAATGCCAGGTTTCGTTCCCTGGGTATCTTAAGCTGTTTCTTGAGATCAACTCCTCTCAGTTTGATCTTTGGGCGTGTCCGGTCCACGTCTGGATGATATAAGAACCTGTCAAGGAGCCACTCCTGCCCGCAGTCTACATTTGTGCAACGGATACCGATCAGTTGAGTACGGGTACCATCGGGCTCATCTTCTGTACTGAAGTACGGTTGGAATTTCAAGACTTTCATATTTCCACAGCTGCATGATGGGAGGCACGGTGATAATACTGTGTATAATACAAAAGATGAGAAAATAGGTCTTAGTTTCAATATTTCTTTTAATAATGTGGAAGACATAATTTAAACATGAGATTCATTGTTCTTGTTCCAACCAGGGTTGATAAAAATCATGATTTTTATTTTTAAAAATCAAAAAAATCAGATTTATTTGATTTAAATCAGATTTTTTTAATTTAAATCGATTTTTTTGATTTAAATTAAAATCTTAATTGTTTTTACGTAATAACATTTTACTATCATAACATTTTGCTTAAAAAAAACAAAAAATGATGCCAAATTGCATCTTCTTGTTGCTTGGGCATTGTGGTCATTAAAATGTAGCAAAAAATCCAAAGCAACAAAAAACAGAAAATGTTACTGACTGTCACTACAGGCATACTCTATTGCTTCCTTGCTGATGGGATGTTTAAATGACCACATTCAAAGATGTTTCATGGCTTGTACATGTACGTACCAGTGGTCCATTTGCATCTCAGTACATGTGTATTAGAGCTAATAATGGCAGTATTATTGTGCAAAGTCAAGATGTAGTGATGTACACAAACAAAAGTTAATTCTTTGCAGTTGCATACATGTACGTATTATTTTACTGTGTAATTCTATTCATTGTAAAGATACTTGTAAATTACAAGTAATGCTGTACACATACATTGTACTTTGCTTCAGGATACTGCCTCATTTTTCATACATGTGTGTATACGTGCATGCGTATTTTGTACAGTAAAATTTCATTGTAAAAACACAACATAAACTGTTTTAAGACACCCTGTTATAGTGGAAAAACTAAGCCAAAAGTTAATGCAAGTGTTCTTTCAGTAAGATATCCTGATTTTCGTTAATAAAAATCATGAAATAATGAAAAAAATCATGATTGATTTTTATGAGCGATTTTTTTATATTTTTTTCCACTGATTTAAATCGAGTGATTTAAATCAAACAACCCTGGTTCCAACACATGCTGGCCACTCCAGTGAAATCCAAATAGCTCTTAATCTACCATCCCATATGGTTTAATGCACGGACCCAACCTTCAGCCTTTGTTTTTTTTTAAGAGATAATTTATTATAAAGTGGACCATTAAGTTTGTTCCCTATTGTGGATTTATCTCAGTTTATCTCAATTTATTCTCAGGCATTTCTCTACATTTTCTATACCATCTCACCAATTTTCTTTGCAATGTCGTCGCGCTCCATGGAAATCAGCGCTCTGATTAAGTACTCCACTGGGTTGTTGCCGGTGAATTTCTCTCTCCAGGCTGCTAACATCTGTCCCGCTCGCTCCTTGACTGTTTGGAAAGCTGCCTCAATTAACTTGCACTGTTCCACATCAAATTCCAGGTAGAGAGCCAACTCGGGCCACGAATCCCCTACGCTGTGGGCCACCGTTTTGAGGGTCTTGTCGTCTAAGATTTCTTCTCCTGTCCACAAGATAAATACAAGGCGAACATTTCACATGAGTGTTTTGCATGAAATTGCATGCTTCGTTGAATTGT
Source organism: Astropecten irregularis (assembly GCA_963971285.1). Classification (NCBI taxonomy): domain Eukaryota; kingdom Metazoa; phylum Echinodermata; class Asteroidea; order Paxillosida; family Astropectinidae; genus Astropecten; species Astropecten irregularis. The sequence continues at coordinate 8,098,688 of OZ020245.1, read as the reverse complement.
GGGGAGAGTAGATATTGAACATAAAACCATAAAAATATTGCAAAACATCTTTGCATAGAATGTAATGATGTGGATGAAGTGTAAGTCACTATGTGTCTTGTCTTATATGCATCTATTGCATACAAAGTTACATTATCTTACCAAGTTCCTGCAGTAGACCATGGTGACCTGTGACTCGAAGTGCCCCCTTAAGATCACCCAACATGTCGGCACCCTTGTAGCCATCTTTCCATGCCATCAGCATGTAATTCGCCTGTTCATTGACTTGGTTGGGAAACGCTGCACGGATAGCCTGACGCTCCTCATCGTTAAAACTCAAATAGGTTGAAAGCTTCACCCAGTCTTCGCCAAGTTCATTGGCCACATTCTCCAGAGCAGTGTTGTCCAATCCAGCTGGAAAGTTAGTGGAATTTGAATCTTTTTAGAGTTATCATGATAAATATACATTTAACTGAAATCTTCCAAACTTCTCAAAATTATCATCAATAAAATCATTTTTTGGTTTTGATTTCTGGCCTGAAACTAGTAGGTCGATTCTTTGGGAAGTCCAATTCTGTGATCATATATTTCCATCATATTCCATCATATTTGTGAAAACCTACAAACTCCAACATACGAGGGGGTCAAATTCATAGAGCTGCTTTTCAAGCACCAAAATTAACTTTGCTTAGAAACCTGGACTTAAATAAAATCAGTATGCCAGCCCAAACATCATTGTGAATGTTATGCTCAGCTAACAATGGCAGAATACAAGTCAAAAGCAGTTAACATCACATGAAAATTTGGTTGGTGATCGTGTTTGATTAAGGAAGACTTTTCATGCTTAAAAGCAAATTTTGTGCTTATAAGCAGCGCTATGAAATTGGTCTAGCTCTTATTTCAGCTGAAACCTTCACCAAATTCACACAAGAAACTCACACAAATTCACTGCTGAATTCACTTCTATGATGAAAAATTTAAATTAAGTCTCCATTTCTTTTTTTGGGGGCAACTAATTAACCAAAACAGTTCCTTAATTTTCAAAGTCGCCCAATAATCATATCAATCATTTGAACCTTGTAATGAATATTGTAACGTTTTACACAGTTACGATGAGGAATACGATCTCCATTCCATTCAAAAACTTCACATAGCATGAAATTATGAGCAGAGTAAGTACATGTATTTAAAAACATGGGTGATTAAGGACAAGCGGGGCAGGTGCGGTTCTAGAGCCAAAATTTTGGGGGGCTAGAAGAGCCATTATTTTTTTTTTGGGGGGGGGGGGGCTAGAAGACCCCTTATTTTATCTCCATTATATTAGAGATCACATAGCATGAAATTATGAGCAGAGTAAGTACATGTATATAAAAATATGGGTGATTAAGGACAAGTGGGGCCCTAAAACTACCGGTATTAGGAACAGAAACAACTTTTTAGCTGTTCCGACATTTCGGATGTCGGAACAGGTTTAGTTTTTGCTTAGATTTTTATTAGCTGTTCCGACATTTCTGATGTCGGAACAGGTTTTGTTTTTGTTCTGATTTTTAGCTGTTCCGACATTTCCGATGTCGGAACAGGTTTTGTTTTTGTTCTGATTTTTATTATTATTATTATACTTTATCACCCAATTTTGTTTATTGCTTATCTCTTCTTAGCTTCTTCTGATCAGCTTACATGAGGTATCATATAAAAGCTTATCACCTAAGGATCATACTGGCACTGAGTTGAAAAAATTCGTAATTAATTAAGCACGTGACAGCTCATTTGAATATTTAATTAGTAAATTTTGTTCGCAGCATATCTCGAGAACGGCAAATGCTACGGAAATGATTCTTTTTGCAAAAGCTTTGTTATATCATGTAGTTGTGCATGCTGCCACGAAATTTAGTGTGACGTCATCATGACGTCATCAAAAATGCTGATTTTATTATTAGCAGCATATTTCGAGAACGGTAAGTGCTACGGTAATGATTCTTTTTGTAAAAGCTTTGTTTCATCATGTAGTTGTGCATGCTGCCCCGAAATTTACAGTGACGTCATCATGACGTCATCAAAAAAGGTAATTTTTGGTTTATAGCAGTATATCTCAAAAACGGTAAGTGCTACGGTATTAGTTCTTTTTTTAAAAAGCTTTGTTAGACCCTGTAGATTTGCATGCTGTTCTGAAATTAACTGTGACGTCATTATGACGTCATCAAAAGGCATAATTTATGTTTGCAGCATATCTTGAGAATGACAAAAGCTATGGTAATGATTCTTTTCACAAAAGCTTTGTTAGAAACTTTAGATGCACGCTGCTTTGTAAATGACCGTGACGTCATCATGACGTCATCGGAGCTTATAAAGCTGATCAAATAAGTCGGAACAGCTCCGTGTTCGTCCACGAACACTTAAATGTCTAGTTATTATTATTATTATTATACTTTATCACCTTAAGTTTGTTTATTGCTTATCTCTTCTTAGCTTCTTCTGATCAGCTTAGATGAGGTATCATCTGAAAGCTTATAAGCTAAGGATCATTCCGTAACTGAGTTGTAGAAATTCTTCATTAATTAAGCACGTGACAGCTCATTTGCATATTTAATTAGTCAATTTTGTAACCAGCGTATCTCGAGAACGGTAAATGCTACGGAAATGATTCTTTTTGCAAAAGCTTAGTTACATCATGTAGATGTGCATGCTGCCATTAAAATGGTCGTGACGTCATCATGACGTCATCAAAAGGCTGTTTTTACGAAGCATATATTTTGAAAACGACATGTGCCACGGTAATAATTCTTATTGCTTATCTTTTCTTATCTTCGAGTGATTAATAGCTTAGATGAAGTATCTTAGGAATGCTTATATAAGCTAAGGATCATTTTCACACTATTACAAAAATCCTTCATTAATTAGGCACGTGACAGCTCATTTGCATATTTAATTAGACTTTTTTGTAACCACCATATCTCGAGAACGACAAAGGCTATGAATATGATTCTTTTTGCAAAAGCTTAGTAGCATCATGTAGTTGTGCATGCTGCCACGAAATTCACCGTGACGTCATCATGACGTCATCAAAAATGCTGATTTTATTGTTAGCAGCATATCTCGAGAACGGTAAGTGCTACGGTAATGATTCTTTTTGTAAAAGCTTTGTTAGACCCTGTAGATTTGCATGCTGTTGTGAAATTAACTGTGACGTCATTATGACGTCATCAAAGGGCATAATTTATGTTTGCAGCATATCTTGAGAATGACAAAAGCTATGGTAATGATTATTTTCACAAAAGCTTTGTTAGAAACTTTAGATGCACGCTGCTTTATAAATGACCGTGACGTCATCATGACGTCATCGGAGCTTATAAAGCTGATCAAATAATGTGGAACAGCTCCGTGTTCGTCCACGAACACTTTAATGTCTAGTTATTATTATTAGCTGTTCCGACATTTCGGATGTCGGAACAGGTTTAGTTTTTGCTTAGATTTTTATTATTATTATTATTATTATTATTCTTTATCACCCTCTAAGCTTGTTAACAGCTTATCTCTTCTTAGCTTCTTCTGATCAGCTTAGATGAGGTATCATATGAAAGCTTATAAGCTAAGGATCATACTGGCACTGAGTTGTAAAAATTCCTCATTAATTAGGCACGTGACAGCTCATTTGCATATTTAATTAGTCAATTTTGTTAGCAGCATATCTTGAGAACGGCAAAGGCTATGAATATGATTCTTTTTGCAAAGGCTTAGTAGCATAATGTAGTTGTGCATGCTGCCAAGAAATTTACCGTGACGTCACCATGACGTCATCAAAAATGCTGATTTTATTATTAGCAGCATATCTCGAGAACGGTAAGTGCTACGCTAATGATTCTTTTTGTAAAAGCTTTGTTACATCATGTAGTTGTGCATGCTGCCCCTAAATTTACAGTGACGTCATCATGACGTCATCAAAAAAGGTAATTTTTGGTTTATAGCAGTATATCTCGAGAACGGTAAGTGCTACGGTATTGGTTCTTTTTGTAAAAGCTTTCTTAGACCCTGTAGATTTGCATGCTGTTGTGAAATTAACTGTGACGTCATTATGACGTCATCAAAAGGCATAATTTATGATTTCAGCATATCTTGAGAATGACAAAAGCTATGGTAATGATTCTTTTCACAAAAGCTTTGTTAGAAACTGCAGATGCATGCTGCTTTGTAAATGACCATGACGTCATCGGAGCTTATAAGGCTGATCAAATAAGTCGGAACAGCTCCGTGTTCGTCCACGAACACTTAAATGTCTAGTTAGCTGTTCCGACATTTCGGATGTCGGAACAGGTTTAGTTTTTGCTTAGATTTTTAGCTGTTCCGACATTTCGGATGTCGGAACAGGTTTAGTTTTTGCTTAGATTTTTATTATTATTATTATTATTCTTTATCACCCTCTAAGCTTGTAAACAGCTTATCTCTTCTTAGCTTCTTCTGATCAGCTTAGATGAGGTATCATATGAAAGCTTATAAGCTAAGGATCATACTTGCACTGAGTTGTAAAAATTCTTCATTAATTAAGCACGTGACAGCTCATTAAACATTTTAATTAGACAATTTTGTTAGCAGCGTATCTCGAGAATTACAAATGCTACTTAAATAATTCTTTTTCCAGAAGCTTTGTTACATCCTGTAGTTGTGCATGCTGCCACGAAAATGGCCGCTACGTCATCATGACGTCATGAAATTGGCTGTTTTTAAGCCCTACGTAAGAGGGCCCATTATGTATAGTGTGTGTGTACTGTATAGTGCTGTGCACAACCCCATGTCCTGTCAGCTGGGATTGTTTATTTTAAGAGGTCAAAGTCTGGCCAGCAAGTGCATGGCCAGGCACCGTTGGGCCACGGCAACAATGTTTGCGCATACAAACACGTAACTGTTAGTACGGCTGTTGAAAGTACTGTGCAAAGGTCATACTATGGAGGTTGCTAGTTTCAAAAAAGTTTGAAACGTACGTTGTATTAATGTTGTAGGCCTACCTAAAGAACGTATAAAGAACCTCGTTTGGATATATACATGTAGTGTGAAATCGGAGCCCGGTTTCATAACTTCATCCTAATGCTTTAGCTACGTGAAAATATACAAAACCTGATTCTTCGTCATGTAGCCCTCATATCGTCAAAACGTAAGAAAAAACACAAATTTTGTGTCATGGCTTGAGCTGACTAGGGCGAACGTTTAGTTCGTTTAACGAAAAAGAGACAGTTTTCAATAATCGCGCCGGCAACCGTAACAAGACCCTCAGGATTAGAGCTACTCTATGCTGTACTGGGTTCCGATGTTACTGTTGAAAGAACGTAAAGACCCCTAATCGGCACTTAATCTTCTAACTCCATTTTACTGCTAATATCATTTGAAACCATCAAAGACTGATTCGTAAAATTCGTCATTTATGCCTTAATCGCTTTTTTTCAAAAAGTATGGGGGTATAATACGCATGCTTTGTGTACCGTACCTACGTACGGATCGAATCAATACACCTTACGCGTAACGCAGTCTAGTATGGCGCCGCCAAGCATTAAATTACATGTATATGTAACAATTGGGCATAACAATTAAGCCATTAAATTTCCATCTCTTGCAATATTTCATTGCCTTAAAGATAATTTGCGTACATGTTGTTTTGTTTCTGTCTGTAATAATTGAATATCTCCTTACCATTTAAATTTGAATCATTTCTTGCTAGACTTCATTCTTCTTACACATACTTCTATTACCAGCGTGATAATAAAATCAACTAATATCAAACACAGGAACTGAGCAAGCTCAAATGATCATACTTGATGAGCGGGGTCATGTACATGGGCCAACTTGCTTGGAGTTGGAGACTGGAGATTCAAGATTGCAGGGTTACCACAATACAACGGCAGGACCCTTTAACATTCGCTGCGTCATCCCACAAGGCATAGCTTATTTCCATGTCTTTACTATTCTTCTTAAAAGGCATAGTTTATTTTGATGTCTCTACTATTTTCTTTTGGAATATACACACAAAATGAAATGAAACCGGTATCCCCATGCATGATCCAAGAATCAACATTTTGTATTCAAAATTCAAGAGATTAGATTCCAAGGAGAATAGAGTCTACAAGACTTAAGGTTGTACATCAAGAAATTCATGTTCCAAATACATTATTACAGATGCAAGAGCCAATATTCTAATTGCATGGCGATTTCATCTTCCTTAAATAATTTTTTTTTCCAAACAGATGATCCAAGCATCCAGATTTAATTAAAAGAAGGCATTCCTCTCAAACATCAGTCTAATTATTGAAATGTCAAAGAATTTTGACATTTTTAGATAAAAACACGTAATGCATTAGCAGAATGAAATGAGAGCAGTTTATTAAGACACAAATGGAAACAAAGAACAACCTAATACATCTGACATTGTTAGGGCAATTCATGAAATAAATGCAACATTTATTACAGCAGTCAGAATATAGCCAACTTTCTTTTTAGCAAAATTTAACTCTACTGCTGCTCATTTATAGCAAGTACATTAATTGATGCAAAAAAATATATGATTTTTAAATAACAATGACTTGCAGCATATCTCGAGAACGATAAGTGCTACGGTAATGATTCTTTTTGTAAAACCTTTGTTACATCATGTAGTTGTGCATGCTGCCCCGAAATTTACAGTGACGTCATCATGACGTCATTAAAAAAAAAGGTAATTTTTGGTTAGCAGTATATCTCGAGAACGGTGAGTGCTACGGTATTGGTTCTTTTTTTTAAAAGCTTTGTTAGACCCTGTAGATTTGCATGCTATTGTGAAATTAACTGTGACGTCATTATGACGTCATCAAAAGGCATAATTTATGTTTGCAGCATATCTTGAGAATGACAAAAGCTATGGTAATGATTCTTTTCGCAAAAGCTTTGTTAGAAACTTTAGATGCACGCTGCTTTGTAAATGACCGTGACATCATCATGACGTCATCGGAGCTTATAAAGCTGATCAAATAAGTCGGAACAGCTCCGTGTTCGTCCACGAACACTTAAATGTCTAGTTATTAGCTGTTCCGACATTTCGGATGTCGGAACAGGTTTAGTTTTTGCTTAGATTTTTATTATTATTATTATTCTTTATCACCCTCTAAGCTTGTTAACAGCTTATCTCTTCTTAGCTTCTTCTGATCAGCTTAGATGAGGTATCATATGAAAGCTTATAAGCTAAGGATCATACTGGCACTGAGTTGTAAAAAGTCTTCATTAATTAGGCACGTGACAGCTCATTTGCATATTTAATTAGTCAATTTTGTTAGCAGCGTATCTCGAGAACCCAAAATTCTATGAAAATAATTCTTTTTCCAAAAGCTTTGTTACATCCTGTAGTTGTGCATGCTGCCACGAAAATGGCCGTGACGTCATCATGACGTCATAAAATTGGCTGTTTTTAAGCCCTACGTCAGAGCATAGGCCTATTATGTGTGTGTAGTGTGTACACGTACATGTACTGTATTACTGTATACAGTTAACCCCATTTGCTGCTGGGATTGTTTATCTCAAATGATCAGAGTCTGAGGAATGTGCTGTTATGTAAGAGGTAGGCCAGCAAGTGCATGACCATGCACTGTTGCCACGGTAACAAGGTATGGTTAGTTTGATATTATGGAAATGATCATGACGTCATCATGACGTCATCAAAAATGCTGATTTTATTATTAGCAGCATATCTCGAGAACGGTAAGTGCTACGGTAATGATTCTTTTTGTAAAAGGTTTGTTACATCATGTAGTTGTGCATGCTGCCCCGCAATTTACAGTGACATCATCATGACGTCATTAAAAAAGGTAATTTTTGGTTTATAGCAGTATATCTCGAGAACGGTAAGTGCTACGGTATTGGTTCTTTTTGTAAAAGTTTTGTTAGACCCTGTAGATTTGCATGCTGTTGTGAAATTAACTGTGACGTCATTATGACGTCATCAAAAGGCATAATTTATGTTTGCAGCATATCTTGAGAATGATAAAAGCTATGGTAATGATTCTTTTCACAAAAGCTTTGTTAGAAACTTTAGATGCACGCTGCTTTGTAAATGACCGTGACGTCATCATGACGTCATCGGAACTTATAAAGCTGATCAAATAAGTCGGAACAGCTCCGTGTTCGTCCACGAACACTTAAATGTCTAGTTATTATTATTATTATTATTATTCTTTATCACCCTCTAAGCCTGTTAACAGCTTATCTCTTCTTAGCTTCTTCTGATCAGCTTAGATGAGGTATCATATGAAAGCTTATAAGCTAAGGATCATACTGGCACTGAGTTGTAAAAATTCCTCATTAATTAGGCACGTGACAGCTCATTTGCATATTTAATTAGTCAATTTTGTTAGCAGCATATCTTGAGAACGACAAAGGCTATGAATATGATTCTTTTTGCAAAGGCTTAGTAGCATAATGTAGTTGTGCATGCTGCCAAGAAATTTACCGTGACGTCATCATGACGTCATCAAAAATGCTGATTTTATTATAAGCAGCATATCTCGAGAACGGTAAGTGCTACGGTAATGATTCTTTTTGTAAAAGCTTTGTTACATCATGTAGCTGTGCATGCTGCCCCGAAATTTACAGTGACGTCATCATGACGTCATCAAAAAAGGTAATTTTTGGTTTATAGCAGTATATCTCGAGAAGGGTAAGTGCTACGGTATTGGTTCTTTTTGTAAAAGCTTTGTTAGACCCTGTAGATTTGCATGCTGTTGTGAAATTAACTGTGACGTCATTATGACGTCATCAAAAGGCATAATTTATGATTGCAGCATATCTTGAGAATGACAAAAGCTATGGTAATGATTCTTTTCACAAAAGCTTTGTTAGAAACTGCAGATGCATGCTGCTTTGTAAATGACCATGACGTCATCGGAGCTTATAAAGCTGATCAAATAAGTAGGAACAGCTCCGTGTTCGTCCACGAACACTTAAATGTCTAGTTATTATTAGCTGTTCCGACATTTCGGATGTCGGAACAGGTTTAGTTTTTGCTTAGATTTTTATTAGCTGTTCCGACATTTCGGATGTCGGAACAGGTTTAGTTTTTGCTTAGATTTTTATTATTATTATTATTATTCTTTATCACCCTCTAAGCTTGTAAACAGCTTATCTCTTCTTAGCTTCTTCTGATCAGCTTAGATGAGGTATCATATGAAAGCTTATAAGCTAAGGATCATACTTGCACTGAGTTGTAAAAATTCTTCATTAATTAAGCACGTGACAGCTCATTAAACATTTTAATTAGACAATTTTGTTAGCAGCGTATCTCGAGAATTTCAAATGCTACTTAAATAATTCTTTTTCCAGAAGCTTTGTTACATCCTGTAGTTGTGCATGCTGCCACGAAAATGGCCGCTACGTCATCATGACGTCATGAAATTGGCTGTTTTTAAGCCCTACGTAAGAGGGCCCATTATGTATAGTGTGTGTGTACTGTATAGTGCTGTGCACAACCCCATGTCCTGTCAGCTGGGATTGTTTATTTTAAGAGGTCAAAGTCTGGCCAGCAAGTGCATGGCCAGGCACCGTTGGGCCACGGCAACAATGTTTGCGCATACAAACACGTAACTGTTAGTACGGCTGTTGAAAGTACTGTGCAAAGGTCATACTATGGAGGTTGCTAGTTTCAAAAAAGTTTGAAAAGTACGTTGTATTAATGTTGTAGGCCTACCTAAAGAACGTATAAAGAACCTCGTTTGGATATATACATGTAGTGTGAAATCGGAGCCCGGTTTCATAACTTCATCCTAATGCTTTAGCTACGTGAAATATACAAAACCTGATTCTTCGTCATGTAGCCCTCATATCGTCAAAACGTAAGAAAAAACACAAATTTTGTGTCATGGCTTGAGCTGACTAGGGCGAACGTTTAGTTCGTTTAAAGGTACACGCCGGCTTCAAAGTCCAAAAAAATGAAGAGTGCAGAGTATAACACAATATTTCTAGAACACTGGATGAAGGTTTTCGTGAAAAAAATAATCAGAAATAAGTCGTTTAATTAGGGTTAATTAACGGAAATCAAAATAAGGTCGAAGGTTAGCGTACACGCATTTCCAGCCGTAACAAGTGTTAGAAGGATGTGGCACACCAATGGTTTTAGACTGGTGCTCATAGCTGTGACTAAATGTTGCAGCTGCCGTATGAGAATTCTAGGAACGCGATTCACGTACGTTCAAGCCGTAAACGATGGAAAAATCATAGGCAAAACATAAACAATTACTGAATTAGGCGAATCCGTCTGTCTGTTGAAAACAAGACTTTTCAGAATTATTCACAAAATGTTTGTGAGTTGATGCAATGTTTGTGAGTTGACGTAATGTTTGCGAGTTGACGTTATGTTTGCGTACGTGTTGATGCAACGTTTGCGAGTTGACGTAATCTTTGCAAGTTGACGTAATGTATGCGAGATGATGCAATGTTTGCAAGTTGACGTAATGTTTGCGAGTTGATGCAATGTTTGCGAGTTGACGCAATGTTTGCGAGTTGACGTAATGTTTTCGAGTTGACGCAATGTTTGCGAGTTGACGTAATGTCTGCGAGTTGACGTAATGTTTGCGAGTTGACGCAACGTTTCTGAGTTTACGCAACGATTGCGAGTTGATGTAATGTTTGTGATTTGACGCAAAGGTTTTTGAGGGCATGATCGATGAAACAATTTTCGAGGGACCAAAACGATTTCCACATAGGCCTATACACAAAATATAATTTTGAGAAGCACACAAAAAGGTTATGATGGCATAAATGATTTTCATGTATAAAAGAAATTATCTCGAGGCTTTCTTGTTATTATTATTAGACCCTGTAGATGTGCATGTTGTTGTGAAATTAACTGTGACGTCATTATGACGTCATCAAAAGGCATAATTTATAATTGCAGCATATCTTGAGAATGACAAAAGCTATGGTAATGATTCTTTTCACAAAAGCTTTGTTAGAAACTGTAGATGCACGCTGCTTTGTAAATGACCCTGACGTCATCATGACGTCATCGAAGCTTATAAAGCTGATCAAATAAGTCGGAACAGCTCCGTGTTCGTCCACGAACACTTAAATGTCTAGTTATTATTATTATTATTCTTTATCACCCTCTAAGCTTGTAAACAGCTTATCTCTTCTTAGCTTCTTCTGATCAGCTTAGATGAGGTATCATATGAAAGCTTATAAGCTAAGGATCATACTTGCACTGAGTTGTAAAAATTCTTCATTAATTAGGCACGTGACAGCTCATTTGCATATTTAATTAGTCAATTTTGTAAGCAGCGTATCTCGAGAACCCAAAACGCTATGAAAATAATTCTTTTTCCAAAAGCTTTGTTACATCCTGTAGTTGTGCATGCTGTCACGAAAATGGCCGTGACGTCATCATGACGTCATAAAATGGGCTGTTTTTAAGCCCTATGTCAGAGCATAGGCCTATTATGTGTGTGTTGTGTGTACATGTACATGTACTGTATTACCGTATACAGTTAACCCCATTTGCAGCTGGGATTGTTTATCTCAAATGATCAGAGTCTGAGGAATGTGCTGGTATGTAAGAGGTAGGCCAGCAAGTGCATGACCATGCACTGTTGCCACGGTAACAAGGTGCGTTAGTATTCAAGCGCATGAAAGCACATGTAGTACGATGTTGAAAGTACTGTTAAGTTCATCGTCTAGAGGTTGTGTTATGAGGCTCACTTTCTGACCCAAGTTTATATGCTTATTTCCTTTGATTATTTAGTCAGTTCATGCCTCATGGTTAGTTTGATATTATGGAAATGACCATGACGTCATCATGACGTCATCAAAAATGCTGATTTTATTATTAGCAGCATATCTCGAGAACGGTAAGTGCTACGGTAATGATTCTTTTTGTAAAAGCTTTGTTACATCATGTAGTTGTGCATGCTGCCCCGAAATTTACAGTGACGTCATCATGACGTCATCAAAAATGCTGATTTTATTATTAGCAGCATATCTCGAGAACGGTAAGTGCTACGGTAATGTTTCTTTTTGCAAAGGCTTAGTAGCATCATGTAGTTGTGCATGCTGCCAAAAAATTTACCGTGACGTCATCATGACGTCATCAAAAATGCTGATTTTATTATTAGCAGCATATCTCGAGAACGGTAAGTGCTACGGTAACGATTCTTTTTGTAAAAGCTTTGTTACATCATGAAGTTTTGCATGCTGCTCCGAAATTTACAGTGACGTCATCATGACGTCATCAAAAAAGGTAATTTTTGGTTTATAGCAGTATATCTCGAGAACGGTAAGTGCTACGGTATTGGTTCTTTTTGTTAAAGCTTTGTTAGACCCTGTATATTTGCATGCTGTTGTGAAATTAACCGTGACGTCATTATGACGTCATCAAAAGGCATAATTTATGTGCAAACGGAGAACATTGAGAATGACAAAAGCTCCATGGGAACGATTCTTTTCACTAAAGCTTTGTAAGAAACTTTAGATGAATGCTGCTTTATAAATGACCGTGACGTCATCATGACGTCATCGAAGCTTATAAAGCTGATCAAATAAGTCGGAACAGCTCCGTGTTCGTCCACGAACACTTAAATGTCTAGTTATTATTATTATTCTTTATCACCCTCTAAGCTTGTTAACAGCTTATCTCTTCTTAGCTTCTTCTGATCAGCTTAGATGAGGTATCATATGAAAGCTTATAAGCTAAGGATCATACTGGCACTGAGTTGTAAAAATTCCTCATTAATTAGGCACGTGACAGCTCATTTGCATATTTAATTAGTCAATTTTGTTAGCGGCGTATCTTGAGAACGACAAAGGCTATGAATATGATTCTTTTTGCAAAGGCTTAGTAGCATCATGTAGTTGTGCATGCTGCCAAGAAATTTGCCGTGACGTCATCATGACGTCATCAAAAAAGTCAATTTTTGGATTATAGCAATATATCTCGAGAACGGTAAGTGCTACGGTATTGGTTCTTTTTGTAAAAGCTATGTTAGACCCTGTAGATTTGCATGCTGTTGTGCAATTAACTGTGACGTCATTATGACGTCATCAAAAGGCATAATTTATGTTTGCAGCATATCTTGAGAATGACAAAAGCTATGGTAATGATTCTTTTCACAAAAGCTTTGTTAGAAACTTCAGATGCACGCTGCTTTGTAAATGACCGTGACGTCATCATGACGTCATCGGAGCTTATAAAGCTGATCAAATAAGTCAGAACAGCTCCGTGTTCGTCCACGAACACTTAAATGTCTAGTTTTGATTGCTTCTGCTCCAGAATGATAATTTTGACTTTCAGCAAATTTATGTTCCCTACTAGAAGTACTAGTACTGGGTCCTAAAACCCTGGATAGAATAAATTTCTGCAATATTTCAATGTATAAAAAGCAACCTGCTTGATATGTGTATACTTGAACTTATCTTAAATTAATCATGTAGAATAATTAACTTCCAAACAAGGCCCATCTGTAGGCCTACATAATCGTATAATTCTGATTCGAACTCCGAGTAATAGCAAGGAGCCTATACATAGGGCCTGTTTGTTTAATATGACGAATCCTGCTGATCCGGATCCCATTTTAGCGTACCCTGCATAGGAGGTGGATCCCAAAATATTGGATCCTGTGCGGTAAACAAACAGGTCCTTACTAACGTTAGTACTATGTACATTACAGTAGTACTCAGAGTACCCGTAACCTAGACCCGTAAACAGGGCCCAGATACATCGCTACTCTCAGATCCTGGGCCCTGTCTCTGTTGCTTGAAAAATGGAGAAACTTTTGCCGCTTGGCATCCGCTACGATCCGATAGCTGAAATTTCACCAGAATGTTTAGTACTTACGTCTGAATATATGGTCCAATTTCCGCTCGCAGAAAATATTCCGTTCTCAAGAAATGAGAAAAAATTGGATTTTTGCAATCCAATCATGCACAATGGAAATTGTGCACGATTCAATGGCGAAGAACCCATTTTTTGCTCATTTCTTGAGAACGGAATATTTTCTGCAAGCGGAATTTGGACCATATATTCAGACGTAAGTACTAAACATTCTGGTGAAATTTCAGCTAGCGGATCGTAGCGGATGCCAAGCGGCAAAAGTTTCTCCATTTTTCAAGCAACAGAGACAGGGCCCAGGATCTGAGAGTAGCGATGTATCTGGGCCCTGTTTATGGGTCTACCCGTAACCCTGCTTGGTCTGACCATGAAACCTTCCTCCATGGTCTGACATAAAATTATGGGCCAATAAGATCATCGCAACTAACAAAAAGTACACCTTGATATAAAATTAGAGCTGCACCGGGAAATATTCAACATCGGCTTCCCATAATACCATATCTGATTGTAAACTAGCTAAGTTTAAGTCAAGCTCAACATCAGTAATTTATAACTAAAATAGGCCTAGTGTTTACAGATAACAGAGCTCGAGATCGCGCAACGACTGAACAGATCTAAATTCACTCAGACGGTACAGGCCTAGTATAAAATTTATGTATCGATCGATGGAGGAAGAAATAGTTTTACCTTGGCTGTTCATTGTCCCTTATGTCGCGTTTGAATAAAATAAAATAAGCTCAATTAACATCGGGAGTATTATTCCCCAGCAGTCTTATCGTTTGCATGCACTGTTCCAGTGTTGGGAATTCCATGTGATCTATTTTCGTCCTGGAAATTCCCAAAGAGCATAGACTGGTACAGTCCTTCAATCAGTTTTATGGTATGAATGATGCCAACATTTAACAAATGAATACATTCTGTCTAGAGGCCTGTATTAATAGAACTCAGCATTTTTTTAAACTGAGAATTAAGTAGGTCGCCTAATCAGACAGAACTACTGATCATAACTGACACCCCCCCCTCAATTACTGGACATAAGGTAGACATCGACTCATCTTGTTTACGAGTCTACTGATGTTATCTGACTAACATTAGCTCATGATCATAACCCTGCAGCTGTGCGGGAGCATTATTATAATGAGGCCTACATCATTTTGTGTGTACTTCATAATGAATTAGATCATGTTCAAATGCTCAACAACTCACAAAACTCAAGTTGCAAATCTTTAATTCTTTTCAAGGTGCCCTTGTCATGACCCGGCACGAACGAACTCCAAAGGTAGGCCGATATAATAATTAATAGGCAAACTCACTGAGCATGCTGAGTTGAAAACATGAAAACTGCGTTGGCGACCCATGCTTGTTAAATCACCCCCCCCCCCCCCCAACTTACTTATTAAAAAACGATAAATATTTAGGCTAGGCCTATTTATTTATTTGTTGATTTATTGTTACTTTACCTTGGGTGTCCATTGCCATCCGGGTTTCTTGAATGTTCAGATGAGATTCTTGAGTTTATTTCATCTATTTAATGCAAAAGGATGCGAAGTACATAACGAGCTCCATCTTCGTCGATTCTACTTCAACAAATGACTAACTCACGCAGACTCACTGCAGCTCAGTGGTTAACTTCAGTATTAAACGGGGAATATCCCCAGGATCTTGCGCAACTATCAGGGTGGAAATCCCCTTTGTGATGAGGTAATGTAATATGTACCCTGGAAATGTCATTCATCATGCTAGGGGTGGGTTTGGGTGGGTTTGGGTGGATGGTGTGCAATATGGTATGCATGAGTGTGGGCTGAGGGGTTATGAAGAGTTCATTTTGCAAAAACAGATACAACTGTAACTCAAGTTGTTGAAAAATTTACATTATCATCACGGATGCTTCTATTTTTTTTTAGTGAAGGATACACCAACACATTATTTTTGTTTCATATGAATACTAAAATGTAAAGCATGATTAAGTTAATTTTTCATAAATGGAGTTTTTTTATCTGTTTTTGCAAATGAACTCTTCATTTGGAGGCTAGGTTTGGGGTTTGGGTTTTGGTTCGTGCTTTTCCTTGATCTTTCAAACAATTATTGTTATATGATTTGAAATAACCACAAATGATAGTGCTTGATGAGCAGTTTGCGGCAGTTTATTAATTGTATTCACAAATGATAGTGTTATTTTAATGTGTTGCGTGGCTATAGGCTGCAGATTAAAATTATTGCAAGGAAAATATAACAGTTTCGAAAATGTATCCACAATTATTTTGCAGTGAAACCTTTCGGGTAAACATAAAGATGGGGATGTATTATATCACGTACGTCGACGTAATATCATTTTGGGGCGTGTACAACGTTGGTAAAGGTGACTGGACAGCTAGCTGCACTCTAAATTGTCTAATCCAGCAAAATAATAAGCCTATGAAAATTTGAGCTCAATCGGACATCAGTTCTGATAGTGAGTCCGGCGAGAAAAAGTAGCCAAAAAACAGCTCAATTTGTCTTACTATAAAACTTATATTATGATTTTTGATCTTGCCAAGATCAGAATTTTGGTGGGTTTTTTTGTTTGGTGCTTGCTCCTACTGGATACACGCCTGTTTCTACCAGCACAATCTTCATATCCTGAAAAAAAGGTGAAAATATCTGTGAACATTTCTGTTTTGATTTGTTACCAATGTATACATGCCCTTTAACATCATATTTTATGAGCTTTGGTCAAAACATAAGTCACTTTATATAGACTGAAGATATTGGGACTGAATGTTGTATTTCTTTAATATAGCCTAGCTACCTCTTCATAATCTTAACATCTCAATTGTTTTTTATATAATGCACTGTAAATGTTTGTTTATTGGTAATGTAGTGGTTCCACTACGGTGCTGCGGTTTCGCAGCCAACAAGGGAGCAAGACCCTAAAATTAATTAGGATAAGTGTATCCCAAGCACTCGATGAAATAAAAACAAGGGAAGACCAGTTCTTGTTGAATCGCAGAAAATCAGTCGAAGTGTAGAATTTATTCCAATCAGTTGAAGAATCAAATTAATTAATAAACAATCAACGAATCACAAACAGTTGAGTTATTGAAGATGGAATCCAGTCTATAATTTGTAGAGAGTGATTATTAGCCCGGTTGTAGATAAGTTAACCCGATGATGAATGATGAGTACTTCAAGCAAAAAGATCCACCAATACCAAAAGATATCCTCGAAAAGATCACCGAAAAGATCCCCAAGCAAAAAGATCACCAAACAAAACGATCACCAACAAAAAGATCACCAGACAAAAAGATCCCCGGATGCAAGACAGGTTACAGCCACAGGTACATCGACCTATAAGTACAAAACAGTAAACAGTATGCAGGGTGTCAAAATACGGTGAATGTGTACACAGTGAGGTTGAAAGGTCACCACGCGCAATGCCAGCACAGACACAACAATAATGGCTGTGCTGTGTACAAAGTATATGGCACATACAGAAGGCATGCATGCATTATAAATGCATGAATGGCGACACGACATAGGTCAAAAAGTTTTAAGTAGGAGCACTCAAAATGCGCGTTTCAAGCCAAGCTTGCAAATAAAAGGAACCAGAAACTCACCAAAATGGTCGGAGGAGTCCGCACTCCCTACATCGGCATATGCCCATGCTGACCAGCCAGGTTGGAGGCTGGTTTAACCCCGGAATTCTCTGGAGGAGAATTACATGACTGTTGTCGCCGAATCGTAAAACGAACAGTGTCCGTTTTCTGCGCGCGCTCACCTCGTGTGGACACATCACCAAGCAACTTTAAAATATTAGTACACCCGCATGTGGACTAAGGTCGTGGGATCATCATTATTTAACAGTAACTATAAAATACAATTTCCACCATCACATGGATGTACTTTAAATACAATATAAATGGAATATTAAGAATATCCATTGACATTTAGTTTGGGCCTAATTGTTTACAAAGTATGAGGCGGAGTGATTTGTGTGTAAACGTGTACACATATGCATATTCATGAGGGACCATTCTTAATATGGCACTGTATCTGGGGAGTCGGGTATGGGGAGTAACTTACGAGTCCCCACAATTTCCCCGCTTTAAAACCACGCGACCCGAGTGGTCTATAATTAATATGCAAATGAATTCACCCGTTTCATTAATTAGCACATCACATTGTCAAAATTGGCAAGATCTAATCCAACAATCCCAGTGATCATACTGGAATGTTAACAATAACTCTTAACAACACTTGAATTTGAGTAAATACAAGTGAACATGCCATGCAATTAGGCTCCTGCACAATTATCATCAGAAACAGATGAAAAGTTGCTTTCTCAACACACTCATACTTCCAATACACCATCAAATTAAGTATTCTCACAAGACTTATACAAGACATAGTACTTCCTGCCTTCTACCATATTGACCATAATCATTTAAATCATGGCATTTTTCAAGGGGTCTGTTTATAAATGTAACACTGCACTTAGTGCCATAGGAACCCTTCTATCCCAAAATATCAAATGGAATTTTACAACAATCATTGTTTGGTTTTTTTTTTTTTTACAACAATCAAATACCAGCTTTTGATTACCAGAAACACATGGTAACCAATTTATACATTCAGATAACACAGAGTAGTCTTATCCTAATTTTCTGACAACATAATGACTTGGCACAAGTAAATGCACCAACAAGTGTCCAGAAAGAACAACAGGTAATGTCATTGTTCAGGCCATAGTAGAACAATAAAGTACGACCAGATACAGATGTTTCAATGAATGTTTATACAATCAAAATTTGCATCAGCAAATGTACGCAATGGAGCGCTTTAATTACTCTCACTTTAATGACCACTGAACATCATAACAATCACAATTTGCACTTATACACTGCTTCCTTGATACCCATGCAATATTTACGCATCCCTCCAGGATTGAGGTGACATCCATCTACAAGGTACTTAGGGTAATTCACCCTTCTCTGTACATATATGCTCAAAGGCCTGCCTCATCAAGCGGGCAGGAAAGGAATGGCCAAAAAGGAAGACTGATGTCTGTCCGGACATGCCGAACTATCCAATTCTTAAGTAAACAACAACAATGACAATTTTACATCTATAAAACCATTAACAATGGTTTAACACCGCTAGATGCTTGAGCAAGAGAAAAATCTCTATATTAACAGTAGAAAATCAGGATTAGATTACAAAACCACCTGAGTGAATGGACGCAAAGGCCGGTGAATTACCAACACCCTGAAGGGGCAACCTCTGGTGGACCAAACACTCTACCTTCTAATCCTCAGATTTATGGCAACTGCAGTCGAACCAGCAGGGACAGAGGCGGTTGACAGAACATTTCGCTAATATCCCTAAGTGAAAAACCAGTCTAGGGAAATACATGTAATACAGGCATTATGAGGCATAACCAGCCTGTTTTCACCAAATATGGATACTGCTGTTAAGTCAGAGAAACGGATTTATCCATATCCCCTACATTACATATTTCCTGGATCCTTCTCAATGATTGAGCAGCGTTGGAACGAAGAGATAACAACAACTATCCCTTAAAAAGCTGACAAACTGAGAGGAGCATCACCCCTCACAATCAATACAGCTGCACTATGCATGCAATACAATTGCTATTATTAGAAACTGTTGTAAACGGAGTGTACATATGCATTTTCCCAAGAGAGTACAAATTGGCATCACGGTAAACCGCTAAGCGAATAAGTCAGGCAAACGTCTCACATACGGGGTCATAACAGTACATGAATGCCCATTAATGGTGGGAACAAACGTCCCACTAACAGGGTCATAACAAGATGCCCATTAGTGGTGAGAACAAAACGTCTCACACACTGGGTCAAAACAGTACAGGTATGCCCATTAATGGTGAGAACCAAACGTCTCACATACGGGGTCATAACAGTATGCCCAAAAATGGTGGGAACAAACGTCCCACATACGGGGTCATAACAGTACATGAATGCCCATTAATGGTGGGAACAAACGTCCCACAAATAGGGTCATAACAAGATGCCCATTTGTGGTGAGAACAAAACGTCTCACACACTGGGTCAAAACAGTACATGTATGCCCATTTATGGTGAGAACAAAAGCCTCACATATACGGGGTCATAACAGTATGCCCAAAAATGGTGAGAACAAAAATGCTGACAGTTAAGCACTCAACAGTCACACTGAGAGCCAAACAAGAAGCCGTCACAAACGTACATGGGCATAATATTTGGAATGCATTGTAAGACCAGTTTAAACCATAACAGCAGATTTTCCAACAATAACTTTCTGTCTCAATCTATGAGAAGGATCAGATTACATTATCCAGTTGCATCTAGACCAAGCTAGTTACAAACAAGTACTTACTTGTTGTACAGTCAAAATCCAAAATTGTGATATACATAATCGGAATCACAACAATCTAGCTGAACATGTATTTCAAAGTGTCCAGTCACTTCATACAGAAAACCACTTCTGGGGTAGTACTAGGAAGTGCTGAGCCAGAATGGGTAAGCACTTCCCTGCTTTTTTCCCAGTTAAGAGTCTTACAACTCGATAAACAGCTAATTTAACTTTAGCTATTTTTATGGTGCTCCCAAAATGAAAACTTTCATAATTAGCACTGATACGCCAGCTGAAAGCGTAAATTGAAGGATATATTGGCCAAAGTTTTAAGGGCCTTATTATACCTTCCTCAAATACAGACATGTTGAAAAAGTACATGTACAAATAATTGTATAACACAAAACAATCCAAGCCGTCCACAAGTTGGATGAATTGCCCAAGCGTACAAACATGCTCCAGTATATACGCACTGAAAAGATGGAAGATTCCCCCAGTCAGTGTATACCAAAGATATACATGTATATGTATGTATGTGCAATCTATGCCACAATGTATCAAAACAACATGTAGGCCTATGTCCTCAGACACTTAACTATACCATGATTTGCATATGCAAGGTAACGCACAGATACATACAATTTACATAGGACAATAAAATACAACATACATTACATGTACCATGAAATTGGAGTCACATAATTGTATCAGAACAATGGAGTTAGCGTCTACTGCCGAGTACAGATGACTGCCTCAGTCTTACAGGATCAGTTGACTCACGACGCGGCTATGACTATGAGGAATCCCAATGCTCCAGACATTGTGTGTAGGACTCCAGTCAAATTCGGCTGTTGCACCCGGGGATCTTTGAAGACAGAAAAAAACAGTTCTGATGCTTGCAGATCATGAAGAAATCATGCAAGAGTAGAAATGACACACTCATCCCATCCTCGTCGCCATTTTTCTGTAGTGGTGACACACTCATCCCATCCTCGTCGCCATTTTTCTGTAGTGGTGACACACTCATCCCATCCTCGTCGCCATTTTTCTGTAGTGGTGACACACTGATCCCATCCTCGTCGCCATTTTTCTGTAGTGGTTCCACTACGGTGCTGCGGTTTCGCAGCCAACAAGGGAGCAAGACCCTAAAATTAATTAGGATAAGTGTATCCCAAGCACTCGATGAAATAAAAACAAGGGAAGACCAGTTCTTGTTGAATCGCAGAAAATCAGTCGAAGTGTAGAATTTATTCCAATCAGTTGAAGAATCAAATTAATTAATAAACAATCAACGAATCACAAACAGTTGAGTTATTGAAGATGGAATCCAGTCTATAATTTGTAGAGAGTGATTATTAGCCCGGTTGTAGATAAGTTAACCCGATGATGAATGATGAGTACTTCAAGCAAAAAGATCCACCAATACCAAAAGATATCCTCGAAAAGATCACCGAAAAGATCCCCAAGCAAAAAGATCACCAAACAAAACGATCACCAACAAAAAGATCACCAGACAAAAAGATCCCCGGATGCAAGACAGGTTACAGCCACAGGTACATCGACCTATAAGTACAAAACAGTAAACAGTATGCAGGGTGTCAAAATACGGTGAATGTGTACACAGTGAGGTTGAAAGGTCACCACGCGCAATGCCAGCACAGACACAACAATAATGGCTGTGCTGTGTACAAAGTATATGGCACATACAGAAGGCATGCATGCATTATAAATGCATGAATGGCGACACGACATATAGGTCAAAAAGTTTTAAGTAGGAGCACTCAAAATGCGCGTTTCAAGCCAAGCTTGCAAATAAAAGGAACCAGAAACTCACCAAAATGGTCGGAGGAGTCCGCACTCCCTACATCGGCATATGCCCATGCTGACCAGCCAGGTTGGAGGCTGGTTTAACCCCGGAATTCTCTGGAGGAGAATTACATGACTGTTGTCGCCGAATCGTAAAACGAACAGTGTCCGTTTTCTGCGCGCGCTCACCTCGTGTGGACACATCACCAAGCAACTTTAAAATATTAGTACACCCGCATGTGGACTAAGGTCGTGGGATCATCATTATTTAACAGTAACTATAAAATACAATTTCCACCATCACATGGATGTACTTTAAATACAATATAAATGGAATATTAAGAATATCCATTGACATTTAGTTTGGGCCTAATTGTTTACAAAGTATGAGGCGGAGTGATTTGTGTGTAAACGTGTACACATATGCATATTCATGAGGGACCATTCTTAATATGGCACTGTATCTGGGGAGTCGGGTATGGGGAGTAACTTACGAGTCCCCACAGTAAGAAGATCCAATACAAAATGTTGGGAAATGGTTCACCGTTAAAAACGTGGGCCCCACTATATGGACGCGCTTCCACGGCACATTTTTATAGGTGTATTGTTTGAGTCTACGCTCGCCATAAGGCGCACAGCATGCAGTCGCCCTACGCCAAACAACAAAATAGATCCACGACAGATATTAATTTTCACTTTGTATTACAATTTTCAGTGTTTATTTCATCCTCTGAGTAATGTATTGTCCGATGTTAACTGATGTAAGACAATAATTATCTTAATTAAGGATATTACAATGATGGGATATTTACCTTATATCGCCTTAATTGTGAGTCATGGCCCACGAATACACAAGTTTATTAGCGTGATGCGGCCTCTTGTCCGAGCTGAGATCAAAACGATGCAGGTCGCAAGGTGAGTGACGCCTTTATTTCATTATTTTTTTAAAGAAATATCCACATTCGTAATATATTCTGTATTTGGGGGCTGCATTAACTTGTACTGGTCTCACGGGGCTGATTTTGGCAGGGTAAGGGTTGATTTTGCGCTAGTCGGGCTTATATACTCTTGAGCCTAGCCATGGCCATGTGGCCCATTCGTCCTAGCTCTATGGTTGTACAGTGCTACATTATTATAAGCTGGTACATGGTCGGTGTACCATGCAGTTCAGTATCTTGTACGCGTAGCCTCGACACGAACAGTTCATTGTATACCGTACAGTGCATGATCACCACCCGGTACCAAGGCCCGGCTCAACGCAAGCGGTTCAGACAAGAGTTATCCCCCATCATTGCACAAGAAACAAAATGTTCACGGATACAGATAACGACAGTGAAAACCTCCCATTATTCTCCAGGCTGAAATATAATTACAATTATTATAATTACGAGGCCCAAAGGCCTAATAAATTATTTATTGATACATTGTATATTCCTTGTCTGATAGGCATATCCATTTTGTCTCGAGGAAAAAATTGCAGTGACACTCGGATTAATACAGCTGTACATGGAAATACATTGTTCCAAAACCATACACCCATCAGAGTATAATACAGTTACATGTATACTTTAATCATGAAAAGATTACAAATATAGACAATGAATTATTTGTTAAAAAAAACAACAGAAAGTTTTCGGAGTACCAGATTATTAACCATTCACTTTAACTTATCTGAAAACTATAGCACAAAAATAAGGCCTATTAAATTTTCATGACAAAATGATAACAGTCTCAGCTACAATCAAAAAGCTGAACGTTTTTAACCCGCGTAGTGTGGTCAATCGTTTTGTATTTATAAAGTTAACTGTACATTATCAATATAATTATACATGCAATCATCAAAGACAAGGGTAGCTTTAACATTATAGGCATCATGGTTTTATCTATCGAGAAAAAACCCAAAATGCTTTTGTATTATTTAGTTTATAAAAAATGTTTCATTCGAAAAAACGAACAGAAACAATCCTATTTGATAATTATTTACATGAGTAAAATAGGGTGGTGTTCATTTATACAAGATAAGGCACCTGTGGTATAGTTTAATCTTCATTTCCATTCTTCTAAAAAAATATTTCACGTTTAAAGGGAGCTATGGTGTTCCATTTGTGCCGTCAACGCGTCGCATTTTCGATGAGAAAAAAATGCGACGCGTTGACGGCACAAATGGAACACCATAGGAAGCACTGATAATCGGAATTTATGTCTCACATTGTTTTTACAGTGGATTAAGTCTACATGTCTACACTAAAATGTAAATATCACTGGCACTGACTATCTCTCTGACAAATTCAAATAACAGTATAACACAATCCAATTCTCTTGTAATAAAGCTGCTGGAGGCATAATAACATAATGTGACATTATAAACAGATACAATGTATATCTACAGCTCAGGTGTACCTGGAAGCATTTTATCAAAGTTTGATAAGTTATAGTACTTGTATAGAGACTTATACACTTTATACAGCTTAAACACTAAGGTCTGTTTTACAGTTCTTATACCTAACGTGTCCCGCTGCAATTTTAAATTATTAAATGAGCAAGAGCTTTTAAAGGTAGTATCATACTTTGGTAAGACACCAAAACAAAACTGTTCACAGATTTACTTATAACTTACATGGTATGAAGATGGTGGTGGTAGAAACAAACCGTGAAAATGTTTCCGCCTGAAATGGTGTATTTATCCAGAAATTAGTAAAACAACGAACGAAAATCTTTTTGATCTTTTAAAAGATCAAAAATAAAAGAGAAAAGACTTAAGAAACTACTGTGGCCGTTTTTCACTGTTTTCTCAAAAAGTGGGCACCGTATGGGACTGAAATTTCCACAGATGACTGTTACTGTATCTGTTTTGGTATTTTTGCCCATGAATCTGCATTTCTTTGATAAAAACCACAGTTTGATACTACCTTTAAACCCCTGCATGGAAGGTTCAATTCTGGGTGGATAAACAAAATGACCATAACGTCCTTCCTAGAAGAAGGTCATGTGTGTAGTTCCGAGTGGTAATGCCTTTACCTCTACGGTCAAGTAATAAAACCTGAAATCTATGAATGTGTAATGTTGTGCATATTCATTACCAGGGAAATCTAGGCTAATGGCATAAATCAGTTTGTGATATATGCAGCCACCTTGGTCATCTAGTATCCCCCACAAGCCTTCAGATACCCAAGTCACTGAAAGTATTTAGCATTTTAAGCCCATGTTCTCTGGTGACCCAATAAGCTCTTTAAGACAATCTTGGAAGAATTGGGAAAGTTACATTTCATTTGCATTTTACAAAATCAAATTGCTTATACACAAGGTAACTCACACAAACTGACTAATTTCTGTTTCAAGGCATTCAATACAAAGATACATTTTGCCAAAGGTGACATATCGCCATAGTCATAATATTGGGCTCAAGGGAAAAGAACAGTCTCCAAATCAGCTGATCAGTTTTTGAGATAATGATAGCATTTCAGTGAGGAACATATCAAAGAAAGATAAGCATTATTAGTTAGGTTTCACTCAGAAAATCAACCATTAGACTTTCTGTATTATTTTTTTGTTTTTATTTATTTTTGTCACCACCATTTCATTTTAATGAAGTAAATATTCAAATTGAGGGGGACTTTGGCATCTGACATTCTGCATAAGAATCAAAAACTTGTTTTTCTCATTTTGATATTAGAGTGTAGTATTGAATCTATTTCTGTTTGCACAATCTGGCAAAGCTTTTGCAGTTGTTAAATGCAAGTGAGTATTTGTACGTGTCATCACCAATCTTGGACCTGGCCCTCTCTAATACCTCATCTGGAGGATAGCAAGCATTTGGACCTGGCATTCTTTAATACCTCATCTGGAGGATAGCAAGCATTTGTTTCATACACAAGCCTGTACACGGGATGGATGAAATCAACAAGTTCCTCCACCACACCTTTGCTGTATGTATTATGAACCACCAGGACCTTCTTCTTGTCTGGCTGACAATCAACCACTATGGCATGATGTCTGGGATGTAATAGGTTGCCGTAGAAGACTACATGGTCAGCTGGTTCGAGATCTGTGACAGCTTTGACTGCTTTATCATCGGTACCAATTGCAGAGGTGAGGACACGGCTGATATTTGACCCTACTATCGACCCTATGGGTCTACCAATGAAGGAACCTGTAGTGCCTCCCAGGATGCTACCCAATAATGTTCCGATAGCTGTTCCAAAACCAGGGAACAGGAAAGTACCAAGAGCACCACCAACTGCCCCGCCGCCTATGCCTGCTCCAACAGCAAGCCCAGCTGCAATAAGACCCTCAGATACACGCCGGCAGGCAGTCCCTAAGAAATCTTCACGGGACATGTTGCCTTCATTCCTATTCTTATAGAACTTCTTCAAGTCCCACACACAGAACACGCCTTCAAAAAAGAAAATGAAAAATGCACCCAGAGCATCAGACCCTTGTCCTATCCTTTCAAACAGCTCTGCAAAAGCGACTTCCCCTGAATCTAGCAATAAGTTTTTGGTGCCTTCCTTAGCCTACTCCTTACCAACAATGGAACCCGCCTTTGCTGCGTTTTTGCCGAAACTGACCAAGGTATTACGTATGCACTGCTTGCATTTGTCGTAAAACCACATAACCTGGTTGCTCTCGGCAACACCGGTTTTGCAGTAAGATACAAACGCCTCACAGTTGTCGCTGAACAGACCGTATCCAGTGTCCCCTACTCTTGACCTTGCTCTAGCGATAACCAGCTCTGTAGGGTTAACCCGGTTGATCTCTTCAGGATAATCAATCCGGAATAATTCGCCATATTCATCTTTCAAGTCAGTCCACTTTTCCATAATACGTGGAAACTCACAACCGGACTTTGTCCAATGAATGATCTTCACTCGGCCTACCTTATCAATTCCACTCACCAATGCGTGATGCCACAAACCCCAGGGCCGGTGCCATGTAATATGGTCTCCTACCTTTAAGCAATCGCCAGCATAATGGGGGTTACTTATCTTTGTTCGACTCTCTTTCACCTGAAATGCCAGGTTTCGTTCCCAGGGTATCTTAAGCTGTTTCTTGAGATCAACTCCTCTCAGTTTGATCTTTGGGCGTGTCCCGTCCACGTCTGGATGATATAAGAACCTGTCAAGGAGCCACTCCTGCCCGCAGTCTACATTTGTGCAACGGATACCGATCAGTTGAGTACGGGTACCATCGGGCTCATCTTCTGTACTGAAGTACGGTTGGAATTTCAAGACTTTCTTATTTCCACAGCTGCATGATGGGAGGCACGGTGATAATACTGTGCATAATACAAAAGATGAGAGAATAGGTTTTAGTTTCAATATTTCTTTCAATAATGTGGAAGACATAATTTAAACATGAGATTCATTGTTCTTGTTCCAACCAGGGTTGATAAAAATCATGATTTTTATTTAAAAAAATCAAAAAAATCAGATTTATTTGATTTAAATCAGATTTATTTGATTTAAATCGATTTTTTTGATTTAAATTAAAATCTTAATTGTTTTTACGTAATAACATTTTACTATCATAACATTTTGCTTAAAAAAAAAAAAAAATGATGCCAAATTGCATCTTCTTGTTGCTTGGGCATTGTGGTCATTAAAATGTAGCAAAAAATCCAAAGCAACAAAAAACAGAAAATGTTACTGACTGTCACTACAGGCATACTCTATTGCTTCCTTGCTGATGGGATGTTTAAATGACCACATTCAAAGATGTTTCATGGCTTGTACATGTATGTACCAGTGGTCCATTTGCATCTCAGTACATGTGTATTAGAGCTAATAATGGCAGTATTATTGTGCAAAGTCAAGATGTAGTGATGTACACAAACAAAAGTTAATTCTTTGCAGTTGCATACATGTACGTATTATTTTACTGTGTAATTCTATTCATTGTAAAGATACTTGTAAATTACAAGTAATGCTGTACACATACATTGTACTTTGCTTCAGGATACTGCCTCATTTTTCATACATGTGTGTATACGTGCATGCGTATTTTGTACAGTAAAATTTCATTGTAAAAACACAACATAAACTGTTTTAAGACACCCTGTTATAGTGGAAAAACTAAGCCAAAAGTTAATGCAAGTGTTCTTTCAGTAAGATATTCTGATTTTCGTTAATAAAAATCATGAAATAATGAAAAAAAATCATGATTGATTTTTATGAGCGATTTTTTTTATTTTTTTCCACTGATTTAAATCGAGTGATTTAAATCAAACAACCCTGGTTCCAACACATGCTGGCCACTCCAGTGAAATCCAAATAGCTCTTAATCTACCATCCCATATGGTTTAATGCACGGACCCAACCTTCAGCCTTTGTTTTTTTTTAAGAGATAATTTATTATAAAGTGGACCATTAAGTTTGTTCCCTATTGTGGATTTATCTCAGTTTATCTCAATTTATTCTCAGGCATTTCTCTACATTTTCTATACCATCTCACCAATTTTCTTTGCAATGTCGTCGCGCTCCATGGAAATCAGCGCTCTGATTAAGTACTCCACTGGGTTGTTGCCGCTGAATTTCTCTCTCCAGGCTGCTAACATCTGTCCCGCTCGCTCCTTGACTGTTTGGAAAGCTGCCTCAATTAACTTGCACTGTTCCACATCAAATTCCAGGTAGAGAGCCAACTCGGGCCACGAATCCCCTACGCTGTGGGCCACCGTTTTGAGGGTCTTGTCGTCTAAGATTTCTTCTCCTGTCCAGAAGATAAATACAAGGCGAACATTTCACATGAGTGTTTTGCATGAAATTGCATGCGTCATTGGATAGTGGGGATGAGGAGAGATATTAAACATACTATACCATAAAACTTGAATATTGCAAAACGTCTTTGCATAGAATGTAATGATGTGGATGAAGTGTAAGTCACTATGTGTCTTGTCTTATATGCATCTATTGCATACAGAGTTACATTATCTTACCGAGTTCCTGCAGTAGACCATGGTGACCTGTGACTCGAAGTGCCCCCTTAAGATCACCCAACATGTCGGCACCCTTGTAGCCATCTTTCCATGCCATCAGCATGTAATTCGCCTGTTCGTTGACTTGGTTGGGAAACGCTGCACGGATAGCCTGACGCTCCTCATCGTTAAAACTCAAATAGGTCGAAAGCTTCACCCAGTCTTCGCCAAGTTCATTGGCCACATTCTCCAGGGCAGTGTTGTCCAATCCAGCTGGAAAGTTAGTGGAATTTGAATCTTTTTAGAGTTATCATGATAAATATACACTTAACTGAAATCTTCCAAACTTCTCAAAATTATCATCAATAAAATCATTTTTTGGTTTTGATTTCTGGCCTGAAACTAGTAGGTCGATTCTTTGGGAAGTCCAATTCTGTGATCATATATTTCCATCATATTCCATCATATTTGTGAAAACCTACAAACTCCAACATACGAGGGGGTCAAATTCATAGAGCTGCTTTTCAAGCACCTGCTAAGAAACCTGGACTTAAATAAAATCAGTATGCCAGCTAAAACTCCTTGTGAATATTATATGCTCAGCTAACAATGGCAGAATACAAGTCAAAAGCAGTTAACATCACATGAAAATTTGGTTGGTGATCGTGTTTGATTAAGGAAGACTTTTCATGCTTAAAACAATAAAAGCAAATTTTGTGCTTATAAGCAGCGCTATGAAATTGGTCTAGCTCTTATTTCAGCTGAAACCTTCACCAAATTCACACAAGAAACTCACACAAATTCACTGCTGAATTCACTTCTATGATGAAAAATTTAAATTAAGTCTCCATTTCTTTTTTGGGGGGGCAACTAATTAACCAAAACAGTTCCTTAATTTTCAAAGTCGCCCAATAATCATATCAATCATTTGAACCTTGTAATGAATATTGTAACGTTTTACACAGTTACGATGAGGAATACGATCTCCATTCCATTCAAAAACTTCACATAGCATGAAATTATGAGCAGAGTAAGTACATGTATATAAAAATATGGGTGATTAAGGACAAGCGGGGCAGGTGCGGTTCTAGAGCCCAAATTTTTGGGGGCTAGAAGAGCCATTATTTTTTTATTTTTTTTTTGGGGGGGGGGGCTAGAAGACCCATTATTTTATCTCCATTATATTAGAGATCACATAGCATGAAATTATGAGCAGAGTAAGTACATGTATATAAAAATATGGGTGATTAAGGACAAGTGGGGCCCTAAAACTACCGGTATTAGGAACAGAAACAACTTTTTTTGATTGCTTCTGCTCCCAAATGATAATTTTGACTTTCAGCAAATTTATGTTCCCTACTAGAAGTACTAGTACTGGGTCCTAAAACCCTGGATAGAATAAATTTCTGCAATATTTCAGTGTATAAAAAGCAACCTGCTTGATATGTGTATACTTGAACTTATCTTAATTTAATCATGTAGAATAATTAACTTCCAAACAAGGCCCATCTGTAGGCCTACATAATCGTATAATTCTGATTCGAACTCCGAGTAATAGCAAGGAGCCTATACATAGGGCCTGTTTGTTTATGGCGAATCCTGCTGATCCGGATCCCATTTTAGCGTACCCTGCATAGGAGGTGGATCCCAAAATATTGGATCCTGTGCGGTAAACAAACAGGCCCTTACTAACGTTAGTACTATGTACATTACAGTAGTACTCAGAGTACCCGTAACCCTGCTTGGTCTGACCATGAAACCTTCCTCCATGGTCTTGACTAGCTGCAGTAACTGTAGCCCAATATTACTCCTGACGTTGTTGTCGTATATATACGACAACAACGTCAGGAGTAATATTGGGCTACAGTTACTGCAGCTAGGTCTTGACATAAAATTATGGGCCAATTAAAGAACATCGCAACTAACAAAAAGTACACCTTGATATAAAATTAGCGCTGCACCAGGAAATATGCAACATCGGCTTCCCATAATACCATATCTGATTGTAAACTAGCTAAGTTTAAGTCAAGCTCAACATCAGTAATTTATAACTAAAATAGGCCTAGTGTTTACAGATAACAGAGCTCGAGATCGCGCAACGACTGAACAGATCTAACCTCACTCAGACGGTACAGGCCTAGTATAAAATTTATGTATCGATCGATGGAGGAAGAAATGGTTTTACCTTGGCTGTTCATTGTCCCTTATGTCGCGTTTGAATAAAATAATATAAGCTCAATTAACATCGGGAGTATTATTCCCCAGCAGTCTTATCGTTTGCATGCACTGTTGCCAGTGTTGGGAATTCCATGTGATCTATTTTCGTCCTGGAAATTCCCAAAGAGCATAGACTGGTACAGTCCTTCAATCAGTTTTATGGTATGAAATTATGAATGATGCCAACATTTAACAAATGAATACATTCTGTCTAGAGGCCTGTATTAATAGAACTCAGCATTTTTTTTAACTGAGAATTAAGTAGGCCGCCTAATCAGACAGAACTACTGATCATAACTGACCCCCCCCCCCTCAATAACTGGACATAAGGTAGACATCGACTCATCTTGTTTACGAGTCTACTGATGTTATCTGACTAACATTAGCTCATGATCATAACCCTGCAGCTGTGCGGGAGCATTATTATAATGAGGCCTACTTCATTTTGTGTGTACTTCATAATGAATTAGATCATGTTCAAATGCTCAACTACTCACAAAACTCAAGTTGCAAATCTTTAATTGTCATGACAATGTCTTTTCAAGGTGCCCTTGTCATGACCCGGCACGAACGAACTCCAAAGGTAGGCCGATATAATTATTAATAGGCAAACGCACTGAGCATGCTGAGTTGAAAACATGAAAACTGAATTCATGTGCAAATCCACAGATTTAAAATATGATTTAATTTGGGTTGAAATTCATATAGAGCGCTGATCATTTCTTTTACTAGCGTTGGAGACCCATGCTTGTTAAATCACCCCCCCCCCCCCCCCCCCCCCAACTTACTTATTAAAAAACGATTAATATTTAGGCTAGGCCTAGTATTTATTTATTTGTTTATTTATTCATTCATTGTATTTATTGTTACTTTACCTCGGGTGTCCATTGCCATCCGGGTTTCTTGAATGTTCAGATGAGATTCTTGAGTTTATTTCATCTATTTAATGCAAAAGGATGCGAAGTACATAACGTGCTCCATCTTCGTCGATTCTACTTCAACAAATGACGAACTCAGACTCACTGCAGCTCATCAGTGGTCGACTTCAGTATTAAACGGGGAATATCCCCAGGATCTTGCGCAACTATCAGGGTGGAAATCCCCTTTGTGATGAGGTAATGTAATATGTACCCTGGAAATGTCATTCATCTCGCTAGGCCAGGGGTGGGTTTGGGTGCATGGTGTGCAATATGTTGGGCGTGAGTGTGGGTTGAGCTGGGGGTTATATTCGAAGAGTTCATTTTGCAAAAACAGATAACTCCTTTGTTGAAAAATTTACATTATCATCACGGATGCTTCTATTTTTTTATTGAAGGATACACCAACACTTTATTTTTTATTCATAATTATGAATACAAAAATGTAAAGCATGCTTAAGTTAATTTTTTCATAAATGGAGTTTTTTAAATCTGTTTTTGCAAATGAACTCTTCATTTGGAGGCTAGGTTTGGGGTTTGGGTTTTGGTTCGTGCTTTTCCTTGATCTTTCAAACAATTATTGTTATACATGTAGGCCTACATGTATCCTGCATTCTAATTAGGCCTATGTCACATTATTTTTGATTTGAAATAACCACAAATGATAGTTCTTGATGAGCAGTTTGCAGCAGTTTATTAATTGTATTCACCAATGATAGTGTTATTTTAATGTGTTGCGTGGCTATAGGCTGCAGATTAAAATTATTGCAAGGAAAATATAACAGTTTCGAAAATGTATCCACAATTTTGCAGTGAAACCTTTCGGGTAAACATAAAGATGGGGATGTATTATATCACGTACGTCGACGTAATATCACTTTGGGGCGTGTACAACGTTGGTAAAGGTGACTGCACAGCTGCACTCTAAATTGTCTAATCCAGCAAAATAATAAGCCTATGAAAATTTGAGCTCAATCGGACATCAGTTCTGATAGTGAGTCCGGCGAGAAAAAGTAGCCAAAAAACAGCTCAATTTGTCTTACTATAAAACTTATATTATGATTTTTGATCTTGCCAAGATCAGAATTTTGGTGGGTTTTTTTTTTGGTGCTTGCTCCTACTGGATACACGCCTGTTTCTACCAGCACAATCTTCATATCCTGAAAAAAAAGGTGAAAATATCTGTTAACATTTCTGTTTTGATTTGTTACCAATGTATACATGCCCTTTAACATCATATTTTATGAGCTTTGGTCAAAACATAAGTCACCTTTATATAGACTGAAGATATTGAGACTGAATGTTGTATTTCTTTAATAATAGCCTATCTCTTCATAATCTTAACATCTCAATTGTTTTTTATATAATGCACTGTAAATGTTTGTTATTGGTAAGAAGATCCAATACAAAATGTGGGGAAATGGTTCACCGTTAAAAACATGGGCCCCACTATGGACGCGCTTCCACGGCACATTTTTATAGGTGTATTGTTTAAGTCTACGCTCGCCATAAGGCGCACAGCATGCAGTCGCCCTACGCCAAACAACAAAATAGATCCACGACAGATATTAATTTTCACTTTGTATTACAATTTTCAGTGTTTATTTCATCCTCTGAGTAATGTATTGTCCGATGTTAACTGATGTAAGACAATAATTATCTTAATTAAGGTTATTACAATGATGTGGAATTTACCTCAATATCGCCTTGTGAGTCATGGCCCACGGATACACAAGTTTATTAGCGTGATGCGGCCTCTTGTCCGAGCTGAGATCAAAACGATGCAGGTCGCAAGGTGAGTGACGCCTTTATTTCATTTTTTTCTTTGTAAGAAATATCCACATTCCTAATATATTCTGTATTTGGGGGCTGCATTATCTTGTACTGGTCTCACGGGGCTGATTTTGGCAGGGTAAGGGTTGATTTTGCGCTAGTCGGGCTTATACTCTTGAGCCTAGCCATGGCCATGTGACCCATTCGTCCTATATAGCTCTCCGGTTGTACAGTGCTAGGCCGTGTCCCAATTCACTGGCTTTGGCCGCTGGCTACGGCCGTGGCTGTGGCCGCGTCTTCGAACTGGATTCAAATGCCAAATAATTCGATACACACTGTTTATCGGTGAAAAACAATCTTTATCTAGATAAAATTTGTTTATTACAGAGTTTTTCTCAAAAAGCAGTGTTTATCATGTCGGAATATAGTGTTTCTTGGCGAAAAACGTGTTTATCTCCAATAAATAGGGTTTATCGAATTATTTGGCATTTGGCTTGCCATATAAAGTTGGCCCGGCCACAACGAAGTCACCTTCCCTTGTGGCTTGATATTCGTGACGTCGCGGCCACAGCCACGGCCACAGCCAGTGAATTGGGACGCGGCAACAAGATGGACGCGCTGCCAATAGCCGCAGCCACGGCCGCAGCCAGTGAATTGGGACACGGCCCTACATTATTATACGCTGGTACATGGTCGGTGTACCATGCAGTTCAGTATCTTGTACGCGTAGCCTCGACACGAACAGTTCATTGTATACCGTACAGTGCATGATCACATCCCCGGCCCCCATCCGGTACCCCGGCCCGGCTCAACGCAAGCGGTTCAGACAAGAGTTATCCCCCATCATTGCACAAGAAACAAAATGTTCACGGATACAGATAACGACAGTGAAAACCTCCCACTATTCTCCAGGCTGAAATATAATTACAATTATTATAATTACGAGGCCCAAAGGCCTAATAAATTATTTATTGATACATTGTATATTCCTTGTCTGATAGGCATATCCATTTTGTCTCGAGGAAAAAATTGCAGTGACACTCGGATTAATACAGCTGTACATGGAAATACATTGTTCCAAAACCATACACCCATCAGAGTATAATACAGTTACATGTATACTTTAATCATGAAAAGATTACAAATATAGACAATGAATTATTTGTTAAAAAAAACAACAGAAAGTTTTCGGAGTACCAGATTATTAACCATTTACTTTTACTTATCTGAAAACTATAGCACAAAAATAAGGCCTATTAAATTTTCATGACAAAATGATAACAGTCTCAGCTACAATCAAAAAGCTGAACGTTTTTAACCCGTGTAGTGTGGTCAATCGTTTTGTATTTATAAAGTTAACTATACATTATCAATATAATTATACATGTAATCATCAAAGACAAGGGTAGCTTTAACACTATAGGCATCATGGTTTTATCTATCGAGAAAAAACCCAAAATGCTTTTGTATTATTTAGTTTATAAAAAATGTTTCATTCGAAAAAACGAACAGAAACAATCCTATTTGATAATTATTTACATGAGTAAAATAGGGTGGTGTTCATTTATACAAGATAAGGCACCTTTGGTATAGTTTAATTTTCATTTCCATTCTTCTAAAAAAATAGTTCACGTTTAAAGGGAGCTATGGTGTTCCATTTTGTGCCGTCAACGCGTCGCATTTTCGACGAGAAAAAAATGCGACGCGTTGACGGCACAAATGGAACACCATAGGAAGCACTGGTAATCGGAATTTATGTCTCACATTGTTTTTACAGTGGAGTAAGTCTACATGTCTACACTAAAATGTAAATATCACTGGCACTGACTATCTCTCTATGACAAATTCAAATAACAGTATATATATAACACAATCCAATTCTCTTGTAATAAAGCTGCTGGAGGCATAATAACATAATGTGACATTATAAACAGATGCATGTATCTACAGCTCAGGTGTACCTGAAGCATTTTATCAAAGTTTGATAAGTTATAGTACTTGTATAGAGACTTATACACTTTATACAGCTTAAACAACTACGTCTGTTTTACAGTTCCTATACCTAACGAGTCCCGCTGCAATTTTAAATTCTTAAATGAGCAAGAGCTTTTAAAGGTAGTATCATACTTTGGTAAGACACCAAAAACAGAAATGTTCACAGATTTACATATAACTTACATGGTATGAAGATGGTGGTGGTAGAAACATACTGTGAAAATGTTTCCGCCTGAAATGTTGTATTTATCCAGAAATTAGTAAAACAACGAACGAAAATCTTTTTGATCTTTTAAAAGATCAAAACATTTTCACTGTTTTCTCAAAAAGTGGGCACCGTATGGGACTGAACTTTTCACAGATGACTATTACTGTATCTGTCTTGGTATTTTTGTCCACGGAATCTGCATTTCTTTGATAAAAACCACAGTTTGATACTACCTTTAAACCCCTGCATGGAAGGTTCAATTCTGGGTGGATAAAAAAAATGACCATAACGTCCTTCCAAGAAGAAGGTGATGTGTATAGTGCCGAGTCGTAATGCCTTCCCAAGTAATAAACCCGAAATCCACGAATGTGTAATGTTGTGCATATTCATTGCCAGGGAAATCTAGGATAATGGCATAAATCAGTATGTGATATATGCAGCCACCTTGGTCATTTAGTATCCCCCACAAGCCTCCAGTGACCCTTGAAAGTATTTAGCATTTTAAGCCCATGTTCTCTGATGACCCAATAAGCTCTTTAAGACAATCTTGGAAGAATCGGGAAAGTTACATTTCATTTGCATTTTACAAAATCAAATTGCTTATACACAAGGTAACTCACACAAACTGACTAATTTCTGTTTCAAGGCATTCAATACAAAGATACATTTTGCCAAAGGTGACATATCGCCATAGTCATAATATTGGGCTCACGGGAAAAGAACTGTCTCCAAATCAGCTGATCAGTTTTTGAGATAATGATAGCATTTCAGTGAGGAACATATCAAAGAAAGATAAGCATTATTAGTTAGGTTTCACTCAGAAAATCAACCATTAGACTTTCTGTATTATTTTTTTGTTTTTATTTATTTTTGTCACCACCATTTCATTTTAATGAAGTAAATATTCAAATTGAGAGGGACTTTGGCATCTGACATTCTGCATAAGAATCAAAAACTTGTCTTTCTCATTTTGATATTAGAGTGTGGCATTGAATCTATTTCTGTTTGCACCATCTGGCAAAGCTTTTGCAGTTGTTAAATGCAAGTGAGTATTTGTACGTGTCATCACCAATCTTGGACCTGGCCCTCTCTAATACCTCATCTGGAGGATAGCAAGCATTTGTTTCATACACAAGCCTGTACACTGGATGGATGAAATCAACAAGTTCCTCCACCACACCTTTGCTGTATGTATTATGAACCACCGTGACCTTCTTCTTGTCTGGCTGACAATCAACCACTATGGCATGATGTCTGGGATGGAATAGGTTGCCGTAGAAGACTACATGGTCAGCTGGTTCGAGATCTGTGATAGCTTTGACTGCTCTATCATCGGTGCCGATTGCAGAGGTGAGGACACGGCTGATATTTGACCCTACTATCGACCCTATGGGTCTACCAATGAGGGAACCCGCAATGCCGCCAACGGCGCCACCAAGAAATGCTAGGATAATTGTTCCAAAACCAGGGAACAGGAGAGTACCAAGAGCACCACCAGCCATGGCGCCGCCTATGCTTGCTCCAACAGCAAGCCCAGCCGCAATAAGACCCTCAGATACACGCCGGCAGGCATTCCCTAAGAAATCTTCACGGGACATGTTGCCTTCATTCCTATTCTTATAGAACTCATTCAAGTCCCACGCACAGAGCATGCCTTCAAAACAGAAAATTAAAATTGCACCCAGTGCATGAGTCCCAATCAATGCCTTTTGTAACAGCTCAGCACCAAAAATTGTGCCTTGCTTAGCGTACTCCTCAACAACAATGGAACCCGCCTTGCTGCGTTTTTGCCGAAATGCACCAAGATACTACATATGCACTGCTTGCATTTGTCGTAAAACCACATAACCTGGTTGCTCTCGGCAACACCGGTTTTGCAGTAAGATACAAACGCCTCGCAGTTGTCGCTGAACAGACCGTATCCAGTTTCCCCTACTCTTGACCTTGCTCTAGCGATAACCAGCTCTGTAGGGTTAACCCGGTTGATCTCTTCAGGATAATCAATCCGGAATAATTCACCATATTCATCTTTCAAGTCAGTCCACGTTTCCATAATACGGATAATCTCACAACCGGACTTTGTCCAATGAATGATCTTCACTCGGCCTACCTTATCAATTCCACTCACCACTGCGTGATGCCACAAACCCCAGGGCCGGCGAAATGCAATATGGTCTCCTACCTTTAAGCAATCGCCAGCATAATGGGGGTTACTTATCTTTGTTCGACTTTCTTTCACCTGAAATGCCAGGTTTCGTTCCCAGGGTATCTTAAGCTGTTTCTTGAGATCAACTCCTCTCAATTTGATCTTTGGGCGTGTCCCGTCCACGTCTGGATGATATAAGAACCTGTCAAGGAGCCACTCCTGCCCGCAGTCTACATTTGTGCAACGGATACCGATCAGTTGAGTACGGGTACCATCGGGCTCATCTTCTGTACTGAAGTACGGTTGGAATTTCAAGACTTTCTTATTTCCACAGCTGCATGATGGGAGGCACGGTGATAATACTGTGCATAATACAAAAGATGAGAAAATTATATACTT
Source organism: Astropecten irregularis (assembly GCA_963971285.1). Classification (NCBI taxonomy): domain Eukaryota; kingdom Metazoa; phylum Echinodermata; class Asteroidea; order Paxillosida; family Astropectinidae; genus Astropecten; species Astropecten irregularis. Next base: position 8,060,165 of record OZ020245.1, on the reverse strand, counting down.
TAGTTTCAATATAGACATTTCTTTTAAAGGTATACCGGTAGATACATATATCTTACTTTGGTTTTTGTTAAAGAAATGCAGATTCATGGGCAAAAATATCAAAGATACAATAAGAGTCATCTGTGAAATTTTCAGTTCCATGTGCCCACTTGTTAAAAAAAAAAAACACTGAAAAACGGCCATATATTTTTTTAATCTTTCACCGTTTTTTTTTTTATAAAAATTGTTTTTGGTCATTGGTTTTACTCTTTTCTAGATATATGCAGCATTTTAGGCAGAACAATGTTAACAGTATGTTTATACCATCACCATCTTTTTACCCCATAAGTTATAGGCTAGGCACCGGTAAATCTGTGAGGATTTCTGTTTCGGTATATGCTACCAAAGTATGATATAGTACCTTTTTATAATAATTAGATTGACATGAGATTGACATGAGATTCGTTGTTCATGTCCCAATGCATGCTGGCCACTCCAATGAAATCCAACTACATGTATCTAGCTCTTTAATTTACCATGGTTTAATGCGTGGACCCAACCTTTAGCCTTTTAAACTGGATCATTAAGTTTGTTCTATATTGTGGATTTATCTCGCTTGGGCACAATTCTCTATACATTTTCTATACCGTCTCACCAATTTTCTTTGCAATGTCGTCGCGCTCCATGAAAATCAGCGCTCTGATTAAGTACTCCACTGGGTTGTTGCCGCTGAATTTCTCTCTCCAGGCTGCTAACATCTGTCCCGCTTGCTCCTTGACTGTTTGGAAAGCTGCCTCAATTAACTTGCACTGTTCCACATCAAATTCCAGGAAGAGAGCCAACTCAGGCCACGAATCCCCTACGCTGCTGGCCACCGTTTGGAGGGTCTTGTCGTCTAAGATTTCTTCTCCTGTTCACAAGATAAATGCAAGGCGAACATTTCACATGAGTGTTTTGCATGAAATTGCATGCTTCGTTGAATAGTGGGGATGAGGGGAGATATTGAACATACATGTACTACCATAAAACTTGAATATTGCAAAGCGTCTTTGCATAGAATGCAATGATGTGGATGAAGTGTTTGTCACTATGTGTCTTGTCTTATATGCATCTATTGCATACAGAGTTACATTATCTTACCGAGTTCCTGCAGTAGACCATGGTGACCTGTGACTCGAAGTGCCCCCTTAAGATCACCCAACATGTCGGCACCCTTGTAGCCATCTTTCCATGCCATCAGCATGGAATTCGCCTGTTCGTTGACTTGGTTGGGAAACGCTGCACGGATAGCCTGACGCTCCTCATCGTTAAAACTCAAATAGGTCGAAAGCTTCACCCAGTCTTCGCCAAGTTCATTGGCCACATTCTCCAGGGCAGTGTTGTCCAATCCAGCTGGAAAGTTAGTTGAATTTGAATCTTTTTAGATTTATCAAGATATATATAAATCTACTAATTCCGAACTTCTCAAAATGCATAAAGCATCAATTAAATCACTTTTTAGTCAAGGTCTGAAACCTATATAACTATATCTTGCAAAGTTCATTGTTTCTTTGTTTGTAGGCCAAGTTGTGGGGCGACTCCAATGTATTAGGTTCGTCTGTCTGAAACCAAAATTTGAATTGGGTCGACCTAGGGTCGCTCCTAAACTATTTAGATGTCTGAAACTCTCTAATGGTATAGACATGTGCACATCTGCGACCACTTGGGGTTATTAATTTGATGGTTATATTAATTAAAAAGCCGTATCCTCTTGGAGTGATCCCCCATGTACCGTTCCATGGCATTGCTTCACGTATCAGTGAAATTATCCTTGTTTTTCGGTATGGCGGTGTGTGCGTGGTTTCATGGCTTCTGACTGCCAAACGAACAAAGATAAATGACTAGTATTGGGGTCACCACCAACGTATAGGGCTGGATGGCTCAGTTGGTATAGAGCGCCTGTATGGTATTCAGGAGGTCGCCGGTTCGAATCCCGCTCCAGTCAATTTTTCTTTGTTTACTTTCCATTGACTTTAAATTCAGTCAGTTTCCCTTGTGGTTATTTTGGTTAGAAAAATATATCGCGTCATGTGACGCGCTCTGAATCACGAGACAGAATCCATACATAGGGTGTTAATAAATAACCATCGCACTCCATCCAAAGCAGTCAATATTTGTATAATAGACTCTGACCGACCCACATTTCACAATAATGCCTCCATCTGGAATTTCCAATCCCCATATTTTGTATAGACTTTAAAGGTAGTATCATACTTTGGTAAGACACCAAAACATAAATGTTCGCAGATTTACGTATAACTTACAGGGTATGAAGATGATGATGGTGGAAACATACCGTTAAAATGTTTACGCCTGAAATTGTGTATTTATCCAGAAATTAGTAAAACAACGACTGGAAATCTTTTTGATCTTTTAAAAGATCAAAAATAAAAGAGAAACTTACGAAATACTGTGGCTGTTTTTCATTGTTTTATCAAAAAGTGGGCATGCACCGTATGGGACTGAAATTTTCACAGAATGATGACTGTTACTGTATCTGTCTTGATATTTTTGCCCATGAATCTGCGGGTTTTTTTTATACAAAAACCAAAGTATGATCTTTAAATGAAGTAGATTGAATAATGCACCGCTACTCGAACCCTTTAAATGGCAGCTGCGAGCTGCTCATTATTTGATTTGCCATGGAATAAAAACAAACCTGCCAAGATCAAAAATGTTTTGGTGTTGGTTTTACTCTTTTCTTGATATATACAGCATTTCAGTCCGGCAGAACAATTTTCACAGTATGTTTCTACCATTGCTGTCTTAATTTTGTATTCTGTAATAAGTTATACGTATATCTTTGAAAATTTCCGTTTTGGTTTGTTACCAATGTTATACATGCCGTGCTTTAAATAGACCGTTCCGGCTTTGCTCTTAAGCCAGTTAGTGCATGTTTTACATTCAGCACGTGACCGAGTTTGACTGAGGAGTGAGGACCCGATCCAGATCGTTATCATTCAACTAAAATAACAATTATTTAACAGAGCTTGCATTATAGTCCCGCTCCGCACAGTACAGGGTTAAAGGGTAGTATAAATATGATTGGTAAAAGTCACAGAATAGCACTCACACTTTGTCTAATCCAACATAAATAACACATAAATCTGTGAAAATTTGAGTCTCGAGCAAATAGCAAAAACCCGACTCAAAATTAATGTTCTTATAAAACATAAAGAATGATTTTGATCTTACCCCGAGATCAAAACTGTATAATTGTTTTAGAATCATCAGTCTGGAGAAATACAGAATTTCAGGCGGAAATATTTAAACGGTATGTTTCTACCAGCACCAACTTCATATTCTGAAAGGTATACGTAAATCTGTGCACATTTCTATTTGCATGTGGGTGTCGATCCCGGGGGGATATATCCCCCAATAATTATTTGAGGTGGGGATGGCGTGTATTGTCACACCCCCCCCCCCCCCCCCCAATATTTCGAGGTTGAATGTCATTTAATACCGACAAAATATGAAGTACCAACATATTAATTCGGATTGACGCAGGGTTGCCTGTTATACATGTATGTTTATTCTTTCACTCAATCAATTAGTCAACCACCATTTTCTTGATTGATTGATTGATTGATTGATTGATTAATAATTATTTCTACTTAATCTTGCATTATACGAGCATGCATTATGCATAACAATATAACACCATGGGCCATCAGTATCCCAGCACTGTTCTCTCTTGGGACCCATATGAGCATGTACCATAATTTATTTATCACTAATATTATAGACAATTATTCATTCATTTGCCTAAATGTTAAGCCATGTTCGATATGTGCATGTTTACATCTGGCTATATTATCCGTTTAGTGGCAGATTCACATCACGAGACGTAACACTAACAGGTGCGCTCCCACATGTCCCCAAGATATTTTGATCAAGAGCTTTGTTTTACTGGACATTTTCAGAACATGAAACATGACCAATTATTGACTACAAGTAAAACACTAAACTCTTTAAATCGCGAGGCTCTTTTTATACAAAAATGTAATTAATGGTAGGGCCTATACATGCATTTGATAATGTTTGCTAATGAGAACACTCATGAGAGTTTGTATAATATTATCCTGGACCATTGATCCTGACTATCTTTCTTAAATATACTTACATGTATGATTAATGATCATGAGTAAAACTTTTCATTCAAGTTCATTGTATAGAAATATTACATGATCCTTGTTTTTTGTGTCCTCGCAGTGAATTTATACTATGTTTAATTCTTCTGAATATCGTTTGTTTCGGGATAGGGGTATCACTCCTCCCTCCCGCACCCTCCCCGCTCGGTCGCTTCGCTCCCTCGCATAGGACAACCAAATCATCAATCATCCCCCCGATCATGAAAATAAATCGACACACACATCTGTTTGGGTATGTTACCAATTCTGTACAGAACCTGTAATCATTTTTTAAATTTCTCTTATAATGAGATTTTCCAAAAGCCAAAGCGGACTAATAAGCAGTATTTGTGTCATTGAAAACCATGACAACGGGAAGTTGAAATATCTTGCGTGTGACCCAATACGAACAATCGAACCCCAAAGTATATAGGCCTACAAGGCAAAATTGAAAACTATAACAATGAACAATGCAAAATTAATTGAATCCACAAAACATTGTTAGAAAATTAACAAATTGTTATTTAATTTGGATTGAAATTCTTAGAGCGCTGATAATGGTTTTTTTAATTTCCGTGGATACAATGCAATAAGCATTCAAGTTTTATAACACCCTTATTCATGGTATAGTAAGTTAAGACCATTGCTTGTTATACTTACTTAGGTATTATTTCGGTCAATTTATTATTCATGCGCGTATAATATAATTATTGTTTTGGGTTTTTGGGTTTTTTTTACATTACCTTCGGTGTCGCTTTCCATCCCGGATTTCTTGAATGTTCAGCTGAGATTCCAGAGTTTATTTTAATGCAAAAGTATGCGAAGTAAACGAAATGACGTCCATTATCTTCGATTCCACTGCAACAATATGATTGATCTGCTGCTGTAAAGAAATCACTCCGAGCAGGTCTTATAGTTATACATTCCTGAGTTAAATTAAGGGATGAGCCATGGGAAATACCCACATGATCTTGCGTAACTTTCAAAGTGTAAATATTTCTGTTTTATAGCTCCATGGTAATAAATGTTTCTGTTTTATAGCTCCATGGTAATACTGATAAGAAATTGTACTCTGGATTTCCGTACATCGTTTTGTTGGCTTTGCTCTTATAAGCCCAGCCCACAATGTGTGTTTCATTTACATTCATACAGCATGATAGGCTTTCGTGGTCACCTGATAAAAAAGACGTTCTCATGTCAAAGCTCACAGTACAGTTTCGGATTGACAGGCCTATTGAAAGGTGCGACGGGGGAAAAAAATGCGACGGAAAAACAAAAAAATGCGACGCAAAAAAAAATGTGACGGCAAAAAAAAAAAAATGCGACATGTGGCTGTTGACGGCACAAATGGAACACCATAGTTTCGGTATATGCTACCAATTATATGTCATTGTGTGTTCCCAACTTCCCCTATTATAGTATTTATTCAGTCATCAAATAACCACAAGGGAAACTGACTGGATTTAAAGTCATTGAAAAGTGAACAAAGATAAATTGACTGGAGCTAGCGGGATTCGAACCGGCGACCTCCTGAATACCGTAGAGGCGCTCTACCAACTGAGCCATTTTAATTAAAATTCCTCACTAAACTAATTTTTTGTCCCTCGAAGAGGCCGCACATGACACGTGATCATAAACTGGCAGAATCTAATATATTAATAAACGTTGCAGACATTATTTTTCACAGAAATCGGCTGCGGGTCTCAGGGTTTTAGTGATTCAATGGTCAACAAAAGCACATAAGTCCTTTGCACAGTGTCACGAGCAGATTGTTCACCTCAAAGGACGCCCTCTATATGCATGCCATTCATGATGTCATCATTATGTCTAGTATCCGGCCACATCAAACGGCAGATTTTGTACACATTGATGGGTGTGTAGGCCAGACTATCATTTATCGGTGGCGTGTCAATACACGGAAAAGGTTACGATTCGATGACAAAATAGGCGTGAGCTGTCTTGTGTGGCCCACGTTAAAACTGTACAGATCTTCTTCTTTTTTCAGTAGTACATCCAAATCTCAAACATGTTTTCTTGGCTGAACAAGGACGAGAATCGTCGGAAGCAGCCCCACACCTACAACTCGGTGGTGGAGGGTCTACAGGAATTGTACAGGACGACAATTTTGCCGTTGGAAGTGGAGTACAAATTCCATGACTTCCATTCCCCGGCCATGGACTCGGCCGACTTCCTGGCCAAACCGATGATCCTTCTCGTAGGACAGTACTCCACTGGAAAGACCACGTTTATCAAGTATTTACTTGAGAAGGAGTTCCCCGGAATTCGTGTGGGTCCGGAGCCGACCACCGACCGGTTCATGGCCATCGAGAACGGCGAAAACGACTCAGTCATTCCGGGGAACGCTCTGGTGGTGGATCCCGACCGGCAGTACAGAGCACTCGGTAAATTTGGCAACGCCTTCTTAAATCGGTTCCAGTGCTCGCTCACTCCAAGCGCCGTCTTGGAGAGCATCACCATCATCGACACCCCGGGTATCCTCTCAGGTGAGAAACAGCGCCTTGACCGTGGTTATAATTTTGTGGGCGTGCTGGAGTGGTTTGCCGAACGGGCGGATAGAATCATCCTCCTCTTTGATGCGCACAAGCTGGACATCTCTGATGAATTCCGGCGTTGCATCGAGGCGCTGAAGGGCAACGATGACAAGATCCGAATCGTCCTGAACAAATCGGACATGGTAGACCATCAGCAGTTGATGAGGGTGTACGGGGCCCTGATGTGGTCGCTAGGCAAGGTGATCAACACGCCTGAGGTATCTCGGGTGTACATCGGCTCCTTCTGGGATAAGCCGCTACACTATGATATGAACAGGAGACTGTTTGAAGCCGAGGAGTTGGATCTGTTTGTGGACATCCAGACTTTACCTAGGAATGCTGCACTACGGAAGCTGAATGATCTTATCAAGAGGGCCAGGCTAGCAAAGGTAATGTATGGTATTCATGTACCAATGTTACCTGGTTACAGTACCTTATTACATACATGTCATGTTCAATTGTCTTGCATTAATTTATTCTGTATCTTATTCAGTTAGTGGTTTTCATTGGTAATGCATGGTTTATAATTGGGTAACGGTTTACAAGCAGGTCCGATACCTATAAAGTAAATAAAAACAACTCAATAGTTTTTACTGTTCCAAAATGATACTTTTTACTTTCAGCAAATGTTCCTGAGTCCTTAAATCCCCAGATTAGGGCTGTAAGTTTACGAATAATTTTGTAACCGGTTACCTGTCTTTTTTTTCGGTTACGGTTACGATTACCCTTATAACAAAGACAATAAAGAAAAACAAAGAAATAGTAAGTTTGGGTCTTTCAGGAACTTGGTTGACAACATTCTTTTGTCACAGCATTTGGCAGTGGGAGACATAGCAAAAATGTCTGGCCTTTGCGTTGCATAAGCCTGCTGGTCCAATTTTCAAAAGATCATTGACTTTTTTCTTTGTGAACTCTAGAAGTGTCTATGTTTCAAAAAGAAGAGGCCATTAAAAAGATACTTTTCGATTAACCTAACTGGGAAAATGTACCCGGGTACCCTTTTGAACAGTCGGTTAACCGGTTAACCGGATACAACCTGCAGCCTTACCCCAGATAGAAGAATTTTGTGCAACATTTCAGAGTAAAAATATAATTTTCTTACCTGTTTGTTGCAAACTTCAAAACAGCCCGTCGGCCATTTTGTCTAGTCTGGCTAGTCAAGTTTAGTCTGGTACCTACAACCAACGTATTGAAGGTCCACACAATGAGAGCAGACACTAGACCATATTTTCGTCTGCGCGTCTGCGGCCGTTACGTGCATTCATTACCGTTTTTACCCCATAATTTCCCTCAAAAATAAAAGCCCTGCCCTCTTTCCACAAATTTAACCTTGTTAATATTATTGAAGAGGACACCACGAACGTATATTTAGGTAAGTTTCTTTATAAAGAGTTGTTTTATTCCCTTTATAGGTATTGGACCTGCTTGTAAACCGTTACTGTAGTTGTATTAGTGTATTTATGTACACAAAAGACTGTCATTCAAAATTCAAATTATAAAAAATGTCATCCAAAAATGTCCATTCATAAAGAAAGGTTCAAGTACCGTATAACAGATGGGAACAGTACTGTGTGAGACAAGCCCCGGGCTGATTGGTCAACGCACAAGGCAGTGCTCGTGACATCACGGAAACCATGTGCTGGCCCAATTCGTAGCACACGCACGCAGGGCCATTGCAGACGTGTACGGAGCACCCATCACGCGATGTGTCTATGCAAATACACACAGTGTACGACTACGCAGCGACCAACAGTCGGCCGTACAACATCTTCGGCAACCATGCAATTCTATTCATATTCATGTGGTGCTCTCAGTATACTCGACCAACAGACCCAACGCACCTTGCTATGAATATTCAATGACCTAGCAGTGGCAATGATTCGAGTGGGTGTTGCTTAGTATGTGCACATGCGCGTCAGTTTCATTCATGAAAACTGCCATTGTTGGTCTTTGTCATGACATGACGTCACATAATGAGATGATCGTGTCGCCCTCTTGCGGCTATTTTGTGCCAATTATTCGTGTAAGGAATTTTTCGCTGTGCAATGTCTTGTCTTACCCAAGAATTACTATAAGTCAGAGATGATGTAAACTGTGACTTATATCCCAACAGACTAACAGAGTCAATCTTGACGTTCTGTTTTTGTAAATTTGTTTTTCCATTAAATTTTGTCTTGTATAGGTGCATGCTTATGTGATCAGCATCCTACGGCGAGATATGCCCTCTATGTTTGGCAAGGAATCTAAGAAGCAACAGCTCATCTCCAACCTGGCCGATGTATACAAGGAGATTGAGCGTGTCTACTCTGTCTCTCCTGGCGACTTTCCCCCAATGAAGCGGATGAAGGAGGTCCTTCAGGACATGGACTTCACAAAGTTCCACCACCTCAAGCCCAAGATGATGGAGAAGCTGGACTTGATGCTCCAACGCGACATGACACGCCTCATGCAGATGATACCCCAGGAGGAATCCCACAAAAACGTCGACGGCATGCCCCCGATTCGGGGCGGAGCATTCGTTAGCAATGAGACCCCCTTTGGGCCTGGTTCGGGCGTGGGTGCCGATTACGGTAAGGGAGAAATCAATGAGTGGGTAGTAAATGAGAAGAAAGACACCTATGATAAAATCTTTGATATCTTGGGTCCTATTGATGGTAAGATATCAGGCACCACTGCCAGAGAAGAGATGGTAAAGTCCAAGTTGCCCAACAGCGTCCTCAGCCGCATCTGGAAGCTGGCGGATGTTGATCGTGATGGCAAGCTAGATAATGAAGAGTTTGCATTGGCTCAGTATCTCATTGGTATCAAATTAGATAATCATCCGTTACCAGAAGACCTACCAAGACATCTTGTCCCTCCATCTAAACGTCCTTTTGCAAGCACTATGTCTTAAATAAAATACAGCCAAACTATGATGCAAATACTTTTATGTGCAAAAGGTTTTAAGAAATTAGTAGTTGTAAACTTGTAACAGTTAAGTAAGTACACTTGACATGTACATGTATGTACGTGCAAGCCGTACTTGTACAGAAACAGAAAGACATGTATTACATGTGCTTTGTACAGCTTTTGATGTGTGCACACTATTGCATGGACATCAGATACACTGATTACAAAACAAAAAGCGGAATTAAGGTGAATGTGGAGAATCAGCACAGATGTGTGTAGGTTCCAACAACATTTAGCTATAAAAGGAAAGAGAGATGATTAGTTTGCTCCTCCAGGATTGGGGAACCCCCCGTCAACCCCACCCCCATTAGATTAGACATTTCTTAGACGTCATGAAGATCTGTCACATTGAGAAGTGGAAACTGTACCGATTTCTGAAGTGTCATGCACTCTACCATACCATGCAGTTCATTTCTTTTACTGTCCTATCACTGGCATGTTCAGGTGTTTCATGATAAAATTGCTTAAAAAAAAAAACAAGGGCCATATCTCATGCGTTTTTCCAAAACCATTAGAGAAGCACACTGTTGGTGAGCTACATGTAGCTCTTCTCTCAAAAGCCTTGCCAAGGACATTCACTTAAGATGACTTAAGAGGTAAGTCATCAAGTTATGTGGTATTATTAGCCCTTATTCAAGCAATAGGCTAAAAACATACACAACCTAATTACGTAAGGCAGATCTACGCTAATTATTTATATTCTGATACATTCTTTTTCATTTTTGAGTTTTTTTTTTTTCAACTTGGGTAAAATTTCTTTACAAATTCATTCTTGCCTCAGTGAATGGAACAAGAAAAGAGGCCCAAAATGGAGCACTGTTTTCCTTGCTGATGAAATGTACATGTACATTGACCAAAGTTAACCTAATAATGTGCTTGTTTTGACATGAATTGTTAGTGTAATCTTGTGTATTAACGCAGATGAAAGTATATCTAATGTATATGCCACGTAATATTTAGTTTGATGTGCAGTGTAGCATAATTATTGTCTTAAGATGTTGGGATAAATATATATATTCCAATCACATTGATAACTTTTACTGCAACAGTCGGTAAGAAAAGAAACAAAGTTTACTATTTGAAAAAAAAGCTAAAAAAGTTTAAGAGAACATTTATTGAAAGAAAATCACATGTGTATGTACCTCAGAAGTTCATAAATTTTAATAAAATAAAAAAAATTAATGAAAATGTTAATGTGTTGCATTTGAACGATACCCGTGATCTCAAGCTAAGCCACGCTCGAATGAGGATTTTTATGGAGCACATTTTCACTCTTAAAACGTAAAAACAAAGCGTGATAAAAGAGCCTGTACATGTATGCTACTTGAAATGAGACAGGCTCAAGTTGACATTGCACTTTTTGGACCAAGCAAGTTTCATGCCCTGTACAACTGTAAATGATTGTAGCTGCTAATCTTTAAATTACCCTTCTATAGTGTGGTTTCGTATCCGGTGCGAGATGCGGTGGTCGCCATGACACATGACACTTGGGGCGCGCGTTCCATTATTCACAGCGTGAAATTATGACTACATGGCATAACATGCCCAAGACGGCAAAGAATGGTGGCGCAGGAGGGACATCAACATCACAAAATATCTGGGCACATAATTGTTATGTTTGATACATTTATATTACAAATTCACAAATATCTGCGCAGTTTTGTGATGTGCGATTTTTGCACATGGCGCGTGATACATCATACATCACATATCTGTGCACATTTACTTTGTGTGATTTTATATTTGGCATGATTTTGTTCTGAATAATCTGTTTGCTTATAGTTCTGGTACAAAGAAATCAAGTGAAATGTTCACAAAAAGTGATTAAACGGCGGTCAACTGCCACGAAATGCGCATTAACAAGGCGCAGCTAGTGGTTGTGATTCGACCATGATGTCATATGTCATAGTGTCAAGGACACTATTCTCTAACCACTTTGCAAAAACATAAAATCCCAAAAAGTCCCGCATTTGAGACAAATATCTGAGGCGTGTTTTGTTACTAAGGGGAAATTTTTCGAACACAGAGAATATGGGCGGCATACTTGTGTGAGTGCTTATTTGTTTGTGTAATCAAATTTAACAAAACAAAACAATAATTGAAAAAATCCTGAATAAAGATTTTATGTACACACGTACATAACTTGGACGTAATATAAAAAAATCTGGACTTGCAATGCTTTTGTATCAACTGAAGTCACCGGCGGCCATCTTACTGTGCCAGATACAATGGGATAACTATTATTGGCAGACGGATTTAACTAACAATGGTGAGCACGTCTTTGTTTTTGGCCCTCAAAGATGGATACTTGTGGTTTCAGCGACCATGTGGGCTCAAAGGGAGTATTGCGTGTCCAGATTTTTGTATATGACGTCCGTGGTACATAAGCATTAGGTTCAATTGCACAATGTATTGATTTTTGCTTCGCTGTGTGGTCATTATTTTTATTTATTTTTTTCACGTATTAAACCAAAATGTAACAAATAGTTAGCATTTATACCGGTTATGTATGTACAGTGTATGCAATGTGTAACTATACCAAAAAGAAATGGGGGACCTGATTTTACTTTTCTTTTCTTTTCTTTTTCAAATCAGCTCAATTAAAGGTCTTTTAAAGGGATTGCATTGAAAATCAAACCACAAACGAATCTATATGTGGCTAAAATTCTGTTGTCAAATTTTTATTTAATTCTCATAATAAAATAATGTATAGCATTTTCCAGATCAGATTACATATATGTAAACTTAAAGTGATTATTAGTAAAGCAAACAAATTTCAAAAAGTACTATTTCTACCCCGTACTGGAAATGCATTGTAAATATTTCATTTCTTTGGCAGAATTTGAAAAACAAACAAAAAGTTGTCATAAAACCGTTTCGTCTGGTTGAGAAGTCTTATATAGTCTATAGTAGGCTGAGCTTATAGAAAAAAAAATGAATTGATAAATATTTGCTTTCAGCTCAACATGTAATGTAATATGAATGTAATTGATGGGAAATTTTGTTTCCTTTTTTTCTTTTCCTATGTAGTTAAATGCATGCTTTGTTGCCTTTATATTAGTCATCCACATATGTGTAAATGTTTTATAGCTTTTCAATAAATGGACACATATCCCATATAATCATATGCTGAATTTACTCACGGGGTCATGTTTTGTTATAATCGGAGGTTGCATACATTTGTGGTGTGCATGGAGTTGTAATCTAATGCACATGTAGACAAGTGGGGCCTTAGTCTGTACCGTATTAAAATTGTGCTACTATGGAAATACAGTGGAACGCCACTTAATAATGAAGTCCGCTATACCAAACATTTGGCTCTAGATACCAAACATCATCCAAGTTGGCTGGCTGGCTATGACTGTTTACTATGACAGTGTGTACAATACATACCAATGTGGTTCGTTAAATCATAACGAACGACCACTATAAATAATGGACAATATATGTGCATCCCGCCATGCTTGTTACATGTATAGCAGCATTCCACTGTAGTACACATAGTAGATAGAGCCATGGAGGAAATGCTGTTACCTGTGCTGATCACACGCAACTGTCAGACTGTACTTGAACACTTCCCTAATACACCTTTTATACTGCGGTAGACTGATCACACAATTTGAGTGGTTGAATGATACTGAATTCCAGTAAAGGGTGTGGTCTCATACGGAAGTGATTTCCCTCCTCTGCTTACTTGCAAAGTAAAATCTGTTGGGAGCTGGTTACAGGACACATAGCATGCCTCAATATCACATGAGATTCTGCCACAGTACACGGTTATTACATGGAACCAAATCCATCCCAACGTCAAACAAATCCTAGAAAATGCAGTTGTGGATTTTGATGGATTTTGATGGATCCAAGTGCAGGCTTACTCTCAAAACTGCCTACTCCCATTGCAAAAGTGGTTAGCACTATATGCAAAGTCCACCAGAAACATCAGAATGCTTCAAACCCAAATGTTGGACTTTCATGAATTCAGATATAAGTCACTGGAGAACAAATTGTTCTTCAGTTAGACAGGCCTCTACATGAACTCATTGTACTGTATGATAAATACAGTTACACTGTTCATGGTCATACATACCTGTATACACCCATACGAGTACACCCATGTACACATAATAATAACAGCTTGTTAACTTCCTAAAAGTGTGCTCACAGTCAAATGCTGTCATGCAAATCTCATTTCTATTTACTCATGATATTTCTGCATTTACGTTCTTATACTCCTGACATTAACGTTGGGAAGATTTCTTTGCAATTAATTAGGATACATTATGTTTGTAGTGACGTAAAATATGAAATGTCTTATTTAATGAAGCTATTACAGTGTAAAAAAAAAAGCTGTGTTATATGTCATTAATGTATTATAGGAATGGACATGAATTCTGGATTGAGGAACTGAATGTTTGGGTTTTTTTATCTGTTGGAACCTAAAAGGAAATGATATTACATTGGTGGGTTGTTTTGGTTTTTTTTTTTATTCTGACAATATGCTAATTGCTCATTAACATGTGAATATAGTAGTATTACCGTAAGGACTGGATGTGGACAGGCACCATCGTAATAAAGGACTGAACAGTCACTAAGTGTGTTAAGTGAGAATGTTTCTTTTTAGCCTGTGGAGTTTGCTGATATTTTTTTGCCCTGAACATGCCACCTTGCCACCCTGTAGAGGGGCAAGTTACACTCTCACAAAATCTGGAAATGCAAAATCTCGGTAACTCATAATGCCTTGAGAAATGCTTAATTTATAAAACTCATGGATCATTACGTTTTGTTCTTAATGTCCTTATCATTGCGCATTTTGGGCCAATAGGTCAAAGCCAAAAATACTACAAAATATCCATCTTAAGGCAAAAATGTCATTTTTTCAAATGTGGTTTGTGGATGATTGGTCTTATTATTTTGGGGTCAAATGTTCAATGGCTATAAAGGTCACAACTGTTGGAACCATAGCAAGCATGTCTCTGGCAGTATCTTGAGAAATGTAAAAAAAATTGGGCGAGAATGATACTTTCAGTTGTCAAAGGTAACAAACAATATTATTTTGAGAAGTACTTATAATAATAATAATAATAATTTGGGAGGCTAATCATCCTTACTGGCAGCTGGGGAGGGAGGAAAACCGGATCACCTGGAGAAAAACCCTCGTAGCATAGGAGAGAACCAACGCACAACTGTACTCACATATGACCTAGGCCGGATTCGAACCCGGGCCACATTGGTGAGAGGCGAGTGCCTAACACACTTGCCACCTATGCCCCCCATACTTGACATATAACTGTCATATTTTGGCCCATAGGTTAAGTCTAAAATAACTTTATACACTCAATTGGTTTGTTCACATATTGGGCTAATATGTAATTAGTACTAATTAGTAATATTGAGGTTTTTTCTGTGGTTACTGGTTTAGTGGCCAAAGTTCCAAGTTACATCATTGCTGCTGTCCTAGCATAGCTCATGGAGTCTGGTTCAGTTTCCTTGTTTGGAAGTTCTCTCTGCTTTTGCCTTTTTAAAAAGTTTTAGATTTCGGTCAACAGCAAGGGTTCATCATATGACAAAGGTTATTATTTGTGCTGCCTTGTATGCTAACATATCAGACTATAATGCAGCTCAGTATGATAACTCAAAAGTTATGGGTTCGAATCCCGCTTCAGTCAGTATTTCTTGTTCGACTTTGTATGACTCCTAAAGTTCTGTAGATCAATCAAACTGACAATTGTTTGTCAATGTAATTGTTTGTTCTCAACATCATGAAATGAATATCATTTCCTCTTTAGATTGAACTTTGGTTGTTGTCAATTCAGGAAATAGTCAGGTATAATTACATGTTTTGCATTCATATATTAAAGGGTAAAATTTTGCAGTGTTTTTTTTTCAGTCAATAAATTTCATTTCCTTATACAGAGAATTCATAAAGAAAAAGCAAAATGGCAAGTCTTATTTTGATAGTACAGATGAAGTTACCAGTATACTGCTCTCTGTCAATTACCTTGATGACATCACAGTTTTGCTTATGAATATGGAAATTCTCAATCTGCACAGTAAACCAACTTAACTTCTGATTTTTGTGATCCTGAAATAGCTGTAAATGTATGGTAAAATTACTGGCCCTTTATCATTATTTTGCAAGCATGTTCATTGTTTAAATATATCCCTATTACACTTCCTCTTTATAAGGGAGTTAGGTTGGAACTTCAGATTGCAGATGCAATTTGATGTTCACATTTAAACTGTCTTCGCTACTCGCATATTACAGAAGTCATAATGCTAAATCATTTGAAAGATAGGGCTACATCCACAGCTGTATTAAAAAAAGCTGCTATCAAAACCTGGGCCAGCCGGCCATGCAGTATCTTGGCTGCTTTATAATTCTGGTTTAAGAAGACCCACAAGCAATAATACCAAAAATGTGTGAAGCAGTCTGTTGGTATATTTATGAGTTTATTTATGCTTATAATTATGCAGGAAATCTTTCACTGAGCAATATGTTTGCCTAGAATTATATATTAGTAGTGCTGTATGCTTGGTTATGGCGGTGTTTGTCTGTTGCAGTCAACAGATACTGGAATGGAATATCAATGTGTCAAGTTGCTCATGTGATCAAGTTGCCAATGGGAGACTTTTGGAGAGACGATCGGTCTTGAGTCAACAGGGCACATGCAAACCATGCTTGCAGCTTGCGCAATTGTGAGCATGCACGTGCGTGCCGTGCGCTGTTGACTCAAGACCGACTCTCCAAAAGTCTCCCATTGGTATGGGGCCAATTACCAGCGGCAGAATGTGTCATGATTAAACTGGACAGACAATGTCTAGTGTTGTTAGTGCTATAGATACATAGAATACCTAGATTCAATGCAAACAGTTTCAGGCTTTAGTGTTGCAATATCTGGCATACGTACAATTTCCCCTTCTTTTTCCCCCTGTTGAAAATGAAAACTGATGTAGCTCGGTAAAAGACAGAGGTGATTTGATCGTCGATCTCTCCAGGAGACTCTATTTCCTGTATATATTTATTTCCGTTTAGGATTGCATTTTATCTTTGTGTTTATGTACCTTAATGTGTTTGCTGCCAGAGCAGATGTGTTGCCGGAAGTCGGGGTTACATGATAAATTTTCCCCAAAGTTCCCTGCTTAGTTTAATAGTGTCATCAGCCAACCAAAATGGTTGCTGTACACACTATACTTTGATGTGGACTCAAAGGACAGAAAGCTTGACCTGTTGGTCAATGGAGATGGGTTGTATGACCTTCATCGGACAGATTTAAGAGATCATGGTCAGCGGTGGAGCTTTTTCTTAGTACCCCAACCCTCCTCCTTACCACAGGTTTACCACACAAGGTTTTTCCTGTGGTATTGTGATATCCTGAATACCACAATAAATCACATGGCCTATATATTATAAAATGGTGGACTTTGGTTTCTGGCTTGAGGTGTACTGCAGCTGGTCAGCTTGGAGCATGGGGGGCTCAGTACGTGCTGCATACAGGCCCGTGGGTATCCAAGACCTGTTGGTTATTAGAGATGTAATTGACCTCTGTTGGGACAGATTTAAGATCTAGCTGTCATCAGTTTGACATGTATGTCAGACGGGTCTCCTGAGCAAAATGCCCGGCTTGTCTGGCAGTGGTTGTGCTGTATGGTCCTGATGGGTTATCCAAACTATCTATACCATAGGCCTAGACCTGCTGCCATTGGATTTTTTTTTTTTTTTACAAAGTTTTACAGACTCCTGCTACATGAGCAAGTATAATGAAGGACCTATGACCAAACTTCATCAACTTTTCAGATCTCATGAGTCATGATGCTCTAGGACCTTACAACCCAACCCCGTTGGCCAGAGCAAGTCTTGATAATGATCGAAGGACCTTACTACTCAAATACACCAACCGCCCGATCTCCTCTACCATCTCCTCTATCAATCTTGCGGCAAGCTTATAAAGGTTGCGGCAAGCTTAAAGAAGCTTGTACTGTACTTCTGCAAGCTCCCGACAAGCTCCTGGCAAGCCTGCAAGCTTATGCAAGCTTACCAACAAGCTTGCGGCAAGCTTGTATTGATCATTGGGCAGCTTGCTGTCACCTTGCAAGCTTGCCAGCAACATGGCTGCAAGCTTGCATGGTTGGCTGCAAGCTTGCAACCAAGTTCAGCAACATGGCTGCAAGCTTGCATGGTTGGCTGCAAGCTAGCAACCAAGTTGCTGTCAGCTTGGCTGCAAGCTTGCAACCAAATTGCTGTCAGCTTGCAAGCTTGCCAGCAAGATGGCTGCACAAGCTTTCATGGTAGGCTGCAAGCTTGCATCCAAGTTGCTGTCAGCTTGCAAGCTTGCCAGCAACATGGATGCAATTGTAACCTCTTAAACCCTTGGACCTATAGAGGCCCATGTAGTCCCAATGATGAGTAGTTCTTAATTATCACCTACAACCCAGGCCTCCTGTACTCAAATACCTATATACAACCCTATGGCTGCTTTAAGCCACAAACTCTGACATTTTCTTCACTTTTCCTAACTACTTACGATATCATTGGCAAAATAGCACTGGATTTATATCAAGCCATTTTGATCATTTTAACCGATCATAATAAAAAAACCTAAATCAGACAACTTAAATAGATTAAGACAAGTAGAGACAAGTAACAAAAAACATGACTAGATATGTTCTTGAATCATTTATTCACCCATAACATTTTGAAAACATGTTATAAGAATGTATACTAGAGAATAACAACTTTTAATAAAATTGATGAGTAAAAAGAAGTAAAAACGTACATAAGATTATAATTATAAACCTCAATTATCTGTTCAATAAACATTTTGTCATTTATTTCAGGTATTTCATGAATAACATAATAACATTGCCTGCAGTGTCAAGTGTTTTTAAAACAAAACCCTTTTCAATAGAATATCTCTTTCCAATTTCAGTATCTGTTTAAATATGACTGGACTGTTTACATTTCATCTATGACTCATTTTAAGAGGTGAACCAGGAAATGAGAGTGAATTAACTGGTACGCCCAAACCATCATAATCCACAATGACAATTCAAAGAAACTTGAATGTGTATTCATAATAATTATGACTTGCTCAGACGCCAACTACATATTTTCTAATCAAATTGTAGCCACAAGTGCACACAAGGGGCCAATTTCATTAATTTCATAGAGCTGCTTAAGCACAAAAATGTGCTAAGCATGAAAAATCTTCCTTGATCAAACCAACCAAACTTTCATGTGATGTTTACAGCTTTTGACCTGCATTAGGCCAGTGTTTGCTGAGCATAACATTCACAAGGAGTTTTGTCTGGCATACTGATGTTCATTTACCAAGGTTTTTGGTGCTCAAGCAAATGTTGGTGCTTGCAGCTATATGAAATTGTCACAAGGACTTTGGATATATGTGAATTTGAATTTAACAAAACCCTATCATTAATGACAGTAAGGCCATATTCCTTGCTATCATGTCTATGGTATTGTATTTGGAACTGACTGATCTACAGGCCATGGTCACATTGTGATTTAATAACTTGAATACCTTCATTTTAAACTGCTAACCATTATCTTTATATGCTGCTATGGATTAAACTAATATCTTTTGCTCTTGAAATGAATGAGTGGACTAGGCTATTTAACAGGAAAAAAGGTCTTTGGCCCAGCCACTGAGAAGTTGATGGAAGTAATACACGATTTCCTTCCTTTACAGAGTCATTTCATAATGTGACAGCAGCTGTGATCTTTTGGTTGTGATTCCTCTTTGAACTTTCGTAAGCCATTTATTGCTGCATTTTATGTATGGCATCTCTGAGTAGCAGTTATAACCCAGACCAGAGCAGAGAATTAAGCATATTTTTAATGACCTGTAGTAAGTCATAGCTTTAGGGCCTTTAGGAAATGAGGCTTGAGGCTAGGCTTGGGATTTATTTTCACTACTGTCATTTTGTGTCCTAAATGAAAATAATGAAGGGCTTGAGATTACATGGCGAAGCTGGAGCATTTCGTCGGCTTCGTCATTTGGCCCAATCCCTTCATTTCGTTTTGTGGGCCTCAAATGGCGGTAGCGAAATAAGTACCGAGCCTAGCCTCAAGCCTGGTTTCGTAAAGGCCCATAGTACTTCATGTATATGGTTGCTGACTATTATCTGTATTAATACCCCCATGAATACAAAATCATTGGTTATATTCTTAACCTTGACATCAAACACCCTGGCATCAAAGTTTATTGTACATAGAATACCCTTAATACTCCAGATGAAAATATGCTGTTGAAAAAGGTTTGTTTTAAATTAATGTAATTAATAATCCAAGAATATTCTAAAACAATTTTCTTATCTAATTCTTCAAGTTCTTAAATACTGACTAAGCTTCTATACACAGAGAGGATAAAACATTTTGAGATATTTCAGTGAACAATATTGCAAACTCCCCAGACGTTGAAAATTCTTCTAATCTTTCTTATAAAGGTGATATTTATAACCTTCTTTGAAGGTGAATGATATGCAATTAATTCTTGTCATTAAAATTCTTTCGGTGAGTTTTTTATATTTCAAAATCGAATTAGAAAACAGAGGGAGACGGAAATATTAGAAATGCAATGCAAAAGTATGAAGGTTTGATGATTAATAACGAACTTGTAAAAAAGAAAACATTTGAGTTCATAGGGCGTCTCTATCTGGCAAGCACTTGATAAGCGAATATCATCCTCACTTTCTGCGTATCCACTACTTCTTAAAGGTAGTATCATACTTTGGTTTTTGTCAAAGAAATACAGATTCATGGGCAAAAATATCAAGGAGGATACAGTAACAGTCATCTGTAACAATTTTATTCCCATGCTGCCCACTTTTTTAGAAAATAGTGGGAAAATTGCACCAGTATTTCTTAAATCTTTTTATTTGTTTTTATCTTTAAAA
This sequence comes from Astropecten irregularis, assembly GCA_963971285.1. Taxonomy (NCBI): domain Eukaryota; kingdom Metazoa; phylum Echinodermata; class Asteroidea; order Paxillosida; family Astropectinidae; genus Astropecten; species Astropecten irregularis. Next base: position 8,039,605 of record OZ020245.1, on the reverse strand, counting down.
GATCAAAAATAATTTTGGTCACTGGTTTTACTCTTTTCTGGATAAATACACCATTTTAGGCAGACAAATTTTAACAGTATGTTTCAACCACCACCATCTTCATACCCTGTAAGTTATACGTAAATCTGTCAACATTTCTGTTTCGGAATGCTACCAAAGTATGATAGTTCCTTTAAAAGAGCTCTTCTCATCTCAAAGGAATTCAGACCACTCTATTGAGGTAATCTTTTTCTAAGTAGACTAGAATCATTGGTTATCAGAATGCCCATATAGATAATAAATATGTGGAAGAGTAGCACTGACCAGACCTATAACATGCTCTTGACATGCTTGATGGGGGCTGCCATTCTTTGGGGGCCAGTGCGGCATATACACACACTATAAAAACACAATTGCCTGCCTCAGTCCTGTATTGTGGCAAGTTACCTGAATTTGCAAAAGGCTGGCTTGATGTCTGTCAGATGACCCTGCTAATGGCAGTCTAAAGATGGCTCTGACAAACATTTTACATTTTAAAATTTCAGTTCCAAAAATTGTTACATCTTGATTAAACAGCATCATATACAACCCTGTCATCACAGCATGCAATATAATAATGAATAATGCAACAGTTAAAAGTTCATAAATATTACCCATTAAAAATGTACCACTATATATGTATATATATAAATACCACTATAATTGTTTACATATAGATATTATAAAATGTTCATGCATGATTGAGTTGATATTTCTGTACACAAAGTAAACAAAACTCTTATCGATACTATATTTCTTGCTCAACGCTGTCTATGCCAGATCTGATCGTAGGTCGCCTTGGATAAATAGTTACACATGCTGTCATTATTGAGACTAGTAGCATAGCATAGCAACCACCCGAAACCACCTATGGCATCTCATCTTATTGAATAAAGTTGTATTTTTGCATGCATCATTAAATCACACCATTTGGTATTGGCAGAAATTGATGCAATTTTTGCGTTCATCCACTGGTCCTAACTAAATTGAGAGAGTTTATGCTCCATACTGTCTACATGTATATGGCCGCAGGCATATAAAACACTAACGGCATGTTATAAATGATGTATTATGACTATCAATTGGGTAATTTGCATATTTGGGCCTCTCCACCAGGTTAGGGCATGATTTACAAAGTGTCCATGCTACATCAAATTTCTCCATTCTGTCATACTACACGTTCATGTACATGTATATCATAACTTCAAATGGCATGGCTGTATTTCGGTATTGGAGTTCCATATATAATGGTTCTCTCATAGAGAGAATTCACCTGGCAGGATCGCTCGCAGGGAATCTAGTCACTATGCCCATGCTAATTGTTCCTTTTTTTGCTTAAAATATTATGCTTAAAAGTTTATAGGAGGGCCTGGCATTTCGATACTTGGACTCGGCCAGCCTAATTCTCATATGAGGCTACGGTTGAACACTTAGCGAACCTCGAGTGACATTAGATGGCACACAAGTTTGCAAATGGACACCACTTAAATTATTTCATTCCAAATCTGGTAGCCTCTAAAACCCACGCACAATTGCATGCTCTATGAATATGAATTGAAATTTAGAGTGGCATAAGCAAACAAAACATAAATAGTTTTAGTAGATATGAAAGTTACAATGTTTTCGTCTTCAGTATTTTGGTCCATTATATAGATTCCTTCAGAACAAACACATAAATAAATAAATAAACCTATAAATCTATAAATCTAGCAGCCTCACAAACATAAACTTACAAGCAGCAAAATAAATATGGCTGATACATGGATGATAAACCTTTCAAACTAAACCTGATAAAAATATCCAAGACTAAGAAAAAACCATAAAACCAGACAGATACATTATTTACAAAATAAAAAACAATGGTAATAAGATATGAGTCCTGCATGGTAACTAAACCCCTCAAAAAAAGTTATGCAACTCAAGTTTGAGGGATGATATCTTTTTTTATTACTGATCTATGAACGGTGACACTGGAATCATTGAAAAGCTTCATTGTTCCTCTTTACAATGATGTGCCATCTGTTGTGATTATGTAATCATGGAATGTGAATTTCTGCTGAATAGGGCAAAGTCAGAAGTAAAATGTTGCAAAAATGCAAATGTTTGGACCGTGCTTTCACGCATCAGCGCATCAACACCATTCATCAAACTCAGTCCATCCACGAAAGGATTGGGAATTCACTACTGAAAACAATGAATTGTGCAACATTTCATTTTTGACATTGCTGCATATTTATCACGACTGTACATTCCATGATTACATTGTAAGAAGAATTATCACGCTTTCCAATGATACCAGTTTCACCGTTCATAGATCAGTAACAATAACAATATCATCCCTGAAACTTGAGTTGCGGAAATTTTTTTGAGGAGTTTACTTCATTTGCGTCATGTCAAAGGTCAGGGCAGCAGACAGATGCTCCTGATGGCAAGAGGGAATGCAGCAACAATCTAAGATTATTAATTCGCCCATCCAATTTCATCGTTCTGCTATTATACTGCAGAATTTGGCACTTATGATCTTCATTCATCAAATTTCTACAACAAAAGAGCAAATGTGAAAATATAATTTGCGCAAACTTTGCACACTGCAACTGAAAATTCCTTGCTAATCCATGAAATAGGATCTCATATTAAAGCACAGAATTGTCTGGGTCTGTAAGTGCCGATTCTACACGTACAGTATGCAGAGCAATGATATTGGGCCAATGCATGCACTATGCAGTAATAAGGCCTTTGTGAGTACGGTAAATTTTCAACAAAACATACAAGTTAGACTCATTTGGCTCACTCCCAAGACTAAGGATGCTGTTGCTACTTGCTACGTTGATGAGGTCTGGCTTTTGTCAAAAGTGTAAAATAATTTGTGCGTGAACCTTGGCTGAATCAAGTCCTCCCCCCCCACTCCTTCCGGCACATTATAAGGCAACTCCCTCCCACTTTTGGGGTTATTATCAATGCCACTACCAACAATATAACATAAATGAGGGACACTACTAATGGTTACACACTACAAAAGGCACTTCCAGAACTTATTGCAAATATGGTAAGGCACGCACTGTTTGTACTTAAAAATGGACTCATCACCAATACAAACAGTGTGAGAATCAATTTAGAAGGCGATATTTCTTGCCCAGCCATTTCCAAGCCATAGAGCGAGTGAGGTGAGAGAGACAGGGTCAGACTGTGCAAAGCAAACAGGTTGATCACTGCTATTTGATGCTCATCAGGTGCGTGTGCACAAGGAAAGTCAGACCATTTGCACCAATGTGGGAAAAGAACTGCTATGTTTTGACAGGCCTCACTAGTGTCTCAGTTCATTCCTTTCGGAACACCACACAAGGCGCATCACATGATAAAGTGTGGTTGAAATCAAGTTTTAACAAGTCAACTGAGAGCCTTGAGTAACCTACTTATGTGCACATGATGTAACCTCATGCAGAAGATCAACTAGACTTCTAGATAGGACTGTTCCAGGGTAATCAACCCTGGCCATCTTGGGGAAAAAACATCACTCAAGTGTACGTATTAAGCACACCGTGGAAATTTTAATTTGCTTTTTACATAATTATTTCCTACCGTTTATTCAATGAGGAGTGGGCACCAGTCTCATGGCCGCTTTAGTCCACGTACAGGGCAGTCACTGACTGACTGCAGGTTCTGATGCAAATATATTTGAAGGTGGGACAGAAGTAAGCTTTTCTTATTCCTGAACAATTGGGAAATTGCCCTCAAGTTGTAAGACTGTCGTAGAGGGTAGTTGTGTCACAAGATAAAGGAGCCTTGGTTCTCCATGCTGCTTGTAGTCTTGGTCAGTAGATTACACATCAGACACGTCGTTCATCATCTGAAACATGAGACAAAGATAAGATATAACATAATATTACAATGTTCAGGCCTTAAGCACTGGATGTCATCGGATACCATCTTACAGGGCAAAACAATCAAACCTCTCAGCTATAAACGAGCCATTGTCATGACTGTCTTTCAACCTCTGTATTACTCCTTGATACAAGCTAGCCTAGCCCTATACTGAAAGACACATCACATTCATGGGGCCTTTCTTGAAGCTCAGCTCTGCCTCCATTTCGTGAATCCATTTCAAAATTACAGGTATCGAAATAGAGGCTTTTGGCTGCAGTTAGGAAGTAGAATCTCTGGTTTGAAAAGGACAACAGAGCTTCAGCTTGCTTCAGCTTCAATGGCAAACCACAACCTATATTTTCAGCGTATGAAAACAGAGGTGAAGCCAGAGCCGGAGCCGAGCTTTGAGAAAGACCCCCTGGACTCCATCAGAGATCTCATGTGAAGACTGCAAAGGCTACAACAGCGCCCTCTATGGCACTATTTCCTCTTAAAAGAATAACATCCCTGATGTTGATCAAGGTGAGACAAGACTTTAATGGATTTTCACTGTGTGAAATAAATACCTCTTTTAATAAGGCAGTGTCCCAATTCTCTGGCTGCAACCACAAATAATGCACAAGTCTATCTATGGGAACGGCTGCACAGTCTCTAGCTAGTGGCTTCCATAGGGGTGTGTGTAATTTGTGGCCACAGCCAAAGATTTGGGACACGGCCTAAGACTACAGGAAGGTTCTTACAAAGAATGAGACAGAGTTCAAGAAGCACGATATACTCACATTGACTGCTGCCTTGCTATTTTTATTCTTGTCTTGCACCGACTTTTTGGAATGATAGTACTGAAAAATAAATAATAAAAAAACATGGAAAGGAAGCAACATTATCAACAATGAAACAATTGAATTAGTGAATGAACATTGCAGAATTTTAAAATTGTGATTCATAGTCAGCTTTTATATTTCGGGTAGATGGTCAATAGCGTTCCGCACTAATGACGTCACACCACGCGCGACGCGCACACATACTTCAATGCTTCGATCCACTCACCACACGTTTGCATGGCCACGTTGCAATGTTTGTCTGAGGTTCGGTGCTATTTTTAGCGCAAATGCGCAGCACTATTTGTTTCACAGGAATATTGTTCATTTATGCACAATGTGACTTGAACATGTCAATTTATTCCAAGAAACTCACCTTGATGTAAGACAGAATGGCACCAATAAAACAAACACCGCCCAGGGTAATAAGGCAAACAGCAAGTATCTTTGTCTTGTCGGTTGGAGGATCTGGTTTGAGTAATGGAGAAACAAAATCACTACATTTTATGATCATGCGGTGGCAATAGGGCTCCGCGCTTGTGCCGTCACACTCAGAAGTTTGGACAAACAAGTCGCATGTTGCCCAATTAACTTACACGTCAACATTGTGATATTTGTCCGAACATCCGGGTAACTAAAGCTGTCAATAACAAAGGGTGTATTCTATAAATAGCTCGAGCGCGATGCCCTTTTGGATAAAACTGTCCAAGTAGGAAAGGGTACATCATGAAATGGCATCAAAGAATGAGTGAAAAGGTGGTTGCCAATTGCCAACAGGCTGCTAGCTACTCATAGTCTGTTTTTAAAATCTAGACTTTCATTCCAGCTCCAGCTCTGTCTCTGTCTTTGCCATTTGAAGTAACAGGTATCAAGAATTAAGCTTTAGGCTATGGATTGGAAGTAGATACTCTGTTTGAAATTATTTGAAACGAGAAAAATTGACCTTTGGGGCTTCAATGAAAAATCCACAACCTATGTCCATAACTTTTGGGTGATAAATACAAAACCGAAGCTGGAAAGGAAGCCCGGGTTTGGAAAAGATCCGAAGATGATTTTTTGTTGACTGCTCACAATTTTCAACCAACAGATACTGCCCCACGTGTCGAAAAAGATCTGAAGATGATTTTTTGTTGACTGCTCACAATTTTCAACCAACAGATACTGCCCCACGTGTCAAAATAAGTCAGAAGCTCTCTTACAAATCACTTCAATCAGTAATGATGAAGTAATTCTGAAAATTTCCAACTTTTTCCAACATAGTTCAAACATTTTTGCAAGTCTCTTTAGTAGTAGTCTTTTTCAAATGTACATGAGCAATCATCGCCAACTTATGGTATTTTCCATTTGTCGGGGTACCAGAGAGAGAGAGAGAGCAACTTCAACTGGGCATGCAGCTCAGCAATTTATTTGATTTTGAATAAAGGCAATACTGGATTTGTACAGGGAGGCTCCTGAATGAGTTTGAAGGACAAGAAAGGCACTGTAGCTGTAAGGGAATACAATTAGGAATAATGGGTAGAAGATACAAACTGCATGCTTGAAAAACATCTTACCGCAGAGCGTCACTGCACAGGCAATTTCACCATCCAGACACGCACTGCATGGAAAATAGAAATCCAAAAATATCAAAGTAGACAAATATTAGGACAAAATCCACAACAGACAGTATACACTGTATGTAGGACTGGTCACATTGAATCTGTTCAAAGAGAGCATTAATTTGTTCCAATCAAAGGTTTCCAATCTAGCTTTTAAAAATGAAAATATCGTAAAGTACAGTAGCCTGCGAAACAGTCATCTAAATCGGTATTTTGTGAGACATAAATGAGAAAACAGCCAACTGTGGTTTACATTAATGAAGAATTTTTTTAACTTTCCTAAAGATTGTATTCATTTGAATACATAAAAGAAGCAAATATTATTAAAACATATTGAATACTTATCAAAAATATCATTTCTAGTATGAACTTGATGAACAGCAAGCTTTCTGCCAGAAATGAAACAATGATGTTTTGGATTCTTACTGATGCTGTAATGACTGCATACTTTAATGTTCTAACAACCAAAAAATCTATCTATTTAGACATTTATAAACCAAATAGCGGAAACAAAATTCTCAAAAATAAAACCTTTCTTTTCTCAGTGAAGCTTACAATAAATTTCTCTTTTGGAGGGGACTTGGCGGTTTTAAACAAATCAACAATTGGATTGGGAAAGTGCTTCCATGCTACATTTATGAAAGCAAAGAACTACAAAATATAACTCTCCTTCCCAAATGTCAGCAATTTGCATGCCTCACAAAGCTTCAGATTACACAAAAATGAATGGGATCTTTTATCAGATCATTTTTCTTCCATCTTTTGGGTGCCTTCTGCTAAGCAGAGCCATGGAATAGCGCTCCGCACTTGCGCTAAAAATAGCACCGGATCTCAGACAAACATTGCAACCATGCAAACGTGTGTGCGTGTGCGCGTCCATATGTACACTACGTGTGTGAGACATACGGGGATTTTGTGACGTCATTAGTGCGGAGAGCTATTGTTAAATAATTGGGGTTTATTTTACACAGCATTGTCAAGAAATCATACATACCATCTACTGCAGCCATCTGGGTCCACAATTTCCTCTTTATTCTGATAGATACGGCTGTTATGGTAACAAGCTGCCACAACAAAAATTCACAAAAACAGAAAATTTAGGTCAAAATGAAGATTTCTAAAAAAAGTTCTAAAGTTTCTGCTTGGAAGAAAGAAATAAAGTGTTTTCAATGCTCTCTTTTCTTGTTTCATTGGTAGATGTCTTATATTAGGACTGAGTCCTTACAAATATAGCACAGTGAGCTTCAGTTGACCTCACTTTGAATTTTGGTTCCAAAATTATTTTGCCACTGAGGATAACTTTCTTATGAAATCCAGTTCCAGATATAACAACATCATGTACTCTATTGGTTATCTGATGTTTGTTGGTAAATGCCCAACAGATTGAAAAGAAATCGGACTGAAAAATACTTTTGGAAATTGTGAAATGATTAGTGCATTTTGGAGGGAATGTTCAGAGCCTAACTTTTGGAAGGAATTGCAAGGAATAGCTCGGATTCATGGATAGTCATGAAGGAATTATCAGGGGCGGATCCAGGGGGCGTGGTGGCCACGCCCCCTTCTCTTCTAGCAAAAAAAAAAAAAAAAAAGCAAAGAAAAAAGAAAGAAAGAGGGAAAAAACAACATATAGAGAGGGAGAAAGACTCAAAAAGAGAAGAAAAAGAGGGGGAGACAAAATAAGCTAGCCCTGATCGCCCCAAAATGTATCGGTCGCTATTGAATTGGCGCATTTTATTTCCAGGCCCCCTACCCCTTTTGGAAAATCCTGGATCCGCTCCTGGTTATTAACTATTGTATGAGCACTGCACTGATACCTGCTTCACTTAATCAATTCAATCTGCAATGACATTGTCAGCTATTGCAGTGCTGTTGTAGACAAATTTATTTCAAATTCTCCTGGTAGGTAGTGACCCGGCAAAATTTACATGGGTCATTCAACAATGGTCATTGACTAGTACTGCATGACCACAAACATAATGATGGGTATTAAATGAAGGTTTAATAATATTTAACAAGGCAGCATCCATGCTTTGTCTGATCCAATATGTAATACATGAAATTGACTGAAAAATCAGGAAATTTAGTTCCACTCAATCTATCAATTAAGTCATGAAGACATACATATATAGTGAAAACGATCAACAGCTATTTTGCATATACCGGGGCTTACTTAAATAAATCTTTGATGATGTTAGACAATTCTGCTATTGATTCTACTCACTTTCTAACAGCAAATACAGCATTTTGTAGGCCAAAATATATGGGACAGTTTTGACCACAGTTATCATTAATATGAACTGATGAAAAGTGAATATGCCAGCATTCCTAGTACTTGGTAATCTTTCAAATATCGGTTCAGATTTGTGGGAACATTGACATTGGTTGGTTTTTCTTTCAGCCATCACATTTTATTTTTGTAAATTTATACCCTGATTATGTTTCACTTTCCGTTTTTCTTTTGTTCATTGTAAACAAAGAAAAATTGACTAAAGCGGGATTGGAACCGGCGAGCTCCTGAATACCGTACAGGCTCTCTACCAACTGAGCCATCCAGCCTACATGTAGCTACATTGGTGAGTGACCCTAATAATAGTCAATTATCTGTGTTCGTTTGGCCGGGCAGTCAGAGGCCATGAAACCATGCACACACCGCCATACCCCAGAGATCAGGGATCTTTTGTTCAATGAGATTTCAGGCTATGAATGATGAAGGTACATGACAGTGATGGTTTGTAGTGATACCATGTACATGTATATTAACTCTTTAGTGAGTATATGGGTTTCTGAACAGACACAAATAGACTTAACATTTCAGAGCACTATACTCAGCAGAGACTTTCTTTTGTTTCTTCCAACTGGTGATAATCATCTCCTCAACAATGAAACCACAGATTTCAACCTTCTGATGAAAATTACAGCTTGCCTGTGATTCATACAAGTACATGTAACCCAACCAGGGGTCGATTTCACGAAGTCCTGCAATCGATCGTAACTCGAGTTATGAAGGATAACCCATCGTAGATGTCTTATCCTACATAGGACTGCAATGCATCATAAATCCTACGATTATTTAGTATGTAAGTTGCGAAGAGTTTTGTGAAATCGACCTCAGGCATCCTAACTACATGTATAAGCCATATAGGCCAAAGTAACTCTCCTAGCCTTCTACATCGGTGGCCCAGGTTCGAATCCCCCGACTAACTTGACAATATATGGTCAGGCCTCTTAGTCCCTACCTAAATTCAAACAATATTCCCTGATACAGGCCTCATTTGAAAACAACCATGCTATGCTGAAAACGCTGAAAATGTGACAGATCCTCGAAATGGATTCAAGTTACTGGAAAGAGGAAACAGATTTCCTGTTTTCAAACTGTAATGGATTGTTTTGTGGTTTCCCCTTATAACATAATATAATCAAAGGATTTACTTATAAACAAACATACATGTTCCTCCAATACTTCCAGAAGGTTCCTGACTCCTGAGCTATACAGTGCTATGCACTCTTTTCAGGAAAGACCTTACTTTCATCCGACCAGAAATTGTCACATTGCCAATGAACTTAAACAATAAAAAACATCCCGTACCATCTGGGCTCTCTGCAGCGATGCAATGAAAGTTGCAGCCGTTGTGACAGCACTTCTGCGATGCTACGCAGTCCTGGTCTACACTGCAGGTCGGTGCAGAGCCGGTACAGGTACTTGGCACCGATGACTGGTTCACTGTGTTCACTACTGGACACAGACCCTCATGAGGAACTGGTCAAAAGAAGAAATAATAACGTCCGGAAACAAAATTAACAATTGAATACAGTAAGTACTGCACATTTATGAATGTAAGGTACAGGTATGTATAATTCAGTGTTATTTCAATATCACCAAATATCAATGAATTTCACAAGTTCACATTTCACAATATTATTGTTAGAGTGCCTATTGACCGTAAACAGCCAATTTGAACATTTTTCACGTCAACTGACAGTTATTGAGACAGTTTATGTCCACAGAAATGTATGTTGGATTCAACTGTTTGTAGATGACTTGGAATAATTAAAATAGTCAAACTAAAAGATAGTATCATACTTTGGTAGCATGCCAAAACAGAAATCTTTACAGATTTACCTAAAACGTACATGGTATGAAGATGGTGATGGTAGAAAATTACCATAACAATTTTTCTGCCTGAAATGCTGTGTATTTATCCAGAAAAGAGTAAAACTAAATGACCCAAAACAACTTTGATCTTTGAAAACAACCATGCTAAAAAAAAAAATGTGGTATTTTTTTACTGTGGGCACCATATGGGTTTGGGAATTTCACAGATGACTGTTAGTGTTACTGTATCTTCCTTGATATTTTTGCCCATGAATCTGCATTTCTTTCAAAAATGATATTATTTTTAGTGGTTGTTCTTCTACTTTTCTCCCCTTCTTTTTCTCAGCCAAATACAAAGATAAACCTTTCACCTCAATTCATCAACATGTAAACATGTTCACAATTATATTTCGTGATCATTTTAATCAGGATAAAAAACAACAATATTATTTCAATTCGAAATATTCTGAGGGTAAATATCTATCATACAAGTCTGTTTTACTGTATGATACATTTTTGAAGAAGAAGAACTAATCTTTTATAGCAATGAATAATAATAATTATAATAAACCACTTTTATATAGCGTAAATCACAATCAAAGATGTCTCTAAGCGCTTAAATGCATACCTCCTATTCCCTGTTCATCTTGGCACATCCGTCCACAGCCATTACTGCAGCATTTCTCGTTACGACGGCAGTCAAAGTCATTTGAGCACTGTTGCACACAGATGCCACCCTGATCGCCTGCAACAACTGGGCACGTTCCCGGCTTCCCATCCCCTGTGTAGATCAGGAGACATACATTCAAAACATTAGGGGCTATGAAAACAGAGATTGCAGAACTCATCTTAAACAAGAACTTAAAATGGCAGTTCCGATTCATACGACTTTTAAACAAAATACAAAGTATTGAAAATATGAAATATACATACACTGTGTAACTTTTTTATAACATACTCTTGAGTCTTGACATGTTACAAGGTTCATTTTAATAAGGAATAAAACAAAAACATACCACTGATTACTAGTAGTTAATTAAAAATGCAATTACCGGTACAGTACTCTCAGACCCAAACACCAAATTGCCTACCTGCATAATACATGTTCATATATATAACTGTGGCATACTGCCTTATACTTTGTTTTTTATCAAAGAAATACAGATTCATGGGCAAAAATACCAAGTCAGATACAGTAATAGTCATCTGTGACAATTTCAGTCCCATACGGTGCCCACTATTTGAGAAAACAGTGAAAAACAGCCACAATATTTCTTAAGTCTTTTCTCTTTTATTTTTGATTTTCTAAAAGGTCAAACAGATTTTTGGTCGTTGTTTTACTAATTTCTGGATAAATACACCATTTCATCAGCTGGAAAAACTTTAACGGTATATTTCTACTACCACCAGTCCACTATCTTCATTCCCTGTAAGTTAAATGTAAATCGGTGAAGATTTCTGTTTCGGTTTTTTTTTTAAGTATGCTACTACCTTTAATAACAACGCAAAGTTGAACTACATTTTGTGCACTATTACACATTGAAAGCAAACAATGATAGTTGTTTATGTCTCGTACTCCCCCCCCCCCCACTTTCTTCTTCCTTTTCTCAGCTTTAGTTGAATAACTTTGTTGAGCCCCTATTATAATGCATGGAAATCATCAAGGACTACAGGCTTTCAGCTTAAAGCTATAATACATGATTGGTAAAGGTCACAGAACAGCACTCACACTTTGTCTGATCAAACATGAAATAATTAACCTGTGAAAATATGAGAAAACAGCGAAAACCCGACTAAATTTTTCTTATAAAACATAAGGAATAGTTTGATCTTACCACGAGATCAAGACTGTTTTCGGTCTTTGTTTTACAAATTTCTGGATAAATACACCATTTCAGACGGAAATATTTGAACAGTATGTTTCTACCAGCACCATCTTTATACCCTGAAAGTATATAGATCTGTGACCATTTCTGTTTGGGTATGCTACCAATCCTGTACTGATACCCTTTAATATAGGAGGACAGAAGTCCCAAGTGCAGAAACCTCTTATAATTTGTTTAAATGTAAAGGTATAATAATCACATATTAGTATCATTTTATGTAAACTTTTAAGATGTCATTTGACTCTCTTTAAAATTCTTCCATATTCACCATTTAATGAATGGGCCCTGGTTTGGGTTTGCTGAGTTTGTTGTATTTTGGAATGGTGAACTAAGTTAGGAATAATACTAATAGGGAGTTCAGTGTGGATAAAGGTGTGGATCTCAATGGCAGGATATGACACAGTTTGCATTTAGGCCTCATTATGTATGCACAGTTGTGGGTATGTCTACTGTAAGTAATATTAATAAGGGACTTGGTCATTGTGTCATGTAGCATCAGCATAAATTATGGTCTACTGAGCATGTAATCGTGTAATTAAAGAGAGCATGAACAGTGCCAGTGAGTACCGAACACTTCTATAAATTTCTAAGTTCTAGTTGTGGGCAATTCCAGCGTAACGGACATGACAATTACACAGTTTTTGCCTTATTCAGAGGATCATAAAGTAGGATTGGCAGAAAAAGCACTTCTTGTGACCGTAACGGACATGACAACTTAGTGTCATGTCCGTTACGGTCACAAGAAGTGCATTTTCTCTACAACTGTTCAATGAAATTACATAAAATTTACTACATATGTCACTGATACTTAAATGTGTCTGATAAGCCTAATTAAAATTGTTTGCAAACTGCCAATCCTACTTTATGATCCTCTGAATAAGGCAAAAACTGTGTAATTGTCACGTCCATTACGCTGGAATTGCCCCTCTACTGTCAGAGTGGGTGAGCCTTAATTCTGCTAATACTAGGTGCTATTCTTAACTCTAGGTTCTAGAGGTAGGACTAGATATAGACCCGTAAACCATGTAAATAGGGCCCCGATAGGCCTACATATGTACGCTCAGATCCTGGATCCTAGTGTAGCGATGTATATGGCCTGGGGCCTACATCATTTGTAGATCGTAGCGATGTTTCTGGGCCCTGTTTACGGGTCTAGATTAGGGGGATTGTGGTTTAACGGGTCCTAAAACTATAAAGGAAAGGAAACTACTATTTGAAAAGTAACTTACCTACATATACTTTGTTGGTCTCCTCCTCTATATTACCAAGCTTAAATTTGTGGAAAGAGGGCAGGGCTTTGATTTTTGAGGGAAATTATGGGGTAAACATGGTAAAAACGGTAACCAAGATTGTAACATTTCACCGCCGCACGGACGGCCGCAGACGAGAATAGTCTGGTTTCCACTCTGACATTTTGAGGACTCTTGGTCTGTTGGGTCTGGGCACTAGACTAACCAGACCAGACAAAATGGCCTCACGCGATCAGACGGTCTGTTTTAAAGTTTACAAGAAGTGCGTAAGAAAATTGAATTTTAACCCTGAAATGTTTAACAAATTTCTTCAATGTAGGCTTTTAAGGACCCAGGAACATTTGCCGGAAGTCAAAAGTATCATTTTTGAGGAGTAGAAGTTAGTTCAGAGCCAAAAAAATCAATGTGTTTTGGGATCCCGTTAACCCACAATCGCCTAGATTAGATTGTAAGTACATGTACAGTGATGTACAACGAAGTGAGCAACGTCATATCCAGTCTTTATCCATTATAGGCCCTATATGTGTCCTACCTCCATGATATTACTAATCATTACTATTCACTAATTAGTACTTCCGCAGTTCCGGCATCATAATGAAATGTAAAGCCAGGCCTGCGTCAGGTTTTCCTGCCTTCAATGATCACCTTGTTTTTTCGTTTTCTCCCTAAAATTCAAAGCTTAACACTGCTCTGGTGGATGCAGAGTTACGATAAAACCAAAGAATAAATCTTCCTTACCTGCTACCCCAGTCAAGACAAAAGCTAAGACAAGAAGAATTCCAGCATACGACATTTTGACGTTTGTGAATTCCTGTACGTGCTACGAATGCAGTGCAGGCCTATAAAATATTTTTGTAAACATAAACAAACCAGAAGAGCGCCCTCAATAGTTCACTGCAATTAGTGCTTTATCAGGGGTGTGGTCTCATCACTCTGGCTCTGGCATGTGCGATGTGAAGGCTTTACTTGGGGTGGGATGGGAAACCGTGTGAATCATGAAAAGATACTCAAAGGGTTACATTATTATCTGTAAGTAGCTAAGAAGAAAAGATGAACTCGCAGTCATTATGATGTAGAAACGAGTTTTGAGCATGTTTTATCATCGACAATAATTCAATTGCCTAGATCCATCAGATAACAATGAGTAATATAGACCTATTGCGAGAAGTGCGTACGATATAGAAGTGCGAACGATATAGAAGTGCGAACGATATAGAAGTGCGAACGATATAGAAGTGCGAACGATATAGAAGTGCGAACGATATAGAAGTGCGAACGATATAGAAGTGCGAACGATATAGAAGTGCGAACGATATAGAAGTGCGAACGATATAGAAGTGCGAACGATATAGAAGTGCGAACGATATAGAAGTGCGAAAGTACGAACGATAATTACATGGTGTATCCACAAACCGATCCATAATGAGTAATAATATTGAAAAACAAAATTGACTGGAGCGTGATTCTAACTGGTGACCTCCTGAATACCGTACAGGCGCTCTACCAACTGAGCCACCCAGCCCTACTAAAAACCGTACAGGCGCTCTACCAACTGAGCCACCCAGCCCTACGTTGGTGGTGACCCCAGTAGTCAATTATCTTTGTTCGTTTGGCAGTCAGAAGCCATGAAACCACGCACACACCGCCATACCCCAAGGATCATTTCAACGATACGCGCAGCAATGGTACAACCTGGGAACGGTATACATGGGAGATCACTCCAAGAGAATACGGCTTTTTAATTAATATAATTATCAATACAAGTAATAAACCGTCTCCTCAGGGCTATCCCAGAAAAGCCCATCTTGGCCTACAGACGTCCCCGCAACCTCCGCGACTTGATTGTCAGGGCTGAGGTCCGGCACCCACTAATAATGTCTCTTCCCCAATCCAGCATGGCACATTCAAATGTAACTCTAGATGCGTAGTCTGCCAGCACCATATCCATGATGAGTCTGATTCTTTCACAGGCAATGGCTCCACCCATAAGACCAAAGGGAATATTACCTGCACTACATATAATGTCATTTATCTCATCTCTTGCAGGGTATGCAACATACAGTACGTGGGTGAAACCAAAAACACCCTCAAGAAACGTTTCTATGGTCACCGGTCCAGTGGCGTCACCAGACTTTTGAGTCTGGGGGGGCACAAGGGAGGCACTATCAATTGTTAGGGGGGCACTGCTACAATATATATATATTTTTTTTTTCACCAACCCAAATCTCAAATGGGGGGGCACGAGGTTTTCCAGGGGGGGCACGTGCCCCCCCTGCCCCCCCCCCCCCCCCCCCCCCCCCCCTTGGCGACGCCACTGCACCGGTCTACAGTCAAAACTCAGAAACTGGACACCCCAGTGGGTTTTCACTTCAATCTCCCTAACCACACAATTTCTGATATGATCTTGCAGGGCATTGAATCACTTGGCCACCGCAGGGACTTGGTCCGGCTGAGCAGGGAGAAAGTTTGGATTAAGAAATTATGCACTATTCAGCCGAACGGACTAAACCTCCAGGAAGGCAATGACTAATATTCTTGTTTGCTTATCTCCTTTTCTTTCATCCACAGGTACTCTCTAATCCCTCCCCCTTATTGCATTCCTCTCCTCCCTCTTGCCCATCTTGATCTCCAATCCTCTAATTAACTCCTTTATTAACTCCCCACCCCAAGCACCACTCTTTCTTTCCCTTTTGTAGTCTATACGTGAAATAACCACAAGGGAAACTACTTTTGTAGTCTGTTACCTTTGATCTTGCCTACCTGACCCCCACCCTTTGTCTGACATATCTTACCCACCCTGACTCTCATACCACCCCTTCCCTTTGTCCATATCCTCTGATCCATTTTATGTATGCTTCCTTCACTTGCATGCTCATGTTTTTTGTCATTTAGCCTTTGAGAAAGATCCTGCTAGGATCGAAACGCGTCAGACCCTCCTAACTTTAAGCATTTAATATAATTATCAAATAACCACAAGGGAAACTGACTGAATTTATAGTAACAAATTGAAAAGCGGGATTCGAACCGGCGACCTGGGAACAGTACATGGGGGTAGTTGGTAGATCGCCTGTACGGTATTCAGGAGGTCGCCGTTTAAAATCCAGCTCCAGTCAATTTTTCTTTGTTAACTTTTCAATTACTATAATGTTCAGTCAGTTTCCCTTGTGGTTATTTGATGAGTAATAATATTACTCATTAATAATATGACTAATTTAAAGGAGGCGCGCGACCTCGCTCGTTATGCGTATAGAAGGGTACAAGGGCCTCTCTTTCCGTGGATGTTTTTCGAGGATGGTCGTCAGCTCTTCAGGCTAAGTAGCGTAAAGCCCCCAGTGACACACCAAGACCATGGTACCTTCTTTTGCGTGACGCCCTCCCATACCCAAGTAACTCACCTCTCTCTAGCCCGATTGGTTCACAGTCCAGGGGCCAATTTCATAAAACTGTTAAGCACAAAAATTTGCTTAGCACAAAAATGTCTCGCCAAATAAAACAAACCACCATTGAAAGTTCGATTTGATATTCATGGTCAGCGAACAACAGCCAAAGAACAATCACAAGTGATACACAACACGTGGAAATTTGGTTGTTAACCCTGTTTTTATTAAGACAGAAATGTCATGCTTAGCAAATTTGTGTGCTTAACAGTTTTATGAAATTGGCCCCAGTCTGGGGACAGACGGAGCGGCACGCGGCAGACTCTGAAGCCGTCTCATCACCAAGTACCAGCGTCATTATAATTATTTGGGATACACTTCACTAATTTATCGAAGATTACACAAAATAATTCATTCAGGCAGATAACTTCTTGGCACATAAGAACAAGGTTTATTGCATGCTCAAAATAATGGGCTTTTACTTAAAGGTACTATCATACTAACTTGGTATGTAGTATATATACCGAAACAGAAATCTTCACAGATTTACCTATAACTTACAAGGTATAAAGATGATGATGGTAGAAACATACCGTTAAAATTGTTCTGCCTGAAATGCTGTATTTATCCAGAAAAGAGTAAAACCAGTGACCAAAAATATTTTTGATCTTTAAAAAGATCAAAAATAGAGGAGTGTGGCTGTTTTTCACTGTTTTCTCAAAAACGTGGGCACCGTATGGGACTGAAATTTTAACAGATGACTGTTACTGTATCTTCCTTGATATTTTTGCCCGTGAATCTGTATTTCTTTGACAAAAACCAAAGTATGAAATTACATTTAAAGGTATTATATCATACTTTGGTTTTTTAGCAATCAATTGCAAATGCACATGATCTCATTATTCAACACCAAACCCATGGAATAGGACTTTATGCAACATAAAAGCGATACATTGTATTAAAACAGTCATGGTTCAACTTATTTCATCTAATTATGGTTTATCACCGATGAAATTACTGTGATATTCGATCGTATTATTGTGAAGGTGATAATTGAAAACAACTAGAAACACAGAAATCCGATGCTGAGCGCAGTCTACCTTTTAAAAAATCAATGTCCTTTCAAATGACCGACACTTATAGAAATGTTTTCCCTTTGATTCATATAACCCGTCTGCTATCGTGCAGTGCATGCTGAACCATCCTTTAAAACAAAGACATTTAAAGGTAGTATCATACTTTGGTAAGAAACCAAAACAGAAATGTTTACAGATTTACGTATAACTTACAGGGTATGAAGATGGTGTTGGTAAAAACATACCGTTAAAAATATTTCCGCCTGCATGGAATGGTGTATTTATCCAGAAATAAGTAAAACAATGACCGAAAATCTTTTTGATCTTTTAAAAGATCAAAAATAAAAGAGAAAAGACTCAAGAAATACTTTGGCTGTTTTTCACTGTTTGCTCAAAAAGTGGGCACCGTAAGGAACTGAAATTTTGACAGATGACTGTTATTGTTTATCTGTCTTGATATTTTTGCCCATGAATCTGTATTTCTTTGATAAAAACCAAAGTTTAATATTACCTTTAAACAAAATAATGTAGAGTTGATGATCGGTTGATTTCGCAACTTCAAGCCCAAATCGAGTCCCAGTGGTTATATGAAATATTAGTCTGATATTTCTTAAAGTCCATGGGCTGAGAGATTTTGCTTAGCCTTGATATTTGGAAAATGTGAGAATTTTGAAACTTGTTTACACCAAAAAAACAAAAGCCAATCATGACAAGAAAATGATTCAAATTACACAAAATCGAGAAAAAAATTTGAAAACATTGATCAACATAATTATAAAGTTAAAGCTGATAACTTTCTCAATTATAGCCTGGCCTGCCGTTGGCTTTATCTAAAGCAACTCCATTTCATTTTTATGAGAAAAAGTCCATCAATCATTCTCAGCGTATTGATGCTCATCCTCGTTCCTAATCGCCTTTACAGAACGTTCCCATTCTTCATTGCTGCTCCAAAATCTGGCTCAAATTCGGGTATCTTTGGAGAAATGCAAAAGAAAAAGCGACTGGTGATCAAAAGTGGGATAGGAAACTATTATGTTTTTACCCCCTTTCCGTTCGTTCTTCGTTAAACCATTTTAAATAAAACTCATTCTATTTCACGGCGAATAATTGTGTGTCGTGATTGTCTATTTTATTATGAATGAAAGCTTAACCGACATGAGACGAATATGCAGTGTGACAGACGGGCATGTAGCACTCGACTCTCTAACACTAACAGGAAAGGTCATGGTCAAGGCGTAAAATAATGTGTAACAAAGGCGAATCCACAGGCGCACTTATTGTTTGTAAAGATCATTTATTTGAACATTTATTTCTATGAAAAGATGCGAAAAGACTAAATTCTTGTTGTCAGCACAACATTACATAGAAGCATGTTATAGCAGTTAGAAAACGACTGCGAATCATGCATGCGAATGAAGTTGAACAATTTATGCCGATAATAAAATAATGAGCTTTGCCGTGACCATTTTGACCATATGTCATTAAGCTTGTCCTTGATATCCCCCAAGACCATTCTGTATGGTAGATCTATATACCTACCTCATGCATTAATTTATATCGTGATTTCCTCGATGCCGGCTTGAACAGAAAACACTGCAAGAAATCGACAAAACGTTTCGTCAAAACCCATATCGATCTATTGCAACATATTAACTTTCTATTATTCACACTGAAATGAAGGCTTCAATCTATTTTGCGATTTGAATCTATTAGTTTTCAAACAGCAGACGACGGGTTATTCGTGAACTTACTCTGGCAAAGATGAGCAAAAGGGCGCAAGTCATGACGATGCCAACAGAGCAAAACACGGCCGGCATCACTACGGCACTGATGAATGGCACTGTGAATCAAGACAATAAAACAAAGACACTTCAAATCAAATGAATATAAGTATTTCAGTCACGCCAGCTTTTTCGTGATACCAAAATAACCCTAGAACTTACCTACCAGGTACCCATCAACCAACTAGGGGTCGGTTTTTACTACACTCATATCGAAACTTACTATCAATCGTAGGACTTATGATGCATTGCAGCCCCCACGTAAAAGTCGTAGGATACGATGGGTTATCCTTCGTAACTCGAGTTACGATCAATCGTAGGGCTTCGTAAAATCGCCCCCTCCCTATAATCAATTTTATACTGGTATGCTCAAACAATGATTTGTCACGTAGGCCTGATGTGGGCAGCCGCATTTTGACTATGGATCATAAAATTATAAAAAGCAATATCAATGAAAATGATATCAATACAAATTGGCAAAGGTATGATTACTGTGGATCAAATTCACCAGCACATCTTTCAACAATCAACAGCAGTATCAAAAAGTAAAGCTAATTTTTGGCAGATCGCCACAGGAGAAATTAACTTAACGCATTAGTAACTGCTCTGCCAATTGGCATATGATTAGGATAGCCCTAATTAAAAGCCAAACAAAGCAAAAGTCTGTATACCTCTTTCTTCACAGTCATCTTTAATCGTGCACTTCACTTCACCCACAGAGCAGCGGCTGACGAAGGGACAAAATAATAACAAATTCGTTATCATAATCATAGTTACCCGAAGGCACACAATATTCCATTGGATGGAACGAATGGTAAAATCATTCACTGTTGTATACAAAAGGTGAAATGATCGGGCGGAATCGGCAATGCTAATGGATTCGTGGTATACGCATTCATATGCAAGACGTTTTCTACAAGTGTTATTCATTCCACTAATGTAATCATTGCATCACTGCTTCTCGAGAGGTTGCATGCATGATGGCCCAGTCACTGTTACCTTCGAAAAGTAAGTGATTCAAAATTATTACATATCGGGGCTACATTGTGATTCGTCTTCTCGTAGAACCCTTAAAGAATAACTTGTGTCATTCAATAAAGTAGGAGGTTATTTATTCTGTGTTTTAGCGTAAAGGGTCTCATTAGAAACTCGAACAACCACCACAGGTACGCTTTTTTCGTATAGGTGGGGAGAGACGGTTCAAAAGCGACAAAGCACCGGGTGGGTGAGTTTGCCATAGCTGAGTTTGGGTACGCGCATTCGGGTAAAATCATCAACCGAGGCAGCCCAGTATCTTGGCAATATCAGGTGGGCAATGGGGATGACAAAATTAAGCAAAGGGGCCTGTCTACCAGAGGCATCGAATCTTCATTTTCCAACCATCTGTAGGCCCCTACTTGTACCCCTAAAGAGGATACAGTCGGTCTTATACATACACCAAGAAGACAAGATTCGATAGAGTCTCATCGTACCATTCATTGCATTCTTCAGTAGGTATGATCTCTCCATCCAGGTAGAAATTCTCGCCGAGTCTGCAACCTGCAATGATCGTTTCAACCAAGGAATAAAAATAAGGTTCACAGAAACACAGTCATGTGAAATAGTCTTTTTGGTTTCTTTTGGTTTTTTTATATAAACTGTTAATCCTCACAATCAGCCCATTCAGATTTCATGCGTTAATTTTCAAAAACAGTCAATCTCTACATGTCTAACAATTTTACCATTATTGTTATGTTATAATAATCAGTGTGTATGAGGAAAGAATTTAAAAGAACTAAGGACATGCACATCTCAAATGTACTAAAAAACGCCAGCTGCTCAAACGAGCAGCCATGTAATGTGCAATGTTTCAACAAGCTACCGTACATTCTATCGACCTCTAGTGGGCGCCCTACTTGAATATTGTTTCATGGTCAAGTCTGCGAGGGGTCGATAACGGTCAGTCTTGTTTGTCTTTTCACAAATCAACAATTGCAGATTACAATTTGAACTAAAAGCTGCATACTTCCATGGATGGGAAATCTTTTCTGCAACAAACTCAAACTGGGCGTACCCCTGAGAATAATGTTGCCGGCGTGGCATCAAGAGTCATGAATAAAATTGTATACCACTTTGCAGGAATGACAACAGTTATGGGGAACAAAGCATTGGGACCTGGAATGTTCCTTGTTATAAGCAATGATTTTCATGAACTCACCGTTATTCTGAGGTATTTGGTCTGTCGTGGTGGTCATGCAGACATGACCGCAGCCATTACTGCAGCATTTCTGATTCTCTTTACAGTCCTCGTCTGAGCTACATTCCTCGGAGCAAACTCCCATCGAAGAGGCCGGTGGTGCAGGGCAGTACCCTGGTTTAGGTTCAGACGGGACCTTCGTGCTAGGATCTTTACAGACATGACCGCAGCCATTGCTGCAACATTTCTGATCCCCATTGCAGTCCTCGTCTGAGCTACATTTCTCGGAGCAAACTCCCATCGTAGAAGCCGGAGGTGCAGGGCAGTACCCTGGTTTAGGTTCAGACGGGACCTTCGTGCTAGGATCTTTACAGACATGACCGCAGCCATTACTGCAACATTTCTGATCCCCATTGCAATCCTCGTCTGAGCTACATTCCTCGGAGCAAGCTCCCATCGTAGAGGAAGGTGGTACGGGGCAGTACCCTGGTTTAGGTTCAGACGGGGCCTTCATGGTAGGATCTTTACAGACATGACCGCAGCCATTACTGCAACATTTCTGATCCCCATTGCAATCCTCGTCTGAGCTACATTCCTCGGAGCAAGCTCCCATCGTAGAGGAAGGTGGTACGGGGCAGTACCCTGGTTTAGGTTCAGACGGGGCCTTCATGGTAGGATCTTTACACACATGACCGCAGCCATTACTGCAACATTTCTGATCCCCATTGCAATCCTCGTCTGAGCTACATTCCTCGGAGCAGACACCCATGCTACCTTCAGCAATCTCAGGACAGCTACCATCGTGGACTTGTGGACCCTCGGTGGCGTCTGCCTGTTGATCTGTTTCCGTACAAGCGTGGCCACACCCGTTGCTGCAGCACTTTTGATTGCCCTGACAGTCTCCATCCCCGCTGCACTCTTCAGAGCAGACGCCCACCGAGTCCGTACGGTTGTCGACCTCGGGGCATCTACCGGGTTTGGGCGTCGGCTCCAGGGGTCTGGTGCAACTGTGACCACATCCGTTGCTGCAGCATACCTGCCCTGTCTCGCACTGGCTGTCCGAGGTGCATTCTTCCACGCATGGGCCAACTGACTCCCTCTCAAGTGGTGGACACTTTGGACTGATCGCTGGTGGACGTGTGGCGTTCACACAGGCATGGCCGCAGCCGTTGGAGCAGCAAGCCTGGTGGTTCTCACAGTCAGCATCAGATGAGCATTGCTCCTCACAATTCCCTACAGAACCACTGTCCAACACTGGGCAACCGTCTCTGCCGGCCACAAGACCTATTTGAAAATGGAAAACGCATCAGTAATACCACCATGAATATTGAATTCCCTACACTACATGTAGTTTTTATGAACAGATTCTGTGTACGATATTAGGCTTCAAGGCTTTAGCCAGTGGCATGAGTCCTTAGTGGTGGAGGGGGTGATGGGGGAGGGGTGATGATATGAATCAACCAACTCGATTGTCAAGAAAGTAAACATTGTTCACAACCTTTTAGGCTTATTCCAAAGACGAATGAATGTACATGTAATAACAGACTGTATATTGACGGTGTTTGCCCAATTGTGATCCACATATCGTACGCCACATTACATGGGTCGATTTCACGAAGCCTTACGATAGGTCGCAACTCGAGTTACGAAGGATAACCCATCGTATCCTCCGACTTCTAGGTGGGGCTGCAAATGCAGCAGAATTGCTGCGATTTACGATGGGTTTGGTGAAATCGACACCATCATGACTGCCCATTACAAACTATGCAAACATTTTCATGCTTGGCTAAGGTTGTAAGAGGACAAAACAAAATATGTTAGTTTAAAAACAACGTGATGCCGAGGATAGTATGGGGGATAATCCTATGGGTCGATCCTTCCCTGGTCAGAAATTGGGGGATATCCCCACCCACCCCCTTGATTGGCTTGAGTCAATAGTTTACTAGTTTAGCCTAACTGGACAGCGAAAAAGAAGTTGAGAATTTGGGATTTTGGTTGTGATTCTTATAGTACAACCGTTTCGTGTCTGATGATCTGGCGAATTGATTGATTTCATTTAACACTGGAGCCAATTTCATAGAGCTGCTTAAGCAAAACAATTGCTTAAGCATAAAACGTCTTCCTTGATCAAGCAGGATTACCAACCAACTGTTTACTGCTTGTGACTTGTATCATCGGCCACTCTTTGCTGAACATAACATTCACATGAAGTTTTGGCTGGCATATTGATTTGATTTGATACCAAGGTTTTTGGCGCTTAAGCACTGTTTGGTGCTTAAGTAGCTCTATGAAATTGGCCACTGATCAGTATAGCCAATAATAGTAATGAGCCCTATAAGTAGGGCATGGGTCTACCTGTTGTTAGTACATGTAATTGCAACTACTGAGCATGCAGTTATTCATGGGAATCTGTTGTTTATTACAATATGTGAATTTACCATTGTTGACTCATTATACCGAGAAAACGAGAGCAGTGGCCAATTTCATAGAGCTGCTTAAGCACCAAAATTTGCACAAGTACCAAAAACCTTGGTAAATAAAATCAGCATGTCAGACAAAACTCCTTGTGAATCTTATGCTCAGCAAACAATGGCCGAATACAAGTCAAAAGCAATAAACACTACATGAAAATGTGCATGGCAATCCTGTTTGATCAAGGAAGACTTTTCATGTTTAAGCAAATGTTGTGCTTAAGCAGCAGGCTACGAAATTGGCCCCTGACTATAGTCTGCCATTAAACCCATAGGCCCAATGGCTGAACTTACCAAAACACGTCACTGCAAGTACACCAACTAAACAAATCCGCATGCACACCTTCATGATTATTGTCGTGTTCGAAGAAATTCTACCAAATTGAATATGTCCTGCTCAACTGCCAAACAAGATAGATCCCGAGGCGACACCAGCAGCGTCAAATTGAAGATCCCACTGGCCCTATCTTTGTATCTTAACCAGAATGTATCTTTGTATCTTGACCCGATGATAACATGGACGACATAACATATGTTCATGCGTTCACAATATTCTTCACTGCATACACATATCCCAACAACAGCATCAGCTAGCTGTTAGACCTCTATATCCAGTCTTTCCATTTTTAGTCCAATGGTTATGAAGCTTGTTGACACGGTACAGGACTACCAGCAACAAAAAATCCAATTATGACAACATTTTCACGCGGCCGTCAAAAGGAGGATCGTCACGTTGCCATTAAGTGTGTTAGAGATGCAAAGCAATACTGCGTAGTTGAGGCATGCTGTATAATGATGATAAGCAGCGTCGTGGTGCTGGTATGTTTTATTTACTGAACGTGCAATGCCAAAAAGGTTATTTGTCAACATGAAGATTATCTATAATTAAAATTTGACGTCGTGACGCATTAACCAGCGAGGCATTACCACAAGTTAGAACATGTTTAATACGGTAAATTTAGTCCAAGTGCGATTCTAAACAAAGCTTGTTTATACTGCTTGACAATCAGTTTTAAAAAAAATGTCACAAGTCATCCTTTCTCACATGACGACGAAAGTTAAGTTGACTTAATTGACTGACACCACGCAAAGTTTATGACGTCATTTGTTTATTTCGCTTTGCGATTTCATGTGTTGGCCAATCACAATGTGCGGAATCTGTCAACACTTTGCACAAGCCCATTTTGGTCGAAAACGTTCCGTATATCGTGATTGGCCAACGTATTGCAAACTCTTGGTGGCGCACTATTTGGAATCATTCAGTGCGTAATCTTTTACTACGGGCTTTTACGAAACCTGGCTTGAGGCTAGGCTTGGTACTTATTTTTCTATCGCCATTTGAGGCCCACAAACGAAAGGAAGGATTGGGCCACATGACGAAGCCAAAGAAAGGCTCCAGCTTCGCCATGTATCTCAAGCCCTTCATTTCCTTTAGGACACAAAATGGCAGTAGCAAAATAAATCTCAAGCCTAGACTCAAGCATTATTTTGTAAAGGCCCTTAGATGGGAAAAGCCATACATAAACGCTTCCTATTGGCTGTGTTTTCTTAGTACAGTGTATGATAGGGATTTAAAGTTTTGCATGGTGGAGAGACTAGAATTGAGTAAGTCTTGCGGAGACACCATGTATGACTCGTCTTCTTGGAATGTGTGGTCTTGAGAAGGACCGATGAGAGTAAGTTCTCGACGTTTCGACCAGTGTGCTCTGGCCGTCTTCAGGATAGAGAGAGAGTGCAAGACTGTGCAGATGCGCTGGTTAATGTCCCATGCTGCTCATTCAAGTGTGGATTGTGTGGATCTTGGTGGTGATTGGATGGGTCGGTGGAGCGTGGAGCTATGGTGTGCAGAAGTGAGCAGCATCATGACTTGTGGAACTTTAATTTGCTTGCTCATCCTGCCATTATCGGGCAGCGGTTAATATTGGGGATTAACCAGCTCTTTGATGATATATCAGCCTCAATTTTTAGGGCCTTGAGAAATGAATGTGGATCAACTATGCCTATATGTTCGTCATCATACATGTATACATGAGGCTTGAGCCAGCTAGACGATCATCCCCCAGGTCTGAGGACCTGTGCCTATGCCATACAAAGCTGGTACATCAATATCATGATGAAGCAATAAGAGACTTTGCATGGTGGGGGCTTTTTGGGTGTCATGAAAATGGAGGTTTTGATGGAATGGTTATTTCACAAAGTGTAAGCATGATTTCCGACGGTGTCCCTGTAACATCAGTGAACACGCTCCCAATTATCCTCCAATTTACTAGGACTTCTAAATTACCATGTATCTCCCTGTTCAAGGAGCAGATTGACTTCATTCTTGAAGAACATGCACCATCAAAGTGGGGCATAAGTTCAGTGCACTTTCAGTGATGAAACAGGGGTAGTCAGAAATCATGCCCCGACTTAATTGGTAGAATGACCTAGAAACCCAGAGGTGTTGACGATGTTCCAGTCAGTGATATACCATCAGGGAAGTAACTTCACGACCCTGGGCACTGCATGGGAAATGCCTAATTCTAACTTACCAAACTATCCAATATACATGTTAAGTTTCTCTCAAAGATGCGGCCCTCAGGAAGGAAAAATTGCCTTGCCTTTTCAAGTTGCTGGTCTGCTCTGCGCCATGTTGGACTCTGAAGATAACACATTCTCCTTGAAATGTACTGCCTAGCAAAGTCAGGCTGACCCTTCAGATTCCCTCAAAACTCCATCATTTTATACCCTATTTTACCCTTTAACATCACAGGGAGCACCAAGGGGCACCAATGTCTGGGTAGTTACCACAATGACGAGAAGAATACACAAATATAAATGACATTTTCAAACTTGGAAACCACCATGGAAATATCTTTGCTTTATTCAGTTTCATAACTATCCACTTCGTGCGAGACATAATTTTTATCCATTTAAAATAATTTATTGCAACATAACAAAATTCTACTTAGAAAATTCCATTAAGTTTCAGATGTTTGAGTATGTTGTAAATTTCAAATGAAGTTTTCAAAGTTTTTTCTAAGTGTCCAACTGCACAAAAGTAGGAGCGTTTCAAATTAACTATTAAAAAAATTATCAGATAGCCACAAGGCAAACTTGACTATTTAATTTTAAGGCATTGAAAAATGAACAATGAAAACATGAATGGAGCTCGATTCGAACCAGCGACCTCCTGAATACCGTACCGGCGGCACAGTTGGTGAGAACGCCAGTGCCATATTCCGGAGGTCGAATCCCGCTCCAGTAAATTTGTCTTTGTTCATTGTTCAATCATTTTGTTTTAATTGGCAGATTGGTTGATACTAAATCTTTCAGATAAAAAGGATTTGAAAGCAAGGTTTATTTCTCGAATAAAAATTTGCAAATGAAAGCAGTGATCCAATGTAGCTTTAAAGGTAATATCATACTTTGGTTTTTATCAAAGGAATAAAGATTCATGGGCAAAAATATCAAGACAGATACAGTAAAAGTCATCTGTGAAAATTCCAGTCCCATACGGTGCCCACTTTTTGAGAAAACAGTGAAAAACAGCCACAGTATTTCTTAAGTCCATTCTCTTTTATTTTTGATCTTTCAAAAGATACAAAAGATACAAAAGATTTTCGGTTGTTGTTTTACTAATTTCTGGATAAATACACCATTTCAGGCGGAAATAATGTAATGGTATGTTTCTATCAGCACCATCTTCATATCCTGCAAGTTATACGTATATAAGTAAATCTGTGAAAATGTCTGTTTTGGTTTCTTACCAAAGTATGATTCTACCTTTAGTGCGGTCAATTGCAGGTTCAGGTGACTGAGTACAGTCATTATGAAAGATGACAAAGCTGGTGCACACATGCATGGCTGTATGTTAGGGCAGTCTCAGTAAGACTTGTTTAGATTTGTCTTAAAGATAAAGATTGATCAGGAAGGCACAAGAAGTGTAGAGAATTTCCCGCATTACTAAAACACAAAATTGTTTCCAACATTTCATTTTATGTTCTTGTGAACCTCTTGCAGCATCCTGATCAACGTTAAGTAAGAATTTTCTCTTGCTGTACCCTTTTATGTTTACTTCCATGAAATAAGTATCTCGAAATCATGTATTGTCTTGAAAATATTGGAAAATGATCAAAAATCAGCTTTGATAAGGAATTTTTATATTCATGGAAGCAGACATAAATGGCAACAACATGATAAAATATGTATCGATGAAGTACGCGTGCAGATTACGAAGGGACGATACTATTTAACGAGTGTTGCACCTCAGCCCTGAGCAAGTTGATGAAACCTGGAACGAAAAAGAGAAGTAATCAGCAAATTGCAAAGTAAATGAATGACTTGCCTACTCTGATGTATTACTAGCAAATGTTGTGACCAACTTAACATTTCTCCAAGTCAAATAAAGTTAAAATGATTGGTGACTAGAACCTGATTCTAGTCAAATGTCACCAACTCGAGTCAATAACACAGATAACTAGAAAATAAAAGTCCTTTTGAATCACGGCCGAGCAAAAGACATTTTGTTTTCCTCAGAATTTTTTTTTCTCAAAATAATCAAGTCATCATGCTAGTAATACATCAATGGACATACAAGCAGACAGCAAAAAGACAGACCAACATACAGACAGCTAGATGCACTGTGTGCTTTGGAAATACTCTGGGGTGTAAAAATAGTTGTTAACGATATAAACTTGGTGAGTTATCAAGTAAATTTACTTCGGACCCAGAAATATTGCCAAAGCATTGGACAGCACATCCATAAAATGGACAAAATAGGATAGAAAGTGTCACTCTTTACCTCTTAAAGCAGAAATTATGCAAGCGTGATGAATCAATCATTCATCCGGGCATTTCATGCTGCAAGCGCGTCCACTGCAATCCCTGTAGAAATCAAATAGAAAGAATCGATATTAAGCACCAACAAACACATCCTGATACTAATCCTGAAACCGAACACTGCTCAAACTACTCAGGATATCTTAGAAAACATAAGACTCTAACAAGCTCAGTGCAACAATGAATGCAGACCCAATGTCACCTACTTTTCATGAAAACATTTTCTTAGTTACAAGTCTGGCAGATTTTGCGTTTGTTTTGCAGTTGTTCAACATTATTCTAAAGGATACCTAGTACCTACCTGAGGAATTAGTCATGGGAAGCTCAGCTAGCAGGGCCATCAATCAGTGCAAACATCAGTACTCAGTCCTTTCTGCTTCCAGTTCCTCAACATCCTCCAAGATAGGTCTCTGGCTGCCCATTCTCACCCAGCATCTTGCATCCAGTTTTAACAGCAGGTTGAACGATAATTAACAGGTAACTGCAAAGAGAGAAAATAACGAAATTCGACCTAGCCAGGCTAGATGAGGTTAGTAAGGTACTCAAAAGAATCACAAAGAACTAGTAAATTCAGAAACATTTCACACAAAGCCAAAAGCATACATTTTTACATACCATGCACCTATACTTGGCAATAGAAAAGGAGAAAAGAAAGTTTGTGATTATTTTTCAATATGCTAATATTTGATAAGATTCACGTTAATACAGTAAAGACATACAAGAGAAGAAATATTATTGGATACCTTTTACAACTCAATTGAAATATGACACAAAGATAGGAGAGAAACAAAGGTTACCACATGTTCATTATGCAAAACAGTTTGATAAAAATCAACAATTGGCTCAACAATTTATATGGCACTGATTGGGAGAAACAAAAGTTTAGCACATGTTCATTATGCAAGAGTTTTATAAAGTTTATATAAATTATATACAAGGGAAAAGGTTACATGCTCAACAATTAATATGACACATGGGAGAAAATAACGTTAGTACATGTTCATTATACAAAACAAATTGATACAATTCTACAATAAACAAACAGGTAAAGGGAAAAGAAAGTTATGATTAGTACATGTTCATTTCGCATAACAATTATGAAACTGCACCGTAATGCAACATGCATGTAAAAGAAGGAAAAGTTATGGAACAATGTCAACAATTGATAAATGGAACAACGAGTGTAGAAAAAAAATTAAGTTAGTACATTATGCAAAACAGTGGTCTAAAAATTAGCAAATTGTCATTTATAGAAATGATTTTTGTTCAGAAAAGGATTTATTTGTAAAAAGGGGGAAAGATGGCACAAACAGTGGAGAGAAAATGAAGTTAGTACATGTTCGTTATGTAAAACAGTTTTGATAAAATTGTAAATAATATACTGTAACAAACAAACAAGGGTAGAAAAGGTTATTTGGATAGTTTTTACAAGCTCAACCATTGAAATATGGGAGAAGTGGAGAGAAAATAAAGTTAGTACATTTTGACAATTAAGAACATTTTTATATGGGACAAGGAGAAGAGAGAAAAAGTCAGTACATATTTATTATGCAATTAAAACGGTTATGAAATTCAATAAGCTTATAGAGTAACACACTAATAATGGAAGAAAAATTATGGAATAGTTTCTGCAAATTCAATCAAAATATGATACAAAAAGTAGGAGAGAAAAAAGAGTTAGCATGTTTTCATTGTTCAAAGTTTTTTTTAAAATTCTATAGTGTATACGGTAATAAACAAACATGTGAAGGGACGAAAGGTTAATAATGTCTACAAGCTCAACATTTGAAACATGGCATAAAGATGGGATAGAAAGGGTTATGGCATATTATGTTCATTATGAAAAACAGTATATAGTAATGAACCTGAAGAAAGGTTATTAAAATAAAATCTACAAGCTCAACCAATTTACATGAATACAAAAAGGGGAGAGATAAGAAACAAAGTTAATACTACATTACAATTGCATAATGCAAAGCAGTTTCATCAATTTTGATAAATTATATAAACCTATGCAGTAATAGAACATATAGGGCCTACATGTAAAGGGGAGTTTGGTTATTCATGTCTACAAGCTCATCCAATGGGAGACTTTTGGAGAGTCGGTCTTGAGTCAACAGCGCACGCGCACCGGCACGCGCAATACACGGGTTTACACCATGGCGGCCATCTTAGATTTTGATCGCAACTTCAAAACGAGGCACTTCCACGCATGTGCACTTTTTGAAGTGTAAGCCCGTCCATTGTCGAAGACAATACACGGGTTTACACTTCGGTGGTTTTGCTCGCGACTTCGAAACGAGGCACTATCACGCATGCGCTTTTTTAGAAGTGTAAACCCGTGTATTGCGCAAGCATGGTTTGCGCGTGCGCTGTTGACTCGAAACTGACTCTCCAAAAGTCTCCCATTGATAAAAAGGTACAAAAAGGGGAGAGATACGAAAGAAAGTTGCATGGTCATTATATACTAATAGTTTGATAAAATTGTACAAGTTAATAGACCAGACATGCAAAGGAAGGAAAAGAGCTGGAATTAGAGTGGAGAAAGAATAAAGTTAGCACATTTTTATTATGCAAAACAAGTGTTTTCATTTTATTTCACATTAAAGAAAATAAAATATTCTGGGAGAAAAAAATGTTAAAGTACATGTCCATTATTAAATCTAAAACATGTTCATACTTTTTTCCTGTTTTTATTTATAGGAGGTCTCCTGTGAAACAAAACAGAACAGAACCGTGTTATTTATTATGGTGTTTCATTCATCTTTCTACTTTTTACTCAGTATACTGGAAAAAGACCCAAATACACACAAAAAAATTGTCATTCATGGTTTATTCTCAATCAATGCACGACTTCACCTATCCATATTGATTATTTCTACTTATTAATTTTTCCTGTAATTGAAAAACAAAACACAATAAGCATGACACATTTTCCTTCATTCGTGGTTTATTAAATACATACTTTTTTTTACTTTCCTCAAATACATCAGTAAACGGATGTTTTGTTTTTAATTCTTCTCTTTGATTGTTCCACCTTCACTTGCAGAGAAGGGCCTCTTAAAAGTCAGTGCTATGCACCGAAGAGGTCATTGTCTCCGTTTTTCCTGCTAAAGATGGAAAAGAAAATGACCGGTTACTTGTTAAGAACTGTTTAACAATCATTTTTCCCTATAGAAAAAAAAATACAAACCATGCAACACAATTTGTTTTCATTTATGGTTTATTCACAACTTTCCTTAAAGGCTTTTTCTTAAAAAAGAAAAAGTTAATCTTGCTCAACTTACAAGAACCACACAAACACCGTTTTTTTAAACATGGTTTAATCACAAGTTTCCACAAATACATTTCTTGGTTTGAATTTCGTATCCTAATATAAAACACGCATATTTCATCCATGGTTTTTTCACTTATTTCTGTACATAGATTTCCTAGTTTTCCCTACTGAAGAAAACACACACAAAAAACATTTTTTCATCCAGGTTTTATTCTCTTTATTTTGTCTTTACATAGCCAATTTCCCCGTCTCACTGCTGAAAAAAAACACGCACAAAAACAAGAATTTTTCAACCATGCATATTTTATTCACATGTCTTCTTATACACTTCCTACTTTTCCCTACTGAAAATAAAACACAAACAAAAACATTTTTCATTCATGTTTTATTCACCTTTTTCCTTAGGCCTACATGCATTTCCTACTTTTTCCCTGCTGAAAAGAAAAAACAAACAAAACACATTGTTCATCCATGTTTTATTCACATTTTCTATACACTTATTTCCTACTTTCCTGGTGAAAAGAAAACACACAAAACATTTTCCTTAATATTTTATACACATCTTTTTGTACACATTTCCTAGTTTTTCCCTGTTAAAAAAAAAACAACGAAGCAAATATTTTTCATCCATGTTTTATTCACATTGTTTCTCCCTGCTGAAAAACCACACACAATATACAAGCCATATTTTGTGTTTATGTTTTATTCACAATGTTTTTCTATTTATGGGGGTCTTCATTTTCTACTACATGTATAAGAAACACACACACATGCACAATTTGTAATGCAGCTTTTATTGTAATGCATTATGGAACAAAATTACAAACACCACTTTTTGCAAAATGATTGTATATTTTATTCACTGTTAGTTCTTACAGCCTATTCTGGGTACATAATTATGGGGCAGGTTTCAATGACTGCAAAACTAAGAGAATCATTTTCATATCATACCGGGTTCAAGAGCGGATAATGCATAAACTCATGTACGACTGTACATAATTTTATGGCACTTTATAGTTAATAAAATTCAACACAAATTTCATTACCATGCATGACTCGCTGTCAAACTTCAAAGAGAGGATCTTTATAAAACAGTTTTTTATCCAATAATGTTTTATAAGCACATTGTCTTCACTCAAATGAAAGAGAAGACAAGGTAACACAAAATAATGAGGTTACTCCTTCATTAAATCCTTCAGCTTCAAGCATCTTATCAAAAAGGTTTACAAAGAAGGGCCCTACACAGGAGGTAACCCCTTCATTACTCCTACAAGCATCTCATCAAAAAGGTTTACAAAGAAGGGCCCTACACAGGAGGTTACCCCTTCATTACTCCTACAAGCATCTCATCAAAAAGGTTTACAAAGAAGGGCCCTACACAGGAGGTTACCCCTTTGTTACTCCTTCAAGCATCTCATCAAAAAGGTTTACAAAGAAGGGCCCTACACAGGAGGTTACCCCTTTGTTACTCCTTCAAGCATCTCATCAAAAACGTTTACAAGGAAGGGCCCTACACAGGAGGTTACCCCTTCATTACTCCTTCAAGCATCTCATCAAAAACGTTTACATGGAAGGGCCCTACACAGGAGGTTACCCCTTCATTACTCCTACAAGCATCTCATCAAAAAGGTTTACAAGGAAGGGCCCTACACAGGAGGTTACCCCTTCATTACTCCTTCAAGCATCTCATCAAAAACGTTTACAAGGAAGGGCCCTACACAGGAGGTTACCCCTTCCTTACTCCTTCAAGTATCTCATCAAAAACGTTTACAAGGAAGGGCCCTACACAGGAGGTTACCCCTTCATTACTCCTTCAGGCATCTCATCAAAAACGTTTACAAGGAAGGGCCCTACACAGGAGGTTACCCCTTCATTACTCCTATAAGCATCTTATCAAAAACGTTTACAAGGAAGGGCCCTACACAGGAGGTTACCCCTTTATTACTCCTTCAAGCATCTTATCAAAAACGTTTATAAGGAAGGGCCCTACACAGGAGGTTACCCCTTCATTACTCCTTCAAGCATCTCATCAAAACAGTTTACAAGGAAGGGCCCTACACAGGAGGTTACCCCTTCATTATTCCTTCAAGCATCTCATCAAAAACGTTTACAAGGAAGGGCCCTACACAGGAGGTTACCCCTTCATTACTCCTATAAGCATCTTATCAAAAACGTTTACAAGGAAGGGCCCTACACAGGAGGTAACCCCTTCATTACTCCTTCAAGCATCTCATCAAAAACGTTAACAATTAAGGAAGGGCCCTACACAGGAGGTTACCCCTTCAAGCATCTTATCAAAAACGTTTACAAGGAAGGGCCCTACACAGGAGGTTACCCTTTTAATACTCCTTCAAGCATCTCATCAAAAAGGTTTACAAGGAAGGGCCCTACACAGGAGGTTACCCCTTCATTACTCCTTCAAGCATCTCATCAAAAACGTTTACAAGGAAGGGCCCTACACAGGAGGTAACCCCTTCATTACTCCTTCAAGCATCTCATCAAAAACGTTAACAATTAAGGAAGGGCCCTACATAGGAGGTTACCCCTTAAAGCATCTTATCAAAAACGTTTACAAGGAAGGGCCCTACACAGGAGGTTACCCTTTCATTACTCCTTCAAGCATCTCATCAAAAAGGTTTACAAGGAAGGGCCCTACACAGGAGGTTACCCCTTTATTACTCCTTCAAGCATCTCATCAAAAAGGTTTACAAGGAAGGGCCCTACACAGGAGGTTACCCCTTCATTACTCCTTCAAGCATCTTATCAAAAACGTTTACAAGGAAGGGCCCTACACAGGAGGTTACCCTTTCATTACTCCTTCAAGCATCTCATCAAAAAGGTTTACAAGGAAGGGCCCTACACAGGAGGTTACCCCTTTATTACTCCTTCAAGCATCTCATCAAAAAGGTTTACAAGGAAGGGCCCTACACAGGAGGTAAACCCCTTCATTACTCCTTCAAGCATCTCATCAAAAACGTTTACAATTAAGGAAGGGCCCTACACAGGAGGTTACCCCTTCATTTACTCCTTCAAGCATCTCATCAAAAACGTTTACAAGGAAGGGCCCTACACAGGAGGTTACCCCTTCATTTACTCCTTCAAGCATCTCATCAAAAACGTTTACAAGGAAGGGCCCTACACAGGAGGTTACCCCTTCATTTACTCCTTCAAGCATCTCATCAAAAACGTTTACAAGGAAGGGCCCTACACAGGAGGTTACCCCTTCATTTACTCCTTCAAGCATCTCATCAAAAACGTTTACAAGGAAGGGCCCTACACAGGAGGTTACCCCTTCATTTACTCCTTCAAGCATCTTATAAAAAACGTTTACAAGGAAGGGCCCTACACAGGAGGTTACCCCTTCATTTACTCCTTCAAGCATCTCATCAAAAACGTTTACAAGGAAGGGCCCTACACAGGAGGTTACCCCTTCATTTACTCCTTCAAGCATCTCATCAAAAACGTTTACAAGGAAGGGCCCTACACAGGAGGTAACCCCTTCATTACTCCTTCAAGCATCTCAAAAAGAATGTTTACAAGGAAGGGCCCTCCACGTGAGGTAACACCTTCAATCACCCTATCAACAAAATCTACACTAACTAGAATTCTCCTAACTTCGATGTAATATTTTTGTTTAAAATGGCCCCCTAGAACGAGGTGTCTTCACACAAAAATGAAATCCTCCCTATAAACTATGCAGTGAATCCGCTCGTTGAAATAAGTTGTCAAATTCAACAACACAGAAATGCCCCTAAATGTTTGCACTAGGGAGTTTACAAACTACAATTATTAATGAGCTATGACCACGCCCAACACTATCTTGCTGATAGCGGCACGCAATTACAATCATGGTATAATGTGCGTGGATGTAACACAGAGTACAAACAAGATGAAGGTTTTCACTCACCTCGGATCATCCAGGATTTGTAAATGACTTACCCCATCTTGCACTTGAGTCTTGAAATCCCAAAATTCGTCATTCAGATCATGCGACAAAAATACGTTCACAATATCCACGCACAATTTAGTTCATCTTGTGCTCGAAGTTTCACTGTGGAAACAGTTCGCAACATCCAAAGCACAATTTAGTTCATCTTGTGCTCGAAGTTTCACTGTGGAAACAGTTCGCAACATCCAAAGCACAATTAAGTTCATTTGTGCTTGAAGTCACACGGTCAAAATGAAGGAAATTCATTTTCCTTCGATCCTCATGGAGCTCAAAAACTTGATATATTTCGCGTATATTATTCATTCCCTGCCCCAAGGGGGTAGCTAGTGGAAACCGTTCCCTGCCCCAAGGGGGGTAACTAGTGGACACCGTTCCCGGCCCCAGGGAGGGGGGGGGGGGTAATAGTGGACACCGTTCCCGGCCCCAAGGGGGGAAACAGAGTGAAAAGTTCCTGTATTTGTTACAAACAGGAGAGTTCGATTCCTCAGTTCGATTATTAGTCATATGCACCGTGAATTCAATCCTCCAGCACGGGGTCCGTCTTGCTTGCTGCCGGGGTCCGTCTTGCTGCCAAGCCGAGCGGTCCGGCTGTGGAATCCTGGCACACTCGGCGACACATGCACATACGTTGAAACAAACCCGGTGACTGGTCGGTTTCCATCCTTCGATTGCCACGCCGCTGTCCCCAAAAAGCACGTGCGATTTTTGGCCGCACCCGGGTAGGGCGGACATCTTCACTGAATGACTTCAGACTGCGGATTGGCAACACGGTGCCTCGGCCAGACCCGGCCCTCGCGGCAGCACGCGGTTAATTAGAGGGGGTTCGTATATGGCGCTCTATGATGGGACGGACCACCTCACCGATATTTCTCCGCGAGGCACACTTTCTCTCACAAAATTCCAAGTTTTTAGAGGAATTTTATTTTAGGTATTGTTTAGAATACGAGTTACACCTTCCCAACTTTACAAGTTGGAAATTAGTTTTCCGAGATTTTGTGCATTTGGGAATATTACATGCATGGTTCTATTTTGCTTGCCAGGCCTGGCAGAAATTAGTACCGGTAATAATGACGTAATCATATATATTGTTAATGTTGGGGTACTTCAATGGACAAGCATGGGGATCACAACAAGATCACCAGACGATTCTAGAAAGTCAATCTGGGCAATTTCAATGGAAAGAGCCTTGCATGCCCATGCTCATTCATGTATATTTGTATTCAATGGCCGGCCGCGGAGAAAAGTATGGACGTTGAAGTGGTTTGAACCGGTTCCACAGGCCGGTTACTTTTGAATAGGCCCAAATAATAGGCATATTTTTAATTGTCTGGCATTGCTTTCACCACGCAAGAGCTTTGGGTGGAGTTAATGAATGCGTCTAGGGGAGATTTGTCTTATAGGGAGTAAACACAATCTTTGAGATAAGCTGAAGATATATGAAGAATTTCGACTCGTGCTATTTTACCGAGAATCTGCCTTATTTACACAGTCTAGGCTAGATGGAATCAAGGGACGGGAAAGCCATTTCTGGAAGTTGCATAACGTGGCAAGCTCGTCTGGTTGACAACAGCAATGACTGTAGTGATTCCGTTTGCCTACTCCTGGCCGAATTTGACGTTAAAAGGGGGTTTTGTTTTCTTTGTATAGTTCCGTTTTTAAAGAAACTACATGTAGCCTATCATACTTTGGTAGCATAAGCCTACCGAAACAGAAATCTAAACAGCTAGATTTACCTATAAATTACAGGGTATAAATAATGGTGATGGTATAGAAACATACCTTTAAAAAAGTCTGCCTGAAATGCTGTATTTATCCAGAAAAGAGTAAAACCGATTGACCTAAAAATAATTTTGATATCTGGAAGATCAAAAATCTTGTGACAAGATTTAAAATACCTTTCGGCGTTTTTAACTGTTTTCTCAAAAAGTGGACACCGTATGGAACTAGGAATTTAACTGATGACTGTTACTGTATCTTCCTTGATATTTTTGCCCATGAATCTGCATTTCTTTCACAAAAGTTAGTTTCATTTAGAAGTTGGTATAGCCTACAGGCAGCTTAACCGCGTCTGTATCAACCATAAAGCAGACTTAAAGCAGAGCGCATAACACTGTAAACAATTTCGGTAACATTTTCGGCAACATGCTGTCCAGCTTTAGGGCAACACACCTGGGCAACACTACTTTAGGCCCTGTGTACACTAGCAACATTTTGGCCAACATGTTACCGAGCTGTTGCTGCGACATCGTTTTGCTCTGAGTACACTGACAACATTTTCAGCTACATGGTACCTAGACAAATTGTTACCGAAAATGTTGACAGTGTACACTCTGCTTAAGCTTTGGAATCTCAAGCATTGAATAACGAATTTATGGAAATCACCTTCTTCTGTTTTACCCCAAAACTCCTCCACTGGCCTGGGGCCTTATTCACAAAGCACCCGCAACGATTTACGGGCACGCAACTTTCCCGCAACCGTCCCGCAAGCAGTTGCGGGTTATTCACAAAACATCCTTAAATCTGCGTGTGCCCGCAAACCACCCGGAAACCCCCAGACCAGGGGCGTAGCTACGGGGGGGGGGGGCCTGGGGGGCACGTGCCCCCCACAAATTCGGCGTGCCCCCCCTCCCCCCCCCCCCCAGGTGCCCCCCACAAAAAATCGTGGGTATAGAAAACAAATAAGCGTTATCTGTAGGGTATGATAGCTATAAAGGAAATAAAAACAACTTAACAGCTTAGGCTGTTCAATAATGATATTTTTTACTTTCAGCAAATGTTCCTGAGTCCTTAAACCCTACAGTGAAGAAATCTGTGCAACATTTCAGTGTAAAATGCAATTTTCTTACGCGCTTACGGTTGCGAACTTCAAAACAGCCCGCCTGCCATTTTGTCTGGTCTGGCTAGTTAGTCTGGTCCCCAGATTGAATTTCTCCCGCTCAAGAGTGTTGGATTAAAAAGAAATAATGAAGTAATAATATAAATAAATGAATAAATTTATCGGAACAATTGCTTCTAAAATAAGGCTCAGATTGCACCCGAAAGAATATCTAGAACCCCTGAGCTTCCAGGGCCCTTAAGCGGGCCCTGGACACCGGCCGCAAGGCCTTCGCGCTTATCCATGATTTTCCAGGGAGCGTGGAAATAAAATACGCCAATTCAATAGCGACGGATGCGTTTCGGGGCGATCAAAGCTTGCTAATTTTGTCTTCCCCCTCTTTTTCAGCTCTTTTGGAGTCTTTCTGTTTCCCTTTTATTTTTATTTTTTTCTTATTTTTTTTTTTTTTCCCTTGAAGAAAAGGTTGCTCCACGCCCGCTGGATCCGCCCCCCCCCCCGCATTTCTCATATTTTGCAAATCTCCAGTTTTCAAAAAATTCCGGGTGCCCCCCCACAAAATTCCAAGGCCCCCCCCAGTGCCCCCCTAATGAAAAAATCCTAGCTACGCCGCTGCCCCAGACGTTCCCGCAATGATCTCGCAACTTCTGTGGATTGACTCCAGGGTCCAAATGAATGGCAAATATACCTTGGTATAGGCACCGTATGTGACTCCTTGTCACGGAAAGAAGACAGCGAATTGGGGTGGAGGTGGGGGCGCGACCGAATTTACCCCACCATCTATACAAAAGTACCCGAGCACTTTCTTTTTGGCTATATGCAGAGTACATTATGTCGTTCTTTTGAATAATCACCATACTTTGGTCACACTGATCGCCTCTCTTTCACTAGTCTTGGTCCAAGACTGTAATGCTTGATAACGGACCCCATCGTGCCACTGCGCCCTCTCGTGATTTCATTTGACCCAGTTGCTCGCATTACAGTCTTGGGAATTTCCTATGAATTGTTTAACTTTTTCTTTATTTTTCCTTCGGATTTCCGGAGGAACCAATCAGCGCCCGCAAAAATCCAGTTGAATCGGTATCTAATGAATATGGATGACCTGTAACGTATGACCTCTGTGTACCATGCTGATGCAGTATCCTACATGACTAGTACTGTATTATGCTTCGGTGTCGATCGTGGGATCGGAATAGTGGTACTGTCACGTCATGGGGCATTCAAATAATGTCTGCGTTGCCTACTGCTTGCTATAGTTGCCATGGTAGTATACTATTCATCGCATAGCCGGACATGCCTGATGCATGAGAGCATTGAACACTGTTAAAATATACACACGAACACGATCTATTTCTATTAAATGGTAAATACAACATGAAAGCTGATGGTATTGAATTAACACACACATTAATTGTGGGTGCGTAATTAACTCTAGCTTTCCACTAACAAGACACTATCGCATGGATTTGAATGTAGTCGCCATGTTGTGTCTGCGATTCAACAAGCACGGAACCATGCAGCCTCAGATAAACCACGCGCGCGCCGAGACAATAGATATCTAGTTTTTTATAAAGTCTATGGCCGAGACTGTCTGGACGCGGACTGTCTCGCGTTTGTTTACATTTCAGCAGCTCCAATTACCGTGACGCGCGCTCCCACGGCCTGCTCGGCATCCTATTTTGCATTTCAACGTAAATCATGAATATTCATAATAAGGTACCTAATTGGCATACAAAGGCCACGCCCCAGTTTATAGGAAATGCCCAAGACTGTAATGCGAGCAACTGGGTCAAATGAAATCACGAGAGGGCGCAGTGGCACGATGGGGTCCGTTATCAAGCATTACAGTCTTGGACCAAGACTACTCTTTCACTTGCGGGTGACCGCAGAATGCGGGTCCGCTAAGGGAACTCTAGGGGTGTTTCGTGAATACCACTAAACAAAAATCTTACGCACCCGTAACTTTCACTTACGGGTCCCCGCAAAGCAATATTTTGCGGGTGCTTTGTGAATAAGGCCCCAACCCTACCATACCTCAGCTCTTCAATATGCCATCACGCTCAACTTAAAGGTTACCAGTAATCAAAGCTCATATGAAGTTAAATACATCTGTATTGTTATAAACTTTAACATGTCTGTCGATTGTTTGCGCCAAAATTGTATTGTACGTAAAAAGAGATATTTTAGACCCATATTCAGCACCCAATTTCGCGACGAAAAACCTTGCTACGTCACCGGAAGAACGCCACGCGGTATTCAAGTCGCAAAACTACCGAACTCCGCGGTTTTGTTCAAATCGAAGAGCAAAATCCTGAATACAATGTGCGCGAGCCAGGATGAGCTACTGTGGTACTTGTTCTGCCGGCGACGTCACACGCATTGTTGTGTGAATTGGTTGCGAAAAGGGGATTTTTTGGGGGGCGGGGTGTACATGTACTTTTTTTGGGGGGGGGGGGTCAAAATTAAGCACTTGCATAAACATTTAAATTTATATGGTCATTGATGCATTAAGCAATTATAGTTCTAAAGCACTTTAATCCCTTTCCAAAATTTGATTACAGGTAACCTTTGAATTGATTGTGCCATAGAATTAAATACCATCTACTAACATTAGTGCCAATGTAATTCCCGCCAGAAAAAGCACTAAACGAATTTTAGTAGACACTGGTTATGTTGAACCATTCAACGCTGCATTTTTGTTCTATTCAGTGACTAGGCCTACATTGAGGCAACTTCTTGATTACATTACAGACATGTTTAAGTCTACTGAAACGTAGATGAAATGGATATCCGAGAGTGTAGTCCTGAGAAATACTATTATTGTTTAAGGTGATATCAATAATTTCAATCTTTCAGATGAAATTCCACTAAATTTTTGCATTGATTATAATCAAATGGCACAGTCCTTGAGATATTTATGCGAACAATCAAATTCTTTATTTTTTGCAAAATCATACTCGAAAGCTGAAAATCTGCTTCCCGTTAAAAAAAAAACTATTCAGTACAAGCATGACACAGTGTTGTGACAAGACAATTCGCTTCATGAATATATTAATTCACTATTATAGAGAAAACTCAACCAATAGCAAGCGTTTATGCTAATGTGACCTTTCCCATCCTGGGAAAAACATTATTACGCCGCACGCGTTGGCAAGACGTTACACTGGTTCCCGTTCCCTCCGAAGTTGTCTCCAGACGTCTACGTCACACGATTCTCATTATTCTTGGGACGGGAACCAGTCAAGGCAAGAGGTATGAACCTGGGCTTATCACGTGACTATAATTATGAACTCGGTATAATTAATAACTCGAACCTTACACCCGGTCTGAGGCATCGCTAATGACTCATTGGGGGCTTCTGTGCCATCAATTCAACAAACTCATCGTAACTTACTATCAATCGCAGGAGCCATTATGATGCATTGCATATGATGCATACGTAGGATACGACATGGGTTATCGTTAAAACTTTAGATACGATCGATCGTAGAGCTTCGACAATGAAATTTACAATGTACTGCAGTCGATTTCACAAAGATTTACGATTCATCTTTTACACGGGTTGTCCCTGTGTTTCCATAATAACTATACATGTAATATTGTGACATCACACATTTACGGTTTTGTTTGCTTAATGGCAATTAAGATTGATATGCATGTTACGATCTGTCTCATAGCCCTTCGTGAAATCGAATTAGGCCCTACCCGGCGCACGCACGCCTATACTGGTGCAGTTCGATCGTCACTATCCAACA
Source organism: Astropecten irregularis (assembly GCA_963971285.1). Classification (NCBI taxonomy): domain Eukaryota; kingdom Metazoa; phylum Echinodermata; class Asteroidea; order Paxillosida; family Astropectinidae; genus Astropecten; species Astropecten irregularis. The sequence continues at coordinate 7,996,562 of OZ020245.1, read as the reverse complement.
AAATCTTGCAATTATTTGATGAGAAATGAAACAAACAGAGTCAAGTACACATAACTGAAATGTCATAATCCTTTTTTTAATGATTATCATTACTCGCACTAGAGGTCCAGATTATCGGCATAAAAGACGTCTGACTTTTTTGAAATAAAATAACAATAAACTTAAAGAAATTCGGTGTACCGTGTGCACACAATAAAACGGTCGAGATAATTAATACAAAAAAAACATCTGAGGTAGAACCAGGAACTATGCATATAAAAAACACACAATTATTTTAATAATTCTTAATGTGAATACATATTTGAAATAGATAATAAACCTTAATCCTTATTCAATACGAATCAATAGTTAACTTAATAGTTAAAACTAGATGTGTTTGTTGACAAACACTGAGCTGTTTCGCGTATGTTTTTATAAATAATATGAAAAACAAACATGAACGCAATTGTCCCAGTACAGAGAAATTGTGGTGTTTTAATTGTCATAAACAACTATAAGGAGCGTCGTCACTCGTCCATTAATATACATATAGATACATGTACATACACACGACCATGAGAAACACAGAAATGGCAGAGTGTACTATAGGCCAGCGCGCAAAGTATGTATGGGTGTGCATGGGCGGTGGAAACAGCAAAATGTCTAGCTCGTCGTACTACGTTTACATGTACACAATTGGCCCACTACTATGGATAGCCATATCAGCGGTCCAAGAATTTGCAAGGCCCGTGTTTTGTGTTATGTTTGACTCTAAATGGCAAAATTAATGATTCAAAAAAATCAATACAAATTCAATCGATGACGTCATCGTGACGTCACTTCACATTAGGGATACTAGTACCATTTCCTACTTACCCACCAAGTTTCATTTCGATCGGATATTCGCTTCTATGTGTTTCCGTGAAAAAATGGCAAAATTAATTATTCAAAAATCAATAAAAAATCAGCCGATGACGTCATCGTGACGTCACTTCAGATTTAGGATACTAGTACCATTCCCTACCTATCCACCAAGTTTCATCACCATCGGATATTCCCTTATATGTGAATCAGAAAATCGGCTTTTTGATGACGTCATCATGACGTCACACCTTTTTGGTATTTTGTGGCATTTTCCTATAGCCTAACAAACATTTTGCAGAAAGAATTTCAAAAATACGATTTGTCGTTCATGAGATATAAAGAAAAGGTCCAAAAATTGAATAATTCATATAAAATCACACGATGACGTCATCAACACGTGACTGCAATTTTTGTCTATAACACGTCCCCATATACTTACATACCAAGTTTGAGCTACATCGGACTTGCCGTTCCGGAGATAAAGAGCCCTAAAATTTGCACTTTTATGATGACGTAATTGTGCACGTGATGACGTCACGATGACGTACATACGCGGGACACTATTCCGGGTGTTGGTCTAACTATGTGCCAAGTATGAAGTTGATCGGAATTGGCATAATGGTAGAAGTGACTTGTAGAAAACCCCTGTGTTATGTCTATGGGAAAAAAGTGGAAAAAGAAAAAAAAAACTAGAGATTCTATGTCTGTCTGCAACAGAGCATAGGGCTTTTCCGCTCCATGTTTTTTTAATTAATTTATGAATCCTTGCAACATTAGATCTAAATATGTATGTGTCACAAAGAAAGACCTTCCCTAACAATCACTTTTGGTGAAAAAAATCATGATCCTAGCTCTTAACACTTTTAAATGAGGAGCTACTTCCTGTTTGACCGGAAGTAGAGGTCACAGAGGTCAAGCAATGTGTCACAAAGAAAGACCTTGCCTGACATTCACTTTTGGTGAAAGAATCATGATCCTAGCTCTTACCACTTTTAAATGAGGAGCTACTTCCTGTTTGACCGGAAGTAGAGGTCACAGAGGTCAAGCAATGTGTCACAAAGAAAGACCTTGCCTGACATTCACTTTTGGTGAAAGAATCATGATCCTAGCTCTTACCACTTTTAAATGAGGAGCTACTTCCTGTTTGACCGGAAGTAGAGGTCACAGAGGTCAAGCAATGTGTCACAAAGAAAGACCTTACCTAACATTGACATTTGGCGAAAGAATCAACTTAATATCTCAAACGGTTGATTTATTGTTGATTTTTAAAGATTTTAATTATTAAATTCAAATCGCTGGTCACATGACACCTGATGACGTCATCATGACGTATTTCGTTCGCATACATCTATGCGGTATGGACTATGCCTATACAAACTTTGAACCAAGTACAATAAAGTTAAACGGCAAAAGTGGCCCGTAGAACGAAACGTGTGCAAAGTCTATGGGCCGTGGGGAAAAAAAGAAGAAGAAGAAGAAAAAAACTAGACATCTATGGCTGTTGCAAACAGCACATAGGGCTTTTCCGCATATGAAATTATAAATAATTGATATATACAAATATAAACTGCTATACGAAGAATTAAAGAGATCCCTTACAGGACAATTGATAAAAGAATCATGATCATACACGTAGCTCTTACCACTTTTACATGAAGAGCTACTTCCTGTTTGACCGGAAGTAGAGGTCACAGAGGTCAAGCAATGTAACACAAATGAAAGACCTTGCCTAACATTGTCTATTGGTGAAAGAATCATGATCATAGCTCTTACCACTTTTAAATGAGGAGCTACTTCCTGTTTGACCGGAAGTAGAGGTCACAGAGGTCAAGCAATGTGTCACAAATGAAAGACCTTGCCTAACATTGTCTATTGGTAAAAGAATCATGATCATAGCTCTTACCACTTTTAAATGAGGAGCTACTTCCTGTTTGACCGGAAGTAGAGGTCACAGAGGTCAAGCAATGTTTCACAAAGAAAGACCCTGCCTAACAATCACTATTGGTGAAAGAATCAACTTAATATCTCAAACCGTTGATTTTTTGTTGATTTTTAAATATTTTGATTATTAAATTTGAATTGCTTGTCACATGACACCTGATGACGTCACAATGACGAAAAGTTTCGGGAGACAACTACCCTATATGGACTTCCTTCAAACCAAGTTTGGTCAAAATCGGCTGTTTAAAAATGACCAAAGTGCCGCACACAAAACCCTATGGTAACTCAAACGACAAGAAGAAGAAGAAGAAGAAGAAGAAAAAAAAAAATCAGAACAAAAACAATACCTTTTCCGATTAAAATCGGAAAAGCCAAAAAATCTTAACAAAAAGAAAGACTTTTCCGCAACTATGCGGAAAAGCCAAAAAAACTAGAGTTTATGGCTGTTTGAAACAGCACATAAGGCTTTTCCGCATATTTTAAATTGAAAATAGATATTTAATATGGTATACAAAGAAAGGGATCCCTCAATGGACAAATGGAAAAAAAACCATGATCCTAGCTCTTACCACTTTCTAATGAGGAGCTACTCCCTGTTTGGCCGGAAGAAGAGGTCGCAGAGGTCAAGCAATAGTGTCACAAAGAAAGACCTTGCCTAATATGGACTTTTGGTTTAATAAAGGATTATCATCCTACCTCTTACCACTTTTAAAGGAGGAGCTACTTCCGGTCTGGCCGGAAGTATAGGTCAGAGAGGTCAAGCAATGTGTTTTACCCAGGGAAAAGACGTACATGTTGTGTATATGGGAATTGATTCAATAATTAACACATCGTATGTTTTATAAATGCAATGGCCATCACCATATCATACAAAACTCTGTTCACAAACAAAACACATGTACGAATCCATGGATCATTGCAGTTTTTTCTTACACAACTCATCTATTAAGATGTTTTTATAAGCTTTCATACGTTTGGTAATGACTCTGAAAATTTATGGCAATAAAAACGTACTTGGTGAGAAGTACAGCTGCTTTGGATAGTATTATGCATATTGAGAAACGTTCAATTCGAAGTACGGCGGTTATGGAAAAATATGTCACTTTTTATCTCCAAAAATTATGAATCTGAGAAGCGTTATGGCCGTAACGCTTCTCAGCTATTGACTTACTGTTATCTGGCGTGAAATAACCGCTCTAGTTTGTCGCCAAAATCTCAAAAACGCTACCACCTTTTGAATTGAAACTTTCACAGGTTAGTTTTATGGTATATATAAACAATTATATTGGTTTGAAACAAACATTAGGCTCAGATTACCAAACGTATGCAGTCCCTTTAAGAGCACCCATGAAATGACATAGTGTTACAATACTCCGCAACCTACGTCGACAGCATTTCGGTTAAGATTGTATGGTTTGTAAATAATATAAAAAAAGACTTACATGCATTGTCTATGGCAATAAACATGTAAGTTGTACATACTGTATACAATGTTTTACACATGTTTGGGGGAATTGAGTAACATCGTACCATTTTAACTATGGCCATTATTTTCAGGTCAATCGGGTAGCGTGAGGAAAAAACAACAACAAGTTGTTGTACGGCATGAACTTGACAGGAGCATGCCGTGGACCGTACATACTTTGACATACAATACTACATGTACACCGATGGACTATTCTGTTCTAGTAAGATTTTGTTTGAAAATGATATAAAAAAAGACGTACGTGCATTGTCTATGAAGGAAAATATAGTTTTAAGCCCATGGCCCCTCGAAAATTGTTCCATCAATCATGCCCTCAAAATCCTTTTGTCAAAAGCATTAGGTCAACTCGCAAACATTGCGTCAACTCGCAAACATTACGTCAACTCGCAAACATTACGTCAACTCGCAAACATTGCGTCAACTCACAAACATTACGTCAATTCGCAAACATTACGTCAACTCGCAAACATTACGTCAACTCGCAAACATTACATCAACTCGCAAACATTGCGTCAACTCGCAAACATTGCGGCAACTCGCAAACATTACGTCAACTCGCAAACATTACGTCAACTCGCAAACATTACGTCAACTCGCAAACATTTTGTAAATAATTCTGAAAATTCAACAGACATACGGATTCGATAATAAACATGTAAGTTTTACATACTGTAAACAATGTTTTACACACATTGAGTCAATCGAGCATCACATCGTAAGTTTTACTATAATAGTTATTTTCATGTCAATCGGGTAGCGTGAGAAAGATTGAAAAATTTATAAAAAATTAAGTGATGAAGTTGTCATGAATTTATATTACAATCGCCAACCTCTATTTCCCAAACCTACGAATTTTCGAGGCGATCGGCCGTTCCTTCAATTGTTTGAAAATGATATAAAATAGACGTACGTGCATTGTCTATGAGGGAAAATATAGTTCAGTTGAGTCAACAGTCAATCGGACATCACGTCCCGACCCAGTGTGCAAGTCAAAGTCGGGCCGCCGGCGGTTCAGCAGCGGCTACTAGCGGCATCGGCACGCCGCCCATCCACCGATTGTTGTCCGCCGGTGCACGGTGGTTGCCATTATGAAACGGCCTTGTAAAAAAGACCACCGTGTACTAACAATGGTCGTCCAGCCGACTGTGGAATAGAATATTTATACAAAATTATATCGAGAACATGAAATCACTCTGATGTTATGACACTAAAGTCTATGCTGGGGAAAGGACGTGACAATATGTCACGTAATTTGTTCATGTGTACAACTGATCATATTGCCACGTACAAAAAAAAATTATGGATCATTGCACTTTTCCATACAACTCTTCCGAAGTACTAAGTTGTACATGTATAGCTAATATTAACGCGACCCATAAAATGATGTACAATACTCCGCAACCTACATCGATAACATTTCGAAATTTAGTGCTGGTATTTAACGATATATTAAAAGTCTAAGTACATGGAAATGTCTATGGCAAGATTATAAACGAAGTTTTGATGGAGTCACGCAATCCGCGGGCATTATTATGAATGTAATACACACACGTACAGTGCAGTGAATAACGTACGTACAGTGCAGTGTACATATGGGGAGAGTTGAGTCATTCTACCATCATATGTTTTGTACATGACCATATTGTCACGTAATCTGTGTACAAAGTTAACGGGCTGTGAGAAATATTAAAAAAATTCATATAAAATCAAGTCATGACGTTATGATGTCGAAAAGTTTCGGGACACAACTACCCTATATGGACTTCCTTCAGACCAAGTTTGGTTAAAATCGGCTGTTTAAAAATGGCCAAAGTGGGGTGCAGAATACCCCTGCGCTTTGTCTATGGGAATTTGGCGACAAGAAGAGGAAGAGGGAAGACTAGAGGTTGTGTCTCTTGAAAACAGAACACATGGCTTTTCCGCATATGATATAAAATATTTCAAAAATTTATACACATCGCGTATTTTGTTTTTGGTTTAAAAGTGACCATGTCTCAATGTTGTTTAACCCATTATAGTCGCATGGTTAATGGATCTAGTCCCTAATTGAAGACACTGTCATTCAGTTGGACATTATACCATGACATCATTATGATGACGTTGGAGGACCTGGGTGCTTTTGAGGATACATCATTATGCAAATGACACAAAATCATTTTGCGAGTACAAAATAGTTAGCGTATACAACATCATTAACAAAAACAACATCATTAGCCAATACAAATTCATTTGTGAATACAAATTCATTTGCAAATAGAAAATCATTGGCGAACACAAAATCATTTGCGAATACAAAATCATTTATTGCCAGTACGTAATTATTTTGTGTATTCATTTGTCGAAGACGATATCATATGCGAATACGGAAAATTATTTTGTATTCGTTAATAATGATCTTCTTCGACTTTCTTGAAGGCGATATCAGATGCGAATAGAAATCATTTGCAAATACTAATTCATATGTGAATACAAAATCATTGTGCGTATTCGCATATCGTCTACGACAAATGATTGCGTGAAGATGACATCTTTTGCGAATTGAAATCAATATCGAATACCAATCATTTGGAGAACATGATTGCATGAAACGTATTTGCCTCCATGTAATGAACTTCAGTATTAAACTGATTGCCACGTATAGAAAAACACGCCTACAAGGTCTAGGGGAAAGGACGTGACATTTACTTGTTCATGTGTAAAACTGTATGATCAAATTGCCACGTACAAAAAGACAAAGTCTATGGATCTTTGCAGTTTTCCTATACAACTCTTTCCAAGTATTATATTAAGTTGTACATGAATTTACTTAACACGACCCATAAAATGACGTACAATACTCCTCAACCTACATTGAAAACATTTAGATTAAGATTTTGGATGCTGGTATACGTACGTGCATTGGCAAGATGAAATACGAGTTGTAAGTCACGACATTGTTTTACACAGGGAAAGATTGACGTAGGTACAGTGTATGAGAATTCCCGAATTCGAGCAACATAATGTTTTGTACATGACCATTAATTTCACGTAAACTGTGTACAAAGTTAGAGACCAGTAAATAGGTTCAAATCAGTCCGCAGAGCTCATTAATTTTTTGTATACCCTCAAAATGTTTCTTTATAAGAACATTTTCTGAACCTTACATGGGAATTCCTGTAGAACACAATTAAACAACTTGGTCACTAGAGTTTGGACTTTTACTTTTAAGTTGTTTGGATGAAATCCGACCCTAAATTCGCTCTACTTTTGCATGCAGTGGAGGGATAATCCAGACAAGCCAAAAATACAAGTTTTCGAACTTTAGAGGGCGTCTTACCATTTCTTTTATACGCAGTCGGAAAATTCGAAAGGCTTGCGGCGTGCATTTTCTGAACAAGTCATGCAACGCAGGGCTCCCCAAATGCCTTGAAATGAAATATTTTTAGGGTATACACAAAATGTATGAGCTGGCGAACAGAATTGGGCCTATATGCAAGACTTGTCCCGGTAATGAAGATGCGCGCATACCGTAAAGTTAGAATTTGCTAGAGATAAAGAAAGCTTACAATTTTCATAAAATCGTAAAAAATTCAATCAAGATGCCGTCGTGTCGCCGTTTCACATTTAGCATCCCGGACACACATACTTAATACCCACTAATTTCCATGACGATCGGACAATGTCTTCATGACGATCGGCCTATCGGCTATTGTGTTACCAAAATCTCATTTTGATGACGTTATGATGACGTCACAGTATTTTGCTCCGAAAATGTTGATCTCTGTTGCACATTTAAGAATTACAAAAAGAATTTTAAAGATTCCATCTTTCGTTCACTAGTTATCGTTAAAATAACTTTAATGACCCAAATATTCAATAAATCATAAGAAATCGGAGGATGACGTCATGATGACGTCATTGCAATTTTTTGATATAACACTTCCCGACTTAGACACGTACCAAGTTTCCACTCAGTCGAACCAAGGGTTCGCTCATAATTGGCATGCGAAGTTTGGCCATTTATGGCACTGTCACGTGACCCATGATGACGTCATGATGACGAAATTGTTCGGCACACATCCGCACTATAGGGACTTTGTTTTGACCAAGTTTGGCTGATATTGGCTGTTTAAAACTAAACAAAGTGGGGTGTAGAAAGTCTGTGCACAAGCCTATGACAGAACAAAAAGAAAAGCTTTTCGCTTCCGCGAAAAAGCCAAAAATACAAGTTTTCGAACGTTGAGGGCGTCTTACCAATTTTCGTTTGCAGTCCGGAGAAGACTTGCCGGCGTGCATTTTCTGAACAAGTCATGCAACGCAGGGCTCCCCAAATGCCTTGAAATGAAATATTTTTAGGGTATACACAAAATGTATGAGCTGGCGAACAGAATTGGGCCTATATGCAAGTCTTGTCCCGGTAATGAAGATGCGCGCATACCGTAAAGTTAGAATTTGCTAGAGATAAAGAAAGCTTACAATTTTCATAAAATCGTAAAAAATTCAATCAAGATGCCGTCGTGTCGCCGTTTCACATTTAGCATCCCGGACACACATACTTAATACCCACTAATTTCCATGACGATCGGACAATGTCTTCATGACGATCGGCCTATCGGCTATTGTGTTACCAAAATCTCATTTTGATGACGTTATGATGACGTCACAGTATTTTGCTCCGAAAATGTTGATCTCTGTTGCACATTTAAGAATTACAAAAAGAATTTTAAAGATTCCATCTTTCGTTCACTAGTTATCGTTAAAATAACTTTAATGACCCAAATATTCAATAAATCATAAGAAATCGGAGGATGACGTCATGATGACGTCATTGCAATTTTTTGATATAACACTTCCCGACTTAGACACGTACCAAGTTTCCACTCAGTCGAACCAAGGGTTCGCTCATAATTGGCATGCGAAGTTTGGCCATTTATGGCACTGTCACGTGACCCATGATGACGTCATGATGACGAAATTGTTCGGCACACATCCGCACTATAGGGACTTTATTTTGACCAAGTTTGGCTGATATTGGCTGTTTAAAACTAAACAAAGTGGGGTGTAGAAAGTCTGTGCACAAGCCTATGACAGAACAAAAAGAAAAGCTTTTCGCTTCCGCGAAAAAGCCAAAAAAAAAAAAAAAACAGAACAAAAACAAAGGCTTTTCGCTTGCGCGAAAAAGCCAAAAAGAAAGAAAAAAACTAGAGGTTGTGTCTGTTGAAAACAGAACACATGGCTTTTCCGCATATTTAAAAGTATCCATATTTCAATGTAGAAAACTAAAAATTTTACCCATTTGTTGCAGGGTTAAGGAAACAAATTGCTTGTCAATAAGAATTGTGTCACAAAGAAAGACCTTGCCTAACATTGACTTTTGGTGGAAGAATCATGATCATAGCTCTTACCACTTTTAGATGAGGAGCTACTTCCTGTTTGACCGGAAGTAGAGGTCACACAGGTCAAGCAATGTGTCACAAATAAAGACCCTGCCTAACATTCACTTTTGGCGAAAGAATCATGATCATAGCCCTTACAACTTTTAAATCAGAAGCTACTACTACTCTTTCCACTTTTAAATGATAAGCCACTTCCTGCTTGACCAGAGGTAGAGGTCACAAAGGTCAAGCAATGTTACACAAAGAAAGACCTTGCCTAACATTGACCTTTGGTGAACGAATCATTGTCAAAGCTCTTAACACTTTTAAATGAAGACCTACTATGATATAAAAATTAATATTTCTCCAATTAAAACACATCACTTATTTTGTTTGATTGAGACAGATGGTTTAAAAGTGACCGTATCTAAATGTAGAAAACTTGAGTTAAACAAATCACTTTTGGAGTTTTGAAGTGTGCCCCTTTAATCTTACGTCACGTGTCTTGGTCACATAAAGTGGTTTTATAAAACTATGTGTGACAGTGTGCCATATAGATACAAACGGGTAAACACTGCTGTCTGACAACAAAGCACCCCTGGCATGGCCTAACGAATAACAGTCATCCGAGCAGACGGTTTTGAATGGCGCCCTCTTTTGATTAAAACAAGCAACTATGTACTTTGTTTTAATAATCAAAAGAAGGCGGCATTCAAAACCGTCTGCTCGGATTACCGATTCATGCATTACTGAAAACGGTCTAAGTAGAATTATTGTTGCGAGTGCGTGGTTGTCTTGTCAAAAACAGCATTTACGCTGTAGGCAACTATGATAAGGAAAAGAAGGAGAACATGGCATATAAAGTAGGCAAACAACCTTTCGCGCGCCTGGCATGAATGGTGTTTAAATCGTATGTTTCATTTTATGACCAATATGTTCACGTACAGAGCTTTGTACATGTCAATGGGCTAGCGTGAGAAAGATTTTAAAAATCATAAAAATTCAAGTGATGACGCCGTCGTGACGTAACTTCATAATTACAATCCGCAACTTCCATTTCCCCAACCTACCAATTTTCGAGGCGATCGGCCGTTCCTACTGTGTGTTATAAAAAGTGCAATTTTTATGACGTCATGATGACGTCACCAATTTTTTTTTGTCTATGCAGTGTTCATCTATGGTGTATGCTTAAGAATTATCAAAAAAAGATTCAAAGATATCTTGTTTTGTTCACTTGATATCGTTAAAGAAACTTTAATAACCCCAAATTTCAATAAATCATACAAAATCAGAGAATGACATCATGATGACGTCATTGCAATTTTTCGATATAACTCTTCCCAACTTAGATACATACCAAGTTTCAACTCAATCAAACTTAGGGTTCGTTCATAATTGATGTCTGAAGTTTGCCCCTTTAAGACACTGTCACGTGACACCTGATGACGTCATGATGACGTCATTGAAATTTTTCGATATAACCCTTCCCGACTTAGATACATACCAAGTTTCAACTCGATCAAACTTAGGGTTCGTTCATAATTGATGTCTGAAGTTTGCCCCTTTAAGACACTGTCACGTGACACATGATGACGTCATGATGACGTCATTGAAATTTTTCGATATAACACTTCCCGACTTAGATACATACAAAGTTTCAACTCAATCAAACTTAGGGTTCGTTCATAATTGATGTCTGAAGTTTGCCCCTTTAAGACACTGTCACGTGACACCTGATGACGTCATGGTTATGAAAAGTTTCGGCACACAACTACCCTATATGGACTTCCTTCAGACCAAGTTTGGTTAAGATCGACTGTTTATAAATTACCAAAGTGGGGTTCAGAAAACCCCCGTGTTAAGTCTATGGGATTTTGGCAGAAGATGAGGAAGAAGAAAAAAAAAAAACAGAACAAAAACAAAGGCTTTTCGCTTCCGCGAAAAAGCCAAAAATAAGAAAAACAAAAGCTGTTCCGCTGCATGCGAAACAGCTAATTATATCAATATACTTTCCATGGCTAACAATATTCGGGAATAATTATGATCGAATGTTTTATATACTTTTAAAACAACAATAATGATCTTATTTCTATACAGAAGCATTGATTAAATATTGATCACATGATTTTGAATTTGGAATATTTATTGCATTATGTTACTCCATCGCCTACGTATAGGCAACAACTTCCTATAATTACGACTTATAATTGACCTCGTTAACAGTGTAAACCAGCAAAGTATCATACGAGGCGGGATAGCAATAAAAAAAAGGGCATGGAGCCTTTCATTTTATTGCATTTTTATGGCCACCCGCATTAAAGGTAGTATCATACTTTGGTTTTTATCAAAGAAATACAGATTCATGGGCATAAATATCAAGGAAGATACAGTAACAGTCATCTGTTAAAATTTCAGTCCCATACGTTGCCCACTTTTTGAGAAAACAGTGAAAACAGTCACATTATTTCTTAAGTCTTTTCTTTTTTATTTTTGATCTTTTAAAAGATCAAAAAGATTTTCGGTCGTTGTTTTACTCATTTCTGGATAAATACACCATTTCAGACGGAAACATTTGAACGGTATGTTTCTACCACCACCATCTTCATACCCTGTAAGTTATACGTAAATCTGTGAACATTTCTGTTTTGGTTTCTTACCAAAGTATGATACTACCTTTAACGATGTCCATTAAATTTCTTGGCAATTCTGAAAACAGTGGCATCACTGGGAATTTCTTTTACATTAAAAAAGTAGAAGAAAAAATAATAATGATAAAATCAAAGAAAAAGCATACTAAATTCCAGGAGACTTTATTGTAAGGGACTGCCTCCTCTTTTACCCCTTATGTCCACCTTTGATCTTGCTTACCCCTCACTTCACTTGGCCCCTTCCCCTAACCACAAGTGTCTTTACCTCTAGTTTCCTCTTTGTTGTTTCTAAACTTTATTGTATGTTTGTGTTTCCCCGGTAACACTGCCCCCTTCGTACTAATCCTTTCATCCATTTTTGCGTAAGTTTACTTCCATGTTCTTGTCCTACCTTTGATCAAGATCCTGCTATAGGATCGAAAGATCAGGCCCTCCTAACTCCAAGCATTTGATATATTTCAGGTCATTATATTTTGGCTGATGAGCAGTTTGCAGCAATTTATTAGTTGCATTATGTTGATACTTCATTGCATAATGGCACATATCAGCATTATAATCTTATTACACGTATAATACAACTATTATACAAACTGCTCGTTATACCAAAATGGCCAGACGTGGGAGGGCTGGGAGTTTTTCTCAAACACGTAGCCCTATTGGATGACAACAAGCTGGTACAACACGTCTTTTGAGGGACTGGTCCCAGGCTGCAAGGATCAGAACGCGGCAGGCCTGTACCGCCCGTCTCATACTTCATGCGTATATTGCGAACAATTTCTTGCGAAAATTGCCTTGCGAATATCCAGTGCTGTGACGTCAGTTTCGTTTCGTATGGACCGAGCTTGTATAGCGTATTCAGGTCCACAGATAATGGGGATGATCATCTAATAGCTGGGTCCTACTTTCATGCACAAATCATACACATACATACATGTACATGACTGTGTATATAACAAAAATGGGGGTGTGTACCTCTAACCCGCTTTCTATGCCCCTATAAACCGACCTATAGTGTGAGAATCCTTAGAATTTTTACCCGAAAGTCGAGACGCATAGCCGGATTGCAGCTTCGTGGGTCAAGATCGCTGTTCTTGTTCCTCGGCAGAGTGGCAAATCTCAAGTGTCTCCGAGGCCATGTTTGTTTTCATTAAGAAGAGCATCACACGAATTACATTCGGTTCTGTAGAGGTGTTGCGCTTCGCTAGTCATCCAACACCCATTCATCTTCTAATGAAATGTGAGGGATATGTTTATTACCTTACAGCTGAAACCAGTTGCCATCTCATGGGCGTAGATCACTGGGGGGGGGGGGGTTAGGGTGTACACCCCAGGTTTTCATGTATTTCTGCACAAACGTATATGGAAGTACGACCCAGCTACACGATCATACCCCCCTCCCCCCCCCCCCCCCCCCAGGTCTGAGGACTTGTATATGTCTACGCCACTGTGCCATCTTGTCTGGCACCATAGTGTTGTGCAATGTGCCCAGGCTATATAGGCACAAGCGTCTTTCTCTTCTTCCTTGTTCAGTGGAACCATAAAAATGCGTTTGAGTCTAAACTTATACTTCCAATTTTAGTATTAGAAACAGTCTTTACCGTTAATCCCCATGATACCAAACATTTTGAAGCTTTCGCTGCATCAAGATCCAAACCTACTGTGTACCGTCAAATCGCTCTACAACCATCGTAAAATATCTGTACTCACCATGAAATGCCTTAGAACAACTAACATCTCCCGACAACAAATATATACCATGTCAAATATACCGTGACTTCTCAAATGAGATTTAGTTCCTTAGTCTTAACTTAAAGGTTAGTTCCTGAGTCTTAACTTAAAGGTAATATCATACTTTGGTTTTTATCAAAGAAATACAGAGTCATGAGGAAACATTTCAAGACAGATACAGTAATTACAGTCATCTGTGCAAATTTCAGTCCCATAAGGTGCCCACTTTTTGAGAAAACAGTGAGAAACAGCCACGGTATTTCTTAAGTCTTTTCTCTCGTATTTTTGATCTTATAAAAGATCAAAAAGATTTTCGGTCGTTGTTTGACTAATTTCTGGATAAATACACCATTTCAGGTGTTTCTACCACCATCATCTTCATACCCTGTAAGTTAAACGTAAATCTGTGAATATTTCTGTTTCTTACCAAAGTATGATACTATACCTTTAATATAGAGGTGAAATAATACAACAATTAAAGTGCACCATGACTCTGTAAATACAAGTGGATGGAGGGCAACATATGTTTGGCCCGTAAAAAAAAAAAAAAATGTTCATTAGTTCTCGTCTTCTTGTTTTCACTGACTATGGTCGTCGCTTTCAATAGCAAGAGCCACCGAGAAAATGACAATAATGAGAACCGTAACGAACAGAAACAGCAACAGCATGACCTTGTCCACCAGCAAGGCAAGCGACTGCCACGATAGAGCGTGCTTCGGCTTGCCCACGTACTCCATGAAGCTGACCACTCTGGAGGGCAAGGGTTGCTCGGGATCGGCGTGGAACAACCTCAGCACGAGGACCGAGGTGAAGATGGATGCACATCCTATGACTACCATGCTGAACATGTACATAGCTGCCATGATGGAGGAAAGATTAAGGGCATGGTGAGCCATGTACAAGACAAAATAATGAACTACATGTATAGGAAATGCGACGCCGTTGTGCATGATTCAGGAACTGGTTCAATTTCCTATAACAATTCTTGACTTCCTAAAGATGTTCTGAATAAAGAACGAAATATAGAATCAAAAATGGCTTCCCTTAGTCTTTTTGGAGTAGGCCTATGTATAATATTGAGTTATTCTTGACTTCCTTATTCGTAAATACCAACTAACTAACCATGCCCTTATTCCTGCACGAATGTTAAGTCTTATACATGTAGAAGGCCTATATCGGTACGTACAACGGAAGATCATTTGCTCAGTCGTTATACAACGGATTTGACAATTAAGCTGCTCGTACGCAAAATGACAGCAATTCCAGGTAGTTTGTTGATAAGTGTAGGTTTGTAGGTTTGTGTTTTTGTTTTATAGGTTTTGTAAGTTTGCCAGTTCAGTTTTGATATACTTACTGAGTAGGGGTGTGTCGTCACCAATTGGAGGCATGCTTCCCCCAATCAGCTCCTGAAACACGACGAAAGCCAACAGGTTGGTCATCCCCAGCGAGATCTTCTCCCCAGAATTGGGTGGCATGCCGAACACCATCAGGGTGTTCATGGCCAGGAGAATCGACGGGATCAGGATGCTGAAGACGTAGGCCAGAGACAATCGCTTGAAGGTCAGGGTGTGAACGACCCGCGTGAAGGGTTGACCGCAGCAGGCGTAGAACACCTCGCCCTGGGTGAGGTTGACCGATATCAGATTCCAAACCCCGTTTTGGCTGAAGATGTACTGATACGAGTCCTCGTCGTCAAAGGACAATAGATTGATGGCCGGTTTGCTGTAGGCCCAGGGCATGAACGTCATGTTACATTGTTGGACGTCAAAGGGAAACTTTTTGACGTAGACTTTGCAGGAGAATTGGAACATTGCGGGTGTATACCAGGTTATGGAGCCATTCGCAAGTACCTCGATTTCAGTCAGCTCAAAGCTTGGAAACTCATAGTTTACACTGAAAAGGCAAACAAATTCAAAATGACAAACAAAGACTTAAATCAGCAGACACAAAAAATGCCTAGAAAGAATCAATTAACATCGAAACCGCTGATGGATGTTACCAGCTTTATAACACCATACCATAGGGAGCGTATGATTATAAAGTCAGGTTTATAGGTGTCAAGTAGAAAATAGCATAAACTTACTTTTCTAATAGGACGAGTCGTGGTGTCCAAATTTCAGAGGGCAAGACGAATGCCACATCCTGCCCGCCAAAGTCGTCAGGGTTCCAGACTAAGAACTCATCGCGCCATGCCTTGAGATTGAAAAAGAGTACATTTTTTTATAAACCAATCTGTGTAAACTTTTGTTACCTGAATGCAGTTCGTTAGTGTATAATATTTTAACATCACCCGAGCACGTGAGGAACAATTTGCACCCTTTTGTAGGTCTACGTCAAGATAATGTAGGTTTGGTCTGTGCGAAGAGAGTTAGGTGTAATTCATACCATTTTTTGCCAAGCATTGATCGTCAGTTGCTGTCTGGGCTCGTCCTGTTGGCAAAACACAAGATCAATTGGCTTTGAAAATCTGCCATTAAAATATTAAGGTTTTTCTTATTCTTTCTCATTGCTCTTTAAGTTCCTATAAAGCACGATTAGCAAGAAGTATCAGGCCTGTATACATTTCAATACCAGTCATACATTATTAACTTAGTCTTTCATCATGCATTCATAATTATTAGCTTGGTAATACTAAATTAACACACAGACATAACATTGGGGAATATAGCACTTACAAAATTTACTATCTGTGCTATCAGAACACGCATTTGGACTTTGATGGAATGGGAAGCGTTCCGCACAGGTCTGGAGACCTTTGACCCGTAGTTGTCAAGAAGATGCTTCAAGATGTCTTTCTCGTGATTCCCATAGGCTTGCGTTGCTGATGAATGAAATAATAAAAAGATATATATATACATGTATCACCAACTACGCCTAAAGAGGCTAGCACCTACATCATTATTAAAGAGTACAATGTAGTTGTGAAGCGACGAAGCGAAAAAAATTAACAAGCGGTTCGCTCACTACCAAAAATAATCGAGCAATTAAATTGATAGAAGAACTGAAGAAACACCGTGAACTCGCACTCTTTCTAGTTGCTCTATATATAGTGACTACTTTCCATCCTCCCTTCCCCCGTTACGCAGAATCACCAATAATAGCTATCACATGCTCCACACCTCAGACCGTCTCGATCCCCAGGGCCATTCCAAGAAAACCTATAGTCTTAGCCTACAGACGTCGATCACCGCAACTTCCTAGACTTGATTGTCAAGGCTAAAGTCCCACCCTTCCCCATCCATGACAAGTGCAGTTATAGAGGTGCGTGGTCTGCCAGGACCACATCCATGAGCCTGATTCATTCACTGAGGCAATGACTCCACACATAGGACCAAAATGAATATTTGCACATCATAATGTAATTTTATTGCAGGGTATGCAATATTCAGTATGTGGGGGAGACATAGAACACCATTAAGAAATGATTCTATGGTCACAGGTCCACAGTCCAAAACTAAGAAACTTGACACCCCAGTGGATCTCCACTTCAAAATGATGATCTTGCAGGGCATCGAATCACTTGTCCACCGTAGTGATATTATTATTATTATTATTATTATTCATGGTTTATTTTTCCACAAGTCTTGCAACCCGAAGGTTGAATTGCACCGTGGTTACATCAGTAAAAATTTACATATATCACTTTAAAAATATAACACACAAAGAAAGTAATTTTAAAAGAAATTTACAAAACACAAACTAAGAAAAGATTTAAATAATGTACACGCAGAACACAAAAATACTAGGTGGACTCATACACACAATATCAAAAAATGCAGGACAATCAACTTAAAAGATAAGATGTCAGTCAGTCATTAAGAGTGGAATTTAACATTCCAGTTAAAAAGGGGATGGGACTATTTTTGAATCTGTTAGTAGCACCATGGTGCTTGTGAAATAAACGAGTTGATCTTAAAGTCATTGCATGACATTTGTTGGATTTAGGGAACCAGTCGTTAAATTTGTTAGATTTATAAGTTTTAAGAATGAATTTAGAGCAAAGATTTAACCTCCTTTCATACAAGCTTTCTAATTTCAAATCAAGAAGGGCTTGTTTATAATTAGCATACCTAGTACCAAGTACAATGCGACAAACACGTTTTTGAGTAAGTTCTAATTTATCAGATTGAGCCAATGTTAATGACGAGTGCCAAACAGGGGCAGCATATTCCATGACAGGGCGAATGTAACCCTTATAAATAATAATTAACTCATCTGTGTTTAATCCGGTTACCTTGAGTTTACGAAGCATGAACAGTTTTTTGTTAACTTTCTTAATGATTTCAGTGATATGGCTGTTCCATTTTAAGTTACTCTGGAGCGTAATTCCAAGTAATTTAACACTGGAGACAATCGGTAATTGCATATTAGAAACATAGTATGAAGTATCCAAAACACTTTTCTTACCAAAATAAATTTGAAAAGCTTTGCATTTAATAGGGTTCAAAGAAAACCCATTACTTTTAGACCATTCATCCAATTGATTAAGATCAGCTTGGAGATTACTTGATTTGTTAATTAATCTAGTTTCCCCTAAGGTGAGGTCATCGACATATTTCCAACATTTATTATGACTGCAATCAAGGGCATTATTTATGCAAGCTAAAAAGATCACTGGACCAAGTTTAGTTCCTTGGGGCACTCCTCCAGACAGGGTTTCCCAATTTGACAAACATCCCTTATAACGAACCCTTTGCTGACGTTCTGTAAGAAAACTTGCTATCCACTTCACAGCAGAAGGAGGTGCCCCAAGTTCAAGAAGGCTGCTAATAGCAACCTTATGATCGATAGTATCAAATGCTTTACTAAAATCGGTGAGAATCAAAGTGCTAATGTTATTGGGATTATTAGCCCCAGAAATTAAATAATGATATATGTCAATAATACAGTGAGTTGTAGAGATGCCTTTACGATTTCCAAATTGCCTAGTATCCAAATTAGAATTAATTGAGTGCATTATCCAATTACATATGAAGCTTTCAGCAACCTTAGCCAGTAAGGGGGTAAGTGAGATTGGTCTCAATTTCTGCAAAGTAGGAGGTTGTGTTTTAGGGACAGGCACTACATTAGCCTGCTTCCACTGCCATGGAACAACACCTTGTCTGAAAGATGAATTCAGAATATCGGTTACAGGTGTGCAAAGTTCGTATGCAAATTCCTTAAGAATTTTAGCTGGTATGTTATCTGGACCCCCGGCTTTGTTAACTGAAATTTTCCTGATTTCTTTATAAGTTTCCCATGGTTGAATTTCTGGAAGGGTAGATGGACTAGGCAAATAAGCTGGAAGGTCCTGTAAACTGATCGGAACCTGGGTCTGAGAAAAGTTAGCGAGACAATCATTTATTTTGTTAGCAATCAATTTAGTGTCATCTGGATCGGTACCCTCAATATTGATGGTTAAATCACCATTCCCTAAATTAGTTAAATTGCGTATTTGTCGATGCCACCCTGCCGGGTCAGTTTTCCTTAACCTGCGAACCCTTCCGGCATAGAATGATTGTTTGGCAGCTAATAGTTGGCGATTAACCTTATTACGGAGGAGACGGTATTTACTTTGATCACCGTTAATGAATGCCTTTTGTCTGCTCAAAATTGTTTTTCTAATGCGATCATTGAACCATGGTTTATCACTACAGAATTTCTTGACAGTTTTAATGGGGAAATATAAATCAATTGATTGGTTAATCGTTTCGTAGAAAACGTCAGCTTTGAGTTGGCAAGACTCAACACTTGTTATTTCATGCCAATTTTGGGCATGTATCCAATGTGCAAAAGCTCGTACGCTTGAGTCGGTCATTGGCCGAACAAATTTTTTACTAAGTTTGTTTGGCACAGAGTATCTACAAGGCTCCCACAATATGCAATTATGGTCACTTTTCCCAATTGGTGGTACAATCAAAGGATTATGATACTGATTACTAAAGTTGGTAATTATCAAATCCAATACGGCATTCTCTCTAGTAGGCTTCGAAACAACTTGTTTAAGGTTATTTCCATTACATATTGGATAAATGTCGAATTGATTAAAATCACCTAAGATAACCAGACCAATATTTGGCCTACTAGTCAATAGATGGTCCATTGTTGAAACAATGTGCTGGTGCACTAAGTCAATGTGAGGTGAGTCTGGTGCAACATACACTGCAAAAATAGCAATCGCGGGGACACTCCTGGGTAGTTTGGAATGATGTACCAAGATCCATTCTCCCTCAATTTGCGGTGGTACAGTTATGTCCTGGATGGGTAGGGACGAGAAATTGTCCTTGACATAGATGAGAACACCGCCCCCTGCTCTCTTAGGTCTACATGCACTGAAGGCGTTGTATCCCGCTATTGCAAACTGTTCGGGTGCAGTACTTGTTGAAATCCAGGATTCCGTTATTACTGCGATATCAATCTGGTTAGTATTGAGAACCATCCCGACTTCGTCTAATTTATTCAGCACTGATCTGGCATTAGTCAACAAAAAGCGTGGTAGGCAAGGGTGCTGCTCCACTCGACCGATGAGCTTGCTAGTCAAAGCAACCAGATTTGCTAACTTTGCCCGCTGTCTGTTGGGATTAAGGTGTTGGATTTCCCCTTTTCTCCTTATATTGTCCGGCTCAGCAGGGAGAATGGATGAATATTCTGTGGACCATCCAACCCCATGGTCTCAACATCCAGGAAGGAAATGACTGAAATAATTTGGTCTCTCATGATCATTCATCTTTGTTTTTCACCCACCCTGCATTATTGTTTACCTTCTTCTCCATCTTCTTTCCTTTTCATCCATGTTCCCCAGCTCCGCGTATATTCACCCCCTTTCTTATTGTATAACTTTGGTCCTGCTTACCCTCATTTGTCCCCTTCCCCTAACCATACTTCCCATAGCCCCTAACCTCTCCGGTCACTCTGACACCCCCCCCCCCCCCCTTCGTTCTGATCCCCTCTCCACGTTTATATTTACTTGCATGTTCTTACTCCCCTTATCATTTGTCCTTCGAGAAAGATCCTGGTATAAGATCACAACTTGAGACAGACCATCCTAACTCCAATCATTTCATATATTTCAGGTTATTATTTTGGCTGATGAGCAGTTTGCAGCAGTTTATTACTTGCATTACATGTATTTTGATACTTCATTGCACATAATGGCACATGAGCCATTATTTAATTATACTCTTAATTATTACTCATAATTTTACTCATAATTATCAACAGTTCAGTGCATGCAGTACTATTATTTTATAAGCTTGGGTGATGCAGAATTAATTTCGCATGAGCCGTGCTTGTCATAATTATAGCACTGCTGGAATTAAGCTCCTTCGCCACCGCCAGGCTTTTCCCCTTGTAGACGACAACCTGTGGATGGCCTCACTATCTCTACTATAAAGTAATATCACCGAACTGAATGACAGAGGGTAAATGACCATGACTATTATGAGTGCATGTTTAGCTTCCATGAGTCGACACCAGTCAACCTCTTTCGCGCCATGTCGCTTGTTTTGTGCAGTATACACCACCGTTCCCATGTCAGGGCTGCCCCATGGACGCTAAACGAACGCACCAAATGATATCTATTCAAGGCGGTTGTTTCTTACTTTCTTGGTTCTGTTTCTGTTTTTGCTTGTAACAGTTACAGGCCTACTACATGTACAATGGTACTACTGCGTCAATACATACCGATTTTTTTCAATCGACCTTAGCAATATATGGCTTGCTATAAAGAATTTTAATTGGCCAGGTAATAATCCCTGCTTTATTTCGGGAATTGCGCCTGGAATTGGCAATATTGTTTCATTTTTGGCTTACAATATGAAACATGGCGTCCTAGGAAACAGTTCGCGGGTGAATGGGTCTTAATCATCGAGTGGAATTAACTATATACATAACTGTCTGATCACAGTCTGCTTCATATCAGGCATTACTCATAATAATACAATTGTACCCATGAGAGAAATGGTAAATGAGGATCGACTCTTGAATACGGTGCATGCATAGCAATTATGTGTATAATTTAGACGAAAGTACAGCAATACTGTTGGTACTTCTGAAGACACCTGGATCAACACGTATAGGCCTACTAGTAAACAAATTATTGCCATATATTATTCAGGTATGGGCTATACGCGGTGCCGGTCAATAGCATTGGTCAGATGCCGCATTAGTTCCAAATGGGCTTATCCATTAGCTATCCTATACGAAGGTCAGGGATATTACATAATTTACGCTCATTTGCTGTTTTTCTTTAAATTCCCGGAATAATCATGCACCATTTTCCTGTAAAGGGCATGTTCTACAGTCTCTCCTGACGACAGGCGGATACGCTCCGAAATGTAATAAGTCAATTGGTTCTCCTCAGAACCACATAAGTAAAACTCACAAAAGAGTTGATATACTATCACCGCAAACAATCTCCAAAATGTACATATACCCTATAATGCCAAAAATTAAAAAAAAATGCGCGGATTGTATACGGTCAAATTTGTAGCCACAAAGCACCCGTTTGATATGAGACGAACCGCATTTTCCATTTCTATATGTATAATTCGCAATGTATAGGCCTCCCAAGGAGCAAACTATGTCATAAATTAATAGCAAAAACGTTGTAGTGTGTATAGGGTCATTGTAATAATATTAATGGTGTATATTAAAAATATTATATAGTGCCGGACCTCCATGGCTAAACGGAAAGTCCTTCTCAGGCTTCACATACGCTCCTTTTATTATTTTTCATCCGATGCAGGACACGCCTTCACAGTCATGTATCACAAATCACACGTAAGATGTGTGTCTTTTCGTGCGGGTGTCGGTATAGATCACCAACCTTGGTAAGTTCAAATACGAGCTACGAGGTGTTAATGCCACGAATGAAACAGTATGTATTACTCTCTAAATGCAAAAGAGTGAAAAATACCACTCGTTCAAAATCGAGTTGACCTTGATATGGCTCTTTAAAAAGAGTGGTTGTTATTTAATACACAGCTCTTTTAGAGTGAATTTCACTCTGGGCCAGAGTGAAAAATCACTCCAAACGATGGATGCAAACACCACTCTAAAAGAGTGGAAGACGGCTCGATAAAGAGTTGTCCTTCATAATGGTTCTTCCGAGAATGGCTTTTCATTCTTTTGCATTTAATAGAGAGTACATAACACCTCTTAAAAATAATTCAGCCGAGGTGCGCCCTTACCACCGATCATCGGAGCGACGTGCACAAAATCAGATATCACCTATACATGTATAACCATATTGTCAACGGTACACTGGTAAACCTTGTCCACAAAAATAATGAAATAAATGAAGAAGATATCATATACCCAACATCCGATGTTGGAGTGATGCTTGAAGCATCACTCCAACATCTACTCCAGTATGCCCATGGAGTAGCACACGTGAACAATTCAGTGAACCTGGTCAGTATTAGGAATCATTCGAGTATATACAGCATACGTTCAGTCTGAAGGGGGTATCTTGAACATTATGTTCATGTTCAAAAAACGACATTTTGACCTTTTTGAGACCTAAAGACCAGAAATTCAATGGGAAAGTTCCCTAGGCCTAGGCCTTTTTTATGTAAAAGACAAACCATTATTCATGGTATAATCATGATGAAAAGTTAGCTTCATGATGTACAGTAATATTGTTGGAAACTATGAATGAAGTGAAAGTCATCTGGCAAAATGACAGCATTGACCAAAATTGTACATTTTTGTCCTCGTCCATTTTCCACCATACACATAGAACCTGCAACGAAAGTGTTTACCTCCCTCCGCAGTCCTTTCTTTAGAAATACAAGAGCACATATATTTCCACAGATTACGGTCGGTTCATGTCAAGTCCAGTTTTAAACCGAGTATCAACTATAAGTCACTGTGAACATTTTCTGTTCTTAGATCCATTTGTGCGCTGTTACATTACTGATAACCTCACATTAAGCAATATCCATGTCCTTCAGACCCACCAACTTTGCATGCAATAAACGCACGCACATTATCATATGCTATCAGCCAATTTCAGACCATCCAGACATCTTCTTTTTTTCACCGTCGCCCAAATCATGCCTATACATTTCTATGTCGGCGACAAAGTCTGACTTTTCAACTGAGTAAACGAGACTGATAACTCACCCGTTGGGTAGCAAGTCAGGATGACCACTAATGACAACGCAAACGTAGCTTTCCGTCTCAAACTCATTGTCGGTATTTCAGTGCAAACGCTTCTATTGTCAATGCAAAAATGGTGCGCGCCCTTGACTTCAAGTAACCAACAAAAATACAACACAGCACTACTTACTATATAGAGGGCGGTATCATGGTGTCAATAACCAAGAGCCGTAAAGAAAGACCATTAATTGTGTCTCGATTTTATTTCTTTCTTTCATTTCTATATATACTTTGGTTTTTATCAAAGAAATACAGATTCATGATGGGCAGAAATATCAAGACAGATACAGTGACAGTCATCTGTGAAAATTTCATTCCCATACGGTGCCCGCTTTTTGAGAAAACAGTGAAAAACAGGCACATTATTTCTTAAGTCTTTTCTCTTTTATTTTTGATCTTTTAAAAAATCCAAAAGATTTTCGGTCGTTGTTTTACTAATTTCTGCATAAATACACCATTTCAGGTGGAAGAATTTTAACGGTTGGTTTCTACCAGCACCATCTCCATACCCTGAAAGTTATAAGTAAATCTGTGAACATGTCTGTTTTTACCTTTAATACAAGGATAACACAACGTTTCAAAGTTGTATATGAGTGCATCATAAATGCATAAATTGAGATTTGAATTCGAAAATATTTATATTCTTGTTTTAAATCTCCGATATTGAAATTCAAATTTCACGGGACACTCACTACATGCACAAACACGCTGCTCAAGTTGATTAGGGATTGCTCACGGTCCAGTGTATGCTGTATACTAATTGACCCCACATCCATCTCATTTTTGCTGGTCTCATGCATACTGGCTGCAACTCATTTAGAGATGTCCACACGAAAAACCCATAAATTGATAGTATATTAGGTTTTTTTTATAACGGGATGTAAAAACGTGTGACAAGTCCTTTGACCGTCCGACCAACCCTCATATTATTAACAGCCTTCAAGCCAGTCCGTGCAAAATGTGGAGTTTTTATTATTTTTGTGTCTCGGATTGGACTCCCAGGGAACCAGAAATGCAAGATACATGACCTCGATCTAACACAATAACTATTCGCGATATAGGTACATGCATGATTTGTTTCATGGGGGAAACCCGTCTGTTTTGTTCTTGTTATAATGGCTGGATCAGATCATTTTGTTATAATAGGAAACATAATGCTACTCTTTTTATTGAGGCCCAGGGGCCAATTTCATAAAACTGTTAAGCACACAAATTTGCTAAGCATGACATTTCTTTGTTAATAAAAACAGGGTTAACAACCAAATTTCCACGTGTTGTGTATCACTTGTGATTGTTCTTTGGCTGTTGTTCGCTGACCATGAAAGTCAAATGGAATTTTCATTGGTGGTTCAGTGTTTTATTGGGCGAAACATTTTTGTGCTAAGCAAATTTTTGTGCTTTACAGTTTTATGAAATTGGCCCCAGACTGCTGGCTATGACGCGAAGAAAATAAACTATAGCGTCATAAATAGTGTACTTTTGCCTTTTTCAATTTGAGGACCACCCAAAGTTGCAGACAAGTTTAATTCTCACCACTGTTATCAGTATACATGTACTTGCAATTGTACATGTACTATAGCCCAAAGACCGTTCATTGCAAATGTAGCCACATAGTACTGTCACCCAGTGACTCGTGCATTTCTATTGATTTGAACCTTTGAGAAATGTATAATAACATCGCTGAGGCATTACAATGACTTCAAATGTCTGCCCTTTCAATTAAACTGAGCCGTATATGTAATATTGAACCCGCGGAATACGATATAGGGTCACGGTTGTACTTGGTTCAGCCTTTGGCAGTCGCTTGTTGTTGGTTTTCCATAAAAAAAAATTAGTGGTTCATGTTGCAGCGCAAGAGCGTCAATCAAACATTAGGTTATTGCCGCCAGCGAGTGTAAGGTGTAGGCCTACCAGTCTGGTCACGTACATTGCCGTCACTATAGGCTCAAATCATCAAGCCTTTGTCGCGTAAATCTTGGCAAGTTCAGTTTCAGTCACGGCAAAGCCAAGTTTGACAAGATGTCGTATTCTGTGCTGTATCTTTCGATGTGCCTGTGCTCCCTAGTCGTGGCGGGGCTCTGTGCGGGTCTGGGGCAACTGGTAACGGCCGCCGTCTGTACCGCGGTGGCATCGGTCATGGGTCTCCTGGCGTATAGTCACATGCGATCCGAGACCAAGTTCCTCCCAGCTGACGGGAAGGCAGTCTTCATCACAGGTAGAATCACAGCATGATCTTTGTTATGTTTAACTTAATTTCCCTTGCATGCAATTTACTAAAAAGTAAGGAATGATCTCTTCTTCTTCTTCTTCCTCCGTGGCTATCTTCTAAGGATGTGATAGCGGATTCGGCCATGCAACTGCAAGGCACCTGGATGCCCTCGGCATGCAAGTATTTGCCGGCTGCCTCTTCCCGGATGGCGACGGTGCCTCTCGTCTTTCAGCCGAGTGTTCAGAGAGGTTGCGCATCATCCCACTGGACGTCACGAAGCAGGAGGACATTGATTCGGCGATGGCTACGGTCAGAGAACTCACCGGGGGAAGAGGTAGGTACAGCTGCTGGGATTCGCCTTGCAAGGGGCCTTTCTCAAAGCTCGGCTCCGGCTCAGACTCCGGCTTCGTCCCGTAATTCACTGCTGAAAATATAGGTTGTGGCTAGTCATTGAAGCTGAAGCTCTGTTTACTTTTTCAAACCAGAGAATCTACTTCCGGAACCGCGGCCAAAAGTCTCTATTTTGATACCCGTGTTTTCTATTAAATAGATTCATGAAATGGAGACGTAGCCGGAGTCTGAGCCGGAGCCGAGCTTTGAAAAAAAGGCCCAAGGTCTCTCTTCGTTATTCGTTGAACTTTCGATTTCATCTTAAGTACAGGTGGACCCGTTACCCGTAGGGTACCTAAGCCTATTCAAAAGCCAGCTTAATTCTTGAACTTTCTTCCTCTGAAATAACTAGGTCTGTGGGGCGTGGTGAATAATGCAG
This sequence comes from Astropecten irregularis, assembly GCA_963971285.1. Taxonomy (NCBI): domain Eukaryota; kingdom Metazoa; phylum Echinodermata; class Asteroidea; order Paxillosida; family Astropectinidae; genus Astropecten; species Astropecten irregularis. Next base: position 7,969,441 of record OZ020245.1, on the reverse strand, counting down.
GAATCTTATTGCCGTCTGAGCTTGAGGTTACGCCCATCGAGACGTTCAGCAGGCATCTAGACGTCAACCTCCTCGGTCAGATACGGGTTGTCAAGGGAGCCCTGCCTCTTTTGAGGAAGAGCAGAGGTCGAATCGTCAGCATCAACAGTACAAATAGTAAGTCTCTACCTTAACAAAAGTTGTATTCTAACAGCGATGATTTTTAGCCCCATGCATAAGAATAACTGCTGCTGTCAGGTCACTCCTATGGCTGCTTGGCCGTTGGGGCAACGGCTGTCCAACCGTCTCCATCCATCTCTGTCTCCTGCCGTTCTCACGTTCTGTCATACTCGTACCGCACTACTGTTTCACATCGTCTGCCCACGTTCTCATTGAACCTCCTCTGCCATTTTCACATTTAACAGAACCACCATACCTCATCATAATGTCCGTGGTTGGGGAATGACAATTCGCAATTTATTATAAAAATCTGTGTTTTATTTCCGTAGTTTCTTTTTTTTTTCGTGCAAGTTGTGACTGAGTGTCATTTTTCACAAACTTAATCTTCTTTATTCGGAGAATGGTACATTGAATTATGCCTCCACGATTTTTTAAAACCTGAAACCTGCCTTTTCTTTGGGGAGGAACTTGTGAAATTCACACAACACTTCTTGTAATAGGTGCACACTGTTGACCTGTGTACACGCTGGGTGGCGTATTCAAATGGCGACATATTGAATTGAAATAAGTATAATGCATTTTCCATACACGTGCACACAGCGAACTAACAAATAAACCCAACACGGGATTATATGACAACATTCCAAACCCATATGGTAACAATAAAATTGCATCTGTGTACACCCTAGGGCAACGCATATTAAAAGGTAGTATCATACTTTGGTATGAAACCAAAACAGAAATGTTCACAGATTTACCTGTAACTTACAGGGTATAAAGATGGTGCTGAAAGAAACATACCGTTAAAAATTTATGTTTCCACCTGAAATGCTGTATATCAAGTAATTAGTAAATATTTTTGATCTTTTAAAGATAAAAAATAACGGTAAAAAGATTAAAGAGATTCCGTGGGTGTTTTTCACTGTTTTCTCAAAAAGTCGGCACCGTATGTGATGTGAATTTAACAGAGGACTTTTACTGTATCTTTCTTGATAATTTTTGCCCATGAATCTGCATTTCTTTGACAAAAAGCAAAGTATGATATTACCTTTAAAGACGGCAATGTACTATAGGTAATTTTTGCATATGGCAAGGTCATTGCTAGTCTGGTTCCCGGACCCCAAAAGCGCCAGACTATTGTCTGTCAAATATAGGGTCCGGTATCGGCTACGTGTACTGGAGGGTCACGTGACCAAAAAGACCAAGTTTTGGTCTTTTACGGAAAAATCCGAATGATTACGAACTCGTTTTCGTTCAACTTCGGATAGTAACGTTGACTTTCGGCTATTTCCGACAGGTCACGCGAGGTCACGTAGTTCAGGAAAAGACACGTCATGTAAATATGTTTCATTCCGGCTACAGTTAGCCCAAATAGAGCATAATTATTGTTCACATACAACAGAGCACTTTTCCTATTATGCACTTTTGAGGAGTTTGTTGTATGTTTTTTTTCCCACCCTTTGATTTCTTATTCTGTCCAGATAAAATTGCATGTGCTTACAAAAGTGCAAAAATGAATGCTTAAATTGATTCTCGGTAAACGCTAAAACTAGCTTCCGCGCCTGCGCAGACATGACAGCTGTGTCATGTTCTATTTTTAACCGTAGCCGATACCTGACCTAAGATTTTTAATAAGAGTCGTCAGGGAATCTTTGGGCAGGGAACCAGACTAGGTCATTGCATGCATGCATGGTAAATGGTTTCTTTGACCTTGGCAAGTTGGCAACCTGATGTAAAACTCTTTTTCTAATCGTCCAAACTTACAGGTTACTACTACACGCTCACGTTGGGAGCCTATGGCATCTCCAAGGCAGCCGCTGAGATGTTCAGCAATGTATTACGACTTGAAACCAGAAAATGGAGGATCAAAGTCGTGACCGTTCACCCAGGAGTGTTCAAAACCGGTGAGGCAATAATATCAATCAAGTTATTACCTTTGGTGGCATTTTGTTCAGAATCTGTTATTGCTGCATGGCGTTCTAAAACTCCGGTTTTCCGTGCGTGATTACACGTATTATGTAGGGGCATAGGTCTTCATGGCCATGAACACACTATACATGTATATTGAAGGGTGTTTTGGGGGCGTTTTTGTGTGGGGTGAGGGACATTCTTTCTTACTAAATAATATAGCTTCGAAAAGTGATAACAAATACTATTCTGTGACAACAGTTCATCGATATCGGTTTCCGAACAGGTTTCGAGAAAATAAAAACTCGTGTCAGTAGGGCCTAACAAAGCAGCAGCCGCCGGATTATATATAACCGGGATGGAAGAAATCGTGGGTATAGGCCTAGAGAGTTTTTAAGTGTAACATGCGGTGTTGGAAGGAATTTTTCAGAACAAAGTTCGAATGTGTAAACTAAAGTAACAGTCGAGTGTCAGAGCATAGCCTACTCTGAAGCATTACTTATACAACGACGTGACGGAGACAGACTCGTTTCAAGACCCGACCTTTTGAGGAGGTCGCGGGGGCTAGACCCTTCCGCGAAAGACCGTCCCCGAATGTTAAGTAGATCTACCATGCATAGAGCTAGGAACAGACCTATTCACCTCTTTAATTGGGCCCGGAGTCAAACCAATATTGAACCACTCAGTTTCAGCATGGAGGAAGGAAATATATAGACCTTCCAACATGGTTTCAGTGCGTTTTCAAGTATTTGGCGCTTAATGGGAAGTTTCGGTCGAGACTGTTTGAAAGTTGTCCCCAGATCAGAGCAGGTCAACTCGTACGCCGATCAAATCGTTCGCAACTCAAATAATTATAAACTAATCCGAGGTGTTTTTTTCGAAGAATACGATTGGCCGTAAAGGCGTTTTTGTATCGGGATTCCTTTTGCGAGATTTCGTTTGAGGGATTGGCATTTTTCAGGATTGTGAAATTGAACTCTTAATTAATAATATTATTAAGTTGATATAGGGCATGATAATTAATTATTTTATTAATTATTTTATTAATTATTTTACATTATTATTATTCCTGGTCATCAGGCCATGATTTTACATTATTTTCTGAAACCATCTCAACTCCCTGGGGAGTCGTCACCATTTTTACCGTGGGATAAAATTTTGCCACGGGATGGACGGTGTTGAAAAATAGTTTTGAAAAAATTGAAAGTTTAAATTGAAGGTTTCCCCGCCTATGCCTAGGCTATAGAGGGCATGCTTATTATATTTTATGCAAACACAGCTGAAAACGTACACTAATTAAGTGACAGGGATTTGAGGTTTACATCTGTTTAGTCATATAACATGGAGGCAGAAATCCTCCGTGATCATAAAGCCAGCCCGCTTTGCTTAAAGTTAAGTACAGGATTGGAGTAACATACCAAAGAAGAAATGTTCACAGATTTATGTATAACTTTCAGGTATGAAGATGGTGCTGGTAGAAACACATACCGTTAAAATATTTCCGCCTGAAATGCTGTATTTATCCAGAAATTTGTCAAACAAAGCCAGAAAACAGCTTTGATCTCGGGTTAAGATCAAAACTATTCTTTGTTTTATAAGAAAAGGTGAGTCGGGTTTTCGCTATTTTCTCGAGCCACTGCCACATCATGTCCGATTGATCAAAGTTTGAGTGCTGTGTTGAAGAGAACAAAGACCTTTTCCTGGACGACTAGTGCAGGAATGATTGTGTGAAAATGTTCGGGGCACGCCCACTCGCCTGGGGCCAATTTCATAGAGCTGCTTAGTGCTTAGCACAAAAATAGCTCCTCAATAAAACAAACCACTATTGGAAATTCCATTTGATATTCATGGTCAGCGAACAACAGCCAAAGACCAATTGCAAGTAATACACAACACACAGAAATTAGGTTGTTAATCCTGGTTTTTTTTACTAAGACAGAAATGTTATGCTTAGCGAATTTGTATGCTAAGCAGGGGCCATTTTCATAAAACTGTTAAGCACAAAAATTTGCTTAGCACAAAAATGTCTCGCCCAATAAAACAAACCACCATTGAAAATTCCATTTGATATTCATGGTCAGCGAACAACAGCCAAAGAACAATCACAAGCGATACACAACATGTGAACATTTGGTTGTTAAACCTGTTTTTATTAAGACAGCAATGTCATACTTAGCAAATTTGTGTGCTTAACAGTTTTATGAAATTGGCCCCAGCTCTATGAAATTGCCTCCAGGATGAACAGACTGATGTATTACACGTATTATGTAGGGGGCTATAGGCCTACATGGCCATGAACACACTAACAAAACCACCAAAGTCCGAGAAATATTTAGTTATATTGGTTCTAGTCAATAATTCAAACCAAATTCTTATACACTGTACCAGGAACTTCAAATACTTAGGCAATTTTTATTCCAACATAATTGTACACCACTGATAAAAAATGAACATAAATTTTTTCTTTGACGAATTGACTCAGTTATATAGGCTGTCAGTTATACAGTTGTCTGTCAGTTGGCTTAAGATCAAGCAGATGAAAACTGAATTGGGGGCCTAATGGTGTTTCTATCCATACCAATTTGTGTGCCCCACCCATAAAGGTAATATCATACTTTGGTTCTTGTCAAAGAAATACAGATTCATGAGCATAAATATCAAGGAAGATACAGTAACAGTCATCTGTGAAAATTTCAGTCCCATACGTTGCCCACTTTTTGAGAAATTTCAACGGTATGTTTCTACCACCACCATCTTCATACCCTGTAAGTTATACGTAAATCTGTGAACATTTCTGTGTTGGTGTCCTACCAAAGTATGATACTACCTTTAAAACATGCCACACAAGGGATAAGCACCATTGGAATTCGCTTAAAAGCAAAGGATTCCTTGAAGAAATAATTGTCTTAAATGTTTTCTCTATATCTCTGAGTCAAGGTCTGCTCATGGGCAGCAACATACGGCGACATCACCAGACCTGTTACGACAAGCTCAGCGCAGAGCTCAAGCAGTACTACACGCCAGAATACTTTGAGAAGTCGTGGCCATTCAACCCAGCCTTCAGTATGCCAAGCGACCTGTCACCGGTGGCGAACACTGTGGCCAGGGGACTGCTGGAGCGGGAGCCCAGTAACTCCTACCGCTGCGGACAGATGGCGGGCATTATGATCAAGGGACAGCAATGGCTGCCAGGGCCTCTGTACGATTACATTGTGTACAACAGTAAACATTTAAATTTGGTACGCGGTTTGATCCCAGAGGTTGATGTGCAGGATAACAATAATTAGCCCCCACATGTCAAGACTCTGGCCATCCAAGTGACTAAGTTGTTAATAGAAATGTATTTTGTTTTTCTTTAATCCTTAAAGGGAAGGTTTTAAGTAGATGAGGGTGCCCACATCTCTTAAAAGTTACTGCAACAAATTGTACATTTCCTTAGAATACTTCAAGTTTTGACATTTCAAAAGTAAGAGTTTCTGATGTACAAAAACTCCTTTCTATTTTAGTCTGTTCATTCATGGAATTAATTTTGGTAGACAGTTTTATTTCTACCTTGTTACATGCTAGGCAACTCAAAATGGAGTCTCACACCATAATGAAATTAATACAACCAAACAACTTTGTCAACAAGAAGCAAAACTATGAAGTTACTCGTACAAGCAATGACTAAAATAAATTGCATTCAATTAAACAATAACACAGTTTTTCAACGTAGGCATTTCAAAGGTATTAAAAGAGAAACAAGGCTGCCTAAAAGTATTCAGACCATCCATGCAAAGGCGTTTTGATAGAAGTGAAGACTTAGCCATGTGTAAATAGAGCATGTAAAATGCCGGGGGGAGTGGGGGGGGCATATAGGTTGATCATACCATAGAGGAAGGAGTGGTGTATCCTTCCTCTATGATCATACCGATTGCGTCTACAAGATGATCACATTGATCAGGAATTTCTCAGTTGCAAACTCAGTAATTACCAAACTGTATCTTCTCTTAAGTGTATACCCTTAGGCTTAGGCCTACTAGATACCACAGCACAAGTATATAAATGTACAGTGCAACACCGCTTTAACAAACATCAACCTTGGCTCCCAATTTTGGTGTGCCGGTACTAAACATGCTGAACATTCTTGTTCAAATTGCTATGAAAGCTATAATGGACAATTTCTGTGAACCATGCTATGTTCGTACTGAATACGTGCATAACAGATTGAAATGTACTTGATTGTGGCCAGTGAAAGTTATGGGCTCTGCAGTTTGACTTTTATGGATCAGTAATTCAATCCAACCACCAAAATGTATAAACAACTGAGACTTTTAATGCTTTGTGGGGGACAAAAAACACAGATAAAAGCTGTCTTTTGGGGCCGGAATGGTGTTATTTCAAGTCAAGCTCCAATTTAATTCATTCCCATTTACAGGCATGCAACTTGGACTTAACAAAAACGGTAGGAAATTACAATCCTCAATAACCATTGCACAGTGTTATTCACATTTCAAAAGCTTAAGAGTGAAGTGAAAAAAGAGGAAAATCAGCTGATCCGAGGAAAACTTGCATGCCTGCATTTACTTTTACAGATATATTTTATATTAGAGTTATCAGTGTTATTAAATCCATATAGATTTTTAAAAATTAAAGCTTTCAACTTCAGACTGAGTATTCTAATTGCCTTCTAACTTCCAAATTGTCAAACCTTCATTTTGTTGTGAGGAGCAGGCAAAAGTTTTTGTTTTTAGTTGCATGGAGGTTTATCAGTCTCCCACTGTGCTGTTGCCTGGAAACTCCCGGTCATCACCTGTGACCTGCCTGACACTGACACTGAGCCGTGTTCTTGTCATGAACTTGGCAAAGTGTTCCCATGTTTGGTGGTTCTGCAGTGCTAGGGCAGTCTCTTCTATCAAGGAGAAGTCTGTGGAGATTCTGTCTGCGGTGAGCTTCAGCGGGCAGACAGAATCATGCTCGTGCCTGTCCGATTTTCCGCCAAGATTTCCTCCGCCGACTAATTTGGTGGTTGTATCTAGAGCAGAGTCGGACTGAGCACTAGCAAGTGATATGCTTTCCTTGGCTTCTCCGGTGTTATTGCTGCCATTTGACGATGTCTTTGGCGCTGAGTTGCAGGCTTGAACTTGACTGTCTGTACTTTCATCACGGTCAGTTCGTATCAGGGAGGCGTCCACCGCATCCAGACAAGGCGGAAGCCAATCTGAATGTGCAGGAGTGAGAATCTTTGGTACGGAATGGTACAGAAGACGGGATTGGCCGCCCAGAACAATGAAGTCACCGCTGTGCAGATACATGGCCAATGGGGATGTTTCTTTCGTCTTTCCTCCGAGTAAGAAGACTGCAGATTGGCCAAGGCTGCATTAGTGGAGAAAAGAAAACAACAAACAAAAACATCAATCTCTCTATTCAACTTCTAGTTTTGAGAAGTCCATTGATTTGGCATTTGACATGTGATAGACTTGAGAGCAAAGAACATCACTAAAGGGCAGTTCCGTAATTATGTCAACCAAATGGTCAAAATTTAAAAATCGTTAAAATACCTTAATTTTAAATCATATTGAAGGTCAAAGCATCTAGTTTCTTCTAATTATATGCGTTTTTATTAAACATTCATGTTTTCTCATTTTTGAGGCTGTAATGACTCAAAATGAGTCAAAATACCAATTTTTTTAGCAAAAAGTACATATTAGATTTTTGTTGCGGATGTACACTCCCAAAACTTCCAAGTTCAATGACCTTGTTCAGAGTCTTCTTTTTATTTCAAACAAATAAAGTTTATATTTTTTGTAAGGTGGTAACTGATTGTCTCTGTTTGATATATGTGTTTACTTTCCACCCCCTATTCAGTATTCAGAAATGATGTCATTTTATCGTTGCGGACGTACAAATTGAATATTTTCACAGTGTACATCCGCAACGTACATCCGCAACAATGAACATTGAGAAATTCTAACCTGAAGGTAAAGGTCGAGGTTAATTTCTCTGCTGGTTTTCTTTAGTTTGGTTCCTCTTCCAAACAAAACTCTATCAGTTTCGATCAAAGGTCTGTACACTTCAGAGCAATTGTGATGAAAACGCAAGCCCCTAAAAAAGTACACTTTCTTTGAATACGTCCGCAACGGGGGTGTTTTTGTGATGTGCTGCGCCAACCGAGAATGGGATTGGAATAAAATGTTCAGGTTTTATACTTCTATCGGAGATACTTAAAATGCAACTGCTCAAAATCCAAAAGCCTCAATAAATTTGAAGTTCTGGGTTCTCAAATTCTCTGAAATGCACGTCTGCAACTACGGAACTACCCTAAATGGAACATTGTCAGCTTATCTCTCTTCCTGATGTTACTCTAAAAGGAGGACAGCGGAATTTTGTTGGCACTTTTTTTTGTTTTTTTCATAGACCTACCAGGCCTAAAATGCTCAAACGAAAGAAACCTGGAACCAATGTCAAACCACTGCTTAGTGGTAAGCCACGATTCTCTGCTTACTGTAGCAGAAAAATTTGCTTAAGCTTAAAATGCACTTCACACTTCCACACGGGTGGTAGTTTGTACCACTCTGTCATAGATTTTAAGGACTCAGTGCTGGAGAGTGAAGCTTACTCTTCCTGAGCTTACTGTTGAGCAATGCTATGAAATGACAGTCAATCGTTGAGCTCAACTTAACCTGCTAAATCACGTCCATGGAGTTGACCCCTGGTCTTCAGTGGTTAGAGGGGACACTGGGCCAACCACAGCTTCATCACCAGGTTCCACAGGGTGTAGACAAGGAACTCACCTGAACGTGATGATGGGAGCCGTCATATCAAACTCAGAGTGATCATTGTGGCCCCCGAGTGTCGAATCAAAGTGGTAGACGCTCACGAAGCCCGCCTCGGCCCTGAAGGTGGGGCAGCCCACCATGGCAGCAACGCAGGCCGAGAACATGGTCAAATCACCCGGGAAGGGGGTGAAGTTGTGCTTGTGGTAGACCATAGCCGCCCAGTCATAGTGGTAGCCCATGGTGACCCAGCGCAGCTGATCCAGCGGACGTTTCTTGCTCTGAGACGGACTGGAAAATAAGGCCAATCTCATTAATATCGATTGAACATACCATGCATATGATAGTACCTTTAAAGGTAGTATCATACTTTGGTAAGAAACCAAAACAGAAATGTTTACAGATTTACGTATAACTTACAGGGTACATGTATGAAGATGGTGCTGGTAGAAACATACCGTTAACATTTTTCTGCCTGAAATGGTGTATTTATCCAGAAATTAGTAAAACAACGACCGGAAATCTTTTTGATCTTTTAAAAGATCAAAAATAAAAGAGAAAAGACTTAATAAGAAATAATGTGGCTGTTTTTCACTGACTTCTCAAAAAGTGGGCACCGTATGGGACTGACATTTTCACAGATGACTGTATCTGTCTTGATATTTTTGTCCATGAATCTGTATTTCTTTGATAAAAACCAAAGAACCATATGATAGTGCCTTTAAGGACAATGTAACACCACAAACATTACTCTTAGGCTACAAGAAATGTTAACACTGGTGTACACCTGCAGCACGCTCACCTGTCTGTAGTCAAGCTGTCATCCCACAGGGTGAGATCTGTCTCTCTGCCGGCCGGATGGCGGTCCAGATTGCAGACATTGGGCTTGTTGGGGTAGTCCTGTAGACATCGCTTGATCCAGTACCTCTGGTAGCCAGGCCGGAAGGGATTCCTGATGTACAGGAAACCTGACAAGACAGAACGAAAGGATCGGCATTCAATGGCAGAACTTCGATATATCACATCGTCATCCACTTTCATACTTGAATAGAGTGCATCATTTCATTCATGCCAGCAGATTGTTTTTCCTTTCTTTTCACATTAATAGAAATTGGAAGGCAAACAAAGGAAAATTTACTGGAGTGGGATTTGAACCCGCACCTGCGGAGCATCGTACTGGTGCTCTTCCAACTCAGCCAGCCCAATGTTTTGGTGGTGTCCCAAATTGTCAACTGTCTTTGTTTGTTTGTTTGATAGTCAGAAGCCATGAAACCACCCACACCCAATACAGGCACCAGGTAGAGCACCGGTACAGTGTTTAAAGGGTCACAGGTTCAAATCCCGCAACAGTAAATTTTTCTTTATGTTCATCTTCCAATGATTTCAATTAATCCAATCAGTTTCCCCCTATGGTTTTTTAATGAAGCGCTAATTTTCCCAAATCCTTAAATTTTAGTATGATTTTGCACAGACCCTAGGGGGCTAGGGTGAAGAACGTGTTTCTGATCGATTCATCTTGTGAATACAGAGTAAGATGCAGAATGTAAATGTATACCTGGGGAGCCTTTGAGCTCAAAGCACTGCCACTTATCCACAGGTTTTAATCCCAGCTTCCAGCATGATGAGGCCAGATACGGATCACATGGTACGTCTAGATGGAATTGGGATGCCTGAACAAAAAGAAAAGAAAACATGAATGTTAATTCAGCAGTTTGTCTTGCAGCAAGGAAGTATGTAATGTTCAACAATCTCTTCATCTATGGTATGCATGTATACAGATCATTTTATTTTTCAATTGCCATGACAAGGCATATAACAAAAAAACTGGCGAGCCAGTTGAGCCTCCATTTGTTCTAAGAATATTGGAAATATGAAGCATTTTTCTTATTTTTATTGTCTTTCCTTTTTTCCCTTTCTTGTAAAAAATACTCATGACCGGACAATAATCTTTGGTACTAGGCCCTAACTTCCTAGTACCAAAGATTATATAGCGCTACGCGCAAGATGGATAACTGACCATAGGGCGCGTGGTAATTGGTATGGAGGTCGCCATTGTCCATACAAATTATACACGAATCGCCATGTTGGTGTGCAAATAGCGAGTAGTTTGTACACGGGACATATGGGAGCTGGGAGATTTATCAAAGAAAAGTGGAGTGTTAGGCAAAATTGTGGCCCGGATTCGATTAAAACCTATTGTTTATTGTAAATAGAAATATTTGCCATTGATGTGAAGCAGCTGAATATGAAAACGGCGATTTTATGTATCGCACACGTCGCTCATATCATCTCCGTACGTGGAGCGCGTGCCCTGGCGCCCATGGCGATTACACGTTAGAGTTCCCCATCTTGCGCGTAGCGCTATATAATCTTTGCAAGTAGTAGGCCTACTAGACAATACGGGTGTTTCACAATTTAGAGCGCCACCAACAAGAGGGCAGCAGGGAGAGGCCGATTTACACGGTGCATGATGGGAAATTTTTTCCCCTATACGTTCAATTGTCTTCGCCATTTAACCCACCGTATTTCTTTCATCCATTGGTATTTCTCAATGTTTTCCAGTTTGGATGTGTGTGCTGTGCATCCGAAAGATTCGCAAAAATAAACCATTGTGATAACACATTAAATAAACGCACAAAATGACCCAAGAATTAGCAATAACGTTGAACGTATAAGTGAAAAAGCTCCAATGTCGACAATTTCCCATCATGCACTGCGTTAATCGGCCTCTCCCTGCTGCCCTCTTGGTGGCGCTCTAAATTGTGAAACGCCCGTATTGAATTTATTTAGTCAATGTCTCTCCAAACTTCCATGAATTTATTTTGTTGACTTTTTCGTTTATTTCATTTTCAGCTTTTAATAGTGCCTCTCTAGCGCCCTCTTGTGGTGGCGCACAAAATATGAATCGCACGTGTAGCATACAGTTATACACTACAGCATGTTGTTGCGTGGCATGGCACATGCAGTCAGTGTACGCATCGTACGCGTGCAAACTGTGACTGTGAGGTCGAAAAATATGTGGCAACAAAAACATGACATTCTCAACACAGTAAGAGACAACAAAACAATGAAAAGTACAAGAAAAAATGGGAAAGAATTACTTGATCGAATTCCGGGATGTCTACGACCTGACTCAAATCCGGGGGAGGTTTCCGGCTCTTGTAATATTTATGCTGAACTCGAAATAAATCCTTCTCGTTGACGACATCGCTAGCATCGGCCATCTTGATTTTCTTCACATTAATCCGAATCGTCCATTAATTAGAAGAGGGGTAGTTTGAAGGATTGATTGTGTTTCATGCGAACGTACGTGTAAATCATTGTATGTTTTTATGTTTATTTGGTAGGAAATGGGAGGCAACATATTGTATGTACTAGCCTATGTTTATATAAAATCTACCCAGAAACGGTTTTTTTAACATAAATGTATTAAAATCAAACCTGTGTTATTAAAAATGTATTTCCTTCTCCCCTTTGAAAAAGTCGATTTGACTTTTGCGTAAAATAATTACAAGAAAGATGGCAGCCAGAGGAGCAGCGAGGAAAGTTCAAGAAATCTTTGTATCACGGCTTCCGTGGACAGCAGGAACGAGTAATTTAATTTGATCTCTTTTATAGTTTTTATTAATAAGACAACGAACTCCTCTTTCTGGTGAAATACTTTGCAATGTGCATGTATCTTTTCTCTAGAGAAGTTGGTTGGATTTCTACCTCCATGGTTGGAGTACGGACGTAATTTCTGAAGTTGAACTACTGAGGGCGTGCTGTTGCCTGTCCATTTAATAAAATTCACATTGTTGTTTTACAAGGTTTTTTTTAATGAGATTAGCAAAGTTATTCCGTTCAGGTTCAATCAGACATTAAACCATGTGACTGTCCATGTCGGCATGTACTGCATCACTGTCTTGATGCATTTGACCAGCACGTTTAGAGAAAAATTGGCCTTAATTAGGACTGATCATTAACCCTAACCCACCTACATACCACAGGCACAGACTCACAGTTTACCACACATGGTTTTTGCTGTGGTTGAGTGTGGTATTCTGGTATCCTGAATACCACAATACACTGTAGTGTGGTTTGTGTGGAAATTAGTTGCGATGATCGTAACCCTAGGTCTGACATGGGGACTGGGACCGGACCTTAGGTCGCAACTATGTGGAAATCAGCTCTGGTCTTGTGTGGTAGGTGCTGAGGGTTAATAGACTTTTTTAAGGAGTAAAGGGCTCCAGTTACTGGATCTATACCTAGAGCTGACACTAGTGACAGCACCTGACTGAAACTGATTGTTTTTGTTCTTTTGATTTATCGTTCTACAGGTGAGCTAAGAGACTACTTTTCTCAGTTCGGCATTGTTCGGACATGCAGACTAAATTATGTAAGTATATACTGCTTATTATGTGTTAACAGTTTCTCACCAATGCTTGTTTAATGAGTGAAAATTATTGACCAAATTTATGAATACAATTTATGAAAACATTATGTATTTTGTTACTGACACAGGACACCAAGACTGGATTCTCCAAGGGTTTTGCCTTTGTGGCATTCAACTCTGAAGAAAGCTTGGAGAGGGTGCTGAAGACAGAACAGCATCAGATCGACGGTCAAAGGGTGAGAGATTCAAATGCCTTGCCTCCACTCCTTCCCCTCTTGTTATATCGGTAATCGAAAATAAAAACTTCCCTGGGACGATATCATCAAAGGCAATTCACTTGAAAATCTAGTGAACCATCTTTTATGTAACTAACAGTACATTGTAGTCACCACACTGTATAAGGTGAACACCCTTCGTGTTCATTGGATAGACTGAAATTCTACCTAAATATCACCAGTAGCCCTGTCAGTCACTGCCCTGGGGCAATTTTCAAAGCCCTACGATCGATCGTAACTCGAGATACGAAGGACAACCCATCGTATCCTTCAACTTTTACGATGAGGCTGCAATGTCGAGTCTTACGGTTGATAGTAAGTTATGATGAGTTTGGTGAAATCAAGCCCTGGTGATAGATCAGATATACGTCATCTAGTCTATTCATATGGATGGCTGCCCTCATTATCAACACTCAAAAGTGCTATCATATCAATTTTTGAATAGAGATTTCAAGTATCAGGTTTGGTACAGTGACTACAGTATTCTCGGAGTAGATACCGGTATGCTTAATTACAGGTAGGGAGTAGATAGTAAAACCAAGTACTGTTCATGATTTGCGGCTACTGATATCATATTCTTGTTATTTCTCCAACCGCCTTACAGATTGCGGTTCAACGAAAGCAAGAGGCATCGTCCTTCAACCGATTACATATCAACGACATTTTCCATACAGACAACGAAGGGGATGCTGTGTGATGATGACTACACTATAGCTTCTATATATGAACATTGATATTGTTCGTTAGTTTGGTTGCATAAAGTGAATCGACAATGATGACTGACAGTTGAACCTTTTGAGAATGGCATAAGAGATGGTCAAGGGTGCAAGCTGGATTGGAAGTATCGTAGAGGAAGCAAAGTCGTCATCTTAGGAATGTTATGCCGTCACACAGAGTCAATGCCAAGAATTCCCTGCCTCCCCTATACACCAGCCAGGACCACAGTTATACACATTTTCAGCCTGCTTGTCACATTGACAAAGGCCATGCATCCATTTCCTTCACCGAATCTTAACTGTTTTCCTTAGAATAAAGAACCATTATGTGCAGAGTTGTAACCAAGTCATTTTTTCACAAGTCAAGTCAAGTCGCAAGTCATTCTGTCTCAAGTCAAGTCAAGTCACAAGTCATTTCGTCGCAAGTCAAGTCAAGTCGCAAGTCATTTCGTCGCAAGTCAAGTCAAGTCGCAAGTCATTTCGTCACAAGTCAAGTCAAGTCAACAAGTCAAACATAAAATATTTTGCCCAAAATAAACTACTCGACACAGTCTCTGCATGAAAACATTTATTTATATGGCCGTTGAATAAAAGGAGGGACATTTGAAACAAGAATAAAGAACTTTTAAAGATCGGCTGAAAACTTGTTTTTCGATCGTCAAAAAAAAAATACATATAGGCCTAAATAAATATAAAACATAAAAAAATCATAGCAATAATATCATGTGATATGTGCAAGTGATTACGAATTACATTTTAGATAAAGAAACCTACAGTATATTGAAACACTTCAACTTCAGCGAAAAAGTAAACTTAACGATCGCTGACGTTAGCCTTTTCTACCTTTCATTTTGACATTGGTGAAAAACTTGTTACGAAGTGCGTTCCTGTCGTTCCATTTAATCCAACATCATAATGATCCTGCCGTTTGCGAGTTATAAGCACAAGCAAAATGAACATTCACTGTGGGTTATGGAAGATTTCCTTACCCAGCAAAACAAAAAAATAATGTCGGAAATTCCTCTACGATCAGCAGAAACACTCGCTTCGTGTTCCCTATCTAGACACATGGCACAACATGTACCGTAGATGCAAAGGAAGTCTGGTTACGGGATCTCATGATAGTAAATTGGAGGCGAGAATCAAGAGTAGTCACGAACCAGACATAGTAAACTTGTATCAGTCGATATCATGGGAACCTCTACGCGAATAGCTTTCGCTCGTCCATCGTGTTCGGTAAACAACATTACTCCACTCTCGTGTGTACACGGCCGGCTAGGCCAGGCTACACACGCACAGTGCTCACTTGCGCTTATGCAATAATTAAGCAAATCATTCTACGTATTTAAAATAATTAATGAAATCCAAAGACTGAGGCAAGTTTAATAATTCCGACCACAACAGGCCTACATCGTTCACAGCACACCGCGTGGTCGCTGTGTAGGCACCGTGCAATCGAGATATGTCGACCGTTGTGTGAGCCCTGTCGCCCGTATACGTGCTGTTTAAGTTTTACGCTACAGAACATTGTTTCGGCGCTTTATGTCAGAAAAAGTTAACTTTTTTTTCTTTCGGGAGGCAAATCATTTAAAATACACGATGGTTTAATGTTGACTTGCAAGTCATTTTTTTAATAGCCAAGTCATTTTGGCTCAAGTCAAGTCAAGTCGCAAGTCATTTTGGCTCAAGTCAAGTCAAGTCGCAAGTCATTTTGGCTCAAGTCAAGTCAAGTCGCAAGTCACTAAAATCAGTGACTCGAGTCGGACTCGAGTCCAAGTCACCGACTCGAGTCAACAACTCTGATTATGTGTTGTTAAAGCCAAATCTCTTTAAAAAATACAGCACCTGAAATTTTACAATATTTTCTCATTTGTTGCTCAAATTGCCATCCGACAGATTAACTGCTGTAGTTGGTTGGGTACCGGAACCAGATTTGTTGGTCTACACTCGGCATTGTAGAAATAATTCTGATCAAACTGAATGTTATACAGTGATGCATAATCAATAAACCATGTGAATTGTACCGTTTATATTGTCTGTTTAAAGAGGGTCAGTTTCATATCACTAAAAGTTAAAAAACTTTTAGCCTTTAATAAAGATGCTGCTAGGATAGAAACACGGACAAGCAAAAAATATTACAGGTAATAAAAGATAAAATTTAAACATTTACAGCATACCAATACAATACTAGAGCCAGTTGGCTGATAAGTAAAATAAAATATACCAGTACGTGTACATGTAAATTACATTCTGGTTTAACCAAATTTCACAGTACTGTGGGGTACAGTGATATTTATTTACAAAGAAGATTACAGTAGAAAAGAATATACATATTTCGTTGTTTTACTTCAAAATGAATTTGGCTTCATTCTGAAGGCTGGTGTGGGTTTATAAAAGACAGAAATTAATGTTAGACTTCAATGATCATTTTATATTAAGATGTAGGAAGTGAGGCAGACCACAGCAAAATTAACAAGGAGCAATAGCGCTCCGCACTTGCGCCAAAAATAGTAGGCTAAATGCTGTGACGTCACACCGGATCTCAGACAAACATTGCAACCATGCAAACGTGTGGTGGGTATGCTTGTGTGCATGCATGGTGTACACTACGTGTGTGAGTCAATGTTTGTCTGACATCCGGGGTTTGTGAACATGCACGCACTGGCCAAATCACTTGTGTGATGTCATTAGTGCGGAGCGCTATTGCCAAGGCGAGGCAAGGTACAGGGCAACTGTCTACAGTATACATAAAAAGAACATAAACAGTCAAGCAAGAATTTGTCCAGCGTGAAACTTGGTTCATACTTCAAAATGATTACAAAGCTTATCAAATTTGACATCAAGTTCAAAGTGAACAATGTTTTAGTTAAGGTGCTCAAACGTCTTGTGAACATTCATTACGAACATCCAGTTTTGCCTCACACCAAGCATTCACATGAAGCATGAATCTGGTTAAACTTGACATTAATCATCAATAATAAAGCATCTTCGGAGTGAGTTGTCCTCCACATTAATGCTTTGAGAATAACCATCTTGGATAATTAACAAATATCAAACTATTCACCTTGTTTCACCATAAAACGCCCTTTGGAACAGGTCATTAATCTAACAGGGAAAAATGCTGTTTTCCATTCACACAATAGTACAAAAATAGATCTGAGTACAAATTTGCTTGTGATGATGTCGCAGTCTGAATATATATTATTGCTCAAATTCATATGTACACAGGCTATCAGTCATGAACAGCCATTGCATTCAATTCATTTCAAGTACTGTGGATGCTAACTCTTGGCTGATTTAAAAGCATAGGCCTAAATCCCACAAAGATTTTACCCTCTATATTTACCTTTAAACACTTGGATATGGGTGGGGCCCTACTCTAGTCAGAATGATAATGCTGTGCTGAAGCCATGTGAAAAAATGGAAGGGAAATTGTTAACACTTCAAGACTGGTGTTACCAGACAGTTCCCCAGGACCAGCTAGATTCATGCATCATGATTTCTGGGAATTATTAATATCTGTATTACTGTAAGCATCGTTAATTCATCTAATCCTTTCTATATGAAAGCCCATCGTGCAGGGAGTCCTAGGGCCTGTTTGTTGAATGCAAAGGATTACTGATTCTGCAGATCCGGATCCCATTTTAGTGTACCCTGCATAGGACGTGGATCCCTAAATATGGGATCCTTTACATTAAACAAACAGACCCATAGTAAGATAATAAGTTTTTCATTTCAATTTTGTCAAACCTTAAAATCAACCCCAAAAACCAAAAACAAGCCAAGAGCAACACGTGTTGCTATGGTATACATTTAGGTCATTATACTTTGGTTAATGAGCAATTTCCAGTAGTTCCAGTTGAATATCCAAGACTTGCAGTGTTTAATTCCTTGGCAGCATGTTATCCAAGTCAGCTACTATGTATGAGACCACAGTCCAGACGGCTGCACACAGGTCCATCTGATGAGGATCCTGCACACTCATTGTATCACCTGAATCAAAATAAATAAAACCAGAGAAAAAAAAAACAGAAGTAAAGTAAGTAAGTAGTAAATGTACATATTCAGAATGAAAGTAAAACTGACAGGGTATCGGGGTATAAATGATACACTTCCATGCCATGACAAAAAGCAAAATGTCCACAAGATTGGCCTAAAACACTCAGCTGACTGACCGTCTGAGTGATGGAACCAGAAGTAGCGCTGGTTGTCGGTCAGGATGCTGCCCCCTGGTACTCCGTCCTTCTCCCAGTATGATATGTCTAAGCCTTCGACTCCTCTACGGAATGTGGTTGAATTAGCCGGCCCTAGGAGAGCCACTATGCTGCGGACTATCTCAAGGGTATCATTGCTTCCTAAGTTACCAAGAGAAAAAATTGCAAGAAATACATTGTCACGAGTACTTGAGGTTTTTCAATAGTTTTTGTTGAAGCTCCTAGCAAGGGATACATATACGGCTACTTTACATTTCAGTGAAGTCTGCATTCTGTTAAAAATGGTTTTACTGTTATATACAACATTCTGTTCTATCAAGGATTCTGCTGTACGGAGGTATTGTTTTCAACAAATTTCTCTTCTAACAAGGTTCCTTTCCAATAGTCATTCTGATGCCGGTCTGGCTGCATCTTAGCGCTGCAAGTCTTGCTATACTTTAACATTCAAGATTCAAAATGGCTTCTATATGTACAAAATTTGGTACCATCTTGGTAATAGGCTCTGATAGTTTTGGAAAGTAGACTGCCTGAATGTGCATCAGAATCAAGCCCTAACAGACATAATTTTTTTGAATCATTTTTGGATAAGAGGGAGGGGGAGCGGTTTACCTCTCATTTCGAATCCGTAGGGGGTAAACGTTCCCATATCTGATTCCATCACCATGTCATACTTGCTGGCATTCACCTGCAGATATTACAAACACAGTTCCCAGAACATTAATAACAGAAAGTTGCACTCGGAACTCGGAAGGCATGACTCACAGAGCTTTGGATGTAAAAATGCAACTGTGTAATGGATGGAGCTGGCAGATCTGGGATCTAGGGTCTAGGATTTGGGATCTAGGATCTGGGATCTAGGGTCTGGGATCTAGGGTCTAGGATATCTACGATATCTAGGATCTCTAGGATCTAGGACCTAAGGTCAAGGATCTAGGGTCTAGGATCTAGTATATTTAGGGTCTAGGATTTGGGATCTAAGGTCAAAGATCTAGGATCTAGGATCTAGGATCTAGGATATCTAGGGTCTAGGGTCTGGGATCTAAGGTCAAAGATCTAGGATCTAGGATCTAGGGTCTAGGATCTAGGATATCTAGGGTCTAGGATCTGAGATCTAATGTTAAAGATCTAGGATCTAGGATCTCAGTAGGATCTAGGGTCTAGGAGATAGGGTCTAGGGTCTAGGATCTAGGATCTGTGATCTACATGATCTAGGGTCTAGGATCTTGGATCTAGGAGTCAGTGTATGGATCCTGCGATCTATGGTCAATGTCACTATAAGTACTAAAATTGATTTGAAATCAATATATGTCACAGTTGCAAAAAAAATATGGTGATAACTCGACAACTCAAAGTTGAGATTAATCTTAGTGTTTCCAGAGAGCAGCATGGGTGCACATCCACAAACTGTACTGAATTAGTATTATGTGCAGAGAAAAGGGTCACCTAGTATGTTTAAAACCAAGTCTAGTACCTTGTGTCGTTGATAGTACTGAAGTGAGCCCACCCCTCCGACCTCTTCACCAGTCCACATGACCATTCGCATCGTTCTCTTGGGACGCAGGCCGAGCTGCCTTATGATGGACAATGCCTTTTTGTGATTACAGAAAAAAAAAGATAACAAAACCAAGTAAATACCAAATGAAAGGCTAAAATGACTGGCCAGATGGCCACAGTTGGCCAGAGTTTAGAAAAACTAACAGCTTTCCGATTTCATGGTTTCTGACTGCCAAACGAACAAAGACAATTGACAAATTTGGGACACAACCAATGGGAGACTTTAGAGCATCGGTCTTCAATCAACAGTGCACGCGCACGCACGCGCACAACAACGCATGCATGCTCAAAATTGCGCGCGCATGCTCAGAGATAGCAAAAAGAGACTTCAGTCAAGTTCTCAAAAGTCTCCCATTGATAGTGGTGGATAGCTTAGTTGGTAGAGCACCGGTATGATTTTCTGAAAGTCGCAGGTTCAAAGCCCACTCTAGTAAATTTTCCTTTGTTCGTCTTGCTAGGATTTCAAATTACTCCAGTCAGTTTCTCTTGTGGCTATTTGATGATTAGTGATGCAATTCCAGAGTAACTACCAATGGTAAATCATACACTTTATATGAGACTATCATAGTAAGGCACATAACCATGAGAGGTACGGTAATGAATATGCATGAGCTGACCTGCCATGAGATGAAAGCTCCGCCCCCATCATCCATAGCACCCTGGCCGACGTCCCAGCTGTCGAGATGACCAGACACTAACACAACCTAAGTCAAGATGATGGAGAAAAATAGAACCAAATTGTCGATAAGCATCTGAAAGCATCGTAGGTAAGGTAACTAACTCTAAAGCATTCGTAATCAAATTGCCTATAATAATAACAGGGTTTGTGTACAAACTTAATTAGGTAAAATCCATAGCTCAATTAGAAATGCAAGCAATCATTATGGCCGGAAGACTTCATACAACAAGTTACTTTTCTGGCATTTCCCCCAGAGGATGAAAGGTTCGAATCCCACCAGGGGCACTTTAGATTGCCCAAGTTTCCCTCCGTGAATTCTCTCAACCCACATGTTCATGCATGGCTTGTTTTATCCTAATTCAAGGTGGTCACTTTTCTTTGAATCTTTGACTCACAA
Organism: Astropecten irregularis; assembly: GCA_963971285.1. Classification (NCBI taxonomy): domain Eukaryota; kingdom Metazoa; phylum Echinodermata; class Asteroidea; order Paxillosida; family Astropectinidae; genus Astropecten; species Astropecten irregularis. The sequence goes on along the minus strand of OZ020245.1, from coordinate 7,948,409 downwards.
ACGTAAACAAAATATGCCCAATCAGAATTTTTGAAAATGTATAAAAAACCAATTTACTTCTTCGGGGTGAGTACTACCGACCACCTCAGCCACTGTGTTGTGGGAAATTGTTGGGGCGAGTGTTTTAGCTTCCATCTTGAGTCGTATGACTATCTTTGTTCCTGTGAAAAAAAATGAAAAAATAAAAAATGAACAGACTTAATAATACAATTTCATGGCATGTTAGGTTGAGTTCACAAAGAAAAAGGAATAGAACTGATAATGTTTTATTTTTACATAGACTCAAGTGGAGCAGCTACGATAAAAGAGGATAGGGCATGGTCTTTGAATTTGATACAATATTCTAGTTTTCTGCTATCTTTCATAAAAGACCAAACGTCTTCACAGACACTTTGTATTTGAATTTATTGATTCAATACAAATAATAAACTGCTGCACACTGCTCATCAGCCAAAATAAAGACCTGAAATTTATAAAATGCTTGGAGTTAGGAGGGTCTGACGTGTTTCGATCCTAGCAGATCTTTACTTCCTTATTTTGGCCTTCGATAAAGATCCTACTAGGATCGAGACACGTCAGGCCCTCCTAATTCCAAGCATTATCATCAAAGATTCCACAGGCTGGATATTTTGTCAGAAGTGCTGCTTGCAGTTATAGACTATAACTATGACTTTGGATGACAATCAATAAAATCCCATTGCTTTAATATCAGTATGTAAAATGTTCCTCAAATAAGTCATGTGTACGGGATCTCATAGACTGTATTACTCTCAATGGTTACTATTCACATAGTGCTTACTGACCTCTGACTGCCATTCTGGATAACATTTCAGCATCCTCCACTGATATACAAGCAGTAGGAATCTTCTTGACACCATCTGAGTAATCCTGAATTCAGATGCAACGATAAAGGCAATGTGAACACATCATCATGACACTCAAACCTCCCCCTCAATTTGGTGAAAAAAATTTCCAAACACATACCGGTACACAAAAGGAAAACAAATGAAGGAAACATTTTTTGGAGACAGCTGATAACAGACTGGTAAAAAGAAATTCAAGCTACATGTCCATGTTCGACATGAATAAAGTGGACAATGGTCTTGTTTGCTGCAAATGATGAGATCAGGTTGAGATTTGGGGCCAAACCATGCCAATCCTCCTAAAATCTACATGTATCTCCTTGTATCATTGGACTTATGGGTTTTGCAGGAAGGACCCAGGCACTGCAGGTCATATATAGGACAAACTCTGGTACAAATCCAAGGTATGAGCAGTAAGGTCTACTGCACAGTAGTCAGTACCGAGTTTTGGTACAGTTCAGGAAGGCTCATTGCCAAAATGATAACGGATTTTACGGGTTAATAAAAGGACGTCCAATATAAATGAACAATCAAGCAAACAAAGAAACCGGCTCCAATTGTGGATTTCTTTATAATGCCTTACCTGCCAGCCAGTGTGGGGACTGTGAATTGAGAAACTTGCGATGGACCGCACCAGGCTAGCCAGACCACCGAGTTTGGCCGTGTGGACGGCAGCAAAGTCCCGATAAGCCACTGACACACCGTAGCTCACCCACGGCTGATTGAAGACTACAATCTTACCGGGTACCTGCACAACAAGTTCGTTGGATATAAAGATTTATGTCAACAAATATGCATAATTATGTCAGGTCATTTAACTCAAACAGCGCCCTCACTGATGTGTCCCAAGGAAGACCTATCATTATCAGTGAGTTGTGCAGAGCCTGGGGTGAGTCTGAGAGGTGGCCTAAGAACTTTTCAGAAAATTGGTTGACTTAAAGCAGAATGACCCTCCTGTTAATTGACCCAATAAATTGTGACCACAAAACGTGAGCAAGGGCAGCTTGGTGTTTATGGGTTTTATAATTTACATTTTGTTAAATTACCATGGATTTTAGTTTAAGTATATGAAGGTTTAAATTCACTGTGAAAAAGAAGTCTTCAATCAATTATCTGAAAAGTGAATGCATGGACCTCTAGAATTGCTAAATGAAATGTATCATTAAATTAACTCAAAATAACGTCAGGCACTCCTTACTCCAAGCATTAAATTAACTACTCAAATTTCCCTGTTGGTTTGGCAGGCACATTTTCAATGATTTTTCCCCATTGCAATTCTTAGAGGGAAAACAAAAGGCTGGACACCCTACCTCCTTAGCCCGTTTGGTTAGTTCATCAAATGAACTGACTACAATGGCTTCAGCTGTGATCCCTGAAGAAGGAAATAAAAACATAAGTGAAAACAGCTACAAAACACAACTGGATTAGCTTGGGTCATTCTACTGAATGGTAAGCACATGGAGCCACTACGTGTCTTGCTGCTATACAACAGATGTGTTGCACAAAATTATAGAATGTCAAGTGGTCTTGTGAATACAACTTAAATGGCTATCACGGGGAGGGGGTGCTTGAAGTGTGTGTGTCCTTGAGCAAGCTGCTTTACCTTGTCTATATCCTTTTGTTCGCACACAGTAGTAAATTGATACCTGTGAGAGTTGAGGTTATTGTTGTTTGAAATACTCTTTGTGTGTCTTAGGTTGATAGTATTCCCTCAACAGCAGTGATATGGCCAGAGAATATTTGAAAGGGCTTGATCCACTGACAAGCAAAAAGTAAGAATATTGCCATGATCACTATGTTCGGTGGATACTTTGTCTTCAGAAATGTTGTTGCTGCAGCTTTAGCTACTGCTCCTGTTGCTGTTGCTGTTTGATAAGAGTTAGGCCAACAATGCCCAATAACAACACATTAGCTTTGTTGTAAGTTTGTGTCTAAATGCATCAATGTTACCTTCAGGTGGTGTTCCCACACTATTTCCGAGTGACATCATGATGATGTTGTACTTCCTTGGCTGTAGCATTGTGGCTGACTCATTACCTCTTACCCAATGTGGTACCTGATCAAGAAATAACAATCATAATACAATGAGTTAATACAAAGAATAAACATGGCCTACTGGGCATCACTGGCAACCGTAAGAACCATCCCCTGATCAAAATATATCATACTTACTTTCACTTCTTCTCCATGGACGTTATCCAATCCGTCCTTTTTCAGCTGGTCCAGCATAAAATCTTTTGCATTGGAAGCAAGAAAGTAAAGCATGAATTAAAGGTAATATCATACTTTGTGTTTTTGTCACAGAAATACAGATTCATGACCAAAAATATCAAGGAAGATACAGTAACAGTCATCTGTGAAAATTTTAGTCCAATAAGGTGCCTACTTATTGAGAAAACAGTGACAAAACGACCACAGTATTTCTTAAGCCTTTTCTCTTTTATTTTTGATCTTTAAAGTATCAAATATAATTTTGGTCGCTGGTTTTACTCTTTTCTTGATAAATACAGCATTTCAGGCAAAAAATTTAAACGGTATGTTTCTACCATCATCATCTTTATACCCTGTACGTTATATGTAAATCTGTGAAGATTTCTGTTTTGGTATGCTACCAAAGTATGATACTACCTTTAATCAAAGTCAATTGAAACATCTGGGCCTTGCATGTTGACCAATGAGCGTGGCACTTGTCTCCCACAGCACTTTCTCCATATCTGTGTTTCAGTTACAGCACTTATATGGGGGATTTTACGCTGCATCAAGTTTGTTTGCTACAAATAATTCTAAGCTCACCTATTCCATTCTCCAAATTCTGAGTTCCTACGAGACGATTTCCGAATGTATCTGTGAAGAGCGCCAACCGATCATATGCCTGTCCCTTTGCGCTGCCATTGATGATGTAGTTCATGATTTGGTTGGCAACATCTTCCACAAAGAAAAGGCAAAAATAAGAAGCGATGAGTTTATTTGTTTTCCCCTGATTTACAATGATAAGAGGTACTGGACTACTCTTAGCTAGGAGCAAACAGTAAAACCTCTGCTGGGCAAATTAAAACTTGGGCAGTGTTTTTTTAGATGGAATTATTCTGCCTCTTTATTCACTGTCAAAGATTGATCACGTCATAGTGATATTCTTGCCATTTCTGAAGCTCGAAGTCCATCTGAACAGGATTGCTTTCCCCATACAATTGGGCACATTGGTTTGATGCAAACTTACATCTTGTCCAGTATGTTGTGCCAATAGATCAACAGACCCATGCCAAGCTTTTTGAGAAACATAAGTCACTGATGTAATGCACAGTGCACACTGACACATTTGCATATATACACTAACCATTTTAAACCAATTGCTGTCTGGGGGGGAACTGTTGCAGTTCTATATGGACCGTGCTGAAAATTTGAATCACATGTACATGTAGTGCACAAAGAGAGCTAGGGTATTTTCAAACATATTGCAGGAAAAACCTGACCATTATACAAAGTGCTAGCTAGTCCCTTCCAAATAGGATAAAAAAAACACAATGAATGAACCATTGGCTACCTTTATAACCAGCAACTTCCTGCTGTATCTTCTGCAGATCAATAGCACCAGGCGATATGGGTTTGCACTGGGAGGCCTGAAGGCTGACGGACAGAACTGCAAATATTTGAGTGGGAGAAAAATATTAAATACAAACAACATTAAGATAGAACCTCAAGGGGTTTGGACTTGAACTTGAAGGTAGTAATAATAGGATGGGCTGATGGGCTTTATCTCAAGTTATTTTACCATCGAAAGGATGGCGATTGTGTAGATTAATAGTCCATTTATAACGATTATTAACAGTTCTTAAATAACTACGTGTATGTAAAGTAAATCACCTTTGAAATATACTTAGTTGTACTTGTGGAAGTTGTAATGTCTTCTTGAATATTGGTACATGAGGTTACATTTGTGGAAAGAGGGCAGGGCTTTGATTTTTAAGGGAAATTATGGTTATATGGGGTAGAATGGTAATGAAGATGTGTGACATTTCACAGACGTAACGCTTAACTGAATATGGTTTCCACTCTGATTTTGACAATATGTACATCAGACTAGACCTAGTACTAGTAGTACTAGTACTAGACCAGACAAAAGGTTCTACAATGTATTTTTTTTTTTTTACTCATCGTTGAAATTTGTTCAATCTAGGGAGTAGGGTTTAACTTAAGGACTTGTGAACAGGGTAAAAACAGGGTAAAAACTTCATAATCGCCATACATTACATAGCCTAGACGGGAGTACCATGAGTAGGCCTGAAACTGAAACTGTCAGTGTCATCTTTCATTAGGGCCTGTGCCTGGGGGGGGGGCTATAACTGTTACTTTAGCTAGGTACGTTACAATCCATGCACTGTGAGTAGGCCAGAAATGTCCACTGTGCTTGCGGGGGATTGTAGCCCTACTGGGGATTGCCCTACAAATGTGGCATTTTGATTGGTTGCCGGGGGGGTAATTTTTTCATACGTCATCGATATCGTGTAGTTGGAGACTCATTCTTAATTCCTGTGAAAAAAAAATGGATCCGTAGCTCCTTGCGATCGTGCGATCAACTTGAATTATTGGGTCACATTCAACCCTCTCCTACTCATAGATCAAATGTTCATAACATTTTGAAAGGTATATACTGTATGATAGAGTGACATATCAACTACCTTATGTATGGTGAAATTTGGGTGGAATCTGACGATGAGAAATGTGATTTTTTTTTACCAGGAATGTCATGATGCTGCGCGTTGTTGTAGCATATTGGTGCCCCTGCCCATATTGAATTTGTATTTAATGCCAATGTCACCCACATCACAATGTGTAATTAATTAACCACTAGAATTATAATTTATCTGATTAATCTTGGATAATTAATATCAATTTAAATCATGTATTTGAACCAGAATACTTCAATCTAATGTTGGAAAAGATTTCATGCATTTATTTTAATCCCAAAGATATTTATGGACATAAATATAATTTTTCAATGTAATGCAAAACCATATAGGGACCAAATATGCAAATTTTGGATCATGAAAATGGCTGTAACTTCCTTAAAACTAATGGTATGGAAGTGAGTGAGGTATCAAATGAAAGGTATCCACATGCTCTTTCAGATGATATACATTTAACATTGCAGGGCATATCTATGATATCTAACAATTTTGTAACATCCCTACTTTTAAAAGCTTTACTGACATGAGTCTAGCTGTTCCGGATGATTTCAAAACAGGGAAAGAATTCCACTGATGACCATTACGTCATTAGCGAAAAAGGATCATCTTCCAAGAGTTAACTTATTGGATACAAATTATGATGAACTTCAATCTCAGGTGTGGAAAACTGGGGTAGAATATCTGAAAGGTTAGTTTTACAGGTTTTTTTACTTCTGTTTTGTTCCATAGAGTTGTGCACAAATAAAAATTATGGTCATCAGTGGAATTCTTTCCCAAAAAAGTTCTAGCAATGCAAACTTAACATACGCGCCGTAAATTGACAACAAACGAGTAATATACATTACCGAATAATAGTGGAAAGAGGCTCTCTATAGTTAGAACGTTCATAAACGTCCGGATGATTTTCAAAGTCATGTTTAACGAAAGTCTCGGCCAAACAAACACATGAAGGGCGTCTGCAAAAGCGCGCACGGGATTTATGACGTGCGCCCTCTCGTGTCAAGTTCATTTCCGGGATTCTAAAAACTTCGTTGTAGCGTAATTTATAACCAGATTTGGATGAACAAATTACGGACACGTAATACTTAATTTGAATTATTCCAAGACAATCTAGTTTACATCGTAAGTAATAGACTCTATTTCCAAACCTAGCCTGAGTGATACACTCAAATTGACTCAATACATTAACTTCAATAGCGCCCTCTTGTGACCCCCAAACCCAAAAACTTGTGGGTGCAAAACTTAAGAGCAAAACATTTCCGGCCATCCTCATGTAAAATATTCAACATTCTCACGTCATCTCTCCAATGTTATCAGCTGTATCAAAAAAATCTGGGGTCTTAAACATCTACTTTAATTTACATTTTACAAAATGTCCACCCTTAAAAAAGAACTAATAACAGACCCCGTTGACATCAAAAAGGCTCACAGTTCGTAAATCAAATTCTGAGAAGATAGATTCATTTTTTTTTAAGCAGCTAGACCCAACAATGCACGTACAAACTAAGAGGGTTTCATCAGAAATGCTTCATAAAGAAAACCCAGATTTTCAGGGTAAACAAAAAGAAAATTCTACAGCTTAGGCCTAAATTTTGGGAAGCAACTGAGGCTTGTAAAAACAGACCAACACTATTTTAACCAGAAGTAAAGGCACCTTTAGAGAAGGGTTGTGTAATAGGGGGAGGGGTGGGATGGGAAATTTAGGGAGCCTTATTTGACGCATTAAAGTGTATCTACAATGTTCGTGTCATGCAAATCACTCTAAATGTATGGGCAACGTGACAAGGTGCACAATGTCTGAGAAATAAATTCAATCATTTTGATCTGATGCCTCGATCCCTCCATCTTCTCTCCTTTGTCTCTTATTATTTTCTCTGAGCTTGTTTTCTACTCCATACTTGTCCTGTTTTTCTTTTCGACAATGTACGGGTTCTCAACTTTTAATTTTTACTTTGGGCACAAACAAAAACACAGACAACTTTACAGCATGTACATGAATATGAATTGTTTTAATGAAATCAAACAAGCTCACAAGTAGTAGGTTTGTGAAGTTTCGTTGTCTGAATACATAATTCCATCTAATATGCTCAAACAAAAGGTAGTAACAGCTCTTGAAAGTCTGCACAAGTATTTATGTAAGTCTACATAATGCATGAAATTCATACACTGGTTTTATACTGAGAAGCTGTGCATTTGGTTTTTTTAATAAGCAATCCTCTTTTATAATGGCATGCAATACAGCAGCAGTTTTTTTCTTAATTAGCGATCCTCTTTTATAATGGCATGCAATACATCTGCAGTTTTTCTCATTTTTCTTTTAAAAGAAAAGGAGCTTTAAAAACCAATAAAATATTGCGTTACCAGCAACACGACATCGCATCACTTTGCAAATGAATAACCCTAATATATAACCCTAATAATCTTTTCAATAAAATATCATCAATTACCAATGGAAGATCATTCTATTTAAATGTACAGTGAACTGCATGATTGGCTCGTGCACGAGAATTAACTTATAAGCATAATTTGTAAAGTACTTAGCCCAGAGGCATATCATAATGCCTGTATAATCTGCAATTCCCTGCAAATTTTTTCATCAAATTTGGAGAAATGAAAGACATACGCAATGGAGCAAGTACTGAAATGCATTAAAAAGGCTAAAATAATAATGGCTAAAGACAAGTAATAATTTCCTTGCACAACATTTTCTGATATTGTTCAAGTTCAACCTTTTAAAAATGAGTCTGAATAATTTGGTTTAAAATAGAATTTGGAAGGAAAATAAGAATTTGTTTTATTCTTTTTGTACAAGAATCAGGCCCAAACTTAAAAAAAAAATAAAAAAAATCAACTACTACACAAAACCTTTGATAAATGACTTCACACTTCATTCAACTGTAAGTATGTGATTGAAGTAAATGAATAAAATAGGATTATGACTTCATTATTCATTTGATCAAACTGAGTTTACCTGCGACTGTTTCTTATTCTTCGACAACATTAACATGCACATTGTGCCAGGCGGTGTTCATGAGTCCCCGGACATTCCAGATACCTTTCATTGTGTCGGGCTGGACATTGTGAGAGGAATCGATGGCCTTGCAGTAGATGTCCAGCTGACCGTCGTGATCCTTTGGGATGGGTATTTCCGCTTCCCAGAGCGTCCAGGCCCAGGCTCGGTTGATTGGTTGGCCCCCGTCCTGCAGCTTAGCGACGTGCCAGACCTTACCACCATCCACTGTGACATCGACGCGCAGGATACCACGGCCGCCTCCGCTCCAGGCATACCCCGCGATGGTAACGGTGCCTTCATCAACATCCACTTTGCTTCCCTCTCTCGGGGAGCAGATAGCCGATTGGACGGGGTACTCCTGGACAGCTGGTGCCGTCTTGTAGTCCAGCTGTCCGAAGTCCACGGAAGGGTTGAAGCTCTTGTAGTCATTCTGCTGCCAATGGCTGGGACTTTCCTTATCGCTTGCCACAATCTTGGAGAGCCATTTTACGCTACGAGCGCCGATGTTACCAGGTATGATCACCCTAAGAGGATAGCCATGATCAACGGGAATGTCCACCCCATTCATCTTGTAGGCCAGCAGGACATCCCGATAAGGATTCAAGGCTACTGAAATTGGAATGCTGGAGCCGTAGTGGTCGCCCGTGATGTCTTTGTCCAGACCCTCAAACTGAATGTGTGCAAATTTGTCCTCATCTTCCTCTGTCAAGCCAGCCTCGAGTAGGACATCTCTCAGCATCACACCTGTCCATTCAGCCGTGCTGATTGCACCAAACCTCCAGGACAAGCCCTTGACGGTCTTGTATTTGGACATCTGGCTGCGACGATTTCCAGCACACTGCATGGTGCCGACGATGGTGCGCTCCTTGAACTTCTTCCTTAGATCGTCCAGAGAGAGCTTGATGGGCTTCTTTCCTGGCACCTCCACGCTGAGCTTGAAGTTCTTGACGTCACACTTGGGTACGGGTAGGTGATTCCGCACAAAGAAAAGCTCGTTGGGGGTGATGAAGCTATCAGTGAGTAGGCTCGGGGGAGGCTCAGCGTTGAAAGGCTTCTCGGAGTTGACATGAAGAGCTGGGTGGCGGGAAGGGTCGTTCGCAAAAGGATCGTTGGGATCCGCCGCCTTCTGCTTATCGGCATCTTTGAAGTTGCCAATGCGATACTGCTCCAGGATTTCAAACACTTCGTCAGACTTGTGCACAGCATACAGGGACCAGAAGGGCTCCAAAGATCCACCTTTTAAAGAGACAAAAATTGTTCACGTTTAAAAATACAAATTCATTTGTATTATTAACTCAAACCCTTTTGGAGGTAGCCTCCCTGAATAGGCCACAATCTGACAATGACCAGTATTTCTGTGATACATTGTCTCAACTGTATATCATTTTGCAATGCATATATGTACAGAAGTTACAAAATCACATGTTGTTACAATGTATTGGAACATGCAGAATTATGAGTATGTGTTACAAGATTACCTCACGTCACGTACAAGTATTATATTATTAAACAAGTTTTCAAATATGAAACCTGCCAGTGTTGTGTCATGAACTCAACAGACAATTCAAATCCATACTTGTTTAAAAATGCTTTAATAATGATTCTTACATTTCCTAAATACTCTAGGAATCTAATTAATCGCAACCTAGTTACAGAAACTGACCTGCAGCCAGCCAGATCTTTCCTCCCCCTGGGTGTGCTGCCATGAAGTCTGTAACGTCGTACACACCATTTTTGTAGGTCATCCAGATCCTCTCCTGACGGTTCTTATGCTTGGCCACATCGGCAAGAGTGTAGTTCGGCAGGCCCTTGATTGGTGCACCTAGATTCGGTCAAAAACAAATGCGTATAAATGTAATGTAGGTGTCTAAGGATGACAGTAGCTGTACAAACATTGTGGTCTTGTGGCTCATGTATTGCAGTGGAGTTGTCTGTAGTCTCAGGCTAGTTCAAGGGTTGGTTTGGGCTTGGTTCAAAGGCTTGGGCTTTGTTAGCTGCAACTGTAGCACAGGTCACAAATCAATCTTCAATCTTAAACACATGTGTCTCAGGCTAGTTTAAGGGTTGGCTTGGGCTTGGTTTAATGAGGGCCTTGGTTAAGGCTAGGATCAGAGTGGGCCTGTAACTTAAGCACAAGCCACTAGGGTCACAAATCAATCAGCAACTCTTAGCCATATCTTCACTTTTATCATTGCAATGTGACAATTAGTGAAGAATATATCCAGTACTGACATCATTACAGTGGACAATGAAATAAGGTTTACATTTACCTGCAGTCTCAGCTGCACTGCCCGACCCTCCATCAGGCTTGGATGCAGTCGCACATTCAGACTTGTTCCAGAACTTTGTGTAGGCTGTCAATCCAATTCCTGTGAGGTGGTAATAGGAAGAAAGAGACATTAGAGAGAAATTAGAATGAAAGTACACATGCTTTTATGAATGAATTATTTAATACACAGATAATACAGAAATTAAAGACCGGTACACTTAGACATTAAAACTGAGTAGCAAATGTAAGTTTTCACCCAGTTTCGTTTATTAGAATTATTTGATTTATTTTCCTATTTACTTGTGTTTTTTCATGTGTCTCCTTTCCCCCCTTGCAATCAGAAGTGTAAACTATATCCCACAGGTGCGTGAATAATATCCAATTCCATCTGGCAATTTAGCCAGTTCCCAACAGTATTAATAAAACAAAGGACCATGATAATGGATCACGTATAAGCACTAATTTCCCCAAAACAAGCCTGGAATCCGATTTAGAATGAGATTTCATGGACAAATCGCACATTGAAACTGAAGTTGACTGACTGTGCTACTTGTACATGTATTGTTGTACTTTATATGTCAAATTTAGGCAAGGAATAAAAATCCCAAATATTCCATTTACCATCAAGTACAATTTTTATACAGAAAAAAATAATTTGTGCATGTGTGCATACATGTACAATAGGCATATTCATCAAAATGTGATATTAATTCATCCAGCAACATCAACAATGTATAAACACCCCTACAAATAATGGTATGACCCATTCAGAAGCATGCATAAGGTTGACTGCACCATGGAGGAAGGATGACTGCACAGAGCCAGCATTTTGTGGCATGGTGGTGGTGCACTCACCACACACTGAGTGTGCGATGGTCCATATGCTGCCTTATGCATATTCATTACTTTTAGGCATTAACCTGAAGTAGCTGAATGCAACCATTATATTCACAATTTCCTCTTTGTTTATATTATGGTACTGTATTTGGGAATACTAATGTCAGAAATGTATGCATAAACAGATTGTATGATTAACTGTGTAATTTAAGCTGTTTTAAGATACAATGCTAAATTGCAGACCTGGCAACTGTGGCCATAAATGTACATCTGATACGTTGGGTCATCATTGTGCACTTTATCTTTACTCTGGTTTCTCTGCATTCGCATAAATCTTTCGCCTTTTACTAAAGATTTCCGTGCAGGGGAACAACTTAATGAGTCTATAGACTAATTTTTTGCTGCCCGGTTGAAAAACTGGGCTAATAACCAAATCTAAAGATAGAAACAACAACTACAACAACACAGACAGTGTATCATCAATACATGTTCTGTGTCACAGGAATACATAATACAAGTGTGTTAATTGTGTCAAATTACTGACAAATAACAATTATTCAATTTTTGTAACAAATTCTTCTGACAAATCAGTTAAACCAAATTGCATGTACTTTGCTTGAAAATGCATTTTGCAAAATGAACAGCACTGGGTGATCTCTCTATCACATACCCAGAATGCAACAAGCTGATCTCTGCCATCCTGGCACAAAATATTATGCTACGATATGCTACCTGTTGGCTACATCATTAATACAGATAAAACTCATAAAAGGGTTGATTTCATGAAGCCCTACAATCAACTGTAACTCGAGTTATAAAGGGTAGCCCAATAGCCTATCATTTGACTTCTACAAGCAAAGCCTAATAAGTCCTACAATTGATAGTAATTCTGTGCTAGGAAGTTAGAACTCTTCGAAGCTCTACATGGTGAAATCGACCCCAGGAATCACTATCCAGTCAGGTACAAAGATCAACGTTGTACAGTGACAAAGCTCTACACACAGGTCAAAGATCATACAGGTGTGTACATTTCATACAGTAATCCTTATTGTGGGTGCCTAGTAATCCTGTGGGCAGGATTTGAACTGCCTACAATGATTATCAAATTACAGATACATCATGTACATGTGTGTGTATTATTAACAGAGTCAGTACCATTGTCTTCATTATTTCCCACACTGTTGATTTTGTCTGTCTCTCTCTCTCTGTGCTGTGTCTTTGTTTGTCTGCCTGTGTGATAACTGTTAGTTCATCTGGACAGCCTGATGAAAATGATAAATCTGTTGTATTTCTTTTACATGGCCCAATATGGCATTTCTCTACATTTGTATATTTCCGTCCATGTGCCTCCATTCTCTTTCTCTTTTCAATTTGTTCATGAAAGCATAGTATCATAGTATCATACTTTGAAATGCTGTATTCATCCAGAAAAGAGTCAAAGCAATGACCAAAAACAATTTTGATCTTCGGAAGGTAAAAAATAAGTTAAATAACGGTAAAAAGATTTTAGAAATACCGGGGGCGTTTTTCACTGTTTTCTCAAAATTTGTCACTGTGTGGGACTGAAATTTTCACAGATGACTGTTACTGTATCTTTCTTGATGTCTATGCTCATGAATCTGCATTTCTTTGACAAAAACCAAAGTATGATACATGTATTATCTTTAAATTTGAAAAATAGACGTTTGCTAAATTTAACTGGTGTGCCATAAGTTATATGGGCAACTGATGGAGTTCATAAATCTGTTTTAATGGTTTGGTATTTTGTTGTGCAATCCGTCAATTACAAGGAAATTTGTCTTAAGTGCATCTGCACATATTGTTTGCTCTGCCCTGATATCCTGCTCTTTGCCATTTTCAATTGCAAGATAGGCAAGATCAAGACTACAAAAGGATGGGGAAGAATGGGGCTAGGGGAATAGGGATTAACAAAGGTGGTAATTAGAGGATTAGAGATCAAGATGGAGAAGTAGAGTACAAAAAGCAGGAGGGATTAGAGAGTACATGTAGATGAGTAAGACTTGAAGCTATGCATGGTGGAAGTACTAAATGAAGGTAGGTTTGCGGTAACACTGTGTAATCTCTTCTGTGAGAGTGTGTAGATGAATGAAAAGGAGACAATCAAACAATAACAGGATGTTTAGTCCATGAGACTGAATAGCAGAGTTGTTGACTCGAGTCGGTGACTTGGACTCGAGTCCGACTCGAGTCACTGATTTTAGTGACTTGCGACTTGACTTGACTTGAGCCAAAATGACTTGCGACTTGACTTGACTTGAACCAAAATGACTTGCGACTTGACTTGACTTGAGCCAAAATGACTTGACTATAAAAAAAATGACTTGCAAGTCAACATTAGACCATCGTGTATTTTAAATGATTTGCCTCCCGAAAGAAGAAAAGTTAACTTTTTTTGACGTAAAGCACCGAAACAATGTTCTGTAGCGTAAAACTTACACAGCACGTATACGGGCGACAGAGCTCACACAACGGTCGACATAACTCGATCACACGGTGCCTATACACAGCGACCATGCGGTATACGCTGTGCTGCGAGAAACGATGGGCCTCAGTTGTGCTCGGAATTATTAGACTTGCCTCAGTCTTCGGATTACTTTAACTACCGGGATATTTTAAGTACGTATGGCGTAATGATTTGCTCAATAGTTCAGCTCACGTGCATGTGTAGCCTAGCGCCGGCCGTGTACACACGAGAGTCGAGTAATGTTGTTTATTACTGGTGGACGTGGGAAAGCTTTTCGCGTAAAGGTTCCCATGATCGACTGATACAAGTTTACTATGTCTGGTTCTTGACTACTCTTGAGTCTCGTCTCTAGTTTACTATTATGTGATTCCGTAACCAGACTTCCATTGCATCCACGGTATGTTTTGTGCCATGCATGTGTGTAGGGAACGAAGCGAGTGTTTCTGCTGATCGTAGAGGACATTGATTTCCGACATTAGGACTTATTTTTTTGTTTCGCTGGGTAAGGAAATCTTCCATAACCCACAGTGAATGTTCATTTTGCTTGTGCTTATAAGTTTTATAACTCGCAAATGGCAGGATCATTATGATGTTGGATTATTAAAATGGAACGACAGGAACGCACGTCGTAACAAGTACTAGCATGGAGGAAGGCCGAAAGCTAACGTCAGCTATCGATTAGTTTTAATATAATTTTTCGCTGAAGTTGAGGTGTTTCAATAAATTATTCTTTATCTAAAATTTAATTCGCGATCACTTTACAATGTGATATTTTTGCTATGATTTTTGTTTAATGTTTTATATTTATTTATATGAATTTTTTGACGATTGAAAACAAGTTTCAGCCGTGTTGTGTTAATGGGTTTAATCTCTAGGCCTACCAGTAAAATGGAACAGACTCACCGTGTCAACTTCAAGTTGTCGTGGCATGGGGGCTGCCATTTTATTCACAATCACACGCTCCATGCCCAACTTTTGTAACATGAAGCTGGTGGCTTTTAAGTAAACACACAGCGCATATACAACAGGCCGATCTTTAAAAGCTCTTTATTCTTGTTTCATAATTATGCACCCTCTAGCGTGTTAGATGTCCCTTCTTTTATTCAACGGCCACCTTTTAATAATGTTTTCCCATCTGCAGCAAAGACTGTGCCGAGTAGTTTATGTTTTGGGGCAAAATATTTTATGTTTGACTTGTTGACTTGACTTGACTTGCGACAAAATGACTTGTGACTTGACTTGACTTGCGACGAAATGACTTGCGACTTGACTTGACTTGCGACAAAATGACTTGTGACTTGACTTGACTTGAGACAGAATGACTTGCGACTTGACTTGACTTGAGAAAAAATGACTTGGTTACAACTCTGCTGAATAGTTCGTAATTTTTTAATCCAAACTTTCTCCCTGCTCAGCCTAACCAAGTCCCTGTAGTTGCCAAGTAATTCAATTCCCTGCAAGATCATATCAGAAATTGTGTTGTTAGGGAGATTGAAGTGGAGACCCACTGGGGTGTGGACTGTGGAGTTTTGACTGTCATGACTGTGGACCTGTGACCATATAATTATTATTGTTTGGTTGTCTCCTTTTCCGATTCATCTACAGGTACTCTTTAAATCCTCCTGCTTTTTGTACTCTACTTCTCTATCTTGATATCTAATCCTCTAATTACCTCCTTTGTTAATCCCAGACATGCAACTTTGACTTAACAAAAAAAGAGGAAATTCCAATCTTTACCAATACCATTCTTTGCACAATGTTTCTCAGTTTTCAAGGGCAAGTGTGAAGTTAAAAAAGAGGGAAATCAGAGCTGATCCAAGGAAAAGTTGCATGTCTGTAATCCCTATTCCAGGCCCCCAGTCCCATTCTTCCCCACCCTTTTCTAGTCTGGTACCTTTGATCTTGCCTATCTGACCCCTCTTTGTCTGACCAATCTTAGCTACCCTCACCCTCCAACCGCCCCCCCCCCTTTTGTCCCGATCCTCTCATCCATTCATGTGTGTTTCTTTCACTTGCATGTTCTTGTTCTCTCATCATTCAGCCTTTGAGAAAGATCATGTTAGGATCGAAAAGCGTAAGGCCCTCCTAGATCCATGCATTTGATATACTTCAGGTCATTTTGGCTGATGAGCAGTTTGCAGCAGTTTATTACTTGTAATATTATCACAATGTTCTATAATTTGGAACACATTACAGGTTAAAATAATTTTCCATTCAGCATGGAGCAAAGGTTAAGTGGTTGACCTTAGAAGTAAATCATGAAAAGCATGATTTTCCACTAATGAATGAATTAGTTTAAAACTTGACTCCGAGACAGTTCGACCACAAGACAAGCATCATGCCTGGGGTGGTAAAGGGGACATTGCATGCACGTGTATAGTGAATGCATCAAAGGGCGCCCTACTACTACTACTACTAGTCGCGACGATCGTAACCCTTGGTCTGAGATGGGGACTGGGACCGTAACCCATGGGGACTGGGACCAGCTTAGCTTAGGTCCCAGTCCCCATAACCATGTCAGACCAAGTCATCGCAACTATGTCAGACCAAGAGGGTCACAATCATCGCAACTACCTAGTCCTAGCCTCCTTCCGTACGTAAGTATCATCATGTAGGAAAAGAATTCCAATCAGTGAAGGTACATGTACCATGGAGGAAGGAATAGATTCATCCATGCATGTACTATGTTGTAGCTCCATGGTGCTGGTGGCATGGTTAGAACAGAGTAAGCAAGTGATCAGACCAAGCGTTACAATAATGCTTACCTCCAAGCAAAACAGCTCCTCCCACGTAAAGTCTGGTTCCCCAGTCTCTCGCTGCATGTTCCTGGCTGAAGTTAGACCCGTCATGTCGTTCAGATTCCTGCTGGTTGTTTGTCGTCGACGTAGCGAATGGCCGGACAGCTGCAGCAGCAGGCCTTAAAAACTGTTGAGCCAAACGGCCATAACTAGCAGACAACCTCGTCAGACTTAGCAGAGTCATTTTCTGTTTGTTTTATAGTTTCATATACTGTTGGTGTTGGTTATATTACATTTCTTGCAATGGCTTTGAGCAAATCATCTATCTTCAAAACGAAGCACAGCGACGCGAAGCAGGTCAACTCGTACACATGCCAACTCGTACACACGCCAACTCGTACACAAATTGGTCAACTCGTACACACGCCAACTCGTACACACGCCAACTCGTACACAGGCCAACTGGCAACTACATTACGCAAAATAATATGCAGAGTAAAGACGCGACTTCTGCAGCTGCTTTGATGTTGACGATGACGTAGTCCTTTATAACCTTTATTCAAGCCGTCAATTCAAAGAGCTACTCCATAAGATAGAGGGCGCTCCTTATTCCCGTGTAGAAAATTATGAAAAACAACAAACAAACCAACCCAAAGCAACATAATTTTGCAAACAACATGAACAATGAACCTCAAGATATAGGTATTAACTGCTCAGTCTCAAAAAGCTTTCCTTACTCTATGCTCAATCAACTTCTAAAGGTTGTAATGGGAGTGACATTGCTTTTTAACTCTCTCAAGGGTAAAGGTTAAGAAGCAGTTATCTTATAATTAATGTGAATCGATCTTCATTATGGCAATATATTGGAAACTAATCTGAACATCATTGCTTTGTGAAATCCAGCCTTGGTCCCACCCATGGATTGATGCTGATTGATGCTGATATTGATATTCTTATCGATACTGAAACTTATATTGATATTTTTAAGCATTGATATTGATATTGGTATTGATGCAATATTGATGCAATATTAAACTTGTATTGGATACCTTGCATTGGGATGTTTGATATTATTTATTTTCTTTAAGAAATTGATTGGAAGACTAAGAATAAGCACACCTCATCCCACGCCCCTAAACCAACCCACAAAAAAACCACCAAATCCCCACCAGCACCTGCAACAGAGTGGTCAATTAACCATCCACACCACCACAATTACCTGCATAAAATGACAAGAGTCCAAGAGACACCTTCATCAAATGGGAAGAATTGCGGGCAGGTTTTCTTTTTTTAATGAGTCTACATTGCATAGTACAGTGTACAGTGAGTGGAGATTATGTATAAAACAGACACAATTTATGTAGTGGGTTTGGGAAACCATGGGGAGGCAGACTGATGCTCTGAAGACAACTGTACTTGACTGGAGAGAATACGAATCAGTACAGATTCATGGCTTGCACAGTTTCTATGGGCAAATTTATCATTCTCAAAGGCCCCTTGCTACACATACAACAGTTCAATCAGACTTTGAAATCGTGGTGAAACTTGAAGTGGAACTATTTCAGATTATATCCACTGGTTCTGGCATACTGGCCTCTTGCCCACTAACAGCAATGGACCTTTTCCTTGAAACATTTTTGGTAGGATTCATGCAGCATTTATCAAGGGAGGAAAGGATGTTAAATTCAACTACCAGAAACTTTGGGTAATGATTTATCACAGTTTTATCTGAAGAAGGCCTTCTTTAAGTGACAACACATCTTAGGCAGTGTCTTCTGAGAAGGCATGTTGTGCTTCACTAAATAATAAGCCTGATCCAAATGAACAGCTTTAATCATTTTATGGCTATGGCTGTTGCTGAGGGCAACAGCCCATCGCCACGGCAACATAGACCATGCATAGCAACATGCTTAGCCAATAGCCCTAGCCGTTACGTCAGGATGCGGATCATATAGACACCCTCTGTTTCCATGGCAATACAGCTCCAAAACTGGCCTTCATTCTAACTCATTCACACTAACTATAAACTGTGCACAGAGATTCATTCATGAGTGTGCACACAGTTTTGTCATGATGCAACATTGGTCTGAATGCATATGAAGAAACCCCATAACTCTGTGCAACATCCCAAACAGCAGAGAGTTTAAAATGACACCCAGACAGATTAAACACTAGTAAAAGTAAAACATGTTGAGACATCAAATGAGGAAACCAGAGGTAAAAATCTTCATTTTCATCTTACCAAAAAAACAAAATAAAGAAATCAATACTTTTTTTTATAATAATAATTAAGATTTTAACCCCCAAAATCATCTTACAACATTCCAAGACGGCTAGGAAACACAGAAGAACAAGTTATTTTTGTTCATCAATAACTGATAGCCTATAGGTGAGTTTTCTGTACATGATGGCATGTTTAATCAAACATCTAACCCCAAAAAATCAAATTAACAAACTTTCAAAAGCTGTCTAAATTTAGTTATCTACACTAGCAAGACTATGAAAAAGACAAAGAAGCAGGATTTGTGACAAAATAATTACAACATACATAGTTAATACAGACTTATACTTTTACTGAAAGAAATTACCTGTGTGTGAAACCGATTGGGACAAAGTGCAATAATTACATTTAAATCTTTTAAGTAAAAGCCTCTATTTTTACCATTCTTATTCCAACTAATAGTAACAATTTCCTTCTATAGCAGACGGAAATCTTTCCCAAAGATTGTTACCCATTTTTCATAGTTATAGTTTAGCATCATACAAGCTTATTGTTGAGTTATAATCATCTTGAGTTATTCTGCACAAATTAATAGATAAAAAACAACATATGAAACCACCTTATATTTTTTTGTAATAGTAACATCCCTACCAGTAGCGGATTGGTAACATAGAATACAAACCAAGGGAAGTGTGGATAATTATGTTTTGGTGGGATCTATCTGCATTGTCATTATCCACAGTGACGAACACAATAAAAAAGAAGGAAAACAATTCATGCAGTAAAAATCCTTTTTAATTGGGATCGGTTTTCCTAAAATCTAACAGTCAATAACGGCAATTACTGAACTACATGCCAAAACTTTGGTATTTTTTGTTCTTCTTTGTTAGAAATATCATTCTCATAAATGTGTTTCAGACATGTATTTTGTTCTCCCCCCTCAGGAATGACAATAGCATTGAAGAATCCCGGACAGTGTTTACTCCAATGTGCTTGAGTCAAGACCCCCAAAAATTGTGGCTTTAATTTGAAGAAATTGGACAGGAAATGTGAAGATACACAGGTAAATCAAATGATTTCTCATCAAGGCTTCCGTCTTCAAAGAGCACTTCATTTCATACATTTTTTTGTTGTTTTCTTCATGAGTTACGTCATTATTTCAATTTAAGTATATAATATATATATATATATATATTCTACGCTGCAAGTCTAAGTGCGACATACTTTGCTACATCAATGGAGCTCACCACAACCATATACAAAGGGCGAGTAAGGCACTTTATTCAATCGAGTGTTTTATCATTAAATTTTTGTTCGTTCTTTGTTTTTTTTAAACTTTATTTGGTATATTATCACATCTTCATTTCATCTTTATTAACTAAAAAAAAAAATATGTTAAACAATCACCAACATACACAGTAAATAAGAATTATTCAACTTTGAAGAGACTTTTTTTTTTTGGTTAATCTCGCCCTTTTTTTTTGTGAACAAAAATATATAACAAAAATCCACAACCAGAATGCCAGGTAGCTAAAGGTTTATATTAAATGTTAAACTAAGTCCTACTTTCAGTAGTTCGGTTGTACAGAACAACTGGGATACTAAACCTAATGAATTAACCAGCTTTTTAGGTACCAATTAATAGACTTTTTATAGTGATCAATTGCAAAAAAAATAATGTTTTGACCTGTACAGAAATCTGTAGCTTTACACGTTATCCTTTCTTTGCTTATAAAACAACAACAAAACCGCACAAGACAATGCGAACAGCAGCATATATGAGGATGGGTAATTAGGTATTCACAAAAACAAAATAGAAGCAAACATTCTGCAAATAACACAAGTGCGACAACCATGTCCTTCAATTCCTTGCAGTACCATCAAGTGACGTCCTTGCATTGTGGCATTTCGATAAGGAGCAAAACAGGAACGCTCCTATTAATATCGTTCATTAGAGTCCTCATTTCGTGTACTGTCATGCCAAACTTTCAGATGAAAGTCTGTGTTCCGTTTCAACTGTAAAAGAAAACTGCAAGATGCCAATCCATGCAAAGACTAAATGCCACTATTTGGCACACTTTACACCCGCCACTCTCTGAATGAGAAATTCCATATCCATAATTTGCAAGGAAGTTATCAAATCATGAATTTGGCATGTTTTTTTTTACGAGGCGGCGGTGGTGGAATGCTCTCCGTCACCAGATGGTACAACCTTGCTGTTTTTATGATACAGAGTATGGTACGACACCACAACAGTACAAAACTTGCATCCAGTTCAACCGAATACATTTGAATGAGGCAAATTACGACAATCTTATGAACTTCATTTTACCACAATTCAAGTACGTCACTTCATGGTGGAATGGATGCTGTCATGGCAACCATTTGAGAAAACACTCACTACATCACCCTTTTGTTGGAAAAAAACTTCATTCATGATCGTTGTGCTAAATAATTTCTAATACATTTGACAAATGCTTCACTCAGAAAAACTGTTTGTGCATTTTCAGGCAATGAGAAATGCATGAAGACTACAGAAACGTTGATTGTGCTCTACACAGCGATGAGAACCGAATAATGCTCTTACTCTTGCATATACATGTACATGATACGTAAAATTTGAAAATGATTAAAAGAAGGCTCAATTAACTGCATGGTAAATACAGCCTCAGGCATTACTTAGCATTATGTCCTAATATTTCTTCCAATTTGTTGGTTTAGTTCACGATTTCTGCCACTTCCTTAATCCACCATCTTATGAGAATGATGGTGAACTGACAAACTCCCATTCATATGATACAAACCCAGACGAAGCCAAACCCGACCACAAACAGTCTCAGCAATGAACAAAGGTTAAAATCAGACACATTAACAAAGACAAAGAGGACCAAGACCAATAAATTTACAACCAAAGCATCCGAGAATAAACAAACTCCTTTGTGTCTACGAATCATCGACAGGCTAACTCACAGCTAAAATAAAACTCTCCATTCAATGTTAAAATACGGCAGGGAATTTGGCGATGCGACAAAGTGCCGGGTACTTTGTGCAAGTGAGGAAAGTTACATTTTGGTTTGAATCATGCGTATGCATCTTTAAAACAGGGATCTAAGTTTAAAAAAAAAAAAAACAGAAGAAGAAAAACTAAACGATGACGAATCAAGCACAACTCAAAGCTACCTACAACGAAACACTTCAATAACTTATAAAGTGATGCACGCAAAAAAAGATCACCTGATTTCTATTCATTCATAAATTTCTTTTTCTATTAAATATTCCCCCGGTGACGAAATACGTCACCTTCATGCCGAGCACCAGTTCGTGAGCCAATAATTGGAAGAAGAAAAAGAGAGGCTTTGGAGTTTTACAAATAACTGCCCCTTGGGAGACTCAAAATCTATACAAGGAGTAAATATATCCTGGTCAATACATTCAAAAGATCACAGCAAGGCCAATGTTATAACTGCACCACACCATCTGGCCTTTTTTTTTTTTCATTCACGCCAGATTATTTATTATCTCAAATATTTTTTGTTTATTAATTATTATCATTTCTTAAAATTTCTTTTAGTAAATATTTTATTGATATTTTTGTGTGTGTGTAATATACTCAGTCCATATGAACAGTTAATCTAGAGTGAAAGAACAAGATTTATTTTTTTGCATGGTTTCTATCAAAAGGAGCACATATCCTGAATAAAAGAAAATCCAATATACACTCTTTTGTTTTTTTGCTACAGAGCTATCTGTTTGGTAACCAACTAAAACAAGTACCATGAATTCACCTTT
The DNA here is from genome assembly GCA_963971285.1 of Astropecten irregularis. NCBI lineage: Eukaryota > Metazoa > Echinodermata > Asteroidea > Paxillosida > Astropectinidae > Astropecten > Astropecten irregularis. The sequence goes on along the minus strand of OZ020245.1, from coordinate 7,925,509 downwards.
GTTTTTTTTTTTGTTTTTTTATTATTTTATGATAATGAACTTTGATTAGCATATGACCGGTTCCCACCTCACAGGTCACTCTCGCCATACAGAGCTGTTGAGAAGGACATGTAGTCCAGGGCACCGGGGACACCGTCGGGTCCATGGTAGGGGGCCATTCTGGCGATGCAGTACTCAGCCTGGTCTGGGGGCAGCTCCCGCATCAGGTCTTCCTTCAGGATGTAGTTCTGTGGAATCGGACGTACGACAACTTTGGGTAAGCAATCTTGCCAACAAGCAATCATCTATCTCAGTTTTCAAGAAACTTCTCACAGCTTTTTTTTTTCTTTTCACTGCCTTTGTAGCCATGTGCGACTGCTCTATGTACTTCTTTTGTACAGAGCTTTAATCTTGTTAAATGCGCTGGATAAATACCCTTTATTATTAACTGTACGATCATGTAGCTAGATTCCATGTGAGTGATCCTGCCAGGTGGGTTCTCTCTTTGAGAGAACCTATGGGGAGGACTCGCCCAGTAGGGCATCCATATGAGATGTGGTTGCATCAGATGGATCATTTTTTTGCTGAGATGGGGATTGGTCGCGTGGCTGCACCGTGAATGGCCACCATTGACTGATTGACTGATTGATTCAAACAACTGACTGAATTAGTCCTCATTTCGTCAAAGCACTTGCAACAGACACTTTTAAAAGTGCAAAACACAGATATTATCTAATCTGTAACAAGTACAAAATGAAAAAACTGATTCCTCAGCTCGACAAATAAAGTCAAATGCCCAAAGACTTCAGGCCAACATGGAGCATCTCTACGCAAAAATGAGATAAGCAACCCAAACATTCCATGTGATTGCAACATTTTCTCTAAGACGGTTATTTCCCTGTTGGAAAGGGTGGGGATGATTGTCTCACGCGGCCTCAAAAAGGTCACTGGGCTTACCTTGTTGCCGGCCAGCACTTTGAAGGACCCCTTGACCTGCTCTGACGTGTCAGTGTCGGTGGCCTCACGAGACATGTAGTCCAAGAAGGCCTCGAAGGTGACGTAGCCATCGTGGTTGGGGTCCACACTCTGAATGATGCGGTCAAACTCAGGATTCTTGCCATGTTTGTCGGGTGGGGCCAAGCTGAGTGACACCAGGCATGACTTGAACTCCATGGGGTCCAGCTTGCCGGATCGGTTCTGTAAAAGTGTTTAAAATACCGTGAATCACTGAACGTTTATACTGAATTGAGAGATGAAAAATGGCCCAGTCTCACATGATGATGTGCCTATGTGCAACAGGTTTATATCAAAACCAGGATAAAGTAGGAAAAAAGTCAATTTTGAGTAAATGGTGATTTTTAAGGTAGTATCATACTTTGGTAGCATACCAAAACAGAAATCTTCACAGATTTACCTATAACTTACAGGGTATAAAGATGGTGATGGTAGAAACATACCGTTACAATTTTTCTGCCTGAAATGCTGTATTCATCCAGAAAAGAGTAAAACCAGTGACCAAAATTATTTTTGATCTTTTAAAGATTAAAAATAAAAGACAAAAGACTTAAGATATACTGTGGCCATTTTTCACTGTTTTCTCAAAAAGTGGGCAGATGACAGATGACTGTTACTGTATCTTTCTTAACATTTTTGCCCATGGATCTGTATTTCTTTGACTAAAACCAAAGTATGATATTACCTTTAAATTGTCATGGAAGTATCTATAAAACCCATTCGGGCTAATATCAATGACTCTGATACGTGTCAACAGCTGAATGAGAAAAGATACACCAATAAAAGACAGGACAGAAATGCAACAAATCCAACATCGTCCAGCCACGGTAACCAAGTTTTAGTGGGACAGAAACAAAACATCGCTTTTTACCTTGTCGAAAATGTTGAAGGATTGCCGGAACATCTCAAACTGTTCCTCCGTGATTCCCTTGGAATCCCTGGTCAGGATCTGGTTCTCCAGCTCGTTGATGATACGCCTGACGGTGGTCATCAGCTGCTCATAGCCTACGCGCACCGTCTGCACGGAAAAATCAAAACAGCACCAAACGGTCAAAGAACAGATTTTTGCCAGGATTTGTCAAAAGATTGTTGAAGTCATAAAAAAAAAGACTGCTTCAAAAACATACATCTTTTATTTGCATCTTGTGTTTGTACAGCCATGAAACTGGGCCCTGCTTGATACAGGGGTGTGAGAGAAAAAATCGGAAATATCGATCGTGATGACCTCATCATTTTTTTCTTAACTTTTAAATTATTTTTTGGGGGTTGTAGCGTTGCTACATAAAAAAGCGGAAAATAGAAGATGGCAAATTCATCAAAAAAGCAGAAACTGGTAAAATGCAGAGATTTTGGAGGACACAGGAAGATTAAGAATAGAGGTTGATAGCATGACCTATTAACTTAAGCTTTCATTCAGGCTTTAGCTCAATTGAAATTCTTCTTTCTGTACATCAAGTCATCATTGCCCCCAGTGATAACAAAATAGAGCATGAATTTCTCTTTCAAGGAAAGACCCAGGGCCAATTTCATAGAGCTGCTTAGCACAAAAATGTACTAACCAGGAAATTTCTGTCTTAATAAAAACAGGATTAACAACCAAATGTCCATGTGTTGTGTATCACTTGTAATTCTTCTTTGGCTGTTGTTCACTGACCATAAATATCAAATGGAATTTTATATTGTGCTTTGTTTTATTGGGCAATACATTGTTGTGCTAAGCAATTTTGTTGTGCTTAATAGCTTTTGGCAGCCAAACCATTTTTTTTTTTTAAAGCACAGACAAGTTTTCAAAATGAGCAAACAAAAATTTTGCAGCGAGATGAAATGTCTCCATCGGCAGCCCCACCAAACCCTTAGCCACTTACCTCCATGGTATATTCTGTGTGCTCATTCTCAAAGATCATTGCTTCCTGAATAGACTGGTTGTACATCTCCAGCTCATCCATATGAACCTTGTAGTCAACAACCTGATAGGAAAAGAAAGAGAGCAATCACATTGTGACTCTTGTCTGAATATCCATCCTCTCAAACGGACTATCAACATTACTCAGAAAAAAACTTAATTCTTCAGAAAAATTGATACAGTGGAACCTTGTTAATAAGAACACTATTGATACAAAATTCTGCTCATATAACCAGGACATTTCTAAGTCCCAATCCTTTGTTCTCTGTTGTTTTCATTCCTCTTAATGCAAGGTCCCGAAAGGACCTCTTTTCAATGAGGTTTGACTGCTTTTATTCTCTAGTTCAGCAGTGGTGTCCCCGAAATGTGACAAAGCATACCCACATTCCAGCTACAATTCTGCGCAGCTGACCCAAACAAATTTCCGCTTGGAGTTAGGAGGGCCTGATGCGTTTCAATCCTAGCAGGATCTTTATCAAAGGCTAAAGATCCGACTAGAATCGAAACGCGCCAGGCCCTCCTAACTCCAAGCATTTTATACATTTCATGTTATTATCTTGGATGATGAGCAGTTTGCGGTAGTTTATCACTTGTATGGAATACGTTCCTGTTCTTCTTTCTGGGGCTGGACTTACATCCCTCTCGATTCTCTTGAGAGTGTTGAGGTGCTCCTCTAGGTGTCCAGGTTCCATGTGCAAGTTGGTGACCTTCATTGTGACGCCCTCGATCCAGGGACCCACCACGTTGGCCTTCTTGGCAAACTGGTAGCGCAGACGTTCATTGGCTGTTCAATGGACGACCATTCAGGAAAAATAATCTCTTGTGAAGCACAGTGCGAAATTACACCCAATGGTTGTTCAATTGAACTCATAAATTTGCTTCAAGTTACTCACTCCCAAAGTGTATAACAATCAAATGAACCACACGGGAAACTGACTACATTAATTTCTGCTGGGCTGTGATTGTTCTAGCCTGAAAATGTCCCAAAGCATAATAAACAAATCCTGAACATTGCATGTCTCTTATACGTTTGTAGTGGGAAAGTGAAGGGACAAGAAATCCCCAAATCGGGATTTTACACACTCCTGTTTTTGATCTGGGAAAAAGGGAAAAGGTTAACCTACAAAGAATGTCCAAGATATTTACATTTTGTTTTCATTACATTGCCCATCATAAGACGCATGGACTAGCCTTTAAGCTGATGCATTTGTGGATAGTCCTCACAAAAACGAACAAACGAATGATCGATGGCACACATACTGACTGACGATACAAGGCAAATGCAATGGAGACATAAAGTACTTAACAAGTACCCATGCCAGTCAACCAAAATAAAGAGGTAAAAATCTCGTGTTTTTAGACACTAAGGCCATTTTCGACTCAGTATGAAACTATTCCAAGGATACATTCCTGCTTGACGAGTTCGGCCTGCAGTGCTGAGTCTCTTTCCGGTACTAGATTCAACACTTCTTGCCATTTTGAGATGAGATCCTGTAGGGAAGAACAAAATTTCCAAACGTTCAAGAAACTCTTGTTGATTATCACCGGAGGGTAAAGGTATCACTTCACAAGTCCAATTGACGGAGGATGGATTTTATGTGTGTATGGCATGTGCATGAGTGGACAATTATCTAGGCATATTATTTTCACTAGAGAGAGCTACAGACATAGGCCCTTTACAAAACCATGGCTAGGGCTTGGCCTTGGCTAGGCTCCGTCAACTTTTACCTGAAAATACAGGTTGTGGTTTTCCCCTGAAGTTGAAGCTCTGTTTTCTTGTTCAAAACAGAGTACTGCTATCTACTTCAAAACCGTACCTCAAAACCTCTATTTTGATACCTGTTACTTTAAAATGGATATGAAAATGGAGCCGAAGCTAGAGCCAGAGCCCAAGCCAAGGTTTCGTAAACGCCCTAAGTAACATCACTTGAAAGACAAGAGACAAGAGTTAATTTAATTTTTTTAGTCTTAGGAAAGAAACTTTATTGCTAGCTGGGCCCAGCCTCTGAAAAGCCAGGCTTTGCCTGGGGTTCTTCACCTTCTGTAATCCCTAGCCTTAAACTCCAAGCCCCTGCTTTGTCCTGAATCATAGTTGGCATAGTTGTACACGAGATTGACAGATTGAATCCACATTGATCACGGACAGTATCCAGAAGCCAAGATTCATTGATTTTGAGAAGTTTTTTTTTTGTCGGGGCCGACAAGAGGATGAATTCAGACCTAGCCTGGCCGGACTTTTTCCAGTGCCTGGGCCTGACCAAAATTTAACTTTCCCTTCCCCTAACATGGCTATCCAGCATGGATAGAACCAAGTTCTAGCTTCAGTCATCCCACAGAATGTTTCCAAGGGAAGATCTAGTTCATGTTTCATTGGAGTAATGACTGATGGGAAAGTTGTGGTGAATGGTTACCTGCACAGTGAGCATAGTGTAGGGATTGGACTTGTCCATGTTCAGGTCGTGCTCGGCAAACATGTTCTTGATCTTGTTGCTGATCTCCACCAGTTCGTCAAAGGCCTTCTGGGCTTCGGGGAGGGTGGACTTGAATTCCTCGTGGGGCATAATCAGACCCTGTTAGGAAGGAACAGAAATGAAGATTCTCAAAGCAAAGCTGAGGAAATAGAGAAGCAATGCATACAGTGTCATGTTCCAACCCCACCCCACCCCCAATTTCTCTTTTTGAAGCCGATTCATGGGGATCATGCCGTCATCCTTCAATCCCATTCCCTCAAACCGCACAGAACCCCCACCCTCCCTCACCCACCCCCTGGGTAAGCTCACAAGTGCTGCTCCGTCATGCAACTGCCATCCACAAGATGCAAGTCCAGATCAGAAACAAACCAAAAAACAACACTTACAAGGTACAGAGAGTTGGGTCCAGGCTATTTGGGAGGGGAGAAACAACACCACATTTGACCACAAGTCTAGTACAGACAACCCCCCGCATACCAGGTCATTTCTGAAGGCGAGCCTTTTGTTTGAGTTTGTTTGTTTGTTGGTTAGTCTGAGTGGATTTTTCTTCATCCATTTTATTTAACTGGCTGCCGTTTTGCAGTGAGATTTTGAATCATGCCTACATATATAGTATGCCACCAGACAGTGAAAATAAACCACAGCAATTGCCCTCAAGAAAATGCACCCTTCCACAGATCAGCCGGAAGGGACGGTGCAACCAAGATGTACATGAAAAATGCATGGTAAAATGTTGCACACATCTAGGCCGGCTATCCACGATAAAGTCTATGATGACAGTTGTTTTTTGTGATTGACTGGCTTTTGAAAATCATTCAGCGTGGCTGAAATTTCCTGCTTTCATGCACAAAACTTCACATTTAGGGTAGGGACAAATTATTCATCAAAATATGAAGAACGAACAAAACTAGAACAGCAAAAACTGAGCCTGTTTACAGAAAAGTTGATGCGCCATCCAAGACTAAGGCATAACAGACTCTTTGTTTTCTGTGCGCATGCATAGTGAGGCAGTGTCCGAAATGGTTGTCTAGAGCTAGGTCTATGGCTATTGTCTATGGCGGCCATTTTGAAGCACTGTCCGAAATGCTGTCTATAGCGAGAGCTAAAGCTACGACGTCATCAAAATCTAGCCGTAAGAAGTGTCGTCTAGATCCGCGCAAACAAAATGGCGAACGATCATGCTGAGTTGTTTTTGGGTCAACGGAAACAAACAAATGTAAGTTTTTTGTTTGGTTCTGGTTTTACTATCAGAATTACTGTTCTTGGAAAGAGTTCATCATATCATTATCCATCCTGATGAAGTCGATCGCCCGTTTTAAACAAACATATGCTCAATGCGGACGCGTAACAATTGAGCACACGATAATTCGATGACGTCAGAAAAATAAACTTAAATATCACTTGAGGGCACAATACGAAGCCGAAGCAGCGTCCGAATTCCAATGGCCAAAGCGCTTCCATAGACGTAACTGTAGCTGTAGACCTAGACCAACCGTTTCGGACACGGCCTCAGATTCAATGCAACAAGCTAGGGAGCAATAACGGCCTTGACAAAGAATGATAGCATCGTTCCATTAGCAAAATGCTGGCCAACCATGACAACATGCAGCAGCCACAAATGAACTAGCACCCAGTCTTGCACCCAGTCTTCCCCCAGCCCCCTGTGTGAAGGGCAGTGGCTATAATACAGTAGTCTGTTTTACATGTACGTTTTCATGTTCTGGCATCATAATGCAAGGCTCAGGTCATAGGTCAAAAGATGAGAAAAGTGTGTTTGGGGGAAGGGGAGGGGTAGTATTCACCAAAATGTTATCATTTACATAGACCCTTGTGACATGAAGAGTATTAATTACAAAAATTACAAACATTCCATGAATATTGTCACATATAAATCAACCCATATTCAAATAAATGAAGAAGGAAAATAAACAATGGCCGCATCAAATGTGAACACTTAAATAAACACAATCATAAGACAAAAGAAATGTCCACATCTTTTTACAGTTCGATTACAAATGACCAAAAATTCAATAAAAATATGGTATCAGAAAGTGACAAATGCATTTATCACTATTGACGATACAAGAGAGTCTGTTTTACATGTAAAGCACCTTTTTTTTTTAAGTTGTGATTTTAAAACTTTTAAACAAAATCACAAGATTCTAAAGTCTTTCGATTCCATGACCCTACTCTAAAAGAAAATTGACAATTTGGGAGACTGCCAACATGGGGCCGGATAGCTTAAGCCCACCGCACACTATACGATCCGACTAGGACCCGGCTGGTTTTTGGAAGGATCGCAAAGCATTCTGGGAGTCTTAACCGTGATTCGACAGTCGAATCTTGCCGACTGGCCATCAGAGTGGGTCTGCGACTGGAAACAATCACGGTTAAGACTCCCAGAATGCTTTGCGACCCTTCCAAAAACCAGTCGGGTCCTAGTCGGAATGTCGGATCGTATAGTGTGCGGTGGGCTTTAGTTGACAGGTCACATGTTCAAATCCTGGTCCGGTAAATTTTCTTGGTCCACCTTCGAATGACTTCAATAGTTTAAGTCAACTGCAGGTCAACTGCTTGATGCTTGAGCATTGTCCGTTCCCACTTACCTTGATCTCGTCCACGGTGTGCACGCTGAAGACGTCCACCAGGTCCTCACTGGCTCCCTCCATCCAGTTATTGAAGGGAGCAGCCTTCTTGGCAAACTCCAAGAACAGCGAGTCCACTCTCTGCAATAGGGTCTCAATTTTCTAAGAAAAAAAGAAGAAAAAGAATATTTGATGCATTTTGAGCTCGAAAGTCTCTGAACAGTGATGTACACTGTCTTCCTCTCACAAGGACTAGTACCACCAATACATTGTTACACAACCAGTGTCATATGCTGCAAGTTTTATGTATTTAAACTCAGCAGCAGAAGTCACACAAACTAGTTAGTTGTCAATTAGGCCTAGGTTGTCTGACATTGTGTTCTTGAATGACTGCGGAGTGCTATCCAGGGGTGCGTTCCACTCCAGCTAATTATGCGCACGGTGCTGTTCGCCAAACATGAACACAACTTTTGCCTAACATAGCTAAAGGTGTAGAGGAGGTGTTTGCTTAAGTCGGCTATTACATTGAATGAAAGATGGACGCAATAAGCAACACATGTTCGCCATTTGTTGCGTACGCTTTCCACTTAAAAATCCAAGCGTAACGCAAACGTACGAACATGTATGTTCGCGCAAGCGGAATGCACCCCTGTTGTTTCCAATGAGACCAGCATCCTTCCTAAGACTTACATCCAGGATTTGCCTGCGGGATGAGGTTAGGCTTCCGAGACGGTCCCACTGGTCACAGATGGACTGGCATCGGGCATTGATGGGTCCAATATCGTGATACTCCAGGATGCTGGAAAACAACAAAAAGTCGCCATAACCATTGTTGTCAAATGTTACACCATTAAAGAGTTACCCACCTCCAAAGGATCTCCAGAAATGATGAATGAACAATGGAAAGAAACTGGTACTCTTCAAATGGGGGCAATTATTCCAATCACAATATATATTTTGTTGGATGGTTTAACCCCGAAAGATACAAAGTATTTGCGATTACAAGAAAACTCACTTTTAATTTGTTCAAGCCATGCTTCGTGTCAAAATGTACAATCCTTATTCTAACTAAAGAACTGAACACAAGTTACCATTTGCTCCAAAAAAAAACCTGGGAATAATGCTGAAGGTACAAATGAAGCAGTGTGATGTAAACCCAATGGAAGGCCAGTTTCATTATAGAGGCGAGGGTTTGCACTGAAGGAGTCCATAAGGTTACCAGTCAAGTTTCCTCATTTATGTGTACTGCTGGCAACTGGTACTCGGTTGAGTACTCAGTTCAACACAATAGACCCTTATTCATGGTGCATCCATCTTACATTCGAAGCAGTGCAATCAAACCGAGACTGGATTGCAAGTAGTCTGGTACCCGTCTTCTTTTTAGAATTGATGTTATCTTTTCCAATGGGTATACAAGGAAGGTGACAAGATGGATGCCCCGTGAATAGGGTCTATAACCAGCTTAGCAGGCCAAGGACTAGGGGTTTTGTGGTAGTGGGCCTTACTTCATCTCTTGAGCGATAGCAGCAATCTGCTCTACGCGGTCTTGGTGCGCTGCAAGATCACTCTCAAACGCCTCGTGCTTTTTCTTCAGGGCCTGGTGGAAGGTACAAGTAACAATCAAAGATAGTGCATTAATTCATGATTGCCTGCACTGCAAATATTAATGGGAACATTAATTTTGAAATTGATATCAAGATTACAGATTAAATTTTCAGGTCTAAAAGATTTTGTTAAATCACTGACATATATGAGAATGAAATTTACGTCTGTCACAAGTAAAATACAGATTAAATAATTATATCTGCCTTTTTGACCTTTATTAAAATGGTGTATAAATATAAAGCCCTGATAAGTCATTTGCGAGTTAAATCTGAATAGTACATGGAAAACACAGACTTCTTTTATTGCATATAAACACCAATTCGAATTTCCCAGATTAAAGAGCCTGTTGCTATATCGCATGATTCGGGGCAAGCTTCCGGGACTGGTTCCTTTGTGCCATTCTTATTCATTATGAACAGTGCATTGGTGCAAGATGTCTGTGATAAGCGAAAGCTTGCCCCGAATCATGTGATATGGCAACAGAGTCTTTAGTTTGGGAAATTCAAACTGGGGTGTTTCTATGCAATGAAAGAAGCCTGTGTACCAGATACAATTCAGATTTAACTAGCAAACGGCTTATTGCTGACATCCATTGAAATGATATTGGACTTCATATCAAATTTCATACACAAACAATAATCCTACTTCATAATATTACTACCAGAACTCCGGTTCAGTATTCTAGAGGTCGCAGGTTCGAATCCTACTCTAGCCAATTTTCTCTGTTGTCCTTTTCAATGACTTACATAGATTTCGTTAAGTTTGACTCCTGAGAAGTCATTGTTAGCCAGCTCCGGTTCCTTGCCCTCTGCCCATCCCTCGTGGATTTCACACTTGTGACGGAACTTCCTGGCCAAATGATCCAGACGCTCCAGTCTACGAAAATCACCAAGAAATTTAGTTAAAAGAAATATAGCAGAATATTCAAGAAATTTATTGACAATCTTTTAAGGTAAAGTACATGATTGGTAACATACCCAAAAAGATATGTTTGCAGATTTATGCATAACTTTCAGGGTATGAAGATGGTGCTGATGGTGTATTTATCCAGAAATTTGTCAAACAAAGGCCAAAACAGTTTTCATCTTGGGGTGAGATCAAAACCATTCTTTATGTTTCATAAGAAGAATGGAGTCGAGTTTTGGCTATTTGAGCAGAAATTTTCACAGGTTTATAATTTCATGTACATACATGTGGATACCGGTACAGGTAAATACCACATATCAGACAAAGTTGAGTGCTGTTCTGTGACCTTTACCAATCATGAATTATACCTTTAAAACATGTCCATGCAATATTGGCAGGCATCCTCGCACAAAAAGTTAAGTTTTGAAGACAACTTAGAGGGAACTAATTATTTGCAATGCATGATTATAGAACAAAAGATATTTATCTGACAGCGTCTTACATATTACACAACTAAATCATGCCACAACTGAGGGGTGAAATTATCCTGCTTGAAGAATGCCCACAACCGACTGCTTCTATGTTGCATCTCATGCAAAAATGTAAGCCTTGTCCAATCTTATCCTATCTTAATTCTCTGTTGAGAAGTGATACCTATTGAGTAATACTTCAAATAGAAATTTGAGCAAAACTTTTGAGTCTGTTTTATAAATATTTAGGGTTTTTTTTGGCGGGAAAATAGTTATGTCAAATCTTGTTAAGTTGTCTGCACTGCATAATGCTGAATTCAATAGACAATAGCCACAGGCTTCAATGTACACATTGACAAGTAAAATTCTGTGGTTCTGTGGAGCTATTTTCATTGATTCTGTTTAATCTTACCTTCTCATCTCTGACAGCAGCCAATCCTCAAAGCCACGCTCGGACTGTTCTAGGCCCTTCCAGGCTTTGGATATGTCCTGTCAGAATTCAAAGCACAGAGGAGATGCATCACTACAAATTGGCATAATGTAATTATAGAGCAATGTAATTTTAAGTTTCTCAGCCCAAAATATAAACATTTTTGGAGAAAAACAAAAAAAAACATTAATCACTTTTTAATCTGAATTAAGTGAATTAAAATGCAAATCGTGTAAGAAGTTTCAAGATCACCCTTTGTACTAAAAAGAAATAAAACTACGAAGTGTTCTTAGATTATTTTTTGTTATGAAATGTACGATATAACAAATTCATTTACAAAATTCATTTAAATTGCATATTGGGGAGACACTTTAGAACTCTAAAGTGAACATTTTGGGAGACATCCGCAAATAGGGAGACTTTTTGGTGTCTCCCTATTATACCAGCTACCTTTTAAAGACATATTTGTACTGTCCATATTTTAATAGAAGACAGAGAACGTTCTTAATATAAACATATGTCAATTTCAAAGTTCATTGGTTTGGAGGATATTTAGAAATAGGTAAATAAAGTTTGTGCACGACCCAATGAGAAAGTCTCCCTAATGACCCATTCCCGGTAATATTAAGTCCCATTATTGTTATTTTTATTACTCAAATGCAATTCAACATTATGCCATATATGCTGACAAAATGTCCATTATAAAACAACAAATTTATCATTGATTAAAAGGCTGGTTCACTGATAAAAATTTATATTGGTCTTGAGTTAATATCATATAGCATATCGAAAGAGAAATCACAGATTTACTGATAGCTTACAGGATATAAAGATGGTGATGGTTGATACCATTAAAATGTTTTTGCCTGAAATGCTGTATTTATCCAGGCAAGAGTATAAAAACCAATGACCAAAATTATTTTTGATCTTTTAAAGATCAAAAATGGCCTTTTTTCACTGTTTTCTCAAAAAGTGGGCACCGTATGGGACTGAAACTTTCACAGATGACTGTTACTGTATCTTCCTTGATATTTTTTCCATGAATCTCTATTTCTCTTACAAAAAAAACAAAGTTTGATATGATATTACATGTACCTTTAATTCAAGTGTTAAGTTTAATTACAGGAAACATCTGTTAAATATTGGAGGTCTGGAATAGATGTTAAATCCATTGCGGAACTACATCACAAAATGTCCTCTTCCGATCAAGGCTCAGCCATTCTCTTGGCCAAGTAACGTTTGCACGTTTCCCCCAACGAAAAATACACTGAACAAAATGACAGCTGTGAATCAAAATGAAGACTTTGTGCCAGTGAAACCAAAAAAACCACAAGTTTTGATTTTCAACTGCCACTTCCTTGTCAGTAAACTAAATGAGAAATGAAACAATCAAATGAGGAAGTATGACTTTGACCGATACTCCACTCAATTTATTACATTGAGCTACGCTTTTGGCAATAAACCAAAAACCGAAATAAGGACTTTTTGTTTGATTGTTGCACATGATCTCATTCAAAAAGTTGCTGGCAGGAATTCCCATGTTATTGAAATTTTTTGTGCCCGGCACAAATTTGGGATAGAGCATATCCTGTACTAAAAGCTGTACTCTCCCAACCAAATGTTTTCTTAACCTAGAATCAATTCCAAAAGTTAATTCTTAATTATATTTATGACTTCACAGCTATTGTAATGTAGGATCAAAGAAAAAAAAGCCCCAAAATGACTCAAACACTTGTGAAGAAGAAAACTTAAATTTTATACTGTGTTCTCTGTGTGAAGCTTCATTGGATATTTACAAAATGAACCTCTTGAAAGCTTGTGGAATTAAAGCCACTCATTTTTAATAGGCTGTAGCTTTTTCATTTGGGAGGTTGTACTAGAGAGTCAAATTTAATTAGATTTTTAGTCCAAAACTTAATTATCTTAAACTTCATTTTCCCAACATTTGAAAGACTTTACTTCTCAACATAATCCATTTTGTAACATTTCTTGTTTAGTATTTAATAGGTTATTCTTTGGTCAGTTAAGAGCTATATAAATACTTATATAATTACAAATGGGGTATAAGGGAGACATGTTAGCGTCTAAAAGTGGACATTAGGGGGGCATCCCTAAGGTATCAGCCACCTTTTAAAGACATATTTTTATTGTCCATATTTCAATATAAGACACAGAATGCTCTCAATACGAACATATGTCAATTTCATGTTATTGGTTTGGAGGATGCTTAGAAATAGGTAAGTGCACGACCCTATGGGAAAGTCTCCCTAAGGTCCCATCCTCGGTTATGTATATTATGATCATTATTATATCTTAATGATTGGATAAAGGTTAATTTGGAGAAGGTTAGTGACAGGCTTCCAAATGAAGGCTTGGGTTTGGAGCGAGGGAGGAACGGTTGGAGGAGCTGATTTATGATTTGACAACATACCGAGACCATCTTGCCCTCCTTGGGGATGTAGGCTGGTCGATTGCTGAGACGCAGCTTGGTCTGCAGGGTGTTGTAGTTAGTCTCAAGCTGTCCTTTCTCCTCTGTCTTGGGGGGCTTCTCCTTGGCACGGTAGGTGCGAAACTCGTCCAGCTTGTCCTGTTTTTGGTGGGTTTTTTTGGGGGGCACGACACAGAAAAAGATGGTGAGACCATAGAACAAGATTTTCTGATCAACAGATGTTATTACTGATCTCGTGGGGTACATGCAGTATGAGGTGGTGAACTCTGGGAAACTTACCTGGACAGCTGGCAAGCTGTTCTCGGCCAGAGTCCGGTCCTCCAACCATGGGCGCTTACGCTTGATCCACTCCAGCAACTGCACAAACACCGAAAGAACACGTCATCATTTACAGCACAACATCTACATGTCTTGCTATTACTAAACCATGAGAATTGGGATTACTACTATTCAATTCACGTAAACTAACAACCTTTCTACGGGGCAAGAGATGTTGACCAACTTTCTTATTTTTCTAGTTTCCCAGTTGTCAAGGCTGCCCATTGCAAAAGTTATGGCCCGAACCACTTCATTAAAAGACATTTGAATCACGGTCGTTTTCCGTGAACTTACGTCGCTAGCCAGTCGGTCATACTCATCCATAAGCCGTTCATTGTCTTGGTTCATTCTCAGTACTTTGCACAGACGGTTGGCTGCATTCTCTGCCTGCAAGATGGACAATGCCCAGACACAAAAAGAAATAAATATATGCACGGTCAACAAAAAGATTGAAGAAAAATGCATGCTGTGGAATTTGTGACACTTCTTTTGTATTTTGTTCCACTTTGTCCTCTCATCAAAGCTCATGCCCACCCAGGCACTCCCCTAGCCCCCACCCACCCAGGCACTTCCCTAGCCCCCTCCCACCCAGGCACTTTCCTAGCCGCCTCCCACCCAGGCACTCCCCTAGCCCCCTCCAACACAGACACTCGCCTAGATGCCTGCCCACCCAGGCACTCCCCTAGCCCCCTCCAACCCAGGCACTCCCCTAGCCCCCTGACACTCCCCGCCTGCCGCCTGCTCACCCCGGCACTTCCCAAGCCCCCTTACACCCAGGCACTTCCCTAGCCTCCTCCAATCCAGGCACTCCCCTAGCCCCTCCCACCCAGGCACTCCCCTAGCCCTCTCCCACCCAGGCACTTCCCTAGCCCCCTCCAACCCAGGCACTTCCTAAGCACCATGCCACCCCCAGCGCCTTCTGACCTTTACCCCTCCCACCCAGGCACTTCCCTAGCCCCCTCCCACCCAGGCACTTCCCTAGCCCCCTCCAACCCAGGCACTTCCTAAGCACCATGCCACCCCCAGCGCCTTCTGACCTTTACCCCTCCCACCCAGGCACTTCCCTAGCCCCCTCCCACCCAGGCACTCCCTAAGCACCCTGCCACCCAGGCACTCCCCAGCACCTTCTGACCTTTACCCCTCCCACCCAGGCACTTCCCTAGCCCCCTGCCACCCAGGCACTTCCCTAGCCCCCTGCCACCCAGGCACGTCCCAAGCCGCCTCCCACCCAGGCACTACCCAAGCCCCCTCCCACCCAGGCACTCCCCAGCGCCTTCTGACCTTTACCCCTCTCAACCAGCCCACTCCAACACTGGCCCATTCGACCCAAGCTCCGGCGTCCCACAGGCCATCTTATCCCCGCCTCCCCCACCTCCATTCATCAGGCCACAAATACATTCTCCAGAAGTACAGTTGTACTACGTATGCATTCTTGGCTTTTGCAAATGGAGGATGCTCTTTCTACATGAAATTCGGGCAGTCATTGTGCTTTGGTAGAAGCCTTTAGGTTTACCTGCTGGGCCCCTGCGAATGCGTGGTAGTAGCAGGACACGTAGGTCATGATGGAGCGTTCATCCGGCTTAGCCGTGTTGATGATATCTGCATTAGGATTAAACCGAGGTAAAATGAACAAATTTGACAGGCGCTATAAATACAGAAAACAATACTGAAGTTTACAGGCAGAGAGCACGAGCCTGTGAGAAAGAGCATGCCAAAGCTTGAGCCAACTAATCCTCTGTTTTTGTCAATGTTATCTATGACTCATCCACTTAGATTAGATCCAGCTTAGATTCGTTGTTTTGCAACCTTCACACCAAACAAACTTGTTACTTGTTTTTCCCACTGAGTTTTGATTTTTGGCCTCCAACAAAGTTCTGACTCAGATCAAAATACAAGGCCAATGACAACAGACGGATGGGCAAGGCTACAAAATGACAAGATGCATCTAGAAAGAAGAGTCTCAATACTCACCGTTGGGATCCAACATCTTGGGGATATCCAGGTACTTCTCTGCCACTTCAAAGGCAAGCTCCAGATTCTTCTTGGGATCATCCTGTATTATGCCAAATGCAAAAGATGGAAGGACGTGGTTATATTTACATGAGTCTGGTTACTCAGCACATCGGTCATTGAGAGAAACCTTGATGAATGTTTGGGACAAGACCAAATGGAGTGAAAGTCTACACATAAGATGACACTGCATTACTTTATGATGGCATGAGGCTGTCTGGTCATATATCGACTGCCGCAAATTCATGAAGTAAACACAGCCTGTATAACCTGGTTCCCATTGTACAATATTGCTGAAATCCCACAATTTAAAATGATTGTTGACCCTGACAAATTTGATTTGCGCTAACGGTACATTTTGACAGTTCACATGAGACCAGAGCAACTTGAAGCTGGTCAGCCTGGTCCAGTGGAACATCTGACCTCCCGTTTCCTAGGAGGGGACACTTCTGTCCAAGATCACCTTTTGCAGGTCATCATTTTGGGTCATTTTGGGCCATACATAGGGCCTTTACGAAAAGGAGGCTCAGGCTCAGGCTCCAGCACCATTTCACAAATCCATTCTAAAAATGGGTATCAAAATATAGGCTTATGGGTGCGGTTTGGAATTAGATTCTCTGGTTTGAAAAGGAAAACTGGGCTTCAGCTTCAATGAAATACCATAACCGATCATTTCAGCATATGAATGACAGAGCCGGAGCCTGAGCCTCCGTTTCAAGAAGGCCCAAAGAGGTTCTGTCACCAATGGTGTGACTGGTGTTACAATAGGAGAATAGTTCATTTCCATAATTACCTTACTGAGACTGTTGTAGTCAATGAGCTCAGGGCGATGTCTGTGGATGAGGGCACAGAAGGCCAAGCCGTCTTTCCAGCTACAGAGAGAGAGCGAGGAAATTGCACAAAATTCAGTATTCTGTACCCACTGGCGACAGCGTCACAGTTAAGCCCGGTTCACATTTCCAGCGAATTGCGATGCGAAGGAAATTATGGTGGCCTAACGATCAATACGTGCTTTTTCACCCATTGTGAACCCAACCAAATTTACCTCGCTTCACACAGAAAGTGTAAACCAGGCTTTAAGCTTGCAAGCACGAAACCATACAATACACATGCAACTATCATTACACATTAAAACATCACATCACAGCCAGTAATGAAACTGGACGACACTCAACCGACTGCACTAAAATCTGTAGTGTCCAAGATTTTGGAAAATGTCTCGGTGAAACCTCAAAGTATAAAAAAATTACAAATTTGCAAACAATTTGCAGGGTTTACAAATCACTTGTTTATGTTAATGGAAACTGCTGTTTGCAAAGTCTCGTCTGGAATCTAAAACTTTGGGAGAATCTAAACAAATCAGCACTTTTATCTCTTCTCACCAATACATTTAGCAAAAACGCAGACACTACATGTTTTAATGCAATAAGGGTACATGTAACAAAAAAATACCAACAGAAACAGAAAACCCTTCCTCCACTTGTAATGTAGGCCTTCATGTACATTAGGATCCAATTTCATGGAGATGTTAAGCAGAGAACATCGTTTCACTAATTTTGCAACAATAAAGAAAAAATTCAGTCGGATAACAGCCACAAGCCATATACAGCCTATGGAATTTGGAATGGTAACCTGTGTTTCGCAAAGTTAATTTTGGATGTGCTCAGCAAGCTCCATGAAATTGGCACCAACTGATATGATATGTACATGTTATGTTGTACAAATCAGTCAATCAGAAGATTTAAAAAGAAGATTTTAGTGTTTTAACTGGAAAGATTACTGCTACGTGAATAAGTGCACAAATGAATGCCTTGAAATGAACCATTTTATCCTCCTTCCCAATAATTACAATTAGAAGTCCTTTGATTAACCATATGCATGTCTTTGTTAATTTGTGGCTAGTTTTATTCCTCTTTTCACTCAAACTAAAGCCAGTGTTTTCTTGGCAGGGTAATGTTTGGCTTGGCTTGGCTCCAACTTCCATCAAGAGGGATACCAGCCAATGAGCCATGCAAAATTAATTGCGCTTAACCGGTAACCGTTTGTTATCAAATGATGATGCTTTGCAATCATATGTAATCGAGTGTGCATGCTTTAGACCAATGCTCTGGAAAATGGACTTAACTACATGGAGAACAATAATTTAGAGTACTTCTAATGAGTATACCATCTGTGCTTTTGCCAAATGTTGGCTTGAAAACTCTACTGATTGTTTAAAATCACCCGACAAAATTTGGCACAAATAGCTTTCTGTTTTTTCTTTTTCTCTGTGGCCTGAACATTTTTTTCATGCAGCAAAATCATATATAATTAAAAGTGATGTCTAGATTATAAAAAAAAAATCTGGCTTAGTGTAAATGACCTCTAGTTATCTGATAATAACCCTGATTGAAATATTTCAAGTTACCATATAAGGCAGAGAGATTGAATATTTCTTCAGGGGAAAAATACCTCTGATAACAGCTACACCCAAGGCAAGATTTTACATCAGGAAAACAAATTCCCCACAAACAATGTCCAGAATACAGCCCTTATATTCTCCAATAATTATGCCCCACTTTTGCACATGTCAATATATATTCAACCTGCTTAATCAAACTCAAACTGGATATTGCAGTAAGAAATGTCCATTCATTTTGTTATCGTTATTGGTAGGCAGATTGTTTTGCCCAGCAGAAGGCCACAGTTCTCATCAAGATGAGGGTTTCATTGTACTAGTGCGTGTGCTGAGGCCAATTTCACGGCCCTGCTTAGCACAAAAATGTGCTAACCATGAAATTTCTGTCTTAATAACAACAGGATTAAAAACCAAATTTCCATGTGTTGAATATCACTTGTGATTGTTCTTTGGCTGTTTTTCGCAGACCATGAATATCAAATTGAATTTTTAATGGTGGTTTGTTTTATTGGGCAAGACATGTTTGTGCTAAGCATTTTTTTTGTGCTTAGCAGCTTTATGAAAATTGACCCCTGAATGCATGGAGGAGACAACACACTGAATCGAGACTGACAGAAATGTCACAGCTAAGGGAAGGGGGGAATGACCTAGTCGGGATGGAGTTCAGTAAATTACTTTGGTGATGGGAACGAGGTGATGAGTCTAGAGGTTTGAACTGAGGAGTCTGGGTTTTTTTTTTTCTTGAATAGTTAACAAACATCAAGACTAGTTCACAAGATACCATAGTGACAGCATGCTACATGTACATGTACAAACACTGTGGTGGGGTGGGGATGGGCCTCAGGGAAAACTGCCTCCCTGCATCAACACTGTGGAATGGTTGGCATGTGTCTGTATTCAAAGCCGTTATGGTACCGGTCAAAATAACGAAGAGGATGAATGAATGATAGAAGATACAAATTTGATATGGATGGGAAAAAATGATCTGAAGTTTGATGTAAAAAGTCTTCATGATCAAACAGTCCTTTTCACATTTAAATTGAAAATTTTACAGGTTTAGAAGTTAAATTAAAATGTTGTATCATAAGCATATTGGTTTGAGTGAAGTGAAATTGCAAGGTGTATTTGTATGTCAGTTCAGTATATTGTTGTGGGTATGAATTTGGTTATTTACAATACAACAGCAAAGATAACATTTGTTAAAATATGATTCATATTGTACAGTTCAGTTAGGTGGCAGAATTCTTTATGAAGAGATACGCATGAGTTACTTTTCTGTGTGTGTAATATTATTCATATATACACAGGATGTACACGTACACAGTTTGTGGGTAGCATACTGGTAAATTATTACTCATGAGAACTCACTGTGTTTCAATGGTTTCTACATGCATAAATGAACACATATTGTCATCTCTCCCCTCCATTTTGTTATTAACACAATGCAATATTCAAGATATTCACCAATTTTGATGAGTGCCGTTAGATTTGTCA
Source organism: Astropecten irregularis (assembly GCA_963971285.1). Taxonomy (NCBI): domain Eukaryota; kingdom Metazoa; phylum Echinodermata; class Asteroidea; order Paxillosida; family Astropectinidae; genus Astropecten; species Astropecten irregularis. The sequence goes on along the minus strand of OZ020245.1, from coordinate 7,905,477 downwards.
AGGATGGTGATGACATCATACCCCTTCCCGCCCCCTTGCCCCGCCCACTTACTGCCCGATAACTGATACACTTTCCTTTTTCTCGGCTAAAAATACTCAGCCGAAAATCATGCCCACTCGGAAGAGATTACTCCAGATACATTTTCCAATGTCAAATACTGTCACTGATCAACTGTGCATGCTCACATGCGTACTGCGTAGTAACATGTACACGTATACATGTACATGTACCATGTACTGTATGTATAGGTACATATTTTAGAAACTTATGAATGTACATGTATTTGCTATAAACTGTTCTACTGGATTACTTCATACTAAAATCCTGTAAAGTTGGTGTTTGGACAAGATTACAGTGTCTTGATTCGTAATATCAGATTAATTTAGGATATAATTATTATATTACCGATATTTTTGTACAGGAAACATGTGTGCAGTGTTATTGGTGTGTCAGAGTACATGTTATGGCCTTCATGGCCCAATTTCATGGCCCTACTTGCCATCAGCGAAGAATTGACCCTTAAAACAGAAAGTTACAGAAGACGGAAATTCTGTGTTTATGTAATCCTGTTTCATAAATTGGTGAGTAAGTTTCAGTTGTGTGCGCGTGTTCTTTACGTGATACAGAGTTCTAGCTAGCATAGAAATGCTATGATAACTGTGTAACTGGAAAATGGTTCATGTACAATTATAAGTACACATATCTACAGCTACACAATGTAAGAGCAATGAAATTAGACCCATGTCATGTACAAAGATGAGATAAGTATTTCAATATTTTCTTTCTTTTTTATATTAATTTGACATGCAGCACGTCATATTTCCATATTTCCTGACAGGTCTATGTATGTCAAATGACATCTTACAAGTTTGAGATTTTAGTCTTAATATCATATTAGTTGAGGTTATGAATGACTTGTTATACTATCAGTTTCATATTATTTCAGGCACATGCTTGGATATGAGGCAATGCATCCAGTGATATTTTAGTATAGATAGTGAAGTTCTTTTTATAGATTTTGGCATGCAATATTCCAATATCTGCAGATATACATGTATGTGTGGCTATCAGGGCCGGTATTCACGAAACTTACTAAGTGGGGTACTTAAGTTATGCACTTAAGTCTCAAGCACCCCGCTAACTTAAGTTGGGCGCTTAAGGACGTATTCACGAAACAACTTAGTAACCCACTTATCTTAGCACCCCACTTAGGTTTGTTGGTGAAAATATTTCTGTTGCGCATGTGTGAAAGTCTAACGTCAACAATCGTTGCCAAGACTACACGGTCGGCGCAATCAATTAATCAATTAATTACCATTACCGTTTTCCGAGCTGCTTGTTTTTACTGATTTTTTTTGGCACACTTTATCCTATTAGCTTTACACTGGAACCAATTTTTCTCCTCTCTGATAAATAATTTTATGTGCACTAAGCTGTTGCACACATAATTCAGGTTATTTATTTAGACTGTTAGCTACTAAATAATTGTTGACAAAATATCATTATGTTTTAGTCATGTTTGTGAATATAACCTATAAAGCTTACTAACCTTCTATAATAATCACCAATTTTTGCCAGCAATTTGTCAAGTGAAAAAATCCCGACAGGAGTCTTTAAAGTTTTTTTCTCAGTGTTGACAATTATTTCAACCTCTCACTATACAGTACATGCACGCCGTGAGTACTTTCTTGTGTATCAAAATTGTTTTAAAATTTGTATCAAATTATTTTATGCAAATTGTTTCATGAACTTGACCTACTATTTGAATGGACGGGACGACTGTGTGTGCGCACTGTATAATGTACACTGTACAATGTAAACATAATACGGTATACAGTACATGCAGTGCGTAATGTTTTGGCTTGTGTTGTGAGTGAACTTGTGATATTTGTGAACGGAGTTATAAACTTACAGGAAATACGTGTGGACTACATGATCCCTGACAAGGTTTTCATCATCATGGTGGGCATTTATTTGTGTGAAAATACTTTTGTCATCCACAACAAATTGTACATTTTGTTATGGTCAATTCTTACTATTTACAACATGTTTTGAAGGTGCGAAATACGGTTGTATGTATTGTAGGCCTACTGTGCGCTGTCAATCAAACCAGTAAAGTTACGTCTGGAAATCTTGCAATTTGATAATATCCCCTTTGGATATTTACGTGTCTGCGACCGCTGGCCACCTCACAAACTCTCTAAGTCTTGTGTTCTTGAAAGACGTACCGACTATATTTTATAATGATGATTTTGGATAGGCCTACTTTCATGAAGATAAAAAGTTCCGCAAGCATAGTTTACGTGTTAGTACATCAGCATGTAAATGTAATGTATGTACTGCGCTGCGGCGCTATATCACTACACCTTGATCTCCACAGAAATAGCACCGCCTTGGCGACTCGATTTGTTCATTTATTAGCTCAATTACGAACAAAATACCATTCCTATGACATCTATATCTTGAGTAAAGTTCCCTGTCCGTAAATTCTGCCAATGGATCTCACCTTTCATGATCTATTCTCTCACTACGAAGAATTATTTCGTTAAATTTTCTGCGGTACGCGGCACGTAAAAAAGCGGCCATGACACCCTAGTGCCCCACTTAAGTCAGGTCGGACCAGTCTTAAATTTAAGACTCGAAATTAAGCGGGGCACTTAGCGAAAACGCTTCGTGAATACCGCTTAGTCAGTGAGAGTCGTCTAAGTTGGGTATTTAAGTGGGGTGCTTATAATTTTGTGACTTAAGTAGTTTCGTGAATACCGGCCCAGGCCATGATACGTTGCATCCTAGCATGTCTTCATAGGCACGTATACATACATGTAGAACAAAATTTAACTGGTGCACTGTCTTACTATGTCACACTATAGAAGGGGGGACCCTGGGAACCAGTCAAGAATTGGAAGTATTTTGCCTTCAAAGTCTGCAATGGCCGACGCGCATGCACGGCATTCTTTAAGACAAGGATACTGAGGGAGTCCCTCCCCCAAAGGTCTCTCCCTTACCAAGCGTAGCCACTGCATAGCAGCGTGCCGTGCCTAACCCCGACACTACCAGGAATACATTCATTTTATAAATGGCATGCCGCATGCAGAGTGGGAGGTGATGTGGAACGGCAGAGACAATTTGATCTCCAGACCTGCACATGCACCCCCACATCATCAGCGTCAAATTCGACCCTGTCAAAACACGGAAAAGATCTGTGCACGGCAAATTTCTAGACCGATTATGCACCTACATACATGTATAGGGGCTTTTTTCTTTCTTAAATGTATTCTGGAAGTTAATTATTTTTTCGAGTGTCAACTAGACACGGCCCTGGGTTGGCATGCAGCAGCCAGCCATAAGGCGGGGACTCACAAGAACTTCCAGCAGGATGCTGGATAAAATTTGACCTTTCGTGAACCCTGCAGTTCTAATTTATTTTTTTTGACAGATGCGAACTTAAATGAACTGATAAGGTCACAGGGGCTGGGACTAATTAAGCTGGGGGGAGGGGGGCACAGGAAACCTGGGACAACAAGGCACTGGCTGGCCTCCGAGACGGACTGCAATTTATGAAGCAATTAAAGGGGAAACTAAGCTGGAGGAGTTTCAATTGAATAGTTACTGTAAACAAAATCCGATTCAAATTCATGATTCCGATTCGTTATTCCGACTTTGAGGGCCGAATGTTGCGATTAGCTGCATCATGTACAAACAATGGGTTGCATGCCATGAATAATGAAGGGGAAAATGGTTAAATATAACTTAATCTTTTTATGCAATTTACACAAATTGAAGAATAAATATTGACAACTAGATTAACTGTTCTGCAACTGAAGTTCTAAGTGTCTGTTTCTGGCAACACATTAAGCCTGAAATCTTAAGTATGAATTTATCAGATTACTTTTGATTTCAGAAGCAGAAAAACCGAAGCACGTTGTCAGCTTTAAAATTAACACCAAATGCAAAAATGCGGCTTGGAATGTGCCAACTGCACTTTATATGGAGAGGTGCTTCGGGCAAAACAAGATATAATCTGGCTATGATGACTTTGATGCACGGTACTTTGAGGTTTCACAGCCCAAAAGAACAGGCAAAACATATTCCAAGGTTCCATGAATCCTGTTAAAGGAATTTTTTTTTCTCTCCCCACAAGAAAATGCGGCATGACCGAAAATGGTTCCTGCTAGGAGACAGTCATGAATGGGTGTCTTTAACGTGCCAAGAATGTCACTTTGAAGACAGGGTACTAGACTGAGTGCGCCTTGACAAATGCATAGTAAAAAGATTGCCCCCGGTAGCATTAGGAAATTGTTTACTGATGTACATGTATGCAAGTTTCACTTTTCATATTTTGTATTTTACACTGACAACTTTTTAATGACAACAATAATTTGCTTAAAAACCATCAGATGGTTACTAACGAGCAATTCCTGAATTACTGGAAAGTGGAATTCATCCATACTAATAGTGTAATGGCCATGCCACGTCAGGCAATTTTTAAATGCAACTTGGAGGCTACAAACTAGAAACAAAATAGAAAGCAAAGTTTCCGTAGCACAAAAGTCACTTTTCTGGCTGTTTCTCACTATCCCCCACAAACTTGTATCACGATTTAAAGATGAATGTTATTTCTTCTTGGAGACTGCAAGTAAATTGACTCATAGGCTTTACTCTTAGAAATCCATTGATAGATCTCTATGGTACACTCCATTTGAACCGCCCTAATACAAATTCATAAGATTTCGTCATAAGAAGTTAAAATTTCTTCCTTAAAAATGTGAGTTTGAAGGTGAAGGTAGAGGTTTGAATGCATGTGGAATTGATGTGAGTGAAAGTACATGAAGTTTTGATGTTGTGTTAGTACCAACAGTAGTTGATGCAGGGAGGTTACACTACTTCAAAGACCGTCTCAAACTGTTGTTCAAATCACAATGTAAATGTTTGTTTAAAAAAAGACAAAATTAATGTCCTCGGAATGCAACGATAATTTTCACAAATAAAATAATCACAATTCAAAAGTTTCAAACAAACAGACGTTTATTGAATTTTTTTCACAGAATTAGCTGTGCAAGGAAGATGCATCACTTTTTAATAATATGCACATATTTTGGTCATTTCTCCTGGACTGCATTCAAATGCAACCATAAACTGTAGACCAAACCTTTGGAGCACGTATGAGATAATAAACTGTGCTTTTTTGTAAATTGCAATGTTTTTAAATTTGTCATGAATCTGGTTTGACCTTGATTTTTTTTTAACAATTTTTCCAGCCTGCCATGTTGGAAGCTAGATGGGCCACTGTTTGCAGCCTACTTGTATGCAATGTTAAGAGGCAGTCTTTAGAACAGAAGTGTGCTGAATTAGGCGGTTGTCTTGTGGGTAACATGTAGGGCTGTACAGAGAATCAGGGAATAAAATGGGTGAAATATGGGGGTTAAGGTGAATATGGGTTTCAGTGGGTTAAATAGGGGTGACGTGGGGTGAGGGGGGCGATGTGAATGGGTTAGGGGCAACATAGGATCGTGCTGGGTTAGGGCGGTTTGTGTGAGGACACCGTACACTGTTCACCACGAACGGTCTCTTTCACCTCGTGTGGAAGTTTTGAACTCGGACATTTTTATATGGGGCTGTCTTCCTCTGGCACCACAATAGCAAACCCTCCTTAGCTGTGGACTCTGTGTTAGGGAGAATAACAAACCATACCACATACCAAAAAAGTTACATGCAATGAAAAACTACGGCAAATCCCATGCACAGTCTGGGCCTGTGATGTAGAGGATTTGTTTGTTTGTTTGTTTGTTTGTTTATTTTCTGACCGCCTAGCCTGGTGAGAATGGTGGCATTAATGCTCAAGCAGGGTTGTTTTACAAGTGAGATACAGTAAAGGCCTTTTCACAAGAAGCTAAACAAAAAAACTCTCAACCATTGAGAAATCCTCTCATGGGTCTGGACCTCAGTCAAAATCTCTCAAGGATTCACCAGGGACGTCGGTCACTCTCAAGCATTGGTGTCCTTTCACAGGATGATACTTTTGTAAGATTTCGCAATTCCATGATAGAAATTCTCAATGGTTGAGATTTTTTTAGCGTTGTGTGAAAAGACCTTAAGAGTGTGTCTATTATTGACCAGGGATACTGTATCTAACCAAAGGCGCTTGTCTCATAACAAGTTCAGTTTAACTATAGGCAAACCATCAGAAAAGCTGTTGTGTTGCCGTACAATGCAAAACAACTATGAAATACGCTCCAAGATTCGCAAGTGGGACAAGGTGCAAAGATGATGGGGAGCGGTATAAAATACCCACGATTTTGCATACGCTAGCTGGGTCACTTTAAACGCACTCACCAAACTCAAACCAGGAAAATGGCTGACGAAAGAACAAACAAACAAACACAAACAACTAACAAAAAAAAAACCTCTACACCAATTCTTGCCAGTGCCGTGTTATCTTGCCATACCCAAAGTATGCCAAGAAGTCAGGAAACCAAACACCGCCCAAAAGAAAAATCTACTCCCCAAAAAAAATCCCGGATGGTGCGATAAAAAAAAAAAAACAGCGTGCCGTGCCGCCGATCAACTCCGCGGCGGCATCGTGACTGGGTTACCTTGTGTCAAAGTTGGACACCTTCACATTCTTGTAAGGCTGCGTCTTGCGCTGGCACCACAACAGAAGACCTTCCTTAGCGGTCAGTTCTGTAGATCATTCACACACACACATACATGTACACACATTGCCAATGGAGAGGTTACAAATGTCAAGGAGGGAAAAAATTACAAAAGAATCCACTGCGTGCATGAGTTAGTGTCATGCCTGTATTAACAAGTCGTTTTCTAAAAACAATTTTACAAATTTCTCTCTACAAAAATGAGTCAAAAATGGTTAATGGTTTTCGTTTGTTTGACACAAAGGGAGGGGGAGGGGTGGTTAAGTTAATCCCACGTCAAGTCCTAAAAGCAGCAATCAACATGGCATCAGTTGCTGCACACACTAAAATGTCTAGGAAAGAAAACACACAAAACAAACAACAAATATGGATTATTGATAAATGCATTAAAAAAACAAGAAATCCATACGGGATACAAAAACAACACGGGGCTTGGCGTGCATGCTCTCTGTTACCTAATGTGGAAGTTGTTGACGTTCACGTTGCGATAGGGGGCGGTCTTACGCTTGCACCACAACAGAAGTCCATCTTTAGCCGTATGAGCTGAAATAGTCATTATTAAGAGTCACGTACGTGTGGTACGACAGCTGCCTTAATCCACGAGCCAATGATTTTTTGGTTTTAGACGAAACGGATTCTCCATTGTAACAAATACTTGTGTGTGTACCTGTTACAAGCCATGTTTGAGCAACCAAATGTGACTGACTTGCACATGTGTTAATTATTTTGTGTGTGTGAACAAATGTATGGACCAGTACAATGAATGGTAAATAAAAAACTCTCAACAGAAACAGTACAGTTTCTCTGTACAATCACTGACAAAATGGAAGAAAACCTGATTTAACTAATTATTTTTGCCTTTTTCTCAATAGAAAATTTGTCATTTATGTGATTTCAACCAGTTTCTTCCAAAACAAAAAATCATTGGCCGACACTGCAAAAGAAAAGGGTAAGTTGGTGAACAGAAATGTACACAATGTGGGCCTTGTTATTCTCCGACTGCTAAATAGCTATGCTTCTTCATTGCAGTACAAAGTCGTAACATGCAGGAATGTCACAGATCTTCAACATTTACAATGTACTAGAAATGCTCTGGCTAGCTCTGCCTCGGGATGCCTTGTTGACCGGTCGCACTTAATCATGTTTCAAGCCTGTCAGAAAGAAGAAATTCACTGTGCACAAAATGAAAACATGCCCTACATTCCATGTTAAATGTGCATGTGTTGAAAACAATCAATCATAATGTCAGAATCGTAGACAAAGGTACTGCATACAAGGAGTTTTGTTTTTTCATTTTTCTTTAAATTTTTGTATCAAGCTAGATTTAAATATGCAGCTCAGCTGTTCCAAACTTTGAATCAGACTGTATTTCTGTTTGCATGTAAAAAGATCCCCCTCCCCTCCTGTGAAATAACCAATGATTCTAAAAGCATGCTCCAAGAATATTACTGGAAAATGTGTCATTTCTTTCCTCCCTGAAAAATCAACGCTGGTTTAGGCTTAAAAACCCAAAACAGAAATGTTCACAGATTTACATGTACCTATAACTTACAGGGTATGAAGATGGTGGTGACAGAAACACACCGTAAAAATTGTTTCGCCTGAAATGCTGTATTTATCCAAAACATAGTAAAACAACGACCGAAAATCTTTTTGATCTTTTAAAAGATCAAAAATAAAAGAGAAAACACTTCTTTTTTTTAAATACTGTGGCCGTTTTTCACTGTTTTCTCAAAAAGTGGGCACCGTATGGAACTGAAATTTGCACAGATGACTGTTACAACCCATGTACTGTATCTTTCTTGATATTTAGCTGTTTCGCATGCGGCGGAACAGCTTTTGTTTTTGTTATTTTTTTTTTTATTTTTTCCTTTTTTTTTTTTTTTTTTTTTTTTCTTTTTCCACTTTTTCCCCATAGACATAACACAGGGGTTTTCTAAGAGCCACTTCTACCATTATGCCAATTCCGATCAACTTTATACTTGGCACATAGTTAGACCACCACCCCGAATAGTGTCCCGCGTAAGTACGTCATCGTGACGTCATCACGTGCACAATTACGTCATCATAAAAGTGCAAATTTTAGGGCTCTTTATCTCCGGAACGGCAGGTCCGATGCAACTCAAACTTGGTATGCAAGTATATTGGGACGTGTTATAGACAAAAATTGCAGTCACGTGTCGATGACGTCATCGTGTGATTTTATACGAATTATTCAATTTTTGGACCTTTTCTTTATATCTCATGAACGACAAATCGTATTTTCGAAATTCTTTCGGTAAAATGTTTGTTGGGCTATAGGCACGTGCCATAAAATATCAAAAAGTGGTGACGTCATGATGACGTCATCAAAAAGCCGATTTTCAGATTCATATATAAGGGAATATCCGATGGTGATGAAACTTGGTGGGTAGGTAGGGAATGGTACTAGTATCCTAAATGTGAAGTGACGTCACGATGACGTCATCGGCTGATTTTTTATTGATTTTTGAATATTTAATTTTGCCATTTTTTCCCAGAAACGCATATAAGCGAACATCCGATCGTAATGAAACTTGGTGGGTTGGTAGGAAATGGTATTAGTATCCCTACTGTGAAGTGACGTCACGATTACGTTATCGCCTGATTTTTTATTAATTTTTTTGAATAATTAATGTTGCCATTTAGAGTCAAACATAACACAAAACACGTGCTTTGGAACTTTTTGGACTGCTGATATGGCTATCCGTGGTAGTGGGCCAATTGTGTACACGTGAACGGAGCACGGCGAGCTAGAAAATCAGTCATTTTGCTGTTTTCACAACTCATATGCACAACCATACATACTACGCGGGTTGGCATATAGTAGACTCGGCCATTTCAGTGTTTCTCATGGTGTTTATGATTCTGTATACGTGTATTGATGGACGACTGACGACGTTCCTGATACATGTACATGTAGTTGTTAAAAACAATAAAGACACCGCTGATAAACTATTTCTCTGTCCTGGGCCAATTGTGTACGTTTGTTTTTTACATTTTATAAAACATACGCGAAACAGCTCAGTGTTTGTTGCTACAAACCAGTGTTGTATCCGAGTCCACAACCTCCGAGGCCAAGGCCGAGTCCGAGTCATGGGTCTCCGAGGCCAAGGCCGAGGCCGAGGCTGAGTTTCTCACAAGTAGCCGAGGCCAAGGCCGAGTCCGAGTCATGGGTCTCCGAGGCCGAGGCCAAGGCCGAGTCACATATGAGCATATCATTTCACTCCGCAAGAGACTGTTTGCTAGTCTAGACGCGATACCCGAACTTTCCAATGCGGTTTATAACCACACTAGCACAGTTCACCATGCTCTCAATTCATTACATTTGATGAATTACACACTAACTTTCTTTCTGTACGTGTTTATTTAATGAAAAATATTTAATTGTCCCCCTGAAATGTTGGGAAACACATTCCAGTTTGAAATAAAAAAATCTTCCCGGCCTCGGACCGAGTCATCATTCAAAATTCTTCGAGGCCGAGGCCAAGGCCGAGTCATGGACCCACGAGGCCGAGGCCGAGGCCGAGGCAGCAAATTTTCGGCCTCGAGGCCGAGGCCGGCCTCGAGTCATACAACACTGCTACAAACACAGGTCTAGTTTTGTCCATGAATCTGTATTTCTTTGATAAAACCAAAGTATGATATTACCTTAAAATTAGAATGCCAGTACCAAACTACCATTGTGTTGCATGTAAAAGAAAACTAAAAGAGTTAGTACATGGACACGTTATGCATGGTCTCCTTCTAAGTTGCCACGCCTGAAATTCAATGCCAGGTGGGCTGCCTACTACAATGTAACTTGTAAAGTAAATCAAAATGAGTCCAGTGAGTAATGGAGAAGATGACATAAACGCAACAGGATCCGGCCAAAGAAACAAAACACACTGGGAGTTAGAACACCTACATGTATCCGACTGAAAGGTAGATATCCCTGATAACCTATACTTGGAGGCCTCCTACTAAGAAACAAACAATGTATATGAATGACCTGGGCTAGTGGGAGAAACACAGACATGCGGTGCCTTGTAATGGGGATGCTTTGTTCCTTCCTGCGGGATAGAGAATAAGCCAAGGGTTAATAGGACCGCTGGTCAGTCACAGAAAGACATTTATCATTCATTATATTGTAATGTTTGTAAATAAAAAGTGGACACAGTCGGACACCACACTGAGGGAAGCATCCTAGAAAACAAAACAGATTATTTTTTGACAATCAAACAACAAATGGATAGTGAGAAGTCTAATTAAAAAAGGGAAGCCACAACATTTTATGACATTTGCAGGCCTGGAATTTGGTTCTGAAAATGGCAAGGCCACTTTTTCATTGCAAGGGGCACTTCCATTGGAAAATCATAATGTCTATGGAAACATTTGAAGGGGGTACCAAGGCCAAGAACCAAGGCAACGAAGGCCATGGCCTCCGTGGCCTCCATTAAATTCCAGGCTTGCAATTGATCTTGTCTGTTTTAAAATCTTCTGAATACGTTCGCCATTGGCTATGAACGATGCCCAGTGCTAGCAACAAATGAAGACGTCAGGCTCGGAAGATTCATTCAGACAGCTTCTCAATACCTTAACCCCCTATTCAGTCCCACACACCAGCCAGGGATATCCTGAGCTTATGATGCACATGGGATATCCCCTGGCTTTGTGGAATGTTCGCTCCAAGTATGCAGGATATGAAGGCCAACATATGGAACTGAAAAGGGGGCCAGCCATGTGGATTTATAGTCAAACTGCTACTGGGTTGGTATTACTATAATATTTCAAAGGATTGAATTATTAATATCTCAAATTAATTTGACACATGTTTTTGTTTTTTTTCATTACCTTCAACAGAAATGTCCTGGATGGCAAATCGCAGAATGATGGTCCAGATCATACCAAGGGTCATCTTCAAATTGCAGTCCACAATTTCTGCAAAATGAATCATTTTAACAACACACATGGAATCAATATGAAAACAAAATGTCAGGGTTCTCTAGTTACAAACTGGTTAAAGCAGGACTCTGAGGCCCAACTTGGTGGCACTGCTTACGTAGCGTAATTAACCACAGGCAGAAAACTTCAGTACTACAGTATTTCATGGACCGGGTAGCACAACAATTTGGTGCTAAATGTGAAAGAGGAATGTTCACGAATGAGCGCATAATTCTGGGGAAAGCAGTGCCACGAAACTGGACTTGTCACATCAATATGCAAAAATAGCATCATAAATGTATGTATGGCATTTGGTCAGAAGTACTGTACTCTTTTAATCTTTTTTTGCTTCAATCATATTCTTGTTACTCATCTCCTAGAGACAGGCAATATCCTACCTAGAGAGGCCAATTTCATAGAGCTGCTTAACCACAAAAGAAATCTGCTTAAGCATGAAAAGTCTTCCTTGATCAATCTGTATTGCCAACCAAATGTTCATGTGATGTTGACTGTTTTTCACTTGTATTCGGTCGTTGTTAGCTGAGCATGTCATGCACAACCTAGCTGGCATAATGATTTCATTTAGCAAGGTTTTTAGTACCCAAATTTTAGTACTTAAGCAGCTCTATGAAATTGGCCCCTGGATGCTTTTCGGATGCTCTTTGCTGTTTTGGAGAGCCTGTTTTGGCTGTTATCAGCAATAAAATGTTCTATACAAAGTTATTCAAAATGAAACAATAGATAATTTTACATGTATTTTAGGCATTGAATGCTATTATTCTGAATAATCTAAACGCAAGTGCTGCTAGTGCAGATGATAAAATATTCCAGGACTAATGTACATTGCTTTTGTACCATTCTGACACACTAGAAGCTTAAGTGTTCTTTCTTTTCCTTCTTCTCGCTACCATGCTACAAAGTAAGTCCAGTGCCACTTTAACTCTAGCAATCTGGCTTGCGGAGACTAGCCTCCGGTTGCATGTTTATCAAGCTGTACATGCCAGGCATTTCCAGTGCAGATCGGGCGCTGCTGTCTCGGGCAAAGCCGGAGGGAGGTGGAGTCCATTTAGAACGTGCATTCTTCAACTCTTGACTGCACCTTTTACAGCTCTAGGCACGTGTGCCTGGAATCTAGGGATGGATTTTCCTCACCGGGTGAACCAGATTGAACTGCGGGCATTTTTTTGCTCTGTGGTTTTGTTGAATTAATTTTAGTTGCTTCATCAAGGCTTTTTTAATGTACAATACTCCGCAAGTACAAGTAAACTTAAGGAGGAATGTTGGGGTGGATCAAACTGATAGTTCTTTAACCTAGATTGTAAAATTTTTCAGTTTCGCTATAGATTTTCCAGTGTTTTGTGTGTATTTTTGGCTCAAGTTGAGAAATATCAATTCAAAATCAAAACATGGGTAATTCAAGCAGTTATGGATGAGAAACACAGATTTTCTTTTTTACATTTAAACATGTCAAATGACACTAATCCAAATTTTGACAAGATTTATCTTAAAGATAAATCTTGTCAAAATACACTAGATTTTTGTGTATTTTATTGAAAACAGTTTTTTAATTTTCTCTGAAAGGTCAGGTGATTGAACATTATGGATGGGAGTTTTTTTATTGGGTGTGTCGTGAATTTTTCTGCCGTACCTTCAGCACCGATGCTGACCAGCCTGACGCCCTTGCTGATGATGTAATCCAGCGCCTTCTGCACGTTGGAGATCTTGTGCACCCTCATCTTTCCCCTCTCGGGCTTGGGGAGCCGCTCGCCCGAAATGACCTCCAGCAGGTTGATGAGCTTCAGGCCATTGCAGAAGTCCTTCTCGATGTCCTCAATCTGCGTGCCCGACTTCCGAAGATGAGAGTTGCACCACGCTGTGAATGTCTGTCAGGGAGAAAGGGAGGGGGAGGTGGAATTCCAGGTAAATTGCTGACTGACCCCGGTGGGTTGTTCTTAATTAAATGTAAAATGCACGGCTGTACACCTTGATGAAAATACAGGCGAGGATAGGTGGGTTGACGACGGGTCTTGCTGGATTCCGAGTAATAATGCTCTTGCTAGGCAAATTCTGCACAGCGCTTGTTAAAGTGATGCAAAGAACTCGCTTGACATCAGTTCTCTGTCATGAATGTGTTCATATGTGCATACAAAATAATTATATTACGTGCACAATACACACATTAAGCCTGCAGTATATGTACATGTACAGTACATGTATTCTAACATAGTTTTGCAGTTTAGAGAAACCACTACCCATCCACATTATCAACAGATGTTGATGATTTATTTGGTGCCTGGATAAAGTCAAAACCAAAATCAAGTCCAAATCATTTGACGGGTCAGTGCTTTGCACTCATGGCTGCCTTTTGAGTGACCAGACACTTGATCCACTTGCACTGCTGAAGGACAGTAGCCCTATCTCAATGGACATGGCTAAGATGATCAGCAAAATAACAGAAATCTCTGAAAATCAAAGCCGTGTCGGTAGGCTTCTTTGGGTAATTCATTTTAAAGCTTACAGTATGTATGAGCATGTGGACATTGGATACCATCAGTCTAAAGTTTTTGAGGAATGTCAACCCCAAATGAAGTGGCCACAATTTTTTTTTAGGATTTCGGAGGATTCAGGATATAATGTCATTTTCAAGTGAGGACCACTTGAGGAGTGGCAAGGATTCAGGATAAACGCATTTTTTAAAGTGTGACCATTGGAGGATTGTGGAGGATTCAGGATGGTACACAGTAAAATGCCCCCAGGGGGTTAGGGTTAATTGTTTTTCATGAAGAATTTGATCATCTATACAAAATCCAGATATGAAATCTAGGTGTTGTATTGTACAAATATTGTATTCAATTATCTGTCAGTCAAAACACCTGCTGTCACATGTGTTACATGATGGTACATTGTATACATCATTTTAATACATAGATAATATTTGGCAGGAATACTGTTAAAAATTTCAGCGACTTTGTGTATTGTACAGTAGGTGATTATATCACTGCACTCTGCATGACACGTAAACGTGCACATGTTCTGCTTGACAATGCAGGTTTTTTTTTCTCTCCTGAATGTGTGGTAGAGTCTATTGTAGTCAAGGACAAACATTGACAAAAGTGCAAGGAACTATGAGGGAGTGCCCACAGTTTTCTAGGGTTTTTTTATATAACAAGGTCCTTCCTTTCTGCTGTACAGTGATTTGTACGAATAGGCCTACATGTATGTACAGTGTACATAATAATTATTTACAGTGTGCATGAATACATTTGCGCATTCCAAATACATGCATGTCAAGATCGTTTCATATTCCAGTCACATCTAACAACTTATTTTGATTTACTTCAAGTTCAAGAAGGCCAACAGATTTATAAACTAACTAGACATTGTGGTTGTGGGAACAACCACTAGGTGTTCGGGGTCTCATTTCGTACTGGAACTGTTGTTATGAGAATGTTTGATGGAACGCATGTATGGCATATTGAAATACACTTAAATTGTGTGACTGAGCAAATACCGGTACTGATCATGCTGATTGCACAGTGTATTCGTACAAGTACACTGACTGATAGCGTATAGAAAATCGTGTCACCTTTAAAAAATGTAAAATTGTCAGGGCGATAACTTCCGTTTAGTTAATCACAAACAACTGAAAATTTGCAGAAATTATCGAATGCATAAGATGTAAACAATTTGCAATTTGCACCAATGTACGTCATGTAGTTACCGAATAAACAGTATTTGAATAATTACATCATGTTTCCTTTAAAAATGCATAACTTCCGGTTGAATGACGTAACAGATTTCAAACTTCACACGTATGTCGAGGTGCATCAATGCTTCACAATCACCAAATTTAGCGGAAATCCGTTGTTTACTTTTGGATTACGTAATCACTGTATATCTTTAATCCACCATAGAGGGCGCTATACAGCCCGTATGACGTCATCGTTTATATTTTCTGAAAGCTTATGACCTACTCTATCTTTTACCCCGCGAGGTTTTATGTGCCCAAATCCTTCCGTTTTCGAGTTATTTTGAGTCAAACGTCAACTTCCGGTTACACCGGAAGTGAAGGTCATTTGTACACAACATTGAATATATTAATTGTTCAGATTCATGTTGTGAGTAACATATGTCAATATCAAAATCGTAGGTCATGTGGTTCTCAAGTTATAAAGCACCAAACTTTTTCCTAAAAACGCGTGTAATTTGATACCCGATGACGTCATCATGACGTCAATCTTCTAAATACAACTTGACATCATGACCAAAGTTCCCACCAAGTTTCATGTCAATATCTTGTACCTGTGACCAAGAAGTCCTGCTGACAAGTTTGGGGAAAAAAAAATAAAAATAAACTAGACATTGTGGTTGTGGGAACAACCACTAGGTGTTCGGGGTCTCATTTCGTAGTTGAACTGTTATGTGAAGATGTTGGAACGTATGTGATCAATTAATGGCATATTGAAAGACACTTACACTGCATGACTGAAATACTGATCATGCTGATTGCTTTATTCGTACACTTAACAGGCAGCTGAACGGTATAGAAAATGGCTTTACCTTTAAAAAAAATTATATTCAATGCATATTATGCATCACAAACAAAAATCTAGTGGCCCTTGTATCTTTTTTTTCTACCTCCATGCTCTGATCCATAAACCAAAATTTAATTTTGTTCATCATTATTAGGACTTTCCTCAAACAATTTGATTTATGAGGTCTGAAAGAAATAAGTCTCTACAGTTATCATTGTACATCAGTCATCAGATGTATCCTGAGTTTCTTCATCATTTGAGTGTGTCTGTTTAAAACTTTAGCTCATAAAATGATATGCTCCCCCTTTGATTATGTCTCCGTCATTTTCAAACATTGATAGTATTACCCAGTTTTTCGATATTAATACCACTTGACCAGTTCATCAAACGTGTCAGCACAAGCTTTGACAAGAGCACTACTCCCCAAAGGATATTTCATGGAGTTGAAAAACACTATCCAATAATGAAAATCAATGTCAATCTTTCAGTCCGATTCTCACGGTGGATGTGATAAAGTTAACTTTATAACAGCAGTCGCCTGTACATGCAACATCATCATTCAATTCTCAACGTGTTTTGCATCACAAGAGGGCGCTGTTGTAAGGACTCTATTCCAACAACAGAGAAACGATCATCTAGCTTGAACGTTAGGTGTTTATGCAGTTGATATATCACACATTGTATATTGTCGCCATCACAGACAACCAAATTTAAGTTTTAATAAGTTTAAATCATGAAATGGTACGTACATTGTCCGGGATTACATACATTGAATCAATTTATTCCAATATTTGAAAAAAATGTTCAATCACAATTGGTGTACATCACCTTTAAAATATGCAATATTGTCATGACGATAACTTCCGGTTAGTTCATCACAGACAACTCAAAGTTTGCAGACATCATTCTATGCGTACAATGTAAATAGTTTGCAATTTTCATCGATGCACGTCACATGATTACTGAGTAAACAGTATTTGAATAATGACGTAAGTTCTCCTTTAAAAGAGCATAACTTCCGGTTGAATGACGTCACCACTTTTAAATTTCACACACATGTCAAGGTGCATAAGAGCTTCACACTTACCAAATTTGGCGGAAATTAATTGTTAACTTTCGGATTACGTAATCACTGTATGTCTTTAATCAACCGTAGAGGGCGCTATATAGCCTGCATGACGTCATCATTTACATTTTCTGAAAGCCCAAGACCTACTCTATCTTTTACCCATGAGGTTTTTTGTGCCCAAATCCTTCCGTTTTCGAGTTATTTTGAGTCAAACTTCAACTTCCGGTAACACCGGAAGTGAAGGTCATTTGTGCACATCACTAAATATGTTAATTGTTGACATTCACGTGTTGAGTAACATATGTCAATATCAAAATCGTAGGTCATGTGGTTCTCAAGTTATAAAGCACCAAAGTTTTTCCTAAAAACGCGTGTAATTTGATACCCGATGACGTCATCATGACGTCAATCTTCTAGGTACAACTAGGCATCATGTCCGAAGTTCCCACCAAGTTTCATGTCAATATCTTGTAACCGTGATATAGAAGTCCTGCTGACAAGTTTGGGTGGAAAAAAAATGGAAAAAAAAAACTCGAACAATTTCAATAGGTGTTCGGCTTGAACCCGAACACCTAAAAAAAAAAAAATAAAAACTAGACATGTGGTTGTGTTAACAACCACTAGGTGTTCGGGGTTTCATTTCGTAGTGGAACTGTTATGTGAATGTTTGTTGGAACGTATGTAATTAATGGCATATTGAAATACTGCCTAAATATATTGCGTGATACTGATCATGCTGATTGCCGTATTCATACACTGACAAATAGCGTATACATAGAAAATGGTGTCACCTTTAAATATGTAATATTTGCCTGGACGATAACTTCCGGTTATGTAATCACAAACAACTGAAAATTTGCAGAAATTATTGAATGCGTACGATGTAAATATTTTGCTATTTTCACTGATGTACGTCATGTACTTAACGAGTAAACAGTATTTAAATAATTACATCATTTTCCCTTTAAGAACGCATAACTTCCGGTTAAATGACGTCACTGATTTCAAACTTCGCAAACATGTCAAGGTGCACTAGTGCTTTAAACTCACTAAATTTGGCGGAAATCTGTAGTTTACTTTCGGATTACGTAATCACTGTATATCTTTAATCCACCGTAGAGGGCGCTATACAACCCGTATGACGTCATCGTTTATATTTTCTGAAAGCCCAAGCACTACTCTATATTTTAGCCCTCTCGGTTTTATGTGCCCAAATCCTTCCGTTTTTGAGTTATTTTGAGTCAAACTTCAACTTCCGGTAACACCGGAAGTGAAGGTCATTTGTACACAATACTGCATACATTAGTTGTTGACATTCACCTGTTGGGTAACATATGTCAATATTAAAATCGTAGGTCATGTGGTTCTCAAGTTATAAAGCACCAAAGTTTTTTCTAAAAACGCGTGTAATTTGATACCCGATGACGTCATCATGACGTCAATCTTCTAAATACAACTTGACATCATGACCAAAGTTCCCACCAAGTTTCAACTCAATATCTTGTACCTGTCACCAAGAAGTCCTGCTGACAAGTTTGGGAAGAAAAAAATAAAAAAAATAAAAAAAAAGAAAACTCGAACAATAACAATAGGTGTTCGGCTTGAACCCGAACACCTAAAAAAAACTCTTACAATAACAATAGGTGTTCGGCTTGAACCCGAACACCTAATTACATGGCCCTGCATTTCCACCCGGCAAAATAGTAATACTATGCATGAAATAAAGTAGGCAGAGGCAATAGGTTCCCTATACACAGCATCATCATGTACAAGTATATGTACATGATGTATTGTCACTGTACCAGTGGAAACTAGCCACACAATATCCCTTTTTGTAATATCGCCATAGAAATGCAATTTTGTCCCCTGAGTTTTTAACACAAACCTTTTCGCATTACAAGCAGCTTTTGTACAACAAGCTAAAACCTGGGAATGGTGCAAACTTGTACATTGTAGCCAGAGACACACTTTGGTGGCACATGTACAGGTATGCACATGTTTGTCAACTCAGGTGCGACAAGCATGTGACATTTCATACAGTGTTCATGTACCATCATACCATGTAACAGGTATAACAAGTGCATATGTGCATACATTTACAATTGTGTGGGTAAATCTTATCCCAATACTTTTGTTAGGTGCACATGTACATGTCCATATGTACAAAGATGAACAGTTGGTGAAATAGGGATTGGTACAGTGCACTACATGTTACGCATACATGTAGGCCCTACATGTAGATTCAGTGGCCAAGATCTATATCTGGATTAGGACCTGTCTAAACAGATTTAAGATAATTGGTCACATTAATCCTTACCCAAATCAGATTTTTTTTTTGATCAAGCATGTACATGTATTTGGTACCAACTGATGTCCAGTGACTGGACAAAAGTTCATAATGTAGGCCTACTGATTGGGGTCATCATGTTCAGTGTACATATGTACAGTCAGACCATAGAGCTAGCTCTATGGTCAGACAGTATGCTACATGTAAATCATGGACCTGGGAA
This sequence comes from Astropecten irregularis, assembly GCA_963971285.1. Taxonomy (NCBI): domain Eukaryota; kingdom Metazoa; phylum Echinodermata; class Asteroidea; order Paxillosida; family Astropectinidae; genus Astropecten; species Astropecten irregularis. The sequence continues at coordinate 7,885,768 of OZ020245.1, read as the reverse complement.
TGGAGCTCTTTAACAGCTTATCACCACACAGCACAAAATGATACATGTACTGTACATTGTACAACTAGCTCAAGTGCAACTTTATAAACTTAATGCAATGATGCAATGAGCAAGATCGTATTACCAGTAATTAGAATTTCCCATATGAACCCATCGTGTTATGTAGGCCTACTTGTATGTGTACTAGAACACACATGCATAGTATGTACAGTACGTAGAATGAAACTACATGTAATGCACAAGTCCTCTTTACAAGTTGAAGTGTTTGTACATGTAATAGCAAGTTACTATATATGTCGCACAGACAGTGTACAATATGGGTTGTTTCTTTATGAAAAGACTCGAAAAGTTTATTCTTTCATGCACCACTAGTTTTTATTTGAACAACTTGTCAACAGCATGACCTTGAACATGTACACAATACAACAAAATGTAAAATGTACAGGTATAGCCTAAACTGGTAAACTTGTGTGAAATATGGAATTCCATCAAGACCATTTTATGACAACTACTGATCAGGGGACCAAAATTGCATGCACGGTGGAACCCCAATTGATAACAATGCATGTATTGCCGACGACCCATCTGACAAGTTGCACGCAATAAAACCGGCAATGGACGGCGCACACAGAGACTTTCCACATCAAATTTAATTTGCCAGAGTGATACATGTGCACGTCACATTAGACAGGTTTTTTACCCAACCAATATGACTGTACATATGTACATGTCTGATGATTGAGTGGAAGTCATGCACATCGGTCCACATGTAAAAAAGAAAAAGAAAAAAAAAAGGTTAGATGACTAAGCATTACTGTTTTATCTGCACGTTCATCTAGTACTGTACGTATTATCAGAATATTATGTGTACCCAACGTGTATGAGTGTACAATTGTACAGTGTAGAATTCTTCACTGTACTTCCTCAATTAAATTAAATGTAATAACAATACTGATAAATTACCCAAAGCACATATTGATGCACGGCACTGTATAATTTGTATGCTACTGTGCTGTCTTGAAGTCAAAATAATCTGGGGCCTACTCTGACTATAGTGTGAAATGGCAAAGTTCCAAGTTCACACCAGTAGAGATAGGATGGGGAAACGAGATAATAATGTTATTAATTCCCATTTGAATTGCTTCTGGATAAAAAAAATATACAATACAATATATACCTATGAAATAATAATTTAAATACCTTTACCTGTGCAATGTACATGTATAGTGCATGCACTTTAAGGGGCCGTCCATAAAGTACGTACGCACGAGGGGGGGGGGGGGGAGGGGGGGTTGTTACCGATGCGTACGCCATGCGTACAGGGGGGGTGGGGGGGTTAAGGCCAATGCGTACCGTACGCAAATGAAAAATTTGCATCTGGAGCATTATCGCGCGAAAAGAGAGGTAAAAAACGTGAAAGAAGCACCGGGATTGTTTTGTTTTTTCCTTTTTTTTCTTATTCAACATGGTAAAAAATAGTAAAATCCATCTGTAAATGTATAAAAACCTGTTAAACTTTAGTCATTCATTTCAGAATTTGAAAGTGACATCCCAATAACGGTACCGGCCCGGATTATGGTGACATTTTAATGATGCTAAAGCAAGGGACCACGAGAAGTGAAAAACCTAATGTGGAATGCGTATGCGTACAGGGGGGGTTGGGACCACTGCGTACGCCATGCGTACAGAGGGGAAGGGGGGGTCAAAAAAGTCGGCATTTCGTGCGTACGTACTTTATGGACGGCCCCCTAAACCCACATGCATGCATGTTTTCAGCCCTAGATATTGAATCAAATTTAATTTGAAATGGACCTAAAAAATGTACTGCTTGTTTTTGTTATATAAGGATAATGTAGACATTTATGATGTCTGTTGCATCTTTTCTTTGCATCAATGTGGCCACAAGCATACATGTAGGAAAACCCTCTTCCTGCTTCAAATTCAAACATCATAACCTGACATTAAGTCCTTTTCTATTAAACCCTAGATATGTAAAATGTACATGTGTGTATGTTTACACATGTACATTGTACATTGATTACACAGTAGGTCTATACTTATACTTGTACATGTACATGTACATGTACATGTGTACCCAATGATCCATCAGAATTCATCACACATGTAGATCTTCTTCTTATTCAAATCCCAAGAATGTCTCAGCCTCTGTGTGATTTTAATAGGGAAGCTTGATCTTAGAATTTACTGCACACTGTAGACAGATTAGGCAGGGATCAATACTGCTTAATAGTGTGTCCACCTAAATGGGGCATGCCATAAGATTTGAGTACAATGAGTGGGTACACAGGCAGATTTGGTTAATGATACAAAATGTAAATTTGTAGGAAATTTGAAAGTGGCCTGCCCACCAAAATGTTGCAGTCAATTGAGGTATTTCTAAAGTCATTGACTTAAATACAATAAAAAGACTGTGGCAATGGCTTTTGTTTTCCTGAGATAGTCATTGCAGATTTATACAAGACCATTGTTATCTAATCCTGGCATGCCTGGGAAAGGGAGGTACAGTATTTGCAGCGGGCCTCCACATTCAACGTAACACTGTGAAGAAGAATGGGGAACATTCTAGGTGGGTTAGTGTACCAGTGGGCCATTTATCTATAGGTAAACACACACAGGGGGCCCCACTGGGCACCTGGAACAGAACAATGATTGCCCAAGCTCCAATGACCTTTGAATGGCAATGCAAATACATGGGTATAGGTATCACACCCTCCAACTAACCATGAAGTAAGGCTCTAAGCATTCTACATCAATAGACCTGCAATGATACACAAAATGTACCAGTATCATGTAGTTGTACAGTGTGTACATGTATGCTTCCTCAAAACTACTGTACAAGTAGGCCAAACTAGTAGGAGGAAAGGAATATATATGTAATTCCCCAAATTAGTTTCTGTTTCTGTAAGATAATTTATGTAATTATGTACTGTACATGTACAAGTACATGTTCAAGTACAGATATATCATGTAATGTAAGAGGTGGATAGGCCAACATGTACATGTTATGGGGAATTAATCAATTTGAGATTTTAACTCTGCTGTGCATATGGTTTCTACTCTTAAAAATGAGAAGTTTACAAAAGATATGATTGTACATGGTATTGTCTACTTGCACACGCACACGTGTAGAAGAGTACAGTTTGTCTTTATAGGATGATGCATATTAAATGTGCTGTACATGTACATGTACACGACATGTAGGCCTACATGTACATGTGTACATTATTATTATACTAAAGTAAACTGCATTTTTATACTGTAGTTGGTAGTGGTTGTTAAAAATGAGTTTTTCAATCCAAAGGTTTTTAGTTTCAGTTAAACTATAGGCCTATACTATACAAATTATAGGCACAATGTACACGTGTGCACTGAACAGTGAACACAAGGGTATAGCATAGGCCTACATGTATGGATGTACATGCACAAGTAACAAATGGGATAACAAAATGACTAATTAGTGTCTTGCATCATACGTGCAATCACACATGATCGTCATGATGAAAGCACTTAGTAAATTATACAGTAATAAGCAGTGCACTGCAGGCACTATCTATTAAACTTGAAAAAAAAATAATAATCCATGAAATACAACTTGAACTTTGTATTTTGACATTCCTGCATTGCCACTCAGAATAAGTGGCTGTGCAGGTGTAGGCCCTAACTGTTGAAAAATACAGATAAATGGGTGCAATTTAGAACCAAATATGCATGGACTGTATACAAGATACTGACTGTCCTGCATAGCATTCATGTAGATCATGTGTACAGTTGTACTTCTACATGTCTACTGTCATGTTTACTCTTTGAGTCTGCTCCCCTCCCCCTTCAATTACATGTAAATAGCAATAAAGAAACGATTAAGTTTACAACCTAAAGGCTGTTAAACTGTAAATTAAGTTCATATGGGCCACAAGGGAGGAAACTCTACAGGGTTTAGAAGCAGCTGCTACTCATATGCTTACTGTGTTTACACTCAAGTGTTTCTTTGGGCCATGTCACATGGAGCATGGAGGGAGGCCTTCCTCCATGCATGAGGCAACTATTACAGGCAAGGCAACCAAGTACACTGTGTACACTGCTTGCAGAAGGAAAATCTCTCTGGTGCAAAGTCATTTGTCTGGTAATGGGAGACTTTGGAGAACCGTTCTTCAAGTCAACAGTGCACGCGCACACAATTGTGAGCATGCGTGCATTGTTTTGCGCCTGCGCTGTTGTGCGTGCGCTGTTGACTTGAAGACCAGTTCTCAAAAGTCTCCCATTCTCACAATCCCCAAGAAGGTTACATGTACAGAAACATTGAGGGTGAATGGTATTTCTTCTTGGAGACTGTCTGGAACTGATTGCCTGTAATTAACTTATAATTTACCATGTGATGTGACATGGACCTTACAAGTTATTACATCAGTCTGAGTGTATGAATAGACACGCACACATACATGTACTTTACCTCAATAATGAGTCAAATTTTGCCGATCATTATCAACCGAATACTGTTTACAGATGCGGCTTCTCTGTCAAGACAGGTCTAAGGTATTAGGCCTAGTCATAAAAGAAAAAAGGATTCATGCCAAAGTTATTACTGGGTCACTCAGGCATTTGGCCATCGGACCAATTTTCCGTTCCAACCCTGGGTCAGGTTTAAGTTCGCAACCTATACATTACTGCTCGACAAAAGTCTCTCATTCTCAGATAATTGAGAGTTGCATTCATTTTGTGTAGGCCTACATACATTGCTGACTACTAATTTAATCCTTTCTGACCCCAAATATGCTAAAAAAAAAAAAAAACAGACACATGTAGGCCTACATGTGCAGTGTACGCGTGTCACATGTACTATGCCTAGAAGGGTCCATAATTAAAAAAAAAAAAAAAAAAAAAAAGACATGATATCATCGTTTGGCTAAATTTCATTTTGCCCTCCATGGACAAAAGTGTGCTAAGGACATTTTTTTTCAGGGAGCGATCCCAGAGATACATGATAGAAAATGAAAACTCTGGCTGTATGTTCTACTGCCTTGTCCTCAAAACAGCACATGACCTCACTCTGAGCATCAACAAGGACACAACAAAGGGAAGCCATCAATGTCAGTCTATAAATATTATCAATGTCTTCCAAAACAAAAGGCACAAATTGGAAGAGACCTAGACCGCCAGAGGAAACGGTCTGTGTACATCAACGACTCATATACAACTTCAACTCTATTGTACAATAGTTTAGAAATCAGTCAACTTCCTCAATTTTTTTTTCCTGATGATTACACATTGTTGGTTATTTTGACAGATGGTTTTTTAGACAGAAATCTCAACAGTGCACACAACTTGACCAGTAGATTCTATAATGTTATCTGCCTCGTGAGATGAGAGCTGCAGTTAGATATAACGACGAATCTTATCTGCGCGGGAGCATTCCTCGCATGCTCGGCTGTGTCACCTAAAAATACACTCAGACTATACTCTGACCCGGACCATGTACAGTCAGTCCAATGGTATCCACATTTTTAAAGAGACCATGCTCACCCAAAAAAAAAAATGGGTCAAAAGCAATTGGACATGTGTACTGTACATAAGTTGACCCAGGCATTATGCAAAGCAGGTTATGCAAACTGTGTAGCAATCTCAGGCAGCCATCCTGCATGCATCAAGAAAATTCATGTTGTGTGTACACAAAACCTTGGATTTCTAAAGGTTCAAGTACAAAACCCTTGAAAACTGGGTTGTGCAAGTCAGAGCACACACAAAAAAGTATCAATGTAACAACATGCACGATAAACATTTTTCAGCTCTCTACAAAAAACAATAACCAGAACAGTCACTAGTTTCTGTGCACAACTATAGTTATAGTAAGCTCATCACTAACAATGTTACAGGGCTATGAGATTTAGAGTTGCCCGACACAGTGCTATGTGACAATGTGAGGGGGAGTGGTTTACCAGAACTACCGGTACACAAATTTAAATTCTGTTTGGTTGATCCAGATATGATATTTCTTTCTCTGGGGCATAGTTAATCAGCTAAACTGCCCCAAAATGAATCATCATTCATGTGAAACGAACTACATTCCTTCAATCTAGCAGTAATGTTAACAAAATGGCGGTGCTCAGTGCATGGAAATTCTGCCATTGTTGACCGAATAATTGCATTTTTTGCAATCTATTGAAAAGGCATGTTATGGGGGATTGTCACAAAGGATAGCAAGACGATCGACTGGAGACATGGGCATGACAATATGCTGATGTGTGTTTTATATGCACGCATTTGTATATGGGCACACAGTGCCCCGAACAAAACATTCATAATGCATACATGTATTTTGTTTGCATTATCACAACCACATGATGATACAACATAAATGAACACAATTTTCATCACTGTATCACAAACTGCGCGAAAATTTTCATCTGCCATGAAGTCAATGAAATATTATATATTTCAACAATAAAAAGTGCAAAAAAGTGCAGGGTCTACTGAAGTACACATATGTAAAGTGCAGGCTCACAAAACCTACAGTACAACTACAAGTAGTAATCATCCCTTTCCCATGAAATACATGTGACATGCACATACATGTAGGATTATACATACATGTCCAAAATGTCCTCAGATGTACAAGAATGTGTCTAAGTAATGGGAATAATGAGTAGAATGATTTATTGGACTTGTGCAAAATTGAACCTATTTGCTTACTAAAAAAAAAGAGCTTGTTAAATCTGGTCTATTGGGTGCAAATGGATATTGAGCGTACATGTGAAATGGCTCACATGTCTGTGTGTGTGTGCAGACTGCACAGAAGGTTTGTGGGAGGGTCAGTGCAGGACTAGGCCACACAACCAGGAAGTGAACCAGCTGGGTGTCCTCCAAACCAGCACGCTGTGAACAGCAGTGCATGGTCAGCCACCTCTGACGGGTCAAAGTCACACCATAAATAGCCCAAAATACACACTATACACATAGAGCTACAAACAGACACTATGCCCACGCCGTGTACCTGTGAAATGTGATAATCACTACAGGAAGTGATCAACTTGAATTTATAACCACACATCAGCCGTGTTAGAAATTAATGTTATGCACAATAAATAAGACTAGTCCATACATGTAAGCAAATCAATGCACTTTTGTCAAGGTGACGTAAACCCACTTCCTGTAACCCCCTCCCCCCCCCCCCCCCCACCGCAACAAAAAGGAGGTCAAAACAAAATTGGAAAGAATTTTCTTTAACTACAATAATACAGGTATGTGCACTTTAATCACTTATGTCAGCAATTTGATTCTGCCCTTTTATTACCAACATGTGCATGTAATTACATATACAGTATGTACATGTATGACTGCAGTCATCGGCTCTGTGGTAAAAACTTGCCGTCCAGAAATAAACTTTATATTCCTAGTAATAGTACTAGTGTATGTAAATGTACACAGCCACGTGAATACATAATTAATGTATCATTGTACGTGTGACATGTGAGTACGTACACGTATAAAACTTTACATGTTCAAAAAATACATCGCAAGCTGCATGACCCCTATACTAAGATAGTGATCAATGATCAATGAAATTGATACCAGCACTTTGTCCATTTGTGTATAAAATTATTGAAAAAGTAAGATCTCACTGCACTACTAAAATCTTTTACACGAATACACATACAAGTAAAAACAAAAATTGTCCTCAATGACTTGCTGGCATTTCTAAATAAAAATGGATTGCTGTGAGAAACCAAAAGTTACCAGAGACGGGAGTAACCGCCGGTCACAAGTCAGACCAAGACATCAAGAAAATAATTATACCATTCCCCATCTCGACGCTCTGCATGTTCACTTCACCAGACCTGAATTACTGCACACATAATGCATGTGAGGTAATATCATACTTTGGTTTACACATGTATATCAAAGAAATACAGATTCATGGGCAGAAATATCAAGGAAGATACAGTAACAGTCATCTGTGAAAATGTCAGTCCCATGCAGAACCCACTTTTTGAGAAAACAGTGAAAAATTGACACAGTATTTCTTAAGTCTTTTCTCTTTATTTTTTTATCTTAAAATGATCAAAAATTATTTTGGTCATTGGTTTTACTCTTTTCCGGATAAATATGTTGGGCAGAACATTTTAACGATATGTTTCTACCATCACCATCTTTATACCCTGTAAGTTATAGGTTAAACTGTGAAGATTTCTTGTTTCAGTATGCTACCAAAGTATGATACTGCCTTTAATGCTAACATTATAAGTATGGTTCCCTGACTAACTTGCATAGCACATATGCACATTCAACGTTTGAGTTCCCCCTGACTGACAATTAAAATACACTATTGCTATATCCTGTGATTCAGAAGCAAGCTTTTGGACAGTCAGTAACCTTCTTTATGCCATTCTCGCCAGACACCCATCGACAGAAATGTTTTCCTGCTGGCCCTGACTGTTTTTAAGTGCAAGCAAGCTAAATTGACTTGCCCTGAATAATCACATAATACACTTCGCACACGTGTACACATTGTAGCAATGGTCAGTGTCTTTAGTCTGGGGAATTCACACGATACTGGTTTGCTGTAGTTAAGGCCTTTTAATTCAATTGACGCGTCTAAATTGACGAAGGATACATACGTACATCCCAACTCAAATTATGCTCTGTGGGCTATTAATGCAAGATTTCAGCCTAGGTGTACTGTGGTGATCTGTTCACACTGCCCAAGTGTACACAGATCACAATCAAGCAAGTCCCATAGAGCAATATGTGACAACGTCATCAAGGATACGTGATCTTGTAACACAGAGAAAGTGTCAAAATGTTTAACGAGATCAACAGCTCTCGACCCATCCAACAAGTAGCGCGATTCAATTTCAACACGGCACGGGTCGAACGCATTACACTGGCCCACGCCGTGTTAAAAGCTGTCACTGTGAAAAGGCCACTCGCCTTCACACGGGTTGGACCCGTGTACAACGGAGATATTTGTAAGTGTGAAAAGGCCTTAAAAGTACAGGGCATGAGGGCAATACAGCATTTATACTGGTACTCAAATCTCAACAGTGGCTCAAAGCCTCAAACTGTATTCAAAAGTCAAGTCCACTAGTCCGCCTTGAACTAGACAATTGTACAGTACTACTTCTACATGTCATGTAGTACTAACAGAATTGACAAGTGCAATGTACACCAATAACATTCTATCCCTATCCTCTAGGGATAGGGCAACACCACTACATAACGCCATTGCAACACCACTGGAACACCATTGCAACTTCAACACTACACCATTGGAACACTATTAGAACACCACTGAAACACTTTTGGACTCGGGTAGTGACTTGTAACCATCTGGAACACCACTGGAACACCACTGAACATGAGAAATGCTCCCTAGAGATGCGCGCAGTTAAACTGTACATAGTTCCATAGTCGCAAATGTTCTTTAAGCACACTTCTATCTATGGCTACAGACATTCCAGCAAGCAGCATACATCTGTAATATCAATTGACGACATGAATTAATGACCAATTTTTGCAAGTAATATTACTCATTTATTAGGCACATAACACACATGTACTATGTAAGGTTGTCGTCGGCACGATTTTTTCCTGTCGACAGGTCGGTACATTGGAGTTACCGACGTCGACATGTGTCGACAGAAAGCTGTATGAAAATCGGGTCCGAAAATGTTCGTCCAAAACGGAAAATAAGCTTATATAAAACTGATTAAGCTCTTAATATAAAAACACATGTCCAACTTACGTTATGCATCAAGTAACAGAGAGTGCGTTTATTGATATTTCTAATAAATCTTATTATCCAAAATGGAGCTATAGTGTCACTGTGTTCAATGTCATTGTCATTTCAACAACTTCCATGGCACGGCACTTTCAACCGCCGACGCCATATTGCCATTTGTTGTTATAACTTGTTTATCTGCGTGACTGCGGCCGCCATAGTGCGATCACTTCCGGGTTCGGGGTTTCCCGATTTTGAAGCCGGGGAATTCCGCAAAGATTGGTCATTATTACTCATTATTTTCGCTTCGGGTAACCGGGTTAACTTATTTCCGATATTATTATATTTATATTAACTTTTTTTCAAGTTTACTCTTTGTCTTTACTAAGTATTTGTAATATTATTTTCACGCACGCACGCAAGATTTTTCATTGGTTGTTGATGACATCATCGCCATGCATGCGGTGAGTGTGCAGCATGTCAACCCAGGCACGTACGTGTGGACATAGCGCTACACGGGTCACGCACGGCCGGCCGGTATGGCTTGTTGTTGCAATGTTGTTGCATAGCGCGCGAACTGGCATTGCACGTGTACAAATGTCAAAACTTCGATACAATGTATGTAAACCACTTGACTGCGGGACTTCCCGCTGGATTTATATGCTTATATTGTTTTCAAACACATAAGGACTACTTTCTGGAATATATATTACGGCCATAAAACCGCATGGGGAACTGAATATCGTTATAACTGGTAAGCTTTTGTAGGCTTTTGAAGGGGCTGCTGTGCCTTTTTTCTGCTTCGTATTTTTTTTTTCTCATTTCTGTCGCCATGACGGCAGCTATGTCGACAAACTCGACAGGCTGAGAAATTCACTTTGTCGACAGAGCTGTCGACAGAAGCCCTGTCGACGACAACCTTAGTACTATGAGGGATTACGACTGCATGTTAAAACCATCAAGTTTAATATATTAAAATTACTATCCTGCTAACTCAAAAAACATTCCCCCTGAAGAAATGCTCCATGGGTGCAGACATCTTGAATTCATGTTCCAGGATACAACATATTGGAATCGGATGAATGCATCGAATGCTGTGCTCTGAATGCAAAACACAGATCGAAAATGCCGGAACTCCCTCGGAAAAAAAGTGCGGCATGTGCGTTGCTTGCACAGATACAGATAAATGCCCATTTAGGGACTGGTGCATCTCAAACCCGGGGGCAAGTAAATGTTTCATAGATTTTGAGTTTTGCATCACATGGCTTTGTGCACAAACAGGAATGTACAGTCCATTCATGTATGTAGTACATCAGCTATAGGCCTAACTGGCCTTCACCCTCTTGCAGTCTTGGACCAATATCACACGAGGCAATTTACAGGCAATCAGTTCCGGGCAATCTCCACGAAGAAATAACATTATCTTTAATTGTTCATACAATTTCTTGGGGATGTTGTGAAACTGCCGGAAAAAGGACTTCCATGCTACTGAAATTGTTCTTTTTGCACTCTGGTATATTTGGTTGGCTCCAAGATGCCATGAAGTAAAAATTGCCTCACGAGTGTGTCTTTGGGGCAATCCATAAATTACGTAGGCACCAAGGAGGAGAGGGGTTTGGTACGGAAGCGAAGTCGCTCGGCACGATTTGTGCGAGTGACATACTTACGTACGTCCGTGATTCTTCACAGCGATTCTTCACAGCAGTTGATGCCGTCTACTTCAGATTCAGGTCGTCAATTATTATAAGCTTGAAGCAGTATTATTTATTTCATTTATTCATCATCATATAAATGTACATTAATGACATATACAAAAATAAAAGCATGCATTTTGTTCATGTTTTCATGAGTTCCCACATGCGTTACACAATTACAAGACGCACGTGTACAAATAGCACGTAACTTGGGTGCAACAAATGGGGAAAACTGCGCTCCGGTTGTAACAAGGTTCCGGTTACAACGACAAAATTCTGAAAGTCCGACGGACCTCGTAATAACGGGAGTCGACTGTATATGACAGTGATGTCAGAATACGGCTCCGCGCTAGTGACGTCACATTCACATGTTCGGACAAACAAGTCATACGTCATATACCCAACTTACACATAAACGTTGTGCAATTTGTCCGAACATCCGGGTAAACTATAGCTGTCCATATAAAGGGCGTATTCTATAAATAGCTCGACCACGGAGCCCTACTGTAAACAAGGAGTAATATAAGGCTACAGTTACTGCAGCTAGAGTCGCTTGTGCTAGCAGCGACAGCTGATAAACATGTGCATTGTGTCTCCGAATTCATTGTTTCTCTCGAGTCTGAAAAACATGAAATTCATATGGTATAAAATTGCGTAGTTTGCGCAAGTTAAAAACTTGCCCAAGGTCAAAAGTAGTGCTCAACAGGCACACTGAAGCAAGCATAGGAAATCTAAAAGTAAAAGTGGGACCCCTCCCCCTTTACGAATAGTCAACTGCACTGCAGCATCTGCATGCTTTTAATATTATAATAATCCTCTTTTTATCAGGCCTTCAAATGATACTTGCTAGCCTTTAGAATGTCTTTTAATTTTACTTACATGTATCACAAAAAACTTACCTTTCTTTGGCCCAGTTTAATATAGGCCTACTTTATTTCTTGAAAATAGAAATGTGTGTGTAGTGTAGCCTGGGCCCTATTTTTATTGTAAAATTCAATAATACAGTATCCCCAATAGCAATACACAATGACATGTATTCTTTCAATAGGACAAATTGGCCATTTTGTCGTCTGCAAGTTAAAAGTAAATATAATTTTACCCGTCCATTTCTGCAAGTCACGAAAGTAAAAGTGCGGGATTGGCTCTCTTATTATGACGTTCATTGTTAACAAATTAAAGACATGAGTTCTTCGCCAAAATTAAACCGTAGTTCAACGTTACGACTGAGCAAAACCCGTAACGAAAATGAGTCCCAAACAAGCGAATCCAGAGCAAAGACATTTTGACAACTCGACGTTCAAAGTTACACATAAAAAGGGGGCAGGGCAAGTCAGATTTCCACCTTCCGGGTTACTTGTTGTCACAGTGATACCTTGTACACGGTGCACGCCATATACGTACCGGTTTGACTACGGCACACTACCGGTGCCTGGCCACTAGGGGCCCGGGCTAAACGCATGCAATATACGGCCGACCACACGGTCGGCCGTTCCAACTTCACTTTCCAGAATTGAAAAATATTTTACCTTCGTCTGTTGGATTTCCCACATGGGATCGAGCACGGTGCTTCGATCCCAGTCTTCTTCCTGTTCCATATATCCATCTTCGTTATCGAAGCTCATGATGGCCGATGTTTTCCGACTTTCTGCACAGAAAGTTCCACTTTCTCCGGGATTTTTGGTCAATTCAAAAGACGCTGATTTGTACAGCGAAAAGTACGACCATAGAGCTGGAATGGTACGACCCACCCGATTATCATCCAGAGGCCACGCCAGTATGCCATGTGACCCGGAAGTAGCTAAGGAGAATTTAAACTATAAGCGTCCATACGGCGCATACACTATGCGCGCACTGAATGGTGAATACTTCATAAAAATTACAGAAAATGTCTCGAAATGTTGACGGTGTGAGAGGTGCATAATAAATTATACATGGTCCAGGCTTAAATTTGCAACTACCTTTATCAATAGTTTTCAATTACACCAAAATCTGAATCAAAATGGAGCTTAAACAACCGCCATGTTGAACAGTTGTCTGAAATTCTCCCTACCTAGAAAGTAAGTAATGCACGGGCCATATTAGGGCCCTACAATTTTAATGACAGATCGCGCATGTAACCCTTCCAGTTTTGGTTTGCATGCATACCATTTCTTTTCAGAGTACATCATGCGTGGAATTCTGAAAAGAAATTATAGTTTCAGTTTTGTTTAATGCATTATTCCACCTTTCCACTATGATATCTATGGGACATTTCATACTCGCTTTATATCAGTTTGGGTTGAAATTGTATTAGCTTGGTTTTGAATGTCTCGGGGAAAAGGTACGCGCCAAAGTTCGTAGGTCTAACAGGTGCACATTGCCAGCATGTGTGCGTGCCACCCACAACTTGCGGGAAACATTAAACACATGAGGGCGCTCTTCTATTTTTATCGATGTCACTTGTACTGTATGGTCAAGATTTTTGGCAGCTTTGAAAACTATTACATGTATTTCCCACCTCTTGGGCAAAGAAAAGTTGCACTGAAATCCCCCCCCCCCCACCATCGTAAAAAAAATTGTATTTAGAAAATATAATCATCAAATATTCACAAGGGAAACTGACTGAATTTAAAGTTCTTAAAAAGTGAACTGAGAATAATTGACTGGAGCGGGATTCGAACCGGCTACCTCCTGAATACCATACCCCAGGTGCTCTACCAACTGAGGCATCCAGCCCTACATATTGGTTGTGACCCCATATAGTCAATCATCTTTGTTCGTAGTCGGCGATTCGAATCCCGCCCCAGTAAATTTTTCTTTGTTCACTTCTCAATGTATTTAAAAAAGAGTAACCACAAGGCTAAGTGACTGGATTCATTTAAAGTCATTACAAGTTGAGTAAGGAAATATTTACTGGAGCAGGAGCAGGTCTGAACCGGCGTCTCTCGGAATACCGTATCGGTGCTCTACCAACTGAGCAATCCAGCCGTGTTGGTGTCCCAAATAATAAATTATCTTCTTCATTTTACCAGTTATAAAACTACTCGCATACCACTATATCTCATTAGCAATGCTGCAACCTGAGAGATGTATTTTGAAAAATTAAAAAGTTAATAAAATTAATGTAAACAACTTATATAAGCAAAACAAAGAGAAAACATTCCAATTTATAATTTGTATAGTTTTATTTCATTTGATATAACTCAATGCATAACATTAAAAAAATTGTAATTGGTCCAAGAAATGATATTACCAGTATATCTTTCTAAGGATACAATAATTGTAAATATTAAAGAAATGAATTTCAGGAAAAAGATTATACAATTGAATACAGACAATTCACTGCAGTTTAGCTTGGGGTTAAATGCTTCAGGAAGACTCGATTTGTAGGGGAAAATTAACTACGTGTATTTGAAAATGCTTTGGGTGAACAAAATAGTTAAGATTCCACAAAATGGGATTTCAAATTAGTTAGTTATTTTATATAGATACTGCATATGCAAAATTCTCACACCAAAGTTTCTTTAATATTTTCAGGTGACAACTCCTTAAGTTCTTTTCAAAATGAAACGTTTACCAGATCTGTTTTTCATTTTTAAGTTTGGTAAAATCAAAGATGACATAATTTTAAGTACCGGTACTTAATTGCTGGAAAACTGCTTATCAACCAGAATAATGACATGATCTATATCGAATGCCTAGAGTTTGGAAGGCCTGACTTTTCAATCCTAGCAAGATCTTTCTCAAAGGCCAATAGATTTAACCCTTGAGGAAGATCCTGCTAGGAACAAAAGGCCAGGCCCTGCTTACTCTTGAGTATGATATAATCTTGTTAGTGAATTTTCAATTATGCTTAATTTAATAGGATGGCCCAATATTCTGAATGTTTTAGTAGGTTGTGCATGCAGCTAAATAGTCTTGGTTCATGACGTTATATATTACTGGAATGTACGAACCGATTCCATGGACATGTACGTGTACGTTAATTGGCTGTGGCTGACTTCGAAAGCAACGCATGTGCAGTGTGTTTCCCCCAGTTTTCAATGGGAGATTTTACAGGTTTCCCAAGACGTTATTAGTGACAGCTCCATGCGTACGTGTGTGCGGACATATGTACGTGCGTGTCGGTCAGTGCGATTCGAGTATCCACACCAATAACGTCATGAACCAAGACTAGCAGCTAAAGGGAGAATGATCTATCTGCAATAATTATAGTTTGCTATATTAAATCAATAACTAATAAGTAATCATAATTGGTTAATATAAATAGCTGCCAACATCAGTGACAATTAACTTCATAGCATTAAAAGGTTTTCAAACGTGATATACATGTATTTAAAAAAAAAAGCACATTTGCTTGCAGCATGAAAATTTATATGAATAGGAAGCAACCCTGAAAAAGTTAAATACGTTATAAATTAATGGTTTGCATGGTGAGGAGACATTGAAGAGGCAGGTTTGTGTACTAGTGCAACAAGGTGGAATTCAACTGGTGGTTTGGAAAAGGACATTAATTCAGGCGCGGTTCCACGGGGGGCTGTAGCCCCCCCAAAATTTTGTCTAGCCCCCCCCCCCCCCCAAAAAAATGCAAGTGAAAAAAAAAATTCTTGAAAATACTGGATTTGTTCAGTTATTAAGCGCCAATTACATAAAACCGCGTTGTGTGGGCTATAATGTGCATGTTTTTCGACCCCTAATAAGACGTAGCAGAAAGAAGCGAGTGTTAGAAGAACCCTAAATATGGGGTCTTCTAGCTCCCCCCAAAAATAATTGCTCTTCTAGCCCCCCAACAATTTTGGCTCTAGAACCGCGCCTGCATTAATTTCAATTCCGTAGCAGGAAATTCATTCATTTTAGGATGAGGCAACTTTCCATCTGCAATGGGCATTTCTAAGAGATCAACTGGAATGTCAACTGACAGATTTGGAAGGGCACTGAGGCAATGACCATGGGCAGCAAAGCATTCACATACCTTGCCCTCCAAATTTCCTGCCCCGTTTAGAAGAATGCAGAATTTGAATTTCTATTTACTTTATAGGTTAGTGCTTGTGTGCAGGATGCACCAATTCCATAAAGCAAGACATGCTCATTGGACCTTGGAATGCAGAGATCAACGAGGCTTTGAAGACCAGGGTGGTCTGACACAAAAAAGGTATTTTCAAAACCACACAACCCCAAAAAGGATCTCATTATAATTTACATTACAGGTAATAAATTCAAGTACCATAATAAGCTGCTGCAACCTGTTCATCGAGCAAAAAAATGACCTGAAATATATCATTTTTAGAGTTAGGAGGGCCTGACGTTTCTATCCTAGCACGATTGTCACAAAGCCTTTGAGAAAGATCCTGCAAGGATCGAAATATCAGGCCCTCCTTAACTCTTACCATATAATCTACAATTGCCACAAACTGTCTCTCATTGTCTAACAGCAATGCAAGCCTTAATACATATTACTTACAAATTAGCAGGGAGGGTATTTGTATAATTTGGTTGGTTATATTTCATGTATTTCATGCAAGTTCAATATCAAGTTGGAACCTGGGGCCAAATTAACAAACCCATCGTAACTTACTTTCAATCGTAGGACTTAGGATACATTGCAGTCCTGCGTAAGATATGATGGGTTATTCTTCGTAACTCGAGTTTATATGATCGATCGTAGGGCTTCGTGAAATCGACCCCAGGACTCTATTCCTTTACAATACTGAATAGTCCTTACAACAGGAGTTCTAGGAATGTAGTGCATCCACTATAGATCCACAACCTCCACTCCAGAGGTAAGCGGATCAACTATGGGACCATCCATAGTAACTGCCCATGTAAATTAATATGTGGGCTGCCACATCCCCCCAGTGAACTTTACGTTGAAGAATTTCTTATTTAGAAGGCAGTATGTGGGATTGACACCGGATTGTTCATGCATTTGGAAGAGAGCATTTATTCAATTCAAACCATCTTGATCTGAGGGCCAAAATTCATATACCATCAAACCCACCAGTGAAAAAAATCCTTAAAATCTGTGCTCACGTTTTCCAGAACACAAGTTGAGCACTTTCCTGCTGTGCTTATTTTTGGTGGTTACGACCAAAACTATTTGGTGGGTTTATCGGTTCTCAAATGCAGTTCTTGTCAATATGACAGAATTTCAGAGGAAAATGTCTCACACAAGTCCTGGTTCTATCATGAACCTAAAAAATAACATTAAAGCTTTCAGACTAAAACCAAACAATGATGTTCTTTATATTCACCAATTAAATATAATACCTTTAAAAGGTAAAAAGAGAATAATCGCCATATTGCTTTGTTTTGATGCATCCGAAATTCAAAATCTTCTACTGTTTTCCCCTTAAAACATGACGTTTCAGGCAGAGTAACTTCTACGAATGCTCAGTACTACCACAAACTTTCATACCACGTATTTATGTAGCTCACTATCTTTAGTGTGGTTGCGTTATTAGGAACAATTGTATGGGGTTTGGTTAATGAGCACTAATCAGTGTCGGATTCATCTGGGCCATTCTTCCCTTTGTGTGACCGGTACCTCCGTTTGGCTCTTGCTGTCTGATTCTTGAACTTGTGGAACTCGCTGGAGTGATGACTCCCTGCATCGTGTCTCAGTTCAGATACTCCTGTGCTGTCCGGCAGCACGTGATTTGAATTGCTCCAAGAATTATGGTTTGTGTGCGGCATTTCGCCGCTGCAGCTGGGAGGAACGTTGTTGTAGTCATTTGAATTCAGGAGCATTGGCGAGTGGTTATTGGGGACTTGACCGTCTCCATAATCTGTGCAGAATGATGAGGGGGCTGGTGTGCAATCGGGGATGGAGCCCACTGAGAGCGAATTGTGGGTTGTTGCTGTCGGAGTTTCTGTCCTCAAGGGAAGGTTGTTTTGCTCTGTCCTTTGGTCATATTGATGCTGAGTGGTGCTGCATGAGGCATGATTTTCCCATGATGCGGCGGAAGGGGGAATCCCATTATTGGTTGAGGGTTCATGTGATACCTCTCCGTTTTCGCTGGGGAGGTTTATTATGCCTTGACTGTCTTCCTGTTGAAGTCTTCGTCTCATGCGGCTGATGGCCAGCCGTTGGTAAGAGGCCACACTCCTCTGCTTGAGGTGCTCTGTGATGCGGGACAGGTCTTCTTCGGTGGCGCCGGGACGGTTGAGCCCATCGTCTGGTCTTGGTATTTTCCCTCGCAACACTTTTGAGATGGCCAGTCTCTGCTTGAGGTTGATGATCCTGTCGTTATTGACCACGTCGTTGCTCTGCTGACTGTCGTCTGTGTCTGTCCCTGGTTTCCGTTTCTTCTTCATGAGGAACCTTCGTAGTAGTCTGCTCCTTGCTCGCAATTCCTGAAAGTTCACATCCTCATCGCTGCTGGAGGAGTCTGGTGAGGTAGTGGAGCTGCTGGCTCTATGCCGGCTGCGCTTTCTCTTGGAGGAGGTGCTTTCACTCCCACTCTGATTTTTGTCCTGAACATCAACGCTTTCTGCTGCGAAAGATTTCGAAGAGCCAGCCACCTCAGCTGCGGCGGTCCTTCCCTGTTTCTGCTGGGCTTCAGGATGACTGTTCTTTGAAGTACATTTCTTTGGTGCTTTTGGTATCTCACCCGACAAGCCTACAGTATCACTATTGCTTTCATCAGCACCCACTGTGGTTGAGTTGGCCGAGAATGAGGCTCTGGTGGTAGCACTTAGATTCCACAAGGTTCTCAGCTGGGATGTTGGGCTGGTGCTGACGTTCTCTTCAACCAGCCGGTTGATGATAGAGGCCTGAGCTAAGGAGGCTGAGGACCCACTGTCCGTGTCCCGAGTGTTCTCTCTGTCGCTGTCATCCCCGTCGCCGGCAAAGTGCAGGTACAAGCTCTCCGGGCTCATATCGCTGTCCTCCGAGTCGCTGAAGCTGCGGTTGATCTCCCGCTGCACCAGGGAATCAAAGAAGGCGATCATGCGAGGATCCTCTTCCATGGACTGGTCCGTGTAGTCGTGGGACAGGGCTGTGCCACTGTTGATGACCAGGTCAATGTATTGCTGATGGGAGAACATCTGCCTGGGAGAGTCCTCATCGCACTTGGTGTTCGGGAAGGAGAACGGACTCCACAACTGCAATCACAGAAAAAATGCCATGTCCAGTCAGTATGTAATCCAACAAAAGAAAAATCAATACAGCAAAGTTGAAGACAACAATTAAACAGGGTCATATTTGTGGTAAATTATTATCGATATGGTAATTTGAGTTTGTCTTATTTTCTTTTCTTTGGAGGGATGAGCCAATCTTGGTGGAACAGAAGTAAAGCAATCATGGCACTTATATTGTGGCATTCATAAAATGGATCATTCCACCAGGTTTGGACATGTTGGGTAATACAATTGCATGCCTGT
The DNA here is from genome assembly GCA_963971285.1 of Astropecten irregularis. Lineage (NCBI taxonomy): Eukaryota > Metazoa > Echinodermata > Asteroidea > Paxillosida > Astropectinidae > Astropecten > Astropecten irregularis. The sequence continues at coordinate 7,865,980 of OZ020245.1, read as the reverse complement.
TTACACTTGCTACCAATTGAGACACAAAGTAAAAAGTGACGTTATACTATCTCCAGAACAATGGACCCTTCCGGCCTGTCAATCAAACTGTGCGCAGTGACCAATTGGAGGATGCCTTTTAATCAGGTGACCACGAAAGCCTCGGTCAAACTCGATCACATGCGGTATGTGAAACACACACGTGGGCGGGGCTTAAGAGCAAAGCCGGAATGGTTCATTCGCACAAGGAGAAATGTGCTCAATGGTTTGTGAACATTGGCTATGAATACGTAATTGTGGCATCAATTTTGTTTTGCATAAAGCACTCCATGAATTATATCCAAGCTTCATACTTTACCATGACTGTACAATGCGGATTTTCCTTCTCAAAATGGATTAAAATCCCCCATCTCTGTATCACAATAGGCACTTAGACCAAGGTTACATACAAGAGAGGCCTGTAACAAATCTTGACCCACATTATTGGAATAACCCAAATGCAAACAGTCAACCAAGTCCAGGGGCCAATTTCACGGCCCTGCTTAGCACACAAATTTGCTAAGCATGAAATTTCTGTCTTAATAAAAACAGGAATACCAACCAAATTTCCATTTCCTGAGTATCACTTGTGGTTGTTCTTTGGCTGTTGTTCGCTGACCATGAATATCAAATGGAATTTCTAATGGAGGTTTGTTTTTATATTGGGCAAGACATTTTTGTGCTAAGCAATCTATTGTGCCTAGCAGCTCCTTGAAATTGGCCCCAGGGGATCCATCTAGTTACCCTCACCTTGATGATTTTCTCCACTCCAGAGGAGACGATGTTGTGGGTGTGTGAGTTGAATCTGACTTGATTCACTATGGAGCGGTGCCCTTGTAGAACCAGTTTTGCCTCATCCACCCACATCACTGCAACAGAATCAAACAGTCAAAGAAAACATGTTACCGACAAGCTATAGTTATCTGCCTGAGAGGTCAACTCACAGAGAATGTGGATTCGAATAGGGACTGGTGAATTTGTTGACGGTTGAACTTGTGGAAAGGTAATTGTACAGCAAGCATTCTGCCACACTTGGGAGACTCCTGGCTCAATGAGATCTTGTAAGGCATGTGAACTCATGCTAACTATGTGTATATCTTTGTCAGTGCTATTGAGCGTCCAAGACTGTAGTTTGGCTATACGAGTCATTATCTGGCATGGCAGTAATGAAACTCTCCTCATCTTCTTAGCACAAAATACAATGCGTTGTCAGACTGCATACCATATAACCAATTACGGGTTTCTGTGTCACATAACACACGAACAAGGATAGTTGACTATTGGGGTCACCACCAACATAGGGCTGGATGGCTCAGTTGGTAGAGCGCCTGTACGGTATTCAGGAGGTCGCCGGTTCGAATCCCGCTCCAGTAAATTTTTCTTTGTTCACTTTTCAATGACACAAATGGTTAGTTAGAAAAAACTCAAATGTACCAGTTCCTGTGGCATGAAACGAAGGTATTAAATAAGTGCGGGAAAGAGAAAGGTCTGCCCAAATTCATTATTATCTAGCTGCTTTTGTTTCCAACCCCTTAAACCACGCTCATAAACAAAGGGCCTTTCTTCAAATAATCTTTAAATTTCCCCTACCCCATTGCTCCTCACAAGAATGAAAACCCGTTAGTCACTCACCATCTTCCGATGCCTCAGGCACTTCCCACATGTACAAATTGAAATCATCCGATCCAGACAGCACGTACTGAAACGATAAATATCAGCACATCTTTTGTATACCACATTGGAAAATGGAATGAATAGGATAGTAAACTGTCGCTTTGGATTTGTGCATACAGAAATGGTTGGCACACACTGAAAATGACTCAACTGAAATATGTGTGGTTTATTAGTTTTTGAAATAACCAACCTAGAAAGTCTGATGATTATAAGTCTGGTAACCTCACTTAGGTCAAAGAATTATTGTACTGTACAATAGCACTTCACACTTGCGCTAAAAATAGCACACCGGATCTCAGACAAACATTGCAACCACGGCAAATGTGTGGTGGGTGTGTGTGTGCTAGGCTGTATTTAGTGTGAGGGTATTCCTGGGATGACACCATGCTTATGTGAGCACCGTCGGCATTCTCAACCAATAATGCGCTCGCATTGACACAACAAAATGTACTGTACACATTAAGAAATGTATGGTATCGTCCCAGTAATGGCTGCCTTCATGTGGTCACAGGATAGATATCGCGTAAAGGGGGCATAGGTGGCAAGTGCGTTAGGCACTCGCCTCTCACAATGTGGCCTGGGTTCAAATCCGGCCTGGGTCATATGTGAGTTGAGTTGTGCGTTGGTTCTCTCCTATGGGTTTTCTCTGTGTTTTCCGATTTCGCTCCCTCCACAAAAATCAAACACTTTCAATCTCAGGCTGTACTGCGTGATCATATATGGGTTGATGTGGCTGGCAGCCAAGTGCGCCCATGAAAGCCTGCTACTCGATCACGTTGAAGTCACATCCTTCGCAATTCAGCACCCCAGCTGCGAGTAAGGATGATTAGCCTCCCAAATTATTATTATTATTATTAAACCGTTCCGACCATCACTTGGTAGAATAACCTGATATTAAAGCAATATTTCCAGTCCCTGTTGTCATTTAATTACCTGATCTTTGTCTCCTGCAAAGGTGCAGCTCTTCATGGTGCAGGAATTGTAGTATCCTGAATGGTTGAACTGCACTGCTGCTGCACTGCTGTGCACATTGTACACCACGGGGGGAAGGCGTCTGCGAAGTGCCACTAGTCTGGTGCCCAGCTGGTTGAAGCGGACACTCATGGCATTCTGTTGAGTGTACGTGCTACCATAGCGTACCAGACAGCTGAAGAAGAAGCAAAAACAAATTGAGAAACAATTTTTCCATATCAACTGCAACAATGGCATAAATAGAGACTTCCGTTTCATAGTTTAAGTTCTGTCTTAAACAATACAAGTACCTATTATCTGGAGTGACTGTAACCTGCATGGTACTTATCCAAGAATTACAGGGTATGATCTTCCCAAACATGACAAGATCTTTCTCAAAGGCTCAAAGACAGACCACACTAGTACAACACACACACATGTATATGAAATGATAGGAACTGAAGTAAGTGATGGAGATTCTCAAGGTAACTTGGATAACAACCAAGAGCCCTGAGGGACAGATTATGGAAGTGACTGAGCACTAACAAAGGAACATGGGACAACAGAGTGCCAAGAAATGCAAGATCAAAGCAGGATGATGACAAAAGGGTGAAGAAGCAAGCAGGCTATAGGGCCTAAGCTATGAAGGGGGCTAATGAATGGGCTTATTAATGGGCTTCCATTGGAGAGTCACTTACTACCTTCAAGCAGCTCTCTGAAATTGGCCCCTAGTTTTTTCATCCTTGAGCAAATTTTGATATCTAAGCAGTTCTACAACAGTGGCCCATGTTTGAAGTGGGCATCTTTATCACAAGTCAACATGGCTAGCACCAGGGAAACTTCTCTGAGGCCAATTTCATAGAGGTGCTTAAGAACCAAAATATGCTTTAGCACCATAAAACTTGCTAAATAAAAAAAGGTATGCCAGCCAAACTCCCTGTGAATGTTATGCTCAGCAAACACTGGATGAATACAAGTCAAAAGTAGCTAACATCACATGAAATTTTGGTTGGTAATCCTGTGTGATCAAGGAAGACTTTTCATGCTTAAGCATTCTTTTTGCTTTTAAAAGCATCTCTATGAAATTGGCCCCTAGTGTGAGTTAATGGTTGTACTTGCATAATGAGCAAAACAAAAAATCCATTGACCCTGACTGACCTTCGTGGGGCTCGGACATCCCACAAGGCAACGCCTTCCTTGGAGTTGGCGGTGGCCACAAACTCGTGTTCCACTGGATGATAGACCACGGCATAGAATGCTGTTTGGGAGGTTGCGATCACAAACGGCTCTGCAAAATCAAGGAATGAACTGGCATGAAATATAATAAGAAGCATTAGTAAATGCCGCCTGGTCTTCTCATTACGACTTCTAACATCAGAAACACTTGTGCTAGTTTCCCAAATACTCTCAAGTTCTCTTTGAGGTTTGGCAGGTTTTCACATTGTTAAGGCTTTCAGTACAAAAATAACAACTGTATAAAAGCAAGGAACATAGTCATATTTGAAGAACTGAAGAATGCTTCCTAGCAAAAAAGTTAATCAGTAAAAAGGTACAATAAATCAAAATCACAAGAATAAATACCAGAAGAGAAGTGTTCAATATCTCATGATGCTGTGTCCAGATTGAACTGGACATACATCAATCAAGAACCAAGACCCAGCACAGCCAAAACCAAGTACGGGTATACATTGAGACCTGCGCAAGTGTCTTCTTCAGCTTGATAAAGGCTAGCAGTCCGCAGCCAAAACGTTCCTACCTTTCAGCCAACATTGTGAGCCATCAAACACTTCTAGCAAGAATTAAGTAACAAATGCCGGCAAAACCTTCAAAGGATAAGATCTATGGTAAAAACCACGTATGGTATCATACTCTTTTTGGGGGCTTACACTATATGTGGTTCTGAGAAAAACATTGTTATTAGAATAAAACATTGATTATGTTAGGATACTATCTACAGTAAGATAATTTGACAGATCGGAGGTGGATAACAAGAAGGGAAGAAAGATGAACCGATATAGGAAGGAGATAACTCAAACCAGAACGACAAGAAGGCGAGTTCACACCTACCCTGATGGCTTGGCATTCTTGAATCCCACAGCAAGACTCGACCATCGGCGCACGCACTGGTGAATATATGGCTGTCTCGGGGATCCACTGCCAGCCCGTACACCGCATCTTCGTGAAGAAACACGTCTAATGTTTCCTTCCTGATCAATATAAATTCAACACTAGCAGTCAAGGTTCAGCCATTCCATTCGACACCAGGAGGTACTTCAAGATGTACCCTCCACGATTTGTCTTGATTCTCAGGATACAATGATCCAGCAAGGGATGGTACTTGCAAGTGAATTGAAACTTGAAAAGTGAATTTACTTGTGAGTGAATGTAATGTCTTAGTGATGATCACCCGCACATTAAATCCAAATCAATTGCCAGATATATCTCAGCAACCATCCATTGATGCCTCTTCACATGAAATATCATATATCTAAAAGTCTGCCATTTCGAGAAGCTAAATTGCAAGTGAATTAAAACTTGAAAAGTGAATTATTTGTGAGTGAATGCTATGTCTTACTGATGATCACCCACATATTTAATCCAAATAAATAGCCTGAAATTGCTCAGCAATCATCCATTGATGCCTCTTCGCATGAAATAGGCCTACCATATCTAAAAGTCTGCCATTTCAAAAGGGCAAAGAAAATCATCAAACTACAATCTGTATGATTACCTGATAAATTATGGGCAAAAGCTGTCATTTTTAAAAGATTTTGTATATATGCAACTGATGAACTTACTATGACAAAGGACAAATCCTGGGAGGAATGAGGGGAAATCCTAAATAACTCCAATCTATTTTTATCATAATTTTTTCCTTCTTTTTTCAAAATCATTATTAAAACTGACTTCTTCACCTGTTTTTCTTTTCAGAATACATTGCTGGACGATGACATCATGAATGGTTTCAATGGCCTAGATGATTTAGTGAATTGCAATTACATGTATTTCCTCAACTCAAGTAGTGCATGTACCAATCCCAGCATCCATGTATGAGTTGTAGGGGTCAGTGGAATAGTGTTTGGTTTTTATTTCCTTTTAACATGCATCCAGTGGGGATTTCCCTTTCCTTGTCCAACTTTTAATGTCCTTCCTTGTTTACAATCTACCCCTTCCAAAGACTCGATGCAATGACAACGGAGTTTCCCTTGATGCAATAAAGGTATTTATAAAACATGGCAGGCTCCGTTTGAAGGTCGGCTCTCATGAAGCAACCAATATTTATACCTCGCTCAATTTCTAGTGCAGTTCCTGTTTTCAGTCCGACTGATTGGCTTAACATCAATTACATTGATCCACTGCTGGCTGCACTGCAGTCTGATTAGTTTAATTGAATCTTTCTAATTCCATTAATTAAATGAAGCAGATGTAAGCCAGTCAATTGACATAAAAATGGCTGACATGGAAAGGGAATCAAATGAAGCGCAGCATTCTAAATCAGTGTACCAAAAAGGTTTATGATTTAAAAGCATAAGAATAAAAAGTGGTAAAGTGGTTCTCGTGAGGGTGGCCGTGGAAAGTTCATAATTTGGGGTTAAAGATGTCAAACAGCAACCTTTTATCTTAATAATTCACTAGCTTCAAGCTGATGCGTCTTGTAGCCCTGCGGTCAAGTGTAAGAAATGTATACAGTTTAATGATTCACCTCTGGATATCGTGAACGAGGACTTGGTCATCATTACCGCCGGAGTAGATCTTACTGTTGTGACTGTCAAATGCCAGCGAGAAGATATTGGAGTGGTGTTCCCCGATCATAACCTCAAATTTCTTGTCCAACGACAGGGCCTCCTGGACATTCCACAGCAGGATGCGTCGATCATCTCCACCTGTGGGGTGTGCATGTAAAGAAATAAGGTGTAAGAGCACTGCTGAAATATACTTAATGCTTGGTACGTGTGCACTGTGCACTCTCCTTTGAAGCTTTGAACCTGGGGCCAATTTCAAAGAGCTGCTCAGCACAAAATTCGCTAAGCATGACTTTCTGTCCTATTAAAAACAGGATTAACAACCAAATTTCCATGTGTTGTGTATCACTTGCAATTGTTCTTTGGCTGTTGTTCGCTGACCATGAATATCAAATGGAATTTACAATGGTGGTTTGTTTTATTGGGCAAGCTATTATTGTGCTAAGCAATTTTTTGTACTAAGCAGCTCTATGAAAGTGGCCCCTGGCATCACCGGTACCCTACCATGAAAAAGCACTCATTATATGCAAAGAACGCATGACCTCATCGGCACACCAGTCTATTTCTATACTATACTGGTAATCACTTCCTGATTAAGTGCACTCTAGTTGAATGCCTGTTCAATGCACTGTCTAGCATCCTCGGATGATGGGACATCATGCACTAAACAAAACAATTGAAACAGTCTCCATGCCCTAGCTCACATTGTCTCGGTATCCCAAGAAATGTTCATGTAGTTGGGTCAGTTTCTATTTATACCAAGGAACAAAAGTTCCTAGCATTGCCCCTTAAATGACTTTTTAAAAGGAGACATGCTCATTGTCTAGATCTACTTACTGACCTGCCAAAGCAAAAAGACTTAGACCTTACGAATACTCCAACATCTATCTAAGCCTCGAATCTTTTTGAGGGATAAATTTATGTAAATGAATGGGGACATCATTTAACATGAATTCTAATATATTTATTTATGGGAAGAGAACCGGAATAAAAATTAAACAGATGAGATCCCTTCCAAATGAAACACTAACAATGGGAGACTTTTGAGAACCGGTCTTCAAGTCAACAGCGCAGGCACACGCAATTGTGATCATGCGCGTTGTTTTGCGCGTGCGCTGTTGTGCGTGCGCGTGCGCTGTTGACTTGAAGACCAGTTCTCAAAAGTCTCCCATTGATTAGTAAAATATGAATGATTACCCAGTGATGTCTTTGTTGTCATTTGGGGAATTGTCAGCATGATAAACCAGCCATTTGTGTGTGAAATCTGAAATTTTAACCTCTACTCTGTATAATTCACTTGCGAACAAATCAACCATCAAAGCCCTGCATGGGCGTCAAACTGTTTTCAGGATTGAGGGCAACATTTTCATTTTCAGTTCCTCCCCCCGCCCCTTCAAGGCCAAGGACAAGGCAGGGCAAGGAAGGCAGCTTAAATTCCACTGTTCATTAAGCAAGTAAGTAACTGTGTTCTCTCAAAATCAACACCCCCATTCCATGCCACCACAAGTAGCACTACAATTTGTACGAAATACAATTCACGACAGAATGGTTGAACCCACCCGAAGCAAGAAACTGGCCACCATTGTTGCTAAATTCTATGGCGTTGACACATCCAAAGTGGCCAACGAGGTTCCGGTTGTACAACGTCTTTGCTTTGCTGATGCGGTGTTGGAACAGCCGTTTACAAAGGAACGGATTGCCACTTCTTGCTCGCTCAGTCACGAAGCCAGGAAGAGAGGAACTGGCCATGTCTGCTCCTGGGATTATGACCCAAATCTTGGCTGTGGTCTGACTCTAGAATAACATTACCTTCCCATGGCAAAAGTGGTAATTCATGCGAGTTTCCCTCACAAAGTCTGCCTTTTCGATCGACGCCATGTCACCGGTGGCTGCTTTAATCGAGTACTCGAATCATAAAATTGATTACTCGAGTCTGTATGAGTATCGAATATTAAAACAATTTGCGTGTAACACAATTAGTCTAGCTTAATAATCGATACCAATGCTATTCGGTATTTTTAAAGGTGGTATCGAAATAAAGGCCAGGTGGCAATTTAATGACAGCTGATTTTAATCGATGTGTGTCGCCGGTAAGTAAGTAGGCCTGCTAATGCTATGCAGGCACTAACTTTAATTTTAAACAGGTAGTAGGCCTAGGCTTACTGCAGCTGGTTGTAAATCTGAAAGACTTTTTATGCACCACGCACATGATGTATGAGTAACTATTTTAATAAGATAGTAGGCCTAGCCTACTCAAAAACTTGTTGAGCCTAGTGTTTTCTGATTGGGAGAGAACCAGTTACAATGCATGACCATATTGACAGGTAGTGGGTACACTGGTACAGTAGTGTGCACTCATGTATGGAGGAAAGTCCTCCATGGTGCACTGAAGGGTAACAGGTCAACTCACCCCCTAGCCGACTCGCCCCTTACCGACTCGCCCCTTACCTACTCGCCCCCTGACCGACTCGCCCCCTGACCGACTCGCCCCTTACCAACTCGCCTCCTCCCCGACTCGCCCCCTGGCCGACTCGCCCCCTAGCCGACTCGCCCCCTGACCGACTCGCCCCCTGGCCGAATTTTGTGTTTTTGTCCTTATGACGATGTTTTTGAGTTTTTGTGACTCTTCGAGAGAAAATGACAATTTTTTTGTTTTATTATTCGATGTTCTTTCTTAACATATGTTGTTATCATTTTGTTTTTAAATGTCTCGCTTTAACTTTAAGTGTTATTGTTGACATTTTTTGTAGACCTTTTTTTTATTTTGACGATATGTTTTGTTCTATGGTTTGTTTTAAGTGTTGTTGTTCACTTGTTTTTCTTGTTTTTAAGTTGCGTTTTTGAATTTTTGATGTTTTTGGTTCTGCAAAGGAAATATTAATTAAATTGCTTTAACTGCAATCGAACCATGCAGGAGTTTGTGTGTGGACTTTGTGCATTTTTCATTCTTAATCATAAAAATGTTTGACATAAACACATAGTAGGCCCTACAAAAGGGTGAGAAGCATTTGGATATTAATTATGATGCCTAATTAACTTCGCATTTTGCATCTCATTTCTGAATAAATTAGGGGGCGAGTTGGCCAGGGGGCGAGTCGGTCAGGGGGCGAGTCGGCCAGGGGGCGAGTCGGCTAGGAGGCGAGTTGGTAAGGGGCGAGTCGGTCAGGGGGCGAGTTGGTAAGGGGCGAGTCGGTAAGGGGCGAGTCGGCTAGGGGGCGAGTTGACTTGTAATCCACTGAAGAAGTGCATCCCCCTCTCGGTCCCCCTCAGCAGACCAGCTGCAGACAACTGCAGTCTGCAGTTATCTGGGCAGTTGGTGCATATGGAGGACACTTCATGTCTTATGACGTGATTTTTGTGCTGAAAACAAAAATTAAATATAAAACATTGTGATGTTTATGAGAAATTACCACATAGGCCTATCAATATCAGAGAATTACGCGGTGCCGGCAAAATATACTATTCCCTCATAAAACCATGTATAAAAGTTTATACTTTATGACATCAAAATGACTACCTTCAAGTTCTTGGTAAGTGTAACACCATGGCAGAATAATGGGTAACAGTAAAGTAAAATAGTTGATCTGTTATTGGAACGGCTGTTATTTTGAACCAATGCCAAAAGCAAATCATTGTATCTCCAGCATGTAATCTGCAATGTTTCCTTTCATGTTTATTGTTTCTTATTTAGAATAATAGGAGATTGTATATGGAACGGGCAAAACTACAGCTGAAGACTTTGTTGTCGCAATGACCAACGTCTTAAGTTTCTGCAAAGTGCTTAACCGCATCAGTGGCAAGGTCTTCCTCAGATGGCAAGCAAAGAGAGCAAGTAGTTTGCCAGGTGAATTACCGTACTAAAAAATACTATTCTGTCTGTCGGCTGTTGGCAATACGTCACTTATTGTGTAAACTGTAAGTACAATCAATACAAAGGAAAGGGGTGTTCATCGCGGTGGTAAACAGATTTAAGGAAAAAGGTGATCAAAGTCACGCAATTTTGTGTTGCTGGTACAATGTAAGTACAATGTAGGTACACTACAGCGCATTGTTCTACCTCGTTCTTGTTTTCACTCCAGCCACATTGTCAAGCATTGTTCAGTGACCAAAAAAGGCAGGATGTTCGACCGAGAGAATAAAATGTGTAATGCATCGATATTATAACCCCTCAGTGCATTATATCCACTCCTAGTTGCGATGATTGTAACCCTTGGTCTGACATGGGAATAGCCATGTCCCCATGTCAGACCAAGGGTTACAATCATCGCAACTAATCCTATCCCTGCTAACATTATAAATAGTATGCGTTTATAGGGCTGGAGCAAATTCATTACTGGTACTCATTATTTAGGCCATTATAGCATGAGACTGCTTCTTTGACTTGTATGGCACTGGCGTAATTTGGATTTAAAGCAAAACAATTTAGCCGAGGTCAACCATTTTGCCAATAAATAGGATGCTAGCAATGCAAATTTTCTCAATAAATTCTTACAAATTTTTTAATATTTCTAGGTCTCAAATTCAACTTTTTAACATATCTGTAATACTATGGAGCACTGCATCCGAACCTGCTGTCTAGCGCTAGGTCTAGGTCTTCGCTCCATTGCAAATACGCGGAGACACCAAGACAATAGACCTAGCCGTAGCGCTGGAAGCCCGTTTCGGACACAGCCCAAGCTTATAGAACAAGAGCTGAGGCCATCTTTGAAACTCTACCCCATTTTGATAGAATGAAACAGTCGGCTCACTTCTAACATTTCTCTGTCATTTTTCTCATAGCGTCCATTCAACAGCTACGCGGCGCAGGACTGCGGCATGCCAGCACAAAGAGTGTGGAAACAGTTGCCGTTAATCACCTGAGGCGTCTCATACAAACCACTGGTCCTCTGACTGTTGCAGACTACATGAGAGAAGCGCTCACCAACCCAGTCACTGTGAGTTGCTTGCACTACAGAGATGATTGGGCCTTGTACAGGTTATCTTTGAATCTTGCTAAGTACCGGTAAGAGTCAGGAGGGTCTGTCATTTCGATCCGAGTAGGTTATTTCTCAAAGGCGTTTTAACTTGAGCATATTTTGAGAAATATCCTGCTAGGATAAAAATGTCAGGCCCTCAAAGCTCTGAGCATATTATATATTTTAGGTCTGGATGTTTTGTTTTTTTGCAGCAGTTTATATAATAATATAAATAACCATAACGGAAACTGACAGAATTTAAAGTCATTGAAAAGTGAACAAAGAAAAATTTACTGGAGCGGGATTCGAACCTGCGACCTCCTGAATACCGTACAGGCGCTCTACCAACTGAGCCATCCAGCCCTACGTTGGTGGTGACCCCAATAGTCAAATATCTTTGTTCGTTGGGGTGTAAATTATAAAGGCCTGCTCTAGATGTAATCAAGTATCATGGCTTCTGACTGGTCAGCAGCTGAACAAAGGTACTTGACAGTTTGGGACACCGCCAAAAATGGTAGAGCACCAGTTCAGCATTTTGTAGGTTTCAGGTTCAAATCCCGCTTCAGTCAGTTTTCTTTGTTCACCTTTGAATGACCAAAGAGGCATTGTAATGGGAGACTTCGGAGAACCGGTCTTCAAGTCAACAGCGCACGCACACGCAATTGTGAGCATGCGCGCGTTGTTTTGCGCATGCGTACGCGTGTGTGTGTGCGTGTGCGCTATTGACTCGAAGACCAGTTCTCCCAAGTCTCCCATTAGAGACTTTTGGCTTTAGGTTTTTCTTGTTTTGTACAAGAAAGCAGAACTTCAACCTGAGTGAAAAGCCAAATCCTATACTTTCAGCTTTTGGATATTGTAGTAAAGGCGAAGCTTGAGTGAGAAGCTAATCCGAGATTTGGAGAGAGGCAATCAACATCTAGCATATTGGAATGATCCTGTACCCCTGTGCCATTCTCACACATTTAATTGAATCGATGCTGGCCTTCTTCCTCAGAGACCTGTCCTAGAATCTTGTAATTATGATAAAAAAAGAAAAATCTTGTCATTTTGTTTGGTTATGCATGATCTGATAGTATTTTCATTTATGTGTTGTTTAACTCCCTTCTGCAGGGTTACTACATGAGCAAAGATGTATTTGGCACTAAGGGGGATTTCATCACATCTCCTGAGATCAGCCAGATGTTCGGAGAGGTGAGACTTCTTGTTTCTTTTTTGGCCCAGCATCCATTAGGAGCCATAAACACTGCATGGGTACCATGGAGAGAGTGCAGTCATTCCCAGTACTTGGTTTAATGGGGCGTGATTTGTACAGTGTCCATGGTGTATGGCATCATCTTTGATCCGTGTACCATTCTTGATTCTATCTCCTGTCTTCGGTACAGGGTCTCTGAGGAGGATTCTTTGGTACCACTGGTCAGACCGTGTGTCTAATGAGAGGTTACTCAGGGAGAGTCAGATGAGACCTATTTCCTTAAGTGCATGATACGTGTCAGATGCAACTGTATGATCATGTAGCTGGATTCCCTTCGAGTGATCCTACCTGGCGGATTCTCTCTTTGGCGTTCGAGTGAGCTACTCGTGTTAACGCAAGTGTAATCCTGAGTGCTCGAACGGCTAGAGAATGACACTCGGGTCAGCGAGAGTATACTCTCTAGATATGGGGAGTATACTCCTGCACCAGAGAGTATTGCGTGCGCATCATACTCGTGTTACCGGGAGTTACCGCTCGAACGCAGCCTTGGAGAGAACCTACTGGTTGGACTCGCCCAGTGGGGCGTCAGCATGACACGTGGTTGCATCAGATGGATCGTTATTTTACGGGGATGGGTCACGTGTCTGCCTGGGGGATGGCTATCAGAAGACCGAAGGAGTACCACTTGAAGGTAGATGCAGCAACGTGCTGCAGCAGCGTACGCTTCCACTGATTGATGGATGGATTGATTGATATCTCCTATCAGCTGTTTCAATTTGATTTAGCCCCCCGTAGTTAAGTCCATGCACTTCTTAATTTCTTCTGCAGATGATTGCTTTGTGGGTCATCCATGAATGGACACAGATGGGTCAGAATGGCCCCTTACAGATAGTAGAACTCGGTCCAGGCAGAGGGACACTAGCAGATGATATGCTAAGAGTAAGTATGCTATCTGTCTGTAACACCTAAAGTCATTGAAAAGTGAACAAAGAAAAATTGACTGGAGCAGGATTCAAAATTTTCCCCACATTCCTTAAAAGTGGTTTTACTTACTGGTAACTGGTAAGACTGTATTTCAACAATGCAACTTTTACTGTGTAAAGTTTGCAGAGACACTGTTGTGATGTGGCGGTTTAATTTAATTCAATGTGACCTTTCATCTGTTTGAAGGTATTTAAGCAGTTCCAGCACATTGTGGGTGACGCAGTGTCACTGCATCTAGTAGAGGTCAGCCCCAAGATGAGCCAGCTCCAAGAGGAGAAACTGACAGGGGTCAGTGGATCCAGCAAGGATACAGACCGGCCGATGCCAGTAAGCCAGGACAGCAACACTGAGAGAACTGGAGAAGAGTCCGATGTTCCAAAAAGCTCATCTTCGGCATACAAGTCCTGCATCTCTAAGACTGGGGTGCCCGTGTCATGGTACGGAAGTCTCAAGGACATACCAAAAGGTATAAAGAAAGGTTTGATACCCTTAAAGGTAATGTAGTATCATACTTTGGTAAGAAACTGAAACAGAAATCTTCACAGATTTACTTTTAACTTATAGGGTCTGAAGATGGTGGTGGTAGAAACATACTGTTAAAATTTTTCCGCCTGAAATGGTGTATTTTTCCAGAAATTAGTAAAGCAATGACCGAAAATCTTTTTGATCTTTTAAAAGATCAAAAATAAAAGAGAAAAGACTTAAGAAATACTGTGGCTGTTTTTCACTGTTTTCTCAAAAAGTGGGCAACGTATGGGACTGAAATTTTCACAGATGACTTTTACTGTATCTTCCTTGATATTTTGCCCTCGAATCATTTCTTTGATAAAAACCAAAGTATGATATTACCTTTAACAGACGAAAAAGTTTGATATGTAACAAGGAATGACAAAATGTCTCCTCATTCAACTCCTTAAAAGCCTATAAGTCCCCATCATAGAGCTATATTAAAATTACTAGAGCGCTAGCTCCGTGTAGAAAGTGATGCCTGCTGGGCGCATCCATGTTTGTGCACAAAATTTTGTACGTTTTTTGTACTTTATTTGCATACTGCGTTGTGTTCTATACGGGTGCGTCATCGAAGCCAAATATGCCCGAAATATGCCACGCTCTGCACTTCAGTCACGCAATGATTGCATGCGTCAAAAAGACGCAAGGTACCCTTCGCGCATACTTGAGCGTTGCATATAGAGTACACTCTTCAAAAGGCATTCCAGTCAAAGTTTTCTTGTTCCACAGACACGCACACAAATTCAAAATGACCGCGCCCAGACGGCTTCAAAATGTCTACTCACGAAGAACCCAGAGCTAGCGCTCTAGTAATTTTAATATAGCTCTATGGTCCCCATTCACTAAGTCCTACTCCTACCCTCGCTCTTACAGCCAAAGTGTCTTCAAGGGCTTTGTCCGCTATGTTTGGCTCCACTGCACTCCATCTTTCTGTTAAACTCCTCATTGGGTGGAGAATGTTCATTCCTGTACTCATATAAAATATGGTTATGATGATTTCTGTTGTGTCCTTGCCTTCTCCTCTTCAAGGAATGTCCTGCTTCATTGCCCATGAGTTCTTCGATGCTTTGCCAGTACACAAATTCCAGGTATGGAGAAATTGTTTTAATCAAGGTTACAAGATACTTTTATCTTTTGGTTTGCAGCATTCACATATAATCATAAATTTCACAAGCCAGAGTTGTATGCAATGCATGATCTGAACCTTATCATTGATGGCATGATCAGGAATTTGTTTTTGTGTGTAGCCTCCTTACACCCTTTGGGTGATGATGACCTCAAAATAAAATAAAAAGCTGACTGTTGTAAAAATGTGTAAAATCATTAATAGTTTGAAACGTTTGTTGTACCAAGCAGAGTTGGTTATTAGCTCATTACAATCTTTTGTTATATTGTGTGTTTGAATAACTCCTCACACATAGCTGATGAAGGCCAGACTTTGAATTGACTTGATGTGATTTGTGGTATTCATACTTGTGGTGAGTGACTGATGGTGACTTGTGATGACTTGTGATGACTTGTGGTGACTTGTGGTGACTTGTGGTGACTTGTGGCTATTTGTGGTGACTTGTGGTGACTTGTGATGACTTGTGGTGACTTGTGGTGACTTGCAATGACTTGTGGTGACTTGTGGTGACTTGTGATTTGTGATGCCTTTTTTGATAACCAACCCTGCTCCATCATTCCAGTTTGTCCTGTAAGAGAATGCATTGAAAGAGGTTCAAGTTTTAACTTTGTTATGTACCACACACCTTGATGATATGGGATGGTCCTAACCGTCCTACCTCTAAGCAAATTGTAACTAAAGACAGTGACTGTGATCTTGATGAGTGAAATGAATTGTGTGTTCTGTTCTTAAATGGCCCAAACAGAGGACAGATAAAGGCTGGCGTGAGGTGCTCATTGATATAGATTCTAATGAAGGTGGACCACATCACCTGCGGTTTGTGCTGTCACCCGCCCCTACACCAGCATCCACGGTCTACACTCGGGTATATCCTCTGATTCCAGTTGGACTGTAAACATGGGCGTTTACGAAATGGAGGCTCAGGCTCCAGCACAGTCTTCAGCTCCGGCTCCACCTCCATTTTGTGAATCCTTTCTAAAATAACTGGTATCAAAATAGAGGCTTTTTGCTGCATTTCAGAAGTAGTTTTCCTGGTTTGAAAAGGAAAACAGAGCTTCAGCTCCAATAAAAACCACAATCTATATTTTCAGCATATGGATGTCAGAGCTGGAGCCTTAGCCTGAGCCTCCTTTTCATAAACCCCCTATGTTGAGCAGAATACTTTTCTTCTTTATTGGTTTCAAAAAGGAGCAATGCTGAATAAGCGAATTAAGTCCTGTTCATACTTCATGATAATGCTTCGTGCCAAACGAAATTGGCTTTACAACTGAATACTCACAATGAATGTTCACAAGAAGTTTGAGCACAATTTTTCTTGTGTGAATTGTTCACCGTGTATTTATGACGTCAAAATTTGCGTCGCTTCGCAATTGGCATCAAGTATGAACCGGGCTTTAGTCTGGCTTTTGAACAGTTGACAGTGACAGAAACAGGTGCAAATAAAGGTCGCAGACAACTTGCAGTTGACCAAGAGTGTCATTTTAAAACTCTTTTTGACTCCAATTATAGCCTGTTGTATTTGCAGATGAATATTTTCAATACTAAAAAAAGGGGCTCTTTTAAAGCTTTGCCATTTTCACAGCAGTCCTCTTTTTAAAAGGTCTAGCTTCTGGGCAGTCTGTGTTCACAAAAATCTGTCCAAATGTGCCATATTCTATAGAAAATGAAAATTATAAGAGTGATTATCCTGATTCCTGAGTGATATTCAGACGAAGTTCTTTTAAGGAAGAACACTCTTTCTTGCATTGCTGTAATTACTACACTGATATAAACAGGCAATTTCATCAAGTGTGGTTTTGTAAACATTGTAGTGACAATACACTAATACAGCGATTCTTTTACAAATCCAAGATTTATTCTTAACCATGGTCAAGTGGTGTTTATATTTTCATTATATTTCTGACTCTTGATTGCACTGGCTGAGAGGAAACGTACATTTTTGGAGTTTTGCAAAACCAAAGTCCAATGGAGAAAGGTGCTTTCGGTGGTTGAGAGTGTGCAAAACTTTGTGTGTGGGTGATCGTGACACATTGTGTGTGTGCGTGTGCGTTGTTGCATGGCTGTTGCTATGGTGGGCGTGGCCTACTGGATCAGTGCACATGTACATGTATTAATGAATCTGGTACAAAAGAGGAATGTTTTATGACAGGAAGCCAACATGTCCTGACTGTGGATTAATTAAGTGTTCTCATCTTCCTGGCTTTTGCAGCATCTAGATGATAGCCGAGATCTTGTAGAAGTCTGTCCTGACGGAGGGGTCATAGTGGAGGAGATAGCCCAACGGATCTCGGAGCACGGTGGACTGAGTTTGATCGTAGACTACGGGCATGATGGAACCAAGACAGACACTCTCAGGGTACTGGTTCAAATTTGATTGTTTGTTTTTTCAGGATACTAGTAATAATTATCTGAATTGCATTCTCATTATTTGTTGTAATGGAATTGATAAGACTTGATACTGTGCATTGTGGAAGTACTAAAGAAAGGTAAGGTGAGGTTTGCAGTGACACCATGTAATCTTTTTCTGTGAGAATGTGTGGTTCTGAGAAGAGCCGGTGGTATTAACTCGACGTTCCAAACAGTTTTCCAAATGTTCCTCAGAAGAGTGACTGTCATCTCCTGAGGACGAACAGAGCACACTGTTCGGAACTTTTGAGTTAATACCACCGGTTCTTCTCAGAACCACACATTCTCACAGAAGAGATTACATGGTGTCACAGCAAACCTACTTTACTCTAATGGAATTGTTTAATCATATTTGCATTTTTCTTTTGTTTTCCTTGTTTCCATTGCTACAGGGATTCAAAAATCACAAATTGCACGATGTGCTGAGTGAACCTGGTACTGCAGATCTTACAGCTGATGTCGACTTTTCCTATTTCTGTCGTGTAGTTCAAGACAAAGGTAAAAATTAATTTTTATTTTCTGTCTGTCTGATATCCTGGCATTTTGCTTGAAGAATATGTCATTTTACCTGTTCAGAAATGGAAAACGACAGAATTGTTTTAAGAATTTATTTTTTATTTTCTTAATGTTATTGCAGTATCAACCTTTGGTCCCATTACCCAGGAAACGTTTCTGAAGACAATGGGAATTGAGACAAGACTCCAGGTAAATATTTTATCTCGTAATATAGCATTAGGTTCATCAAGCAGTAAGCCATGTCTGTCCTTGCAGGTATACCAATGTACTCCTGGGCGAAGAGGAGTAATATGTGATGAAGTGTCTTGCCCAAGGACACAAGCACCACTAGCCCATGGCGAGACTCAAACTCTACAATCTGTAGACCATGACCATGAGTGTGATGCATCAGACCACTAGGCCACACTGCACCCCATGTAATGATATTAGCTTGTCATCTTGGGAGCTGTTGTCTTGATGATGGCTGTAATCTTCTCAGGACTTGTTGAATTCATTCAATGCATGCTGGTGTGTTCATTTGCCTCCTCTTAGATGCTGTTAAAGACTGCCCCACCGGAGCAACGCAGCGACCTCGTCAGCGGATACAGAATGCTAACAGATCCAGGCCAGATGGGAGAGCGATTCAAGTTCTTTGCCATGATGCCACCAAACCGGCGGATGGCAAACGGCCTGCCGCAGACCCCAGTGGGTTTCCCATCGTGACAAGCTGTTTGAGGTCAGCAGGAGTCTCAAGTAGCCTCAAGGCTTTTAACTCAGTTCACGTATTCAACAGGAAAGCCTTTCAACATATGACTAGCTATCTAGTCTCGATTTCCCTTTTCGGATGCCTTTAAGTACGTGAGACTCTTAGGAAACCGCGTCTCTACGAAACAGAAGCAGACTGGAACATTTACTTGTGAGGGAATAGTATAAGAAGTGTGGCAGCTACAGGAGGGAAAAGTATCCACTGACTTGGATGCAGACTCATTTCTAACCTTCCCTCCCAAAAGGAGTGCTAACCTGTCAGCTAATAAAGGCAACAGATGAACTGTGGACTACCAGGCCTACATTTTATACTCCGTCCAAATCTTCAAAATTGTCTCAGATTCCAGCAAACTCAGATAGTGTTATACCTTTGGAAAAGTCTTTTACCAGCTCCATCCAGTGGTAGAAATAATATCCCAATTCTGGATTTAGCTTTTGAGAAAGATCTTCCTAGCTAGGATGGGAATGTCAGGCCCTCCTAAATGCAGTTTCTCACAGTCCTGCACGTTCACATTCACACAGCATTTTGCTGAGCCAGTCTGGGGTTACCACTTACCAGCAGTGTAGATGTCATGCCAAGTATGTTGCTTGTGACCTGTACTCTGGCTATTAATGAGAACTTGCTAAGCAAAGTAACCTAGCTGCTAAGCAGCTCTATGAATTTGAGCCCAGATCATTTGAAAGGAAGATGCAATAATGATTAATGATTTTGATTTTTTGTTTGTTTAAGTGCACCATTTGTATAAGAACAGCCAGTTTTCAGTATATGTCACTTTTGTGTGATTTGTATGTGAGTGTTCTTTTTTATTTTTTAGAAATAAATAAAAAGGAGAACTTTCAAATTCCACGATTTCCCATATCTTTGCATGTCTTTGTTGTTTCGTTGTCTTCCTGTCCACGTTAAAGGTAGTATCATACTTTGCTAAGAGACCAAAACATAAATGTTCACAGATTTACGTATAACTTACAGGGTATGAAGATGGTGGTGGTAAAAACAAACCGTTAAAATGCTTCCGCCTGAAATTTTATATTTATCCAGAAATTAGTCAAACAATGACTGAAAATCTTTTTGATCTTTTAAAAGATCAAAAATAAAAGAGAAAAGACTTAATAAATACTGTCGCCGTTTTTCACTGATTTCTCAAAAAGTTGGCACCGTATGGGACTGAAATTTTCATAATTTCTTTTACTGTATCTTCCTTGATATTTTTGCCCATGAATCTGTATTTCTTTGACAAAAACCAAAGTATGATACTACCTCTAAAGGTAATATCATACTTTCAAAAATTTCAAGAAAGATACAATAACAGTAATCTGTGAAATGTTCAGTCCCATATGAAGTAAATGTGTTTGAAATAATCTTGTGACCAGTGCTGCGCACTCTTCTTAAAGGGCAACATGCCCTAAGGACATGTACAACATTGGTAACATTCAAAACAGAAATGTTCACAGTTTACGTATAACTTTCAGGGTATAAAGATGGTTGAAACATAGCCTATCGTTAAAATATTTCCGCCTAAAATGGCCTGAAAGAGTAAAACCAAACACAAAAACATTTTGATCTTGGAAAATTCGTCTTTATGTTTTATAAGAAAAATGAGTCTGCCGTTTTCACTATCGGGACTCGGATGTCCAATTGAGCTATTCAAACCCACCACGCCTATGTCCTCTTCCACTACACTTTAGTTTCGAACGGATGTACAGCTGACCCGTTCGTCCTGAAGTTATATCCAAGTGCCTGACATTGAGAGCATAATCTTTCTAAGAAAGTAAAAGGCTCTTAAACATGTAAAGCCATTATTTATATATCTCAGGCGATCGTTAGGAACGGCCCAAACAGAAATGTTCACAGATTTACGTAACGGGATATGGAAGATGGTATTGGTACTAGAAACATATACTGTTAAAATATTTCTGCCTGAAGTGGTGTATTTATCCAGAAGTTAGTCAAACTAAGACCGAAAACAGTTTTGATCTCGGGGTAAAATCAAAACCATTTTTTATATTTTGAAGAAAAATTTAGTCGGGTTTTCGCTTTTTTCTTGTAGTACTACTCTGGTGTCCGATTGAGCTCATAATTCACAGGTTTATTTGGGCGGCAAAGTACATGTTGGATTATACAAAATGTGAGTGCTGTTCTGTGACATTTATTAATCGTATAGGCCTACCTGTTAAATGTTATTTGAATTTTGATGAGAACTATGATCTGCTGAGCCGCGTTCATTGAAAGGAACTCGGGAAGTATATATGCCCATATTGTTCGAAATAAATCTCAAATTGTACTGAGCTAGAGCTACGGTCACGTTTTTCATTCACATCTCAGGCTTCCCATTCCAATCATATTCGCCCACAAATATACTTTGTTCTCTCTGGTATTGATCTGCAACGCAAATACACAAACCCGTTTACAACAGTAAATAGAATTTTAGAATTATTCATAGCGAGAATCAAATCAGCAATGCGTATCCCACAGACTCATCGGTAGCTTGTCCTTGGTTTCTACCTCCATGGTTTGCGCATAGGCTATGCATGCAATACGTATACGTTGGACCACCCACGGACGTGTAAACGACGTGCACTTCATCAGCAGAGTTTCGTGTACAGCTGCTACACTGCGTGATATTGTTGAGTCAGCAATCAGCTTTTGCTTGAGTTAACTCATTGCTCTCGATCGTGCATGTGTATATAGGAGAAACCGCGCTGCCTCCTCAAAAGTCCTCCGTGCAATACAAGCTCGCTCATCAAGCTACCACACCCTAACAATCGCCACCACACGTTGATGCGGTGCTAACAATCGAAGTTGTATTATTGTGAGGGACTCATCAGTACTGAACGCCTACATTCACCCATCATCATCATCATGCCTGATATTTCGCTGCCCAAAGTGAAAAAGCCCAGCAAGTGTAAGCTGTGTTTCATCCGGTGCTTCGCCTGCTGCTGCCCGTGCATGAAGCCACGGTTACCAGGCCAGGTGAGTTCAGAGTCCAATCATGGAGGCGGGAGATGGTGATGGATTCCTATACCTCAATGGTCATGCCGGTCATGGTCCTTGGGTCAAACCATGATAATTTTTAGCATCAGGCCCGTGATCATACCAATACCATGCATTCAGATTAAAAGGGCAGGATTAAAACCCTCTCTTTTTTGGCGTACACATTATCATGTCGTTGGAGAGATCACATCAGATCAGACAGTGAAGTACGCCTTTGTGGTAAAACCCTTTCTGATCCTCCGCACTGCAGTCGGTCTCATTGACTATCA
Source organism: Astropecten irregularis (assembly GCA_963971285.1). NCBI lineage: Eukaryota > Metazoa > Echinodermata > Asteroidea > Paxillosida > Astropectinidae > Astropecten > Astropecten irregularis. Next base: position 7,843,900 of record OZ020245.1, on the reverse strand, counting down.
AAAACCAATCGATATCATATATAAGAAACCGAATTGCTCAAACTGAACATAGCAAGACAGACCTCTAATTTAGTTATAGGATCTTGATAAGAGAACATAAAAAAGAAAACGTTCTCTTTTCATGTTTCATTTCCATTCTTCCTAAGTTAATGGAGGATTCAGGGATTTGCAGTGTGCGGGTGTGCCGACGTAATGATGCCTAAATCTAATCCTAATTTAACTTTTAACAATTTGTTTCCAGGTCTTCTGAATAAATGATTTTTGTACAGAAAAAAAAAATATTATTCTCACCAATTATATAATCATGTTGTTATTAATTTCCATGAATTCCATCAGTATTTTTCTACAAAGACCCGTATAAAATTATGTTTAACCATCTTATTGAAACAGAGACATCGGCGATCATTTATTTTGATAGGGAATGTAATAAAACTCTGCATGCCAGTATTTTTACTCAGTCTCAGCACCACGGCACTGCATATCTGCATGTTCCCTATGATTATGTACATGTACAAAGAGTTTTCGAGGCCGCATACAAATAATTATTATGCATACTGAAATCGCCGTGAAATGCATGTATACTGTACAGTGTACATTGGATTTTAATTAGTGCTGCGCATTGCTCATTGCAAATGGCGTATCATTGCATGGTACCGGCTTCTTTCATGCATTTAATTTATTGACAAGGGAAGCTCCGTTGAATAAACACTGCAAAAACAACAACCAACAAACAAACAAACGAGCAGACGTCCCAATCAGCCTGGTAGGACACACTGACAACAATTACAACAGCAATGACTGAGCAAAGCCACACACTGTACGTTTTTTCCACCAAAAATTATGATGTTCATAATTTAACGTGGCTGCCGGCCGACAAACGAATAGTAATTATCATATACCGGAATGTCACTATTCAGTTCGAGGTCACAAAATGCATGATGTATTGCGGTCGACTACCGTGACAGCGGGAAACGATTCGTATTGTCGTTGAACATTGTATTGTAGTTTGTTCTACATGTAATTCCATCGTCAGCGGATATGGCACTTGGATACCAGCAGAGTGTCATTGTTTCGGTCTAAATATTGTTTTGTACTTGTGGTTATCAATATGACTTATATCCAAAGGGAAAGTGCGGTGACTTCTTGTTACAAACAATACAAAAACGCATAATACCGATGTCAAGGTCTAGTGGTTATGGAAGACGGAAAATTATTGTGAAATTGAATCCCACTAAAAGAACAAAAATACTGAAATCGACCCCGACGTTCCCGATAGTATGTTGAGCTGTGATTGGGCTTATGCTTTGAATTATTGTCGCCAAATAGTTACAAATAGTAAACGGTAAATTGAAACCTGAGGAGAAAAATGAACCGGTGCTCCATGTTTATGGTTGTCATTTCTTTTGCAATGACATGCGAATTGCAGTTAATTCATACTGGCGTTTACATTGTGAAACCAAATCACACTTTGCTTAGCAATTAAAGGAAACTTGTTTTTGTCAAAGAAATGCAGATTAGTAATGGGCTAAAAATATCAAGACAAATACGGTAACTAGTCATCTGTGAAATTCAGTCCAATACGTTGCCCACATTTTGAGAAAACATTGAAAACCATCTCGGTTTTTTCCAATTATATTCACAAGAGTTAAGTTGATCTCACCCCGAGATGAAAACTGTTTTTGGTCTTTGGTTGTACTCTTTTCTGGAAAATTACAGCATTTCAGGGCGGAAAATGTGTTCATTGTTTCCACCATCACCATTTTTATACCCTGTAAGTTATAGGTAAATCTGTGGAGATTTCTGTTTTTGGATGTTACATGTTATAGTCAGTAAAGGGATATGGTACAGAACTGTTTTTTTGCGACAAAACCGTTGCGGACAGTGAAAGCACATTATGTAATCCATCATATACCTTAACTGACAAACCTGTTTGAGGTCAATCAGCCATCTGGGTCACGAGAAAATACTGAAAACTCATTTACACATTTCAACGATATTATGCGTTCATAATAAAACACTTCGAAGCGATTTATTCCACTCCGGGAAAATAGTTTCATTTATTTCTTAACGAATATGGCATTTCAGACAAAATTTAAACATTCCATGGGATGTTTTCTCCTATCATCACCATTTTACGTGAATCTGTGATCTTGAAGTGTATTTTGTCTTACCAATTCTGTACCATCCCTTTAAGATCGATTCACATTTCGTCACCGTTTTTCACGCAGGGACAAAATTCTTTCTTTGTTTTTGGCCGAAATCGATTTAGGGTATATATACTATTGTAATAGACCTTTTGGCGAACTCATTTTTGTTGACATTAAATCAAATCATTTAGCTTATTAAATTAATAATGGGCAAATATAACCCGAGTGGTATTTCACGTATTCCACGAAGAGACAATTAACAAAAATGCACGTTGTTCTATTGGGGACAATATGCGGCACGTATGCGATTTTTCGTTTTCACGAAGAGACAATTACACTTTGTGTGTGTGCATTTGTTTTGTATAAAAGATTCTATAGTGCTGTGTATTCTTTGGTTTGTCTAAAAATATAAGGGAAATCTTAAATTTGTAAAAGGGTTTAACTTTAAAATCGTTTTTCTCAAAACTATGTTTCAACGCCTCGTGGCAAATTTTTTCTCCCTTCGTGAAAACGGTGACGATTTGTAGATTAATCTCGTATTTTGTGAAATTAAGTTCTGGAGTCAAACAATGTAGGCCTACCCTAGGCTACCTCAGACTGAGGTGCCATGGGTAATCCTTCCTTTTGGGGAAGAATTACATTAATTATATATCCTGTTTCAATCGTTTGTGTATTTGTTTTCAGAAAAAGAAATGCTGCTGTTGTTGATCCTATATGCAGTATTACACTCAACTTGAACCACGGAAAAACAATGTAAGTGATGTCAGTGTAAAATCTCTTACATTTCCCATGCGCTTATTTTCTATCGTAAAAGATGCATGGTATAAACCCACTCGAACTTCCTGCATTTTGTGGGGTTTTTTTTCGAATTCATTATTTTCTAAAAAGAGGTTTTAAAAACAACAAGAAAATTGCTAATTTTCACTGGGATTCCAGAAGCATGAGCTTTGAAATAAGTCACATGACATGCAGTCGGTTGACAATTAATATAAGGAATGGACCTGCAGATTATCTATTATAGACGGGACAAAAAAACTAACATAACTTAACCAAAAAGAGTAATGGCTTTTGGATATCATTTCCTATAAGAGAATTGCTTAACCATGCAGAATCTATAACAAAAACACTAGCTGAAGTTTCCTAAAAAACAACAACACTGTTATTTTAGTGTCGATTTTTGAGAAATCGATAATAAATATTTCATTTTATGTGATACTTTTTGTGTTTTTAAAGTTTCTTGTTTTACTGGCTGGGGTATATGAGATTGTGTCATCATGGCATCATAAAATATGTGTATTTTGTACTTCTTGTTTTTTTTCTAGGCCTAAAGACAAGAACCATGCACTTGTCATACCTACCTACATCTTCAAATGCATCGACAACACCAGAAATTGGACTTGTTTTACTTCTCAGACACTGGGCATCGCTATATGATTCGCCAATTGTTCTTCCGAGAATTGCCTTTCATTTTGCACTATAGCCTATACTCTTTCCATTGAAATTGAACGCCGATCCCCAAAACAGGAACATGTGATTATTTGTTGCTGTTTATAATATGCCGCAATATTGCTATGCCAGATTTTGCGACATTTTGATAATGTGACAATATATTTAGCGATCGAATTCCGTGCGAAAAAAAACATTCAATCTATACATTATAGACAAGAGTCAGTGTGCGGTTCTGCAATGAAATGATTTATCAAGAGCAGTAGCAGAACTCCCCGTCCAGACTCCTCCCATGACTTATACACTGGACACATATAGGCTATAAAGATGAGTTCATTATTATGCCCCGACTGCAATAAACATACTACATGTACATGTATATGACTTTACAAATAAAACTCCATAGAAACAAATAAAAAGGATAAAACAATACTAAATCATCCCCATAATGATCTATGATACCTAAAGAAAAGAAATCGACCAACAAAAATGTGTCCCGATTTAGGGTTATTGGTATTGCCTAAAATCCGTGTTACCGACAGTCATCATCCAATCATATAGGAAGAAACATATTTCATTTTACAACCAATTATTATGTATCAATAACAACGTTTGATAATCGACAGTATAATTTTATTTCACGAGTTTTTGTTTAAAGAAATAATTAAATGTTAAGAGTAATTTTGAGAGATGTTCGAACAAAACAAAATGTGATTTTCTTTTCTTTTCCCTTTCCTTTCTTTGTCTGTATAACTAAATGTGGTGTTATTTAAGAAATGGTTGCACCAACATGATGTTTTCGTTTCATGGAAAGGCTCCTTTTAAAACCTTGTATCTCTTTGAGTCTTTGTAATTGCAAACACTGGTGTCGATTTCTTTTCTTGAATGGGGGGAGGGGTGATTGGTGATTTGGTGTTTAATGCGAGGGAGGCTGTGGGAGGTGGGAAATCCCCCTCCCAAACCAGTCTGGCTTTTTAAGTTGAAAAGTCGCATGTTAGAGCATTTAAAAACGATATTCAGAAGAATTTTAATTCTTCTGTTTAAAAACACTAGTATAAATTCACTGCGAAACTAAAAAAACAACAAGGATCATGTAATATTTCTATACAATAAACTTGAATGCCATTCAACCTCAAAATATTGGGGGGATGATAATACATGCCCCCCCCCCCGCACCTCAAATATCGGGGGGGGGGGGGTATCCCCCATCCCCCGGGATCGACACCCATGATTGCAAATAAAATGTTATTGGCGACAGATTAATTTCATTTCTGTTTACACTGTAAAAGACGGCGGCCGGTGGGAGTATCATTGTATTGTCTTCAAGGCGATATTGAAATGGTTGTATGCTGCAAAGTGCTTATAAATCAAGAGGGCATCGCTTGTCGATTCAGTTCATACAGAATTTTAAACGTCTGAATGCAGGCACACATAATTTTGAAGTCGGTACTATACGAAGACTTGTTTTATACCATTATATAAAAATCGGCAACTTCTGTTTATACTTTAATATCAATTCACAGCAGGATTTATGTATGGGGCCTTTCAAAATTTAAAGAACTTTTTGTTTATTTAATAAAGTTGTGAAGATGGAAAGTGATGGCGATCGATGTTGTATTTTGTATACTTCGTTTCTTTGTGATATTATATTCGTCAATACAAGTAATAAACTGCTCATCAGCCAAAATGACCTGAAATTTATAAAATGCTTAGAGGTGGGAGGGCCTGACGCGTTTCGATCCTTTCGATCCTAGCACGATCTTTATCGATAAAGATCCTGCTAGGATCGAAACGCGTCAGTCCCTAAAAGATCCATAGATATTGTAGCGAAACAGTGCGCTTGTTATTAGTTATTATAATGAGCTAGTTGAAACAGCGCCCCCAGCGGTTGGCTGTGGGAGCGCGCGTGAACGGGGAGTTCACACCGGGAAGTCGAAGGGAACAGACACGTGTTTCGTGGGTTCCGATTGGAGTGGGGAGTCGCGGTACAGGAGCTGTCGAGCTGTTTATGTAAGTGCATAACTGCGGGGTTTTGGAAACCATAGGGGATTGGGAGCTGGGGACGCACGAGGGATCTGTTGATTATTCTCCGGGGGAATTTGGTCTGTGTGCTGGCTCGGGATCTCGGGCGGTTTGTACTTAGTTGTGGGACAGTAGGGCTGGTCGTGTTCCAGCTGCTTGTACCGTTGACGTCCACACTCGCCACGTAAAGGTGCTACTCACTTATTGTCCATTATAATTGATTATTTGATTAAGGAGTTTCTTGCCAATTATTCAGAGAAGATCAGTAATTAAAAGCATTGATTGCATATTGAATTCAGAGATTGCAATTGTCCGCCTGATTCACTACTCTGTCGTGTCACATCCTTAAGGAAGTTCCCTTAAGTCTGTTCCTTAAGTCAGTCCCTTAAGTCCGTCCCTGAGTGAGATCCTCAAGGAGACTGAGCAGCACGTGTCGGCGGCATACGGCACTCCAAACGGACCCGCCACCAAAGTCTACCTGGACAGCCGCTCGTCTGGGCTTACCTAAGGGTTGGTCGGGAGGCCGGATCGACCTTGGCGACAGAGTCGGTCGGCGCCACATTGGTGTCAGAAGTGGGATTGAAACGTGCATCAGTAAATCTGGAAATTAACTTAAGGGATGGAACCACTGGACAGGGTTCAGATAGAGGAAGAGCTTGCCGCCTTAAGGATGGACGTACAAAGGGCGGAAGAATTACTTCGGGGTTCAATCCGGGAAAGGAAACGTCTTAAGGACGAAGTGGAAAATATGAGAGAGGAGTTGCTGGAATCAAGGCGAAGGGAATTTGATGTTTCAGTGGGAATGTCAACGCCGCAGTTATTTTCGGCAACACCTAGGCTGTCACCGTTAGGAACAGTGCCAGCGACACCGGCAAATACGTCGGCGACCTCTACGAGTAGAGGGGATTGTCCAACTTGGACGAGTAAACATGAGGTGCCTGCAGGAGCAGACCTCAGGGAGCCAGTCAAGGAAGACGTGGCTGATCCAATTAAGCTGAAGTTGAAGAAACCGAACATCTGTCCGGAAAGATTCAACGGCAAAGTGCCATGGAAGGATTACAAGGCACACTTCATGGCCTGTCGAGTGGCCAATGAATGGAATGAGGAGCAAGCAAAGGTTTTCCTTGCTGCAAGCCTTCAGGGGCCAGCCTTAAGTGTGTTGGGCTGCCAGACGGAGGGAAAGAGATATTCCTTCCAGGATTTGATTCGTTCGTTGGACCAGAGGTTTGGTCCAGGCCAACAGGCGGAGTACCACTTGATGGAACTGCGACATCGCCGCCAAAAAGAAAAAGAGACTCTACAAGAGTTGGGGCAGAGTATAAGGGAACTCTCTGCGTTAGCCTACCCTGAGTTTTCAGAGGAAGGAAGGGATCGGTTGGCAAGAGGACATTTCATGGACTCAGTGGCCGGCAGAGAGATAAGGGAAGCAATTTTCAGGGCAAGGCCAAGTACCCTGAAGGATTCAATCGAAGCAGCCCTTGCTGCTGAGAGTTATCTGAGGATTGAGGAGCAGAGAGCTGCCGACGGGGCAAAGAAGTATGTGAGGATGGTTCAGGAGCCTACTGTGGAAGACACTGGAAGGGCTCCGGTAAACCAGACAGCTGTAGATCAAGCTATCCAGCAGATAATTGCTCGGTTGGGAGAGCATACTCCAACCAGAGACAAGAACACGATGAGACCGTCTGCAGGCAGGGAATGGGGTACCGAAGATGTGTGCTACAACTGCAGACAGAAGGGTCACTTTGCAAGAGACTGCAGGGAGGAAAAGGTCAGGCGACCAAAGAAGTCGGGAAACGACAGTCAGTCGTCTCAGGGACCCGTGAGCCGGCTGGAACAAGTACAGGGTCAAGAGAATCAGGGAAAACCCACCTTCAAGGCGGGAGCGGAGTAATCGACCCCAGAAGGGATCAACAATTACACGAAGGAGAAACCCTTGAGGGAGCAACCTCGGGTTTCAAGAAGGATTTACCTACCCTTCAGGTGCCAACTTTAAGACAGAACCAAGGCAGTGGACTATTTATACCAGCGTTGATCAGGGGTTTGAAGGTGAACATGTTGGTCGACACAGGGGCTACCAACACCCTACTTTCTTCATCGACTTACTTCAGGATTCCACAGGAGAGAAGACCTCAGTTGAAAACTGAAGGCATCGAGGTACATGGAGCAGATGGAACCTTAATCAAAACAATGGGGACTGCTACGGTAGAAGTCCAGGTAGGGAGATCAGTGAGCACAGTGTGTGTTGTATTGGCGCAACTGGATGTCGAGGGGATCCTCGGCATGGATTTTTTACTGCCAACCAATGGAAGGCTGGATTTTAAGGACTTGACGTTCACTGTGAACGGCGAGCGCATCAAGTGTGCTGACAAGCAAGGGGCGGATTATTGTGCCAGAGTGGTAGTTCAGGAAACAACTTTGGTGCCACCTGGACACGAGGCCCTCGTGTTGGGCCGAGTTACTACCGAAGTAGCGGGACTAGGGATACTGGAGTCGGCAGGTGAAGGCGAACTTCTGAGCAGAGGTCTGGTGGTGGCAAGGCTACTAGTTAAACCAGAGGAAGGGAGATTGCCAATCCGGGTGTTTAATCCAGGACGGCGGGAGTGCGTAGTGAAGGCAGGAAGTGTGGCGGGATTTCTTACAAAAGTCCAGGAAGGGGACGTGGAAGAACAGAACTGCTCAGGAGGAAAACAACCGCAGGAATTACCAGATTACTTAAGGGACCTATACTTAAGGAGTATCGAAGGGGTTGACCCAGAATTTCATGTACAGATAGCAGGACTGTTGATCGAGCACAAGGAGGTTTTTTCAAGGGACGGGAATGACATTGGACACACTGACTTAATAAAGCATACAATAGAGACTGGGAACGCAAGACCAAGACGTGAGAGGCCACGGAGGTTCTCTGCAGCAGAGCAGGAGGAAATAGGTAGACAAGTTGAGAACCTACTTAAGGAAGGGCGTATTGAACCTTCAAGTAGCCCGTGGGCCTCCAATGTTGTTTTGGTTAAAAAGAAGGATGGCACGAAACGACTATGCGTGGACTATAGGAAACGAAATGCCATGACGGTTAAGGACGCATTTCCAATCCCAAGGATTGATGACTCACTTGATGCCCTCGCAGGATCATGCTGGTTTTCAACCCTGGACCTTACTTCAGGGTACTGGCAAGTGGCTCTTGACGACGATGCGCAGGAGAAGTCTGCCTTCGTTGTTAGGAGTGGATTATATAACTGGCGTGTCATGCCCTTTGGCATGTGTAACGCGCCGTCGACATTTGAAAGGCTCATGGAGAGAGTTCTCCGTGGTCTACATTGGGAAATTCTTCTCGTCTATTTAGACGATGTCATTGTGTTCGGAAGAACAGTACCGGAGGAGATTAGCCGCCTCAAGGTGGTGTTTCAGCGCCTCAAGGACGCAGGGCTGAAGTTGAAGCCGCAGAAATGTGAACTTTTTAAGCAAAGAGTTCGTTACCTTGGGCATATCGTTTCGTCAGCTGGAGTTGAAGCGGACCCTGGGAAGGTACAGGCAGTAAGAGACTGGCCCACACCGCAATCAGCGAAGGACGTTCGCAGTTTCGTAGGACTGGCGTCCTATTACAGGAGATTTATTAAGGGGTTTTCCAGCATCGCAAAACCCTTGCATCGTTTGACTGAAAAGTCAAGGACATTCGAGTGGACAGAAGAATGCGAGGAGTCCTTTCAAGAACTTAAGGGAAGACTAATCAGTGCACCAATCTTGACTTATCCAGATCCTGAGTTGAAATTCGTACTGGATACAGACGCTAGTGCCTCGGGAATCGGGGGAGTGCTATCTCAAGCCACCGGGGATGGCGAGGAGCGAGTTGTGGCTTACGCCAGTAAAGTCCTGAAGAAAGCGGAGCAGAACTATTGCGTTACGCGCCGGGAATTGCTCGCAGTTGTCACTTTCCTGAGACACTTTAGGCCTTACATTTATGGGCGACACATCACGGTAAGGACCGACCATGGAGCCTTAAGGTGGCTCCTTGACTTCAAGGAACCGACAGGTCAAACAGCGCGTTGGCTTCAGATCATAGGGGAGTTTGACTTTGAGATAATTCATAGAGCTGGAAGGTCACACCAGAATGCGGATAGCCTTTCTCGCCGACCTTGCTCACAGTGTGGAAGAGAAGAAGAGACCCACGAGGAAGATAAGGAAAAACCCGTGGAAGGAGGTGGTGAAACAGACGCTTCAGTGCATGGCGCGCAGGTTCGTGCTGACCTACGCGTGGTGGGGATACAACCTCACATATCCAAGGACGATTGGAGAACAGCACAACTCAAGGATGAGCAGCTAAGCTGGCTTATTCAAGCTAAGGAGGAGTCAGGGACACGCCCTGACTGGGAGATCGTTTCTCCAAAACCAGCAACTGAGAAGAACTATTGGTTGCAGTGGGGCCAACTTGAAGTAAGACAGGGAGTTTTACAACGTCGATGGGAGTCCAACGATGGGCGAGAAGTACTTTGGCAGACTGTGGTACCGCAGGAGTATCGGGAGGAGATACTTCGGGAGTTACATGCAGGAAGGACAAGTGGGCACCTGGGTATGAAGAGGACGATGGCGAAGGTTCGCCTTAAGTTCTATTGGTCAGGCCTGAGTGCTGATGTCAGGTCCTTCGTCAGGCAATGTGACTTATGTGCAAAGAGGAAGGCACCGAGTAAGAAGCGAAAGGCGCCTTTACAACAACACTTGGTGGGGGCACCAGTTGAACGGGTAGCTATGGACATAGTCGGACCCTTCCCCGTGACATCCAGAGGAAATCGATACATACTCGTGATTGGGGATTACTTTAGTAAGTGGTTTGAGGCATACCCTATCCCTGATGAAAGAGCAGAGACTGTTGCGATGCGGTTCGTAGAGGAGTTTGCGTGTAGGTTTGGTGTTCCTAAAACGCTACACACCGACCAAGGAAGAAACTTTGAGTCAAATCTGATTGCCGAAGTGTGCAGGATCCTTGGAATACAAAAGACTCGAACCACACCGTATAACCCTAAATCTGACGGGATGGTGGAACGCTTTAATCGGACGCTAGTGAACATTGTTGCCATCATGATGAAGGACCAGGAAAATAAGAAGGACTGGGACCGAGAGTTACCCTTTGCAACAGCGGCATACCGTAGTACCCCACAGGAATCGACAGGAGAAACTCCAAACATGGTCATGCTGGGGAGGGAAGTGGCCCTTCCAATTGATCTGACCATGGAGGAATCATCTACAGAGGAGGAGACGCAGGGCGTAGACTACGCACAGGAGATGCGAGTCAGGATGCAGCGTTCTCATGACAGAGCCCGCAAGTGCATGGCGAAGAGTGCTAGGAGGCAGAAACGTTACTACGACAGGAACGTCTGCAGGGAACTGTTCGTCGAGGGCAAGTTCTGCTGGCTACACAACCCAGCGAAAAAGAAGGGTGTCTCTCCAAAGTTGATGTGTAGATGGGAAGGCCCGTACCTGATAGTGGATAAGCTATCAGATGTAACATACAGAATTCAACGAAAGGTTGGAGGGAAAATGAAGGTAATCCACAGTGATCGCCTTAAGCCTTATGAGGGTACACCATTGAAGCCCTGGGCTAAGAGTAACAGAAGACAAGAAGTCGAGGATCGAGTTCCTGACCTTAACCACTTAGAAGAAGTGAGTGAGACAATTCAAGGTAGAGATGAAGTAGATCAGGACTTACCTGAAGTGGAAACACTTACGGAAGAGGAGCTTCCTGAGACAAGGATAGCAGGAGGTGAAGAGGGGGAAAACAGGCGATCTCTCCAAGAGGACGGGACCCAGGGGGTACCAGTGGAGCAGTTACCTCCCCCAGAACCTCCTACTGCCGAAACAGCACCTGCGCTGGCAGTGCAGGGCCCGCCAGGGGCGAGAAGGAATCCGGTGCGCCAGCGACAACTGCCGCAGCGATACCGTTAATCTTAAGGATTCGGACGAGGCTGACAAAGGGGAAATTAGTAGAACAAAAAGGAAGGAGTTGAATCAAGTATCTGGGAGAATCACTTAAGTACTTTTTTTTTTTTTTTTTCTTCTTTTGTTTTGCAGCTGACAAAACAGGTTGAAGATGGACCTAGAGAGGGAGTGGAGTCGACCCAGGGACTGGGACACAGTGAAGGTCCTGAAGTGCAGGGAGTGTGGTGACACCTTTGTAAACCAGACGAGGTTTGACAAGCATGTGGCAAGTCATAGAGCCAAGGGGCAGATCCTGTTTTACTGTCGGAAGTGTGAGCGAAGCTACACCAGGAAGGACAACTTAAAGGTGCACTACAAGAACCACCATTCTTCATCCTTGGACGACTTGCAGAAAATCTATCCTGAAACTGAGGAGGAACGCAGGCGTGAGAAGGGCAAGAGGGCCGATAAGGAGCGACGGAAGGGCCGCGCTGAGAAACGAAGGGTGTCGGAGACGACCGATGACCCTGTGAAGTCAAGGCCAAAACAGCTGATGGTGGGAGATGAGCCTGGAACGGGGAATGGGGAGACGTCGAAGGAGGCCGTCCAGGAGCGGCCGGGATCCTCAACTCCTGAAGGGAGGATCGAGGCACAGCATGTGCCGGAGTTGTCTCTTTCCCCGGGCTCGATGTCCTTGGTTGATCAGTGCCTGAGCCAACAGTCGCAACCCTTGGAGCCAAGATCTGGTGGAAAACCAAAGGGAATGATGTCCATGGTTCACCACCTTGACACGGAGAGTGAAGGCGAGAGCGAGGAGGATGTGCGGGTGGTGCGTCGCAGAGATGGTGATGCGGAGGCCGAATCATCTTCGCAGCAGATTAGCCTTGGGCGAGTCCTTAAAGGCAGCACCCTGAAGTGTAAGGAGATGCAGCATCACACCAGTGCCCTCGCCACCGAAGCTACTCCGACTACCTTCAACTACAAACCAGTCTCTGCCCGAGTCTTCAGGATCAGTAAGGATGATGATGGCGAACGGCGTGCAGTGCCAGTCAGTAACCCCGACTTAGAGATAATGATGTCTGGCAACGTCCAGCAAGTCAAGGAGGTGCACACCACATCCAGGTTCAAGAATGGGGTGAAGGTCTCGGAAGAAGTCACCGAGAGAGTGTACGATGTCAACTTCACCGCAGGTTTCGTACTGCAGTAGCCACATCGAGAGCAGTTCATCTTACGCTTTGTCAACCTTGAAAACTAAATCTTAAGTTCTTAAGTTTTGTTTGCATTACCTTAAGGACACTATATTATTTTCCTTATTGAAGTTGTTTGTTTATTGTTACTTAAACCATTTGAGACACTTTCTTAAGTCAGAGCTTTATTTTTTTGTATGGAACTTGTTGAGCAGCTTATATGTTGAAAAAAAAGTGATGAGGAGAGTGCTTAAGTAAGTTGAGTTATTCTTTGATCAGTGCTTTAAGTTAAGTGACTCAGGTGATGTTACTTAAGGACATTTGAAGTTATATGTGTCAGGAGGAAACACATCTTTTGTTTTGTTTTTAATGTTCATCAGTCATCAGTAAGTAATTAAGCCCTTAGGTTTTATTCCTTTATCAGTGTTTGATCACTTACCGCTGTTTGGAATGCCTTAAGTGTACAACTTCGCCTTAAGTGAAGACTTAAGTAAATTTTAAGTTATGTGTATAGGGAGCAAGCACATGTTTTGCTTTGGGTTTTTATCAGTTTTTAAGACCGGGGACGGTCTCAACTTAAGAGTGAGGCAGTGTAGCGAAACAGTGCGCTTGTTATTAGTTATTATAATGAGCTAGTTGAAACAGCGCCCCCAGCGGTTGGCTGTGGGAGCGCGCGTGAACGGGGAGTTCACACCGGGAAGTCGAAGGGAACAGACACGTGTTTCGTGGGTTCCGATTGGAGTGGGGAGTCGCGGTACAGGAGCTGTCGAGCTGTTTATGTAAGTGCATAACTGCGGGGTTTTGGAAACCATAGGGGATTGGGAGCTGGGGACGCACGAGGGATCTGTTGATTATTCTCCGGGGGAATTTGGTCTGTGTGCTGGCTCGGGATCTCGGGCGGTTTGTACTTAGTTGTGGGACAGTAGGGCTGGTCGTGTTCCAGCTGCTTGTACCGTTGACGTCCACACTCGCCACGTAAAGGTGCTACTCACTTATTGTCCATTATAATTGATTATTTGATTAAGGAGTTTCTTGCCAATTATTCAGAGAAGATCAGTAATTAAAAGCATTGATTGCATATTGAATTCAGAGATTGCAATTGTCCGCCTGATTCACTACTCTGTCGTGTCACATCCTTAAGGAAGTTCCCTTAAGTCTGTTCCTTAAGTCAGTCCCTTAAGTCCGTCCCTGAGTGAGATCCTCAAGGAGACTGAGCAGCACGTGTCGGCGGCATACGGCACTCCAAACGGACCCGCCACCAAAGTCTACCTGGACAGCCGCTCGTCTGGGCTTACCTAAGGGTTGGTCGGGAGGCCGGATCGACCTTGGCGACAGAGTCGGTCGGCGCCACAATATCAAAAGAATAAATAACTAGATCGGACGCGCGTTCACACGCGCCATTCACTGTGCACAAACTTTTTGTGTTCTCCATGGACGCGCTAAAAAGTCACTTGAATGAGGCGACGCGCAAAGGATAACTGAACCAAAGAAAACAAAGCTGTTGTAAACTCATTTTGTTGTAAAGAGAACACAGTTTAATCTTCAAAGAATATTCCTGACCTACCCACGTACTTTCGAGGCATACAATGATATTATTGCGTTCTATCATAATATATACTTTCTTGGGAGATAGCAATGTTCTTCAAAAATGCCCTGTGCATAATTATTCTCTTTTCCACGACAAACTAATCGTCCTAGTGCGAGCTACTGCAAGAATTACGGAAACATTTTATTCTGCCCAACAAGCCGAAAATTACCGCGACAAAACTACAGTGAGACGGTTGAGTAATACGATGGGCATGCACAACAAATTAGTATATAATTAGTTGAGGGCGGAATTTATTTACGAATGGGCTCTCTCAACATTATCTTCTGCACGAAAATAACCGTTATACAAACATTGGCTGATGCTCCAGGAAATAGTAACCAGGAATTACGCAAAATCTAGAAGTTTACCTGAGGGGGATTTGGCCTCAACTATGCACCCACTCCATGAACCCTGGGGTTGATAATACAATTCTTGGAAGATTTAGATGGTTACTTGGCCTATAAACATTGCTTTCTGCTGTTCTCATTGACCTTTGAATAGAACCAGCTTAGAGTACAGTCTTCTTATCTTTTGACCTTGAAGTTCCTCGGTATATAGTTTTCTTGCCGAAGTCAAATGACCCAATTCGCGGATATTGCCCGGCAACTTGGCGTATCAGGGTGATGCCATGACCAGCTTCGCCCCATGCGTCGGAAGCATGGTCAGTAGTCAGGAACACACCACTTCCGATCAATTCCCCCATTGTACGGACTTTCATTGTGGCCAGTAGCCCGGACATCGGGGATGGATGGTTGTTGTTGTACATCCGAAACACACTCTCCGCAACTTTACATACTGCCTCAGTACGAGACCTCCATTTTCTCTGAGATGAACTAGGTACAGGACAGGCGGGGAAGGTGCAAGGACATCGTTGTTGGGTGCCGCACAAGTGCCTCCATGCATTTCGCACACTTGACATAATTTAACAGCTTCTTAATTAACAACATACCCAGCAATGTAGGCAACCACATTATACAGCTGAATTGGCTGAGAACTTTAGGCACAGATGGGATGGTGGTACATGTAGGATCTGTGGAATGTGGGGGAGCTCGGAGCTCGGTGTCATCTTGTACAGTCGCATTGGTGTTTGAAGACGCACAGAAATGGCATTTCAGGAGCTGTCGATATGCACGTCTGCAAGTTAAAAAAAGTTATAAAGTTATACAAAGTTCAGCAGACCCATGGCACACTTCCAAATACAGTTAATCTTCCTTGACATGGTAAAGAAAAATAAGAAATATACTTATAGGTTATAGACCTAATCATAGGTGTGTGTTCAGGAGTGGATTATGTTTATACTTTAAGCTAGCCCTTCAAGCAATGCAGCATTCTTCACACCTAACTGTTGCATTAATCCCCATTGGTGTCGCGCATTAATGTATCCTGACCACATCGCGTGCTTGAAACTATCTTCTTCGAAAATACGGTCCGAAAAGGTCAATTTTATGTATTAAGGTACTCACACATGAAATGTTAGCTTCTTGAGCAACTGTCCTCCAGGACCCCTCCTCCGTTTTCTATTTTGGCACCTTGCTGTTGCACAATTTGACTCCATTATGGGCCCCGAGAAGGTTCATGACCAGCAGAAATACTAGCATTCTACAAAGTGATCGCCACGCTGACAAAATGCGCGTTTCAAATGTTTGCCTCA
This sequence comes from Astropecten irregularis, assembly GCA_963971285.1. Lineage (NCBI taxonomy): Eukaryota > Metazoa > Echinodermata > Asteroidea > Paxillosida > Astropectinidae > Astropecten > Astropecten irregularis. The sequence goes on along the minus strand of OZ020245.1, from coordinate 7,827,955 downwards.
TTCACGTGACTAATGGCGGCGCCCTGTTAAAACGCGCGAATCAGACGCGCGTCCGATCTAGTTTTTATTATTCTATATCTATGGCCAGCACATGGTTTCCGTGACGTCACGAGCACGGCCTCGCGCGTTGACCAATCAGCGCGGCGCTTTTTACACACGGCACTGTTTCCATCCGTGTTACAGTGCATTATGGGGAATTTTTCGCTGTGCCTAGTAGTAGTATATATAATAATAGGCACTTCAAGTTCAACTTTCAAGCGTCAGGTGGATCGGTCATAAAATAAAAACACACAGGTTGGTACGTCGTCTTTCTGCTGAAGTTACCTACTTATTCCTGCCGTTAGGAAACTCCTATCACTCAGAATGGTGGTGAAGGTCTCGGTGGTGTATTGGTGAGTATAGAGTTAGCGAGAGAAGTAAATTTGTATGGCTAGGCTAGGCATTAAATATTGCACAAATTCTACCGAATCATCCATCCATCCAGGTACAGTCAGTAACGTTACAAACTAGTCTGTACTATTGCTGTAGTATGTCATTGATTGTCTGATACGCGATCGATTGTATTGTCGTGCATATACTGCATACATTGTCGGCTTTGTCGCATGGGCGGAAAACCCTCCTCGATCATGGGGGGGACATCAATTTACACTTCATAAGATAGTAACTTTCAGTGCCATGCCTATGGCCTAGCATACGCTTGCATGTGTGGTAGGTGTGCCAATCACGAGTGTTCTCCAACTTTGAAAAATAAAACTTAGATATGAGGCTATGCATGGTAGAAGTACAGGTTTTTTTGGTAACACCATGTGACACTCTTGTGTGAGTATATGGGATGGCTGACCGTGGCTCTGAAAAGAGCCGGTGAAGTCGATGTTCCTACCAGTGTGCTTAAGTTGCCAGCAAACCTATTTTTTTTGTAAAGAAATAAAGTTACGGCGTGGGTCCGGGGCCCGCTTGAGGGCCCCCGGAAGATTTTGATTCTAGATGCTCTGGAGTGCATTCTAAGGCAATTCCTGGCCACTTTCCTCAGACTTTTTTAGCGAAAGTTTAAAAGATTTTAATCAGACTTGCATGGTAGAAGTACATAATAGGCTTTTGGTAACACCATGTGACACTCTTGTGTGAAAAGAGCATGATAACTGGATATTCCGACCAGTATGCTCTGGTCGCTCGCAAACCTATGACTTTTTTAAGGCAAGTAAAGTTACGGCGTGGGGTTCGGGGTCCGCTTAAGGGCCCCGGGAAAATTTTGATTCTAGATGTTCTGTGGTGCATTCTAAGGCAATTCCCGGCCACTTTTTCTTCAGACTTGTTTAGCGAAAGTTCTGCGAAAGTTTAGCAATTGTTCTGCCTGAAATGGTGTACTTTATCAAGAAATGAGTAAAACAACGACACAAAACATTTTCGATCTTAGAAAGATCCTGTGAGGTCGCAGATTTGAATTTAGAAATATGTCTATGGTGAAGCAAAAAATGTAAACCTCAAAATGAGAAACATATTTTGCATGAAGAAAATGCAAATGTTTTGCTTCAGCTGAAGACAATACTTGGGTGAACCAGTTAAGTTTTTAATTGAAGACACTGTATTTTACGGGCCTATAGGTAGACTTCTATACTGTACTCTATTGTACTCAAATTCTGTACTTCCACAGAAAAATCATGGGAACTTTACATTCATTACAAACGTAATGACAGATGACAAATAATAAATATAAATGTACCTTAATATTTCCAAATATGGCACCTTGTGTTTTGTTATGGATGTACGAGAATTCTTCGGAAATATAGTTTGAATAAAGCAACCTCATTCAAAACGCAGTATCATGTGAAGAATAACTGAAGAAGTTTCGCGAAACTCCGACGACGAACGAGATTAAATCCGTCATGCATGTGTCAGTGCAAAATCGATGGATTTGAGCATGGTACTCTATGGAAAAAAAAAACGGTTTTAAATGGATCGATTCGAACGGGAGATGCCTAACCAGATTTATATATACAAAAATGTATACGTTTGCAGACTGTATGCGGTTAAAGTCGATTGCAGTGCAGTAAACGTTACGTGTATGTATGCGGGCCGGCCATGCAGGGGCATCTCAACTCGCATGGCAAACACGACAGTTCACAAAATTCGCTCATGGGAATGAGCAAGTGGTCAGTGCGCAGTCGACAAAAAAGTTGCTCATGGTAAAGGGTTAAAACATGGAGGGGACAATCGACATTATGTCCCCCACTTCCAAAATCATGGGGGGCACGTGTCCCCCTTGTCCCCCCCAGGTTCCGCCCATGCTTTGTCGCGCTTGGCTAGCTTGGCTGCGCCGGCGCCGGCCTTGGGCTTTCAAGTGGTGGCCGGCTGTGTACGTTGAACCATGGAGGAAGGAAGAGACAGAGGGGAGTTAGAACTCTTCAATGGTGCAATGACAGTCACCGCATTCATGCAAGTTGCAACTGCGGGCTTTGTGGAAAATATTAGCTTAGGTAGGGCCTATAAGTTTAAGTTATATGCAAATTTGTTATGGTAGGCTGCTGTGGGCTAGCCCCACACATAGGGCTGTAGATGGCTCTCTTTTAAAATCTGTCTCCCTGGTCGCCATTCACAGCCCTACTTCAACTTGGCATGACTTAAATGCCGAATTGTCACAAACTTTCAATTTGAATATCTTCTCAAATAAAGAAGACTGGGCAATTACAATTACACTGTCATATTCCTCAGACTTTGATTTTTCACACCAGCCCCTTAAAGTTGTCCAAAAGTTGGCCAAACCATACAATTTCCTGTGTATTTCACCGTAAAAATCCCAGCTTGTGGAATTGATATGCCGACGGTGGTAGTCGCCATATTGGAAAATTACTATTATATCGGGGCAACGTTTCGTGTGTCAGAAGTCTAGGCACCCGACAGGCGATCACTTAATTGTTTACATGTGTGCAATCATTGTGTTTGTTGGACAATCCAAGCTGATGACGTCATGTGAATAACCTCTTTATGTGTTGCTAGTAATTATTAACTACATGTAGTACACAAACAAAATTAAGCATTAGTTTTTTATTGATATAATGCTTAATTTTTATTATTATTTTTTGTTTTGCAGTGGTGGATGCGGGTACGGCTCAAGGGTAAGTTTTGGTTTTAGAATAATAGAGAATTTCAAAGAATTCCCAGAGGATTTCCTATAAATTCCCGGAATATGGACTGAGCCATTTAGCCCGCCCCATTTGTTTCTGACCAATCACAGCCGTGGTTTATGTCCCTCATAAAGGTACAGTAAAGGATTGATTGATAACATACTTAATCAGAAATGTTCACAGATTTACCTATAACTTTCAGGGTATGAAGATGGTGTATTTATCCACAAATTTAGTGAAATAAAGACCGATAACAGTTTTGATAGCGCATAGCGGGGTAAGATCCAAACCATTCTGTGTTTTATAAGAAAAATTGAGTCGGGTTTTCGCTATTTTCCCGTGACTCAGATGTCCGATCGAGTTCAAATTTTCACAGGCTCATTATTTCATGTACATGTTGGATTATGTTGAGTTTCTTAACGGTAACCCTAACTTGAGTATTTCCAGGTGATTGCTTTAAAGATTCCTATATAATTCCCAAAGGAATGTCCATTGTCCAAAGGACTTGCTTAGGTTAACTACATGTATTATAATATTATTAGTTCACTCGATGACTTGGCGATGTTTGTTTTCTTGTCTTTCAGTTTAGAAGGCTGGAATCGGCTCTTCTAAGCGAATTTGAGGATGACCAGCTTGATATGGTAAGTAGCATATTTCAATTTATTTGGTAGACCCCAAAATGAGAAAATATTTGTCACCCTCTGTGCCCATCCCTACCATCATATTTATAAAAATTTATTTTTTGTATTGTGCCTTCTGTTGCTTGCACTGAGAAATAATAAATGAAATAAATGAAATAATTTTTTTTTTAATGGGTTCATTAGTACAAAAGTCCAATCGTGCCACTGAAAAAAATTATTCTGTCTGAAACTAATTGGTTTTTTCGAATTACTAATTCGTTTTTTTGAATCACTAATTTGTTTTTTCGAATTTTTTCGAATTACTAATTCGTTTTTTCGAATTACTAATTCGTTTTTTCGAATTTTTTCGAATTACTAATTCGTTTTTTCGAATTACTAATTCGTTATTTCGAATTGCTAATTCGTTTTTTCGAATTACCAATTCGTTTTTACAAATTACTAATTCGTTATTTCGAATTAGTAATTCGTTTTTTTTTAATTTATACTAATTCGTTATTTCGAATTACTAATACGTTATTTCAGATTACTAATTCGTTATTTCGAATTAATAATTCATTTTAACGGAATACTAATTCCTTGTTTCGGATTACTAATTCGTTATTACGGATTATACATTTTATGTACTATTCACCTTATTATCCCTTTTAAAGAAAATGAACAGTCGTTTCTGCCTTGGTTTTCTCCCTTGTCTGCTACCTGTGATGGGTTTGAGTAGCCCCATTTCTATACACACTGTTTAAGAAGCATTTTTTCAGTGTATGTCTGTCTTAGCATTCGGAATTTTAAACGAAAACCGGCATAGTATTCAGTTCTTAAAGAGGGTGGAGGTAGTGCGGAGGGGGTGAAGGTGGTGTTTGGGTGAAGAAACAACGTAGAAAAGGGATGAAAACGAAAAATGTGAATGTGAATAAAGGGAGGAAGAAATGGGAAAGGTGAACTTATAAGAAAAAAAGTGAAGGTCACTGATATAGAGCGGGTGTGTAGCCAGCATTGTCAGTCCGCGGGGGCAAACGTCAGTATCGTCCTTGTTTCCCCCTTCCTCCTTTTCAGGCGTGGTTCTCTAGAGTAATTTTTGGGGGGCGAGGGGGGGCTCAAGCCAGCCCCAGCCCGCAATAGAACTGTCATTGGCGTGATTTTCAAAGTAGTTGGTGTAACTGAATAATCCAGTATATAATTATTTTCTAGCATGTTTTTATTTTCAATTGCATTTTTTTGGCCGGCCGGAGGAGGTTTAAGCCCATAGTCCCAAGTAGAACCTTGTTGCCTCCCCTTTTTTTTCGCTTCCCCTTTTATCGGGGCAGTCCTTCCCCCCCCCCCCCCCCCCCCCCCATTGGCTATGCTACTGGAATAGAGGAGTCAGGGGAGTGTATAGTTAGTGTCCTTACGCATTTTTGTGGCCGCCATGACTTATGACATTATACTGTTATTGTGCTTTTTGCGGCAGTTGACTTCGCGGCAGTTTATTTCTAATTATTGTAAACTAAAACAAGAAAAGATTTTTCAGAAAAAATCATGCCACTATAAAAACACACAAAATTGTGCGCAGATTTGTGTTGTACAATGTATTGTTATACGTCATTTTAATGCATGTGCAAACATCGCATAACGAAACTGCACAGATATTTGTGAATTTGTGATGTACAATGTATCAAGCATCACAAATAATGTGGGAAGATATTTCTGATGTTCAATGTTCCTCCTGTGCCACCATTCTTTGCCGTCTTGCGCATGATATACATAGTTAATTTCACACTGTGAGTAATGTGTGTGCCCCGAGTGTCATGTGTCATGGCGACCACCGCATTTTGCACTGGATACGAAACCACACTATTGCAAAGACAATTTGAGAAACGTCTTGAATTGTTTTGTTTGGGCTTTTTCTCTTTGCTCTAGGAGGGGAAGAGTACTCCAGGAATAACAGGTTATTTCGAAGTCTCTGTCAATGACCAGCTGGTTCACTCCAAGAAGGTGAGTGTGCTTTGTACAAGTTGACTCATCAAGCACTAAAAGTTCAGTTTTTGTCAACATGCTCCGCTCATTATCACACACAGAGGACTTACTGAAAGACGGAAGTCGACTTGCCCCCATCTTGCAGGGATTTTTACACCTTAACTAAAACTGAGTTGAATTATCAGTATTATGTGTTAACAAGACTCATTCAAGATTCATTTCGTTGACTTGACCAGATAAATTATCAGGATATATATGCGCACTCCCAATTTGCAGCATTTTTTATATTCAGAAGGCAAATTAAAGAGTTGTTTATTCCCCCATGCACTTGTTTCAGGAAAGTTTCCCTAAATTCTTTACCAATACAAGTCCAATGAAGGTCGCCTGAAAGACTTTGTTCAAGGTTTGCTGCCTCAAAGGATTGCAAATGAAGCAGAAGAAAAAAACACAGTATCCTGGAAGGATCTGGGGTCGATTTCACTAACGCTTTGCGATCATTGTAAAGCCCAAATCCATCGCTAAACAGAAATCGATCGCTACTTTGCGTAGCAATTTTCCGTTTAGCGATGGATTTGGGCTTTATGATGATCGCAAAGCGTTAGTGAAATCAACCCCAGGTCTCCTTGCTTTGTTTTGCTGACCCAACAGAAAGTCAGTGCTGGATATGCAACTAATCGTTGATGGCCAAATCGAATGCTTCAGAGTTAGTGACATGGGCACTTAAAGCAATGCATCACAAAGGACACATACCTTGTGTGGCTCACTCCACACCACTTATAAAAAAGAAGTAAATTTGATCACCATAGGCTCGGTTTTAACATGGTTGTAATCATTAACAACACTCTTCCAAACTAAGAACTAAGAACATACACAAAGTTTGTTAGTTTAATAGTAGTGAAAAGAATTGATAAATAAAAACAAAAATAGTTTGCATTGATTTGTTCTTTTTTTCTTTCTTCTGCGTAGAACGGAGATGGCTTTCCAGACAATGATGCTAAACTTAAGAAGATATTTAATGCTATTTCAGCTGCACTGTAGGCCTAGTATGGCTTCAGGGATATGACCAGAAGTGAGCACTAAAACTATTTTTTTTCCCAATTTCCCCCATTTCCTGATTTCGACCAGTAATTCCCTTTTTAACTATGAATTCTACATAACTACATATAAAATACTTCCCATCACACAAAAAAAATAGAAAAACCAAAGGTTGCAGAATACTGTGTACCACAAGTAAAACTACATACATGTAAAGGTCCCTTCTAACACACATCATGAGTAATGGACATTGTTATACAGTTTGCATCTCGTTGTTCTGCAAGTTGTTGTCTTTCTTCAAGAGAACTCTACTGAAGAGGGAAAGAGTATAGACCGATTCGACGGCACGATATATTGTCCGCCATTACTGGAGTGTCCCTGCCTGCAACAAAATAATTTATGCTCCGTCGCACTCAGTGGCTGCGTTCGAGCGGTTACTCCCGGTAACACGAGTGTGATGCGCGTGCAATACTCTCTATTTTGTTCACATGTTGAACCGGAAAGACAAAAGACTATTAAAGGATCATAAAGTCTTCAAATAATGGAGTCATATACAATGACAGTCCTTTGTAAAAGGCCGTCATATTCATCATCAGCACCAAATATTTTCTGGTTCACATTTATAGCAAGAAATTGAAGTGACAACAGGTTTTACCATTTAGCTTATTGTGGTATTTGTGTTTCTCTTTTTCTCCGCAGCTAAACGGACTTGCCGCATCTAAGCATAATGGACCCTTATTATGAAGGGACAAGTTTAAACGTGGATAGAACCGCAAGGCTTGTTCTTGATGCTTCACAAGGGACATCAGCTTGGATGTGTCGACTAGAGTTTGGGACTGGGGGAGGGGGACACTTGTTTTGGAGTGAAATATTTAAGTAGAGTAGTTTATAACTTATGTTTGTTTTTGTTTTTTCCAGGTTTATTATTTACTATCAATGTTGGTATCTACGCACTTAAATACTAGGTTCTTGCACTAAAGTAGTAATAGGTGTATGAGCCGTTTTCTTATCAAGATGGCAGTCACTCACTTACTTGTCTTTCATTATATTTTTGAACGTGTAGTTGAATCCGTGCCTTATAGTGCCTATTTTGGTATGTTATTTGTTAATGCAGGCTAACGCCTGGTGCAATTTTGTCATTTTATTTGCCATAAATACATAGCAAAAATGCGTACTTCATGTTGATTTGATTTTTTTCTTTGGTGTGGAGGGATATTGCTTTACCTCACATTTGCAGTGTTTCCCATTTCTTTCCAAGGCTAAAGTTGAGCTAATTAAGCTACACTTAATCAATTAACAGACATCCATATGAATTTGTGGTGTTCACATAAGCGTATGTTGCTGCGAGCGCCCGTTTCCTGCACGAAAATCCTTGTTAAAATGCCATTTTTTCTCATGTTTTCACTCATAGTTTGAGAACCGCGCGGGCAATTTTCTTGGGTCGAACTGTTTCGGAAAGGGCATTTCCTTGCCAAGAAAATGATGTCAGTTATATTTTTCTATCAATTAAAAAACCACCGTACTTTTGAGGTTCAAAATGTGAAGTATTGCTTGTTTTCCTGTGCGAGCGCGCAGTTTTCGACACCCCAAACATTTTAGATCAAGTGCCGATTCTTACTGGAGTATCGAATTCCACCAGGTCGAACGGAATCGAATAGAAGAGATCCTGGCCTTTCTTGTGATATAAAAAGCTTTTTGATTGGTTGAAAAAAACCACCGTACTTTCTAAGATGAAAAAAAGGACCAATGACAACCATCGATCGATCGCCCATTGTTCAGGTAACTCTGGGCAAGTCCCATTGCTTTACACGTGTTTCCTAATCGCTTACTCATTTTCGTCACCTGATTTCGAGGACAGATTTCATACGTTTACAGTGCTTGTAAGTATTTGAAAATCTACTCAGTTCTTAAGGAAGATATCAACGAAATGTCTGTCCACTTTTTATTTCGAAAATCGATCTCTAAATAGTGAAAATTTGGATCCTAAAACACTTCAGTTTTGGGCTACAAAGCCACCGGTCATGTTTATGACATTGTATGTGTGCATGGGGTCATACCATTTTAACCAGGGGGTGGGATGTGTTACATGTACTTGTTTATTGTAATTAATGATGGGCTTGGGAAACGATTGATTCTATAGTTCCTACATGGTTTGATCATTAATTGATGTGTTTTGGGGGTTATTAGTCTTATGCCTATGCTTAACTTAAAGAACTGTTCCCATTTTAAATCGAATATTCTTTTTCGTTTGTGTAGGTTTCTGAGGCAGAAGCCGGCCAAAGGTGGACTATATACCGTGCCATGCCAATGATGCCATCCACAACTGACCAGAGCTTGACGTATGAAAATGGACATGAACGAATGACTCGAACACTTTAGAACTACTGTACTGTATATAACAGTAACACATGGATAGATAAAGTTACTACAGAGTAAAAAACTTCCCATGATTTGACTCCACGTCTTTCTAAACATATTATTACAATCTCCATCAAGCTTCGTGGTAATCTGAGCAGATTTTCACAACAAACGTTGGAGAATATGAATGACATTGACGGAATAACAAAATGGTACTCTAAAGCCACAAATCATCGAAACCTGGAAGCATTGATTCAACTTGCAAAGAAATGAAATAGGATCGAGCATCTTGCAACACTTTTTTAGAAAGTAACATACCGTATTGAAGATTCTTGTCCCTTGTTTTGTTGCATTTTGCATTTTTAGGCCTACATTATGTATACTGAGATGAATGTTGTTGAGAAGGAATAAAAGATTGAACTTCATTTGGAAACCAACATCTTTCTGATTGAAATACATGTATTTTGTTTTTAAGATGTGTGTAAATTTAATGAATGATATGCAATGATAGGCCCTGCTTCTTATTACCCCTCGTGGTTACATAATGCTCATTGATCCCCTTGTATGTGAATGGAACCGGCCATGTCCTATTTCATGGTCAAACGCACAGCTACACAGGGTTTGGGTTAATCCGATTAAGCCACCCTGACTCTCCACTGAAGACTGCCCATGCCAGAATTAAACCCTGATCTTAAGTGAACAAAAGTGGGGGTAACAAATTCATATGATGCCATTGTATTATGCAGTTGATGGTGATATGCCAGTGGTTTTATCTGTTAACAATTTTATACCTCATAAGTGGAATAAAGTGGTGAGAGGAAACTAAAAAGTCAATTTCAATGAGTCCAATCTGTCCATTTTTGTTGTATAAATGAGACATGTGCGTAGATTCAATACTTGCATCCACATTTAGTGTGCAATTAGGAGAACATCGCTATTTACATTCTCTTTTGTTTTCAATTTAGTACAGGATGTAGAACAATGCCTATTAGGGTATGTATGCATTGGAATGTGTTATAAGAAAACAAGAGAATGCAAATTGTTAGCAAAGCGCTCTTTCGACATTTTACACTCTGTATTAAGGGAAAAATGGCTGCCATTTCTGAATACATAGCATTTTAATATTAAAATTCCCACTCGGAGTCGCAAATGGATACTTGTATAATGCTTGCTAGTTACGACTTCAAACCTTGAAGGCAGGCGTGGTTCTACTTGTGTAGCCCCCCCCCCAAAAGAAATCTGGAAAATACTGGATCTTTTCAGTTATTAAGAGACAATAAAAATAAAAAGTGGTGCATGCCTTTTTACTGCAAAAAAGACATAGCAGAAGTGAATGTTAGAAGAAGGGTCTAGAACCCCAAAATTGCGTCTTCTAGCCCCCCCCCCCAAAAAAAATGTATAGCCCCCCCAAAAATGGGCTCTAGAACCGCACCTGCTTGAAGGACCGTTTTAAAGCAAAAGTCTGTTTTTGATAGTGATCAAACAATAAGGCAAAACACAAAAAAACTAAATAATTAGCACAAAAGGCATTTTTGAAAATTTGCTTAAGCATGAAAAGTCTTCCCGTTGATTAAGCATGAAAAGTCTTCCTTGATTAAACAGGTTTACTAACCAAATCTTAATTTGATGTGTTTAAATTTTACTGCTTTCGACTTGTATTTGGCCATGTTTGCTGAGGATAACATTTCAAGGAGTTTTGGCTGGCATGCTGCATGATCCTCCTTATTTTACAGGTTTTTGGTGCTTAAAGGTTGTATCATACTTTGGTAAGACACCTAAACAGAAATGTTCACAGATTTACGTATAATTTACAGGGTATGAAGATGGCAATGGTAGAAACATGCCGTTAAAATGTTTCCGCCTGAAATGGTGTATTTATCCAGAAATTAGTAAAACAACAACCGAAAATCTTTTTGATCTTTTAAAAGATCAAAAATAAAAGAGAAAAGACTTAAGAAATACTTTGGCTATTTTTCACCGTTTTTTTCAAAAAGTGGGCATCGTTTGGGACTGAAATTTTCACAGATGATTGGTACAGCTGTATCTTCCTTGATATTGTTGCCCATGAATCTGTATTTCTTTGATAAAAACCAAAGAATAATACTGCCTTTAAGCAGATTTTCAGGGTGATTAAGCAACACTATGTATGAAATTGGTCCCATGCCGGTATCTGGCTATTTGGGCGCAACAAGGAAAGTTCTAAAATCATTTAACAGTGCAGTGGACGTTTTGCGTTTTACTACCGCACCGTTAAACTCTAGGCTAGGCCTGCATGCTGCATGCATACTAGACTTGTACCAAGTCGGGTTCCGTATCATCAGCGCTAGTAATAGTAATACTGTACAGTACTGCGCGCTGGCGAGTTGCTTGCACAAGCGCGCCCTCTGTTGCCCGCAGCTGCTCCATTTCTCACAATACCCGACTTGTGGGATCTGCCAGTAGACCCCCAGCATCGTTTTATGTAGTTATTCATAATGCATATGCAATATATTGAATATGCATTATTGTGTTTCTACTGTTAACCAATCACAGTAGCCTATAGATTGGGACTCGTTGATTTAAATATAGGTAATGAAAAGTTTTGAACCGCAATGTTTTAATCAATATTTCTTGTTGTTAATAAAATTATCATTAAATGCTATCATATTTTATCAATGGATCACACAAATTTCGTCCACTTCCCTTGACAATAATGTACATTGTCTTGCGTTGCTAGCCGCCTGGTTGTGCAGTATTATGTACGTGTAGTACATGTGAATTGCCCATTTATAATGACTAAACTGCTCGTTAGCATAGATCAACTACAAGTACAAATCCATTGGGTAAACAGTAAAAAAATAATCAATATCAGCATTATATTGTGTACATTTCACGATATGAACTGAACGACAAACGACAAAATTAGTTCATATCAAAGATAGCGCCCGTTGTTGAGAAAAAACTTTCATACATTATGGACACAGCCGTAGATTTCGCGGCAACTTCGCTTGGTCTGGAGCACGGTTTTAAAGCCGAGCAAATCGCTGCCTTAGAGAGTTTTATGAGAGGAGAAGACACGTTTGTTAATTTGCCCACAGGACATGGGAAATCATTGATCTACCAGTACCAGGCAGCACCGTTTTGCACTAACTTCAATCGTAAAACCGTAAGTACCGTTTAGAGTTTACTACTTTATACTACTATTTACTAGGCCTTTAATTGTTCAGACAATTTCTTTATCCAAAGTTATAAATATAAGTACTGTTCAAGCTTTTCAGGATTGGGTACTGTATTAAGCACTTCCTAGTTGAAATATGTACTGGAATGGAAGGGACATAACGTTAGGCCTACCTTTATTTGTGTGAAGTTAGTTCAAAAGTTCAAGTTAACACTGGCTAGGAAAAATAGACACTAACGTTAGACAGATCATTCAAAAACACCGCATCCCCAGTATTTTATTAAATGTTTTATTTCTTTATTTCTTTTTTAAAAATACAGCAGGCTCATGACCAACTGCTGTTTGTTGATCTTCTTCAAAACCACATGTTGTGGTTGGTTAATAATAGGTTGGGTTTGGTATAATTTAACATTACCCATGACTTGGGCCGATCTGTTTTTAAAACAAAATTACCTGTCAATAGCGATTTGAGCTCACCATTGAAACTAAATGTCCCAAATTCAATTTATGATTTCATTTTTACAGGAAAAATCCATTGCAGTAGTTATCTCTCCTCTGGTTGCTTTGATGCGGGACCAAGTACAGACACTAAAGACTCGAGGCATTGCAGCTGGATATGTGGCTGATTTGATGAATAATCACTGTGACAAGATGAAGTTGCTCAATGGTGAATTTGCGCTAGTTTTTGCAAGTCCAGAAACATTATTGGGCACTTTTGGCAGAGAGCTCATCGCATCTATGCCCTACCAGGACAACATCTGTGGGTTCTTTGTAGACGAGGGTCACTGTGTGGCAAAGTGGTATGTTAAATCAGAAAAATTTCTCTTTTTTCAGTATTTGCCTGTACATTATTTTTAACCGTAACATTTAGGTGACATTAGATTTTAATCAAATAAACAAAATTGAATTGAGGAAAGACTCAAATAAAAAAATTATTATTTGTTTAAATAAAATCGCATCCATTCATTGACCTATTTGTGATTAGAAAAAGAAAGCTTTGCTTGTTGCGAAAATTACATATGATTACATGGCAATCCTTTCCTTTTATATCATTGCAGGGGATTCAAATCAGGAAAAGTTCAAGCTTTTAGAGAATGCTACAGTCAACTAGCTCAACTAAGATCACTTGTCAGCAGCACTATACCAATGATGACACTGACTGCATCAGCTTCACCGGACACAAAACAAATCATCATTAAAACACTCGGAATGTCAGAGCCATCTGTCATTGAGATTTCACCCAACAGAGCGAACATTCGGTATTCTGTTGTCTCTTCCCAGATAAGATCACAAGATGACCAGTTTCAATTTCTAACAGATGAACTGAAACAGCATGGTCAACATTGCAGAAAAGTGCTCATTTTCTGTCAATCCCATAGACAATGCAGGGAGCTACATGCAACATTTGAAGAAGTGCTGGGTGCTGAAATATGTCAACAACATGTGGCTATGTTCCATTCATGCACAGAAGAAACAATTAAGCAGAAAGTTTTGAGTGGTTTTTGCAGAGAAAACAGCAATATTAGGGTTCTCATTGCCACGGTTGCATTTGGCATGGGTGTACATGTTGAAAACTTGTACACTGTAATACATTATGGACCATCTAGAAATCTGGATGACTATTTTCAAGAAAGTGGAAGGATTGGACGAGATGGACTGCAGAGCCATGCTGTAGTGCTTTTGTATCCGAAGTGCTTCACGTCTTGCAAAGTAGATCATGATATGAAAAATTATTTGAAGACAAGTGAATGTAGACGCAAAACTCTACTGGCTCATTATGAACATTCTCCGACTTACAAAACGGACAAAAATCTGTGTTGTGACAACTGCGCAGATGATGTTTCTGATGGTGTTGGATGGGTAGAGGCACAAATTAAGAATTTGTCAAGCAGCCCCAAAAATTTTTGTCTAGCCCCCCAAAAAAAATTGCAAGTGAAAAAAAAAAATTCTTGAAAGTACTGGATTTTTTCAGTTTAAGCGCCAATTACATAAAAAAAGCGTTGCGCGGGCTCCAGTGGCGTCGCCAAGGGGGGGGGGGCCAGGGGGGGCACGTGCCCCTCCTGGAAAACCTCGTGCCCCCCCGCGTGCCCCCCCCCCCCCCCCCATTTGAGATTTGGGTTGGTGAAAAAAAATATAATTTATATTATTGTAGTGCCCCCCCCCCCCCCCCAACAATTGCTAGTGCCCCCCTTGTGCCCCCCAGACTCAAAAGTCTGGTGACGCCACTGGTGGGCTCTAATGTGCATGTTTTTCGACCCCTAATAAGACATAGCAGAAGCGAGTGTTAGAAGAACCCAAAATATTGGGTCTTCTAGCCCCCCCAAAAAATAATGGCTCTTCTAGCCCCCCCCCCCCCCCCCCAAATTTTGACTCTAGAACCGAGCCTGGCGTCAGGCCCTCCCAACTCTAAGCTATTATATTCGTGTGTATAATTTGTTAAAAACAAACCAACGTGCTCTTGTTTCTATCAAACGAGATTTCCATTCCTGGCCACGGTGGTATCTTCATTACAAGCTTGAGCCTAGAAGAGCAACAGTGGAGACGGTGATGGAGGGAGGAATTAAGAGACCAATCGTTTCGTGCATGACAAGAAGAATGGAGGCTCGCGATGTTGGCTGAAAGGTATGGCGACAGGTTTGGGCTGCGGACTGTTGCAGCTATAGGCCTATAATAGCTTCTGCCAACTTGTTGAAAGATGCATGCGCGGTCTCAATGTTTGCCCCAGTGTGCTTTTATTGGCCGGTGGTTCTTATACTTTTATCCAATCCGGCAGCAGCAGTACACCCTTTGGCCAGTTGTGTTGAGATGGTCAACATTGATTGTGCTGTCAAAAAGGAGTATTAAGTTTACAATGCCTCTACTGAGAAAAATAATAATAGAAAATAGGTGAAACTTAATGTAACTTTATGCCAGAAATATGTATTCCAGCAACCTTTTCCCTGACTATAAGTGGCCAGAAGGGCCTACTATAGGCAGAATTCAAAGCCGTTTTACTCAAAACATGATTTTTCGAGATACACCCTTTCGCTATTATGGCCTAGCATGCCTCTGATTGGAAGACTGGGGCCAATTTCATAAAACTGTTAAGCACAAAAATTTGCTAAGCATGACATTTCTGTCTTAATAAAAACAGGATCAACAACCAAATTTCCACGTGTTGTGTATCACTTCTGATTGTTCTTTGGCTGTTGTTCGCTGACCATGAATATCAAATGGAATTTCCAATGGTGGCTTGTTTTATTGGGCAAGACATTTTTGTGCTAAGCAAATTTTTGTGCTTAACACTTTTATGAAATTGGCCCCGGCCCTGTGGCCGGGCAGCAATTATTGTTTCTTTTGAATCTTTAAAACTATACTAGAAGACAAGTACTGTTGTTCTATGTGGATTATATTTAATGTCTTGCCCAAAACACAATGTGACGTCTCAGTGTTTCTTTTTTTAGTTAGCACCACAGAGGGTTTCCGAAGGATGCCATTAGGAAAAACAAAGAAAAACGAAGCAAAAATTTGGGGTCCATGGCCAGTTCCTTTTAAGCCTCATACAAAAAAAAATAATTGGGATACAAAAACGGTAGTATAACAATGGACCAAAGAATGATGCAAAAGGAGACATCATGTCTCAACCCATGTAATATTCAACTTGCCTTTACCATAGCTCAAAGGGGCTAAAGAAAATCACCTAACCTGTAAAACTAACTAAAAATTGTAACTCTTATGATAATTTATGGATATAATTTCTGACAGTTCTTTCAGAAACCATTGGCCGATTTGGAGGACTTACGGCTTTGCAATTTGAGAAATCAATGAATAGTGCGCCCTCTATCAACGACCTACATTATCCAGGTACGGAAATAAGTACCGTACCTCGATCGCATGCATGTCACGTAAAGATCGCACTGGAACTGGCCTGGCGTGTGACTGTAAACTTGTTCCTACAATCAGTGTAACTTTCAAACCTCTTCTAGGTATGTATGGTTAGGCATGGGCTTCGAAATATAAACATTTAATGAAGTAGGGCCTGCTAACTTCTTGCTGACCATGCTGAGTCAGTGAGTGACGAGTAGGCGACGTGCACGTTAGTTATTGACGGTACCCGTTTTCGAGGTATCAAGTTTTCGAGGGTTGGTCTTCTATACGTCACTGGAAGCATGGAGGATGTTTTATTCCTCCATGCTGGTAGTGGTAGCGACACTCAGGCCTGTACCACACTACCAGTTGATTTGTTTTGTGTACGGTACGTGCTCCATCACAAGCCAAACTGCAAGTCAACAGTTTACTTCTGTATGCGACTTCTCGCATCTCGTCTTGCTTGGAATAAAAATGCTTACACCCTCGAAAACCGGTACATCAAGGATACTACTAATATGTCTTTACTCTTAGAGTAAGACACTAGCTTGAAGTAGGGGCCTACTAGGCCTACTACTACTAGAAGTAAATTCAAGTCCCATGTGTCGGCAATTAGTACTGAGGTAGTAAAATGTGTCAAGAAGTAGACCCAGTAACTGGGGCGCTGGACTCCCTTTTTTTAATTTTGGGGTTGACGGTCGGTCTATCACTCCAGAGAATTGAATAGGGATAGATGTGTTGTACACAGGAAAGAAATTACTAACACGCCACCTGACATTTTCGGCAAAACTGCCGTGAAGTAAATGTGTTCCTGTGTACAACACATCTATCCCTATTGGGCGCTAGACCGACCGTCAATCCCAAAATTAAAAAAAGGGAGTCCAGCGCCCCTGTTACTGGGTCTAGTCAAGAAGTATGACTGTACATACTATTTCTCTAATAGAAATAAGGCCTAGTAATAATAGACTGGTATGTGGCCCACCACTCAAAATCAAATGCCATTGCCATTTGCAAATGCTACAACTCACTCAGTCAGCAACAATACATGGAGCAGCTATGTTTTTTTTTTAATTCCAATTTTGGGTTTAACTAAATCATTCCATTCTCATTGGTATGTGCATGAAGTTTGTTTATGTTTTCAAGTAGCATTCTAATTGTGTTGCCAATTAATTCGCAGCTCACCTTAAAGTTTCTTACAGACACTGAAGACTGAAATCGGGCAGCAGATCTGAATCGGCCATGGGTGTATCAGAGTTCCAGATTGACCACATCGACGAATGGATCGAGGCAAATAAGAAATGGTTTCTACCTCCAGTCTGCAATAAGATGTTGTAAGTTTAGTTTGCCTCATCATTTGAAAGGCCAGGAATTAAATGTAGATTCTAGAAATGTGATTGATTCTTTGAAATAAAAATATCGTTGTGCAAATTACTTTTTGATATTAAACCTTGCTTCATATTGACTTTACTCACTCATGCGTGAAGTATGGATCATATGAATGGTATCAAATCAAAGCTGAGGAAATAAGCTTTCCAGATATGTGTCATTTATTATTCAAAAGTGAAATTAAAATAGGATTAAACACTGACAAATCTCGGTTTCGTTTTTTCTGGGACACCCTGTATAAATACATGTACTGCAGCCAGACCCAGTAACTGGGGCGCTGAAATCCCATATGATATCAAGTTTTAAGAATGTGCTGCAGAGGCAAAATGATCTACATGCAAAACATCCGCAAGTATGCACATTTTTCATCCCTGACATTATTCTGAGAAAAGATGAAGTGATTTTCAAGCCTTTTTGTGATGTCTGTGCTGTCAACCTTTGTCAAGATATAAAAAGTATCAGATCAAATCATTTGAAACATTTTCTAGTGTTTCACTAAGTTCATTTGTCACATATAGCAATATTAACAGAATATTCCACGGAACTTGTGAATTGAACGGAAGCACTAATTGATGAGTTTAGTAAAAATGTAACATATTGCACGATAAAATGATCCAAGCATTTGTGCCTGGGCACACTGTTGTCCTTTTCAGGCATAACACTGGGCAGATGAAATCATTTTTTGTCGGAGGTCCAAACCAACGGCAGGACTACCACATGGAGGAGGGGGAAGAGGTAAGTACTACGAGTGGCAAGCTCTTTAATGTGCTATTCATAAAACTTACACAGTATAATGGTGATGATAGGAGCAAACATCCCATGAAATGTTTTTTTCTGAAATGCCATATTCGTTGAGAAATAAATGAAACTATTTTCTGATTGGAATAAATCGCTTCGAAGCGTTTTATTATGAACGCATAATATTGTTGAAATGTGTAAACGGGTTTTCACTATTTTCTCGTGACCCAGATGGCTGATTGACCTCAAACTTCTACAGGTTTGTCAGTTAAGGTATATGATGGATTGTGTAATGTGCTTTCACTGTCAGCAACAGTTTTGTCGCGAAAACCAGTTCTGTACCATCCCTTTAAGTAGGCAGAACAGAAACCAACATTTCTAATAAACCGTGAGATACTTTTTTGTGTCATCTCATGTCAACCTAAATTGCCTGTTTTTGTGTGTGTTGTGTTTTTGAACTGCCAGTTCTTCTACATGGAGAAAGGGGACATGTGCCTGAAGATTGTCGAGAAAGGGAAACACAGGGATATCCCCATTAAGGAGGGAGAGGTGAGTGTCGGGTAAAGTTTGCTTTTCCAGAGGCCCAAGGATGCATGGATGCCATTGCCTAGTCTTGCCTCAGCCCTTCCAATTGGTGCAGTATGATCATGGTACCAGGGCTTTGCGCCAGACTAGGGGCTTTTACAAAATGGATTGTCAGGCTCTGGTTCCATTTTCATGAATCCATTCTGAAATAATGTGTATCAAAATGGAGGCTTTTGGTTGCGGTTCAAAAGTAGATTCTCTGGTTTCAAAAAGAAAACAGAGCTTCAGCTTCAATGAAAAACCGCAACCTGTATTTTGGATGCAAGAGCTGGAGCATGAGCCTGAGCAGCCATTTCTTAAACCCTCTATCTTTTTTCTCTTTTAAGTATCCAGAAAAGTTAATATTCCTTCTGACAGTGCTTTGCTTACAGTTTCCAAGTGTTGCATTATAACAGATTTGACCACAGAGCACGGATGTAATCCCTCTAATTTGTACCATTCTCTTCCAGTGCTTTCTGCTGCCAGCACGTATTCCACACTCTCCCCAGAGACAGGAAGATACCATAGGCCTGGTGCTGGAGCGCGACCGCAACGAAGGTGAAATGGATGGCTTGAGGTACGTGTGACACTGGGGACAGAAATTTAAGAAAACACAAACTTCATTGATTTTCAGGATAGAAGCGGAGCAAACTACCCAAACTTAACACTGACTGATAGTCACATAAAGGCAATATTTACAGGCAGTCAGTCCTAGACATAGAGTTATATTAAAACTACTAGAGTTCTAGCTCCGTGTACAGAGTGATGCCTGCTGGGCGTATCCATGTTTGCGCACCTATGGAAAGCACAACATTTTGTTAGTCTTTTGTATGTCTATTTGCATATCAGCGTTTCTGTTCTATACAGGTGCATCATTGAAGCCCAATACACCCAAAGTCTGACGTACCTTCAAGACATGCATTACATTTAGAGTACATTCTTCAAAAGACATTCCAGTCAAACTTTATCTTGGTCCACAGACACGCACACAAATTCAAAATGACTGCCCCCAGAACGGCTTCAAAGCATCAATGCACAGAGAACGCAGAGCTAGCGCTCTAGTAATTTTAATATAGCTCTTCGGTGCTAGGCAATCTTTTTCAGAAGTAAGAACATCAAACTCTCAAATTCCACTCATTCATTCATTCATTCAATTTATTCTGACTTCATCTTCATCGTCTCCGGCAGGTACTACATTGCCGACTCCAACGAGCCCCTGTATGAGTCCTGGTTCCACTGCACCGACCTCGGCAAACAGATTGCCCCCGTCATCAAGGCCTTCTTTGCCTCGGAGCAGTACAAGACGGGCAAGCCCATTCCCGGTATGTCCTGAACATGCAAGCAGTACAGTTCCAGCATTGCAGACGGGCAGGATCGGAAGGTGTGACGCATAACAAAGAAAGAAAGAGGCACTAAAAAAACCCTGACTTTTAACAGACTACGCGCAGCGGCCACTTCTCCCAGCTATAGCTACCATCCACTTTACCAAATAGACCAGTCCATTAAGCCCCGCCCCATTTGTTTCTGACCAATCACAGTCGTGGTTTATGTCCGACATGCGTTCACTAAAGGTCCAACAAATCTACGCGCACGTACGTACGTGCGACAGGAACGTGCAGTGAAGCATTGGAGAGAGGAACACGTGTTCATTGTGCAATGGGAGGGGCTTACTGGATCGGTCTATTGAAAGAATCACAAGGCCTAAATCTTTGCATGAGGCATGAATGAATAGAAATGTTATACAATTCCAAAGGCCACCATTTTGTTTCAATTTGAAAAGTAAAATTTCCATTTTTTTTTAACCCATTTAGACTATTTGGTACCGGTAATTAAACCATGTAAATTAATCATTTTCCTTTGATGCCGGTGATCAGTGGCCCTTATCAGTGATGTTTGGAGTCAGTTTTAGTGAAAAGGGTTGTTTTTGTTATTCGTTGCTAGGAACCATTCCCGAGAATCCCCCCTTGATCATCGACACGGAAACAGAAGTGGAGCCACCTTTCTCCCTGCAGGGCTGGATTGACAAGCACCTAGATGAGATCAAGGAGAAAGGATCCAAGAAGCTCTTCGGAGACAAGTATCAGTTTGAGGTGACGGAGTATACCTTTCGCTCTAAACGTGTTTTGTCTAGTGTGTGTCTGATTGGTTGCTATGCATGCAAAGCTGCAACCTGCACTCGCACAAGGGATTTGATTTTTGACTAATATTCAGAATGTGGCATTTGTAGGCCTTCTTCTTTTTTTTCTTTTTTTTTTGGGGGAGTGGGTCCGGGATTGATCTCCATTTCAGCATAAGTCTCCCGTGCTGTAATCAGCAAGATTTGTCTTCTTTCTCATGGGCACAAAGCCTAGGTATGCTCTTGCAAAAATTGTGCTGGGACCAATTTCATGAAACACTAAGATTGATGTTAAATCGTGAATCAATCTTAAAAGTCACTAAGCAAAGTGTGACGTCACAATATAAATTACTATGGTAACAGTGACATTTCAAAGTTAAGAATACTCTTCGTGTTTCGTGAAATTCGCCCCGTGGTGATTACCTTGTGGAATGGGTTTCCTGAATTTGGAGGGAAAAATGTTTCAGAGGATGAATCAGACGATTGGTCCGATGCTTCAGTGGGTGAACCTCTACCTCTCGACTGTCTCCATTCTATCTCCATTCTTTTGTTTGTAATCCAGCAGTCTAGTTAGTTACGTGGGTGATCTCTGACAATCATGCATTGTTCTCACAGTTAGTTGTGCTTTCATATTTGCTGTTATATAGATCACTGTGTATGGACCAGGAGATCACGTAGAAAGCAATGAAGTCGCTGAGACTTTCAACTGGCAAATTGTAAGTACCGGTATGCATTATAAAAAGTTGGTTTCCTCAGACCATTTCATCTCCCTGGCCTTGCTACTCGCTACTCCCGGTCAGGGAGTAGCAAATTTATACATTACAGTTTCCTTCTTGATTTCCATTTTTAATAATATCTTCAATATACTGATTGCAGAAGGGGTCATCTGAGGTCACAGTCAGAGAGGAGAAGATCAAGAAATATGAGTTGACTGAGCGCCAGTGTATGCTGATTCCTGTGGACACAAAGTAAGTATTTTTGTTTAATACAATTATGGCTCCTCCAACACATCCTCTGGTATGCTTAATATTCATTCGGAGTGTAGTATTTTTAAGGTGCACTTGTTTGATAACCAAATTTCCGTCAGGGTGAAAAATAGGTAAATGAGTAATACACCGATCCAGTAGGCCACGCCCCTTAACAATTTGGCCAATCACAACGCGTTATTTAAGGTCCGACAAATTGCCGCCATTTGTCCGACATAACGGCATGAATTTTGTATTCTTTAGTGCACACTTTTCATTGAGTTTACTTTTGTTTTGTCTGTACAAGGCGATTCTTTTACAAACCAGAGTTTTATTCTTCACCATGGTCAGCGGTGTTAAATATTTCCATTATATTCCTTAATATTCTCGATGCCCTGGCTGAAAGTAAAGGTACATTTTTGGCCTTTTGCAAAACCAAAGTCCAACTCAGAGAGAAGTGTATATGTGGTTGAGTGTAAGTGATTCGTCGCGTGTGGGCGATCGTGACACTTGATGTGCGTGCGCGTGTGCGTTGTTGCTAGGACGTTGCTATGGTGGGCGTGGCCTACTGGATCGGTGTATTCTTAGTGTGCCAGGATTACTCTAGGTGCTGTTTTTATCATTGCACACGACAAAATGGTTCCTTCCATCAGGTTTGTGCAAGATTGTGTCTTGGTGACCGTTACATCAGCAATCATTTGCCTTCATTCATACCCTGTTAATCACGGGATCAATATGCAAAGTTGTTCTTCATGTCAGAATAAACTCTGTCTGCATACCCTCAATAAGACAGAACGATAATGTTCACTAGGAAATGTCATCAAAAACAATAGACTGCTGTAATGTAATTCTTCTGACAGTTTACACATTTTCTCCATGGTAAAATAATCTTAATCCTCTGAGGTTATAGAGTCATTGTTTCCCTGATTTCAAGAGTTTCTGCAAAATGAGGCGGCGCAATATTTACGTCCACATTTCTATTGTTTTCTCGGAAGGTACACCCTCAAGCCGGGAAAAGACTCACTCTGCATCTCGTGCCTTCAAGATCATCGGAAGAAGTAGGCTTCTAAAGACGGCCGACGATAGACCTACCCATACACAAGGAAACCAATACGCACAGATGCACATTTCTGTGCACATTTTTGAGATGGCTCATCACAGAACATTGTACCCTACCTCCATGGTCACAGTATGCGTAAATCCAGGTGACACAATACTGCCTTCAGTTACTTTCTAAAAAAATAATGTAAGGTGATTTTGGCTTTGTCATGGTTTTAGTTCTGTCTACCCGTATTACCGGTACTTAATGAAGCAGGAATGCTGTTTGACTGAAATTTCTATTTACTATTAAGCTTTGTTATTCTGTAATTGATGTACCGGTTGATCAAATGAAATAGGACATATTGTCTATGTATTACATGGGATTTATTATATTTGATAATTATGTAAGCGGATGTTTCGAGTTTAGTTTTTAGTTTTTACGCTGGTAGATCCTTCCAACTTTGGGTTGAGTGAATTAAACTCTCTTTATGCCTACACATTTGAATTCTTGTATCACAGGCATAGCCAGATATTTTGCCAGGTTGTTTTTTATGCATAGTATTTGCCCCGAACAAGGCTAAAAGCCATTCTTTGTGAGATGCTACAACTTATTTCAATTTAAATGACCTGAAATATATATCAAATTCTTATAGTTGGGAGGCGCCTGGGGCCTTTTTCACTAACGCTTTGCGAACATCGCTAAAGCCCAAATCCATCGCTAAAGGAAAAATTGGTACACAAATGTAGCAATCAATTTCCTGTTAGCATTGGATTTGGGCTTTAGCGATGATCACAAAGTTTGAGTGAAATCAGCCCCTAATGTTTTGGTCCAGCAGCTTGTTTTCTTGAAGGGTACTTAAATTGTATTATCGTTCGTTTATTCCGCACCATTGTATGTTGGTTAATTGTTTCCGTTGCCTGTGATGGGTTTTAAATGACCTACACGTACTCTAGCTGCTGGGCCTACTCTTGTAGTTGTACTACAGGTCTAGGACCCTCTCCTAAACTCCGCCCCCTTTTGAACCCCCTCTTTTCATCCTGAACTTCACTTCCTTTTTCTGCTTTAGTTTATCTTTGCTTCCTTATTCTTTCCCCTATTTTATGCTTCTTCAGCCTTGAGTCCCCTTATTTCCATCTTCCATCCCTTATCCCCCTCCCCTTCCCTCTAACACCCCTCCCCCTCCACAATACCCTTCACCTTTATTCAAAGAGTTTACATGTACTGTATACTCAATTTTTTTTGTAGCTTTGCGTAATGTACTCCTCTAACATTCAAAATGTTTTGACAGACATATATTGATTAAAAAAAGCTTTATATTAAACTTTTAAGAATAAGAGCCCAATGTGATTGTCCATACTTCTGCACTATACATGAACAGAAATGGGCGAGTCAGCCTCCTGACCGACTTTTTGTGGACTTTTTAAAAGTACATTATATTTTGAAATTGTATTTTTGTAGGTATGACGATGTATGAATTTTGTGACTTTGGAGATATAATAACTGTAATTTATTTTTGTGTTTTATTCTATGATGTTTTCCTTTACTTTTTTTTTTACATTTTGTTTTAGAATGTCTTGTTTTAAGTTTTATTCTTGACCCTGTAGACTTTTTTTTTTACTACTTTCACTTTATTACAGTTGCATTAGTATTGTCATGATGATGTCATTGTTCTATGATGTTTTATTGACTTCTGCTTGTATTAAGTTGGATCTAGTTTTGATGGGTTTTGTTTTTGGTTCTGTGATTGAAATAAAAATTAATTCCTTGAAGCTATCAAACCAACTCCATTCGTGCCTTTTGTACTTTCTAAAACAATTATGTTCAACATAAACAAATAGTAGGCTCCACAGAGGGGTGAAAAAAACGTTTGGGTATTAGTTACAACGTTTGCATCTAGTATAAATTATGTTAATAGATTTTTAGTAAACTCTGGGGTAGTTTTTTTCTCAAAAAGTTATGGGTCATTTTATACAAAAATTAGAATGTAAAGCATAATTAAATTCACGATAGGAGCTAGGTGCAGAAATGTTCTCACCAAAATATCACCAAAGGTATGATTGAGGGAATTGTATCCCCGAATATTATAAAATACCATTCGGTGCATGCTGGATAGCCTGGATGTGGATATCACCACATATATAATAATGCATCCAGCCAACCTTCATGATGCATGATATACTTGAGCATGAAACAGTCGTAGAAAAGTTGATGTAAACTAAAACACGTGTGCAGTCGAGTTACTTGTTGTACAGATGACAGAGCTGAGAGGCGAACCTGGGCAGTTGTTACTGGAAAAGTGTCGGCTTAAAAGAAGACAAACATGAACGAAGCACATGTGCAGCAGATCATTGGTATTGTAGTTACATTTCTTCTTTGGTTAATTTGGTTTTTATGTGCGTAGACGTGGTTGTTGGAAAATATGACAAAATCTGTGAAGTTGCCCAAATTCCGGACAGGACATTTTTAAAAGTTTGTCCAACCATGTCCATGCTCATGGAGAAATAAGGGGGTTCCTGAAGTTTAGTACACTCAGGTTAGCTGGTTCCCAGCTTCTACTCACCTGAATTTTAGGTGAGTAGAAGCCGGGTACCAGCTAACCTGAGTGTACTAACCTAACCTGAGTGTACTAAACTTCAGGAACCCCTGGCCTAACCAGAGTGGACTAATGTACACGAGTGGCTCAAAATGAGAGCGGAAACCAGACTATATATTCTCATCTGTGGCCATCCATGGGGCCGTGAAATGTCACATCTTCGCTACCGTTTTTACCCCATAATTTTCCTCAAAAAATCAAAGCCTAAAACTCCTGCCGGCAGCTTCCTCATACCAGTCCAGCCAGTGTGGCAGGGACGTCCACTCTAGGATCGGTCTGCACTCACACAACAGGCATTGCTCAAGCACCAGCTACATGTAGGACCCAGACAAGGTTCAAGATAAGTCATGATCAACGGATGCCTCAGAATTAGTTATCGTACCCTTCGGATAACGCTTACAAAAAAAGGGAAGCAAAGACTAAGATTTGGCAAGTCCTCCTTACAAGTCAAAATGGTGAAGAAGCTAAACTGAAAGAATAACTGATAATTAATTCTCTTTGTTTACCCAATAGATTTTCTGGATGGAGTTGAGGTTTGTGTCCTACCATGGAAGGAGCTGATAGACTGTCTGAGAGAAGAGAAAGATTCCAAACAGGTGGCTTCTTTGAAGAAGGTATATATCCTAATCCTGATGATGAAACAGTTCATTGTGAGTCTGAGTGGTTTGCAATGCTTACATCTTTGAACATTATGCTTTGTAACCACGATCGCTTCTCATGGCCAAGGAGAAAATGCTTTGACGAGGAATAACGGAGCTAGGAGGTGACTTTGTATTAGATCAGCCTTGATGCGTTGAACACGGCATCCAGGACTGTGTGCTCTCCACAGAGCAGGGAGATGGTTTTTGGGTAGTAATTCCTCAATAAGCAGACTTGGTCGATTTCAACAAGCGATATTAAGATTAATCTGAAGTGTGAATCAATTTTAATCGTTAAGCAAAGTGAAATGTCACAATGCTTAGTCCAAGCCAAGCGTCTAGCTCAAAACAGAGCTGCTTGGAAGTTAAGGAGGTGTGTCCAAATGGTAGCCAACCGTCAGTAATAATCCCGGCTGAAGAAGGAAAAGAAGAAGAATCTTGAATCTTTATCACATCCTGTCATTATCTCGTTAAAGTTTGGTGCAGCTCTGAAGAAGGCACACTGTGACTCCATTCCACCAGCTGAGAAGGACATGTGCATTGACATACTGACAAAGACACTGGTTGCAGTGGACCCCAAGAAAATGCTGCATAAAGCTATAGCAAGGTGTGAAGTGTATTTATTCCCTGGCATTTAATGGGTGTGTGCACTAGGTTTTAATGGTCTTGTTTAATTTGTAAACCTCCAGTATACAAGTTTGCAGATTTTGTTATTGTTTGTCAGGTTTGTATACTTAAAAAAATGGCATTCTTCCTCAAAACATTTAAGAAATCAGTCTTTTGGATCGCCATTCCAAAACAAAATTCATTGAAATCTTATGAATGAACTTTGATTCTCCAAATGGAGGAAAATCTTAGTTTTATTTACCTAAATGTCATGTAAAGTAAAGTGAATCTGACCAAAAATATTAAAGCTGAGTTTCCAACATCAAAAGTTTATACAAAACGTTTCATGGTTATTCAACTTTGTTAGTGTATATTCTTTTAATGTCGCAGCATCCTCCAAAGTTTCCCAGATAAAGACAGGAAGATCTTGCCCGCAAAGATTGCCAGCGCCCTCTGTAGTCCGCTCTCGTCGTGTCCGAGAACAGACGCCAGGGAGTGTCGGCTGTGCGTGGATGCGGTGTCTGGGCTGTTAGGGAACTTCCCCCTGGGGCAGGAGAGCTTGTTGTCTGTGTTTGACAAAGGTACAGTGTTCACTTTAGAGTTTTTGCGAGCCGATGATGTCACAGCTGAAAAGAGGAAGTGTATTTTTTTTGTGGAGCAGGCTTTATTAGTTTTATTAATTGTTTAACCCTAACCCACATGCATACCACTATTTACCACACATGGTTTTTTTTTCGGTGGTAAGTGTGGTCATGCATAGCACATCAGCACGCCACAGAGTGGTTTGTGTGGCAGTTCATAGTTTATGATCCAGTTCCCCCTGTGAAGACTGGTATTGTGTGGTAAGCAGCCCGTTCTGTGTGGTAAGTGTAGAGGGTTAGGGTCAAGTTAGATATTTATTTTTAATTTGTTGCAAGCAAATAAAAAAAAATTACAATATTTTCAAATAAATCGTAAGGCAAGCTGATTAGTTATATTTAAGTCACTCAAAGGTGAACAAAGACAATTGGCTGTTGTGGGACTCGAACCTGTGACCTTTTGCATATTGTGCCACTTAAGTTTCTTCTCTTAGTTCAACTTTGAATGAGAAATTTCCAAGTTAAATAGCAAAAATCCTTGATAAGTAGCTTAATGATTTGTCCAACTTGTTTCTTTTCTTCTGTTTTGATGGCAGTTTTCTGTTACCTTCAAGAGGTCTTACTTGTATTCATGGACTCGGCAAGGTAAGGGAACTCTTTTATTTGTTTCATCAGATGCCCTTCATAATTATGATAGCCATCTTGACAATGTAGGGAGAGGCTGCATAACTCTGGGATTAAATAAATATTGGCTTGGAATGAAGGATTGTAAAAGTGTTTCTGTAAAATGTTCTTCTTGTCAATCCACCTTGTGACAGTTGATGTCTGAACAAGCGAAATGTTTCCAAACTGGTGTACAGTCGACGTTTAATCAATCTTTTTCCGGCCGAATAAATTCCTTCTTTGCCTCATTGGCCAAGGAACAACACGTGAAAAAGACAAACTACATTACATCCCACCAGGCGTCGATTTCACCTAACTCATCGTATTTTACTATCAATCGTGGGACTTGTCATGCATTGCAGCCCCAAGTAGAAGTTGTAGGACACGATGGGTTATCTTTCGTAACTCGAGTTACGATCGCTTGTAGGGCTTTGTGAAATCGACCCCTGTTGGCACATCTCACTCTATTCTCAGTGTTGCCTCTTCTTTCCTAGTTGCATCAGGGATAGCGTCAGCCAGAACGAGGCCATGTACAACTGTCTGGCGGCCGTCCAGACGATCATGTTGGTCATACAGAAATGTTCTCAGGATAGACGTTTCGTAGATGATGTAGGACATATACAGGGATTGCTGGAGGCCCTACTGCAAACAATGTGGACCATCTTATCTAACGGTTAGACACTTTTTAAAGGCACAGTACAGGATTGGTAACATACCAAAACAGAATTGTTCACAGATTTACGTATAACTTTCAGGGTATGAAGATGGTGCTGGTAGAAACATACCGTTAAAATACTTCCGCCTGAAATGGTGTATATATCCAGAAATTAGTAAAACAAAGACAGCAGGGGCTGTATTCTCCCCAGGGAGTTGCGATTGTTTCAGGGATGTAAATGTTGTCCAATGACCAGGGATTATAAGAATACGCGCCATGAGTGCTGGAAGGCTAAACATGCACTTTATAAGTATCCTCTATTATTGTTATTATTGTTAGGCAATTGAACATTTTGTGCCACTTAGCTGAAGTGCTGCAATAACTCAATCCTTATTGCAGATGCTTTCCTTGCGGACTGTCGGAGTGCGGCTGGTTTGGCGTTGGTCCTTCTTCTGCGAACACTGGTCACGCTCGATGGGCACCAGCTAAGTAGGATGGTAAGAATGACTTGGAACAATGCAGTTACTTCTTTTGCTGAGGAATTTGTATGGATGGAATTTGTAATTATTGATAAGACCTGAATCACTGTGCTGTTTAGAGAAGTTTTTTGTTATGTTTTTTTTTTGGCTGTGTCCTGTGTGATTTATCAAAGGTAGGCACTGGAAAATTGTCAAGTTGTAAAACTTGACATTCCTGCGCATGATGATTACCTTGTCAGTCTGTCCTTACAACTCACTGTGCACTGGTGCCATATCATGTGTACCAATCTAGACAAAGATAAAAGACTAATTATCGTTACACATAATATGTCCCCTTTTCTCCAACCATCATTAGATATATCTGACGCTCTTTCATCATCTGTCTGGAACAAACCCCGGACCACCATCACTGGGCTTCCATATCGACCCGTTTGACACGGCTAGCCTGCCGGGCCAGTCCTACCTGTTTGTCTGCCATGGGGTGCTGGCCATGCTGGACCCTGCTGACCTGATGGACGGATGGCTACCCCTGGACGGCCAATGCCTTCTGATTCACGTGCTCTTCCCAGAGATACTCCATCTGACAGAAAGGTAGTTTATAGTCTCCTTGTTTGGTCTTGATGTTTGTGTTGATTTATTCCTTTATGATTAAAAGGGGAACCAAGAAAGTTGACTGGAGCTGGATTTGAACCTTTGACCTGCGGAATGTTGTGCTGGTGCTCAACCAACTGAGCTATCGGGCCTGGATCAGTTTTGTTGTTGTTGACAATTCTCTGTACTACCCTAACCCTTCTTGGGACGTATATTGTTTGCAGGCTGACCGAGCCCAGTTCGGCCTTGAGTGCATCTCGTACCCTCACTCTGTGGACCTCTGCAGCAGTGGTCGCCATGACGTCAGGCATCCGTGGCGACAGTGAGGTGGCCCTTTTTGAAGGTTCAGCCGAGATTCCACAGAAACTCATTCAGTATGTCTGGACAAACTGGGATCATCCTATCGACGTAAGCAAGCAATTCCTTTATTAAATTGGATTTTGTTCCGTCAAAGGATCTTTGCATCATTTTTTAATAGATTATTGCAGATTATCGTAATCAATTTTTTTAAATGAACATGCCTTTAAACTAGTGCCAGGACTTACTGAATAATTAGTTTTCCGAATAATTGTTAGTTTCACGGTCGATTATTTAATAGCTGATTTAAAAAAAATTGTTAAAATTGTTAGAAAAAAGGGAACTTGAATATTTGGTAAATACGAATTTCAAATGTTGCTTCCTGAAAAAT
This sequence comes from Astropecten irregularis, assembly GCA_963971285.1. Taxonomy (NCBI): domain Eukaryota; kingdom Metazoa; phylum Echinodermata; class Asteroidea; order Paxillosida; family Astropectinidae; genus Astropecten; species Astropecten irregularis. The sequence goes on along the minus strand of OZ020245.1, from coordinate 7,797,544 downwards.
CACATTATGATGAGGGCTTTGTCATTGTGAAGTGATAGGTACATAATTTGTTTTTCGTCAAGTCTAAAAATATTAACTACAAACTTAACTATCATTATTACGGATGATAAGACGAGTGCAATCGTTCAAATTGACCTAGAAACATACATTCAGAGACATTAAAACGACAATTCTTACCGGTTGATATTTGTTTCAGGGTATCCGTTACCAGACCAGGAATATTTTTGAAAATATTCTGCAGCTCCACGTCATTGCACAAGCAGTAACAGGTAAATATATTTCATGCCGGTGTCCAGTTTGCTCACAATGTCTCTGCCAAACTCATGGTGTAGCTGGGTCAAGTGTACGTTTAATATTGCACTTCAACAAAAGAAATGTTTCAGTCCCTGAAATTCCAAGGAACTGTTCCCTGTTTCATGAAACTTGGCTCGTGGCTCATAGGTTTTTTCGAGACTGCACAGATTTCATTGGTTTCGTTAAATTTTCACTGCAAAATTACTCCCCAAAAGTCATGGAAATGTACCTGTTGGTCATAGAAAAGTCACGGAATGGTATTGTTTTCTGGGCTGTGGCACCTTTCCAAGTTTGTGATCATCATGCACAATGCCTAAATGCATTTGGGAAACTTCAACAGAGTCTGGGTCAGAATGGTCCTAGGGAGATCCCTGGGGTCGGTTTTACCTAACTCATCGTAACTTACTATCAATCGTAGGACTTGTGATGCATGGGATATTACGTAGGATACAATGGGTTATCCTTCGTAACTCGAGTTACCTTCGATCATAGGGCTTTGTGAAATCAACCCCTGATTTTAATAAAAGCTGACAAGGGGAGAGCTTTATGGAATACTTCATACATAGAACTTGCTTGTATTTGTGTATTTGTGATTTCAACGTTGCCGTAGTCAGTGAGAGTCACAAATTTTCCTTACAACCATTTTGTCCTCAGATTATGAACCGGACAAGGATGCATTCCTACTGGGTCTGTTGGACTCCTTGGCTGCTGTCAGTCAGCACGTGAGGGGCAAATACACGACCCTGGCTTGCTTAGTTCCCCATCTCGGAGCCCAGAGGATCCTGGGATTGTCTCCCACAATGCCTCGGGAACTGCTCGGCATGTTTGGGGATCAGACAATGGTGCCTTACGTGAGTGAAAACATCTTTCGCAACTCATCGGAATTTGTGGGGTTTTAGCTCATAAAGTCTTGAGTGATGTGATGCGTTCTTGGTTCTCTTTGTGATCCTCCAGGATTGTCTGCCTGTAGGGGCACAGTATGGGTTGGGATTTCCAGGCCTTGATGCTTGGTTTGAGGAGGTTTGGTAGAGTTGGGCTTGTTTAAGTTGACATTGCTTGAATTGGTGCCCAATGGACTACAGTGAAACGCCACTATAACAAACACCATTATATCAAACATTTAGATTTGGCTATACTGAACGTCATCCTTAGCTCCCAATTTGTGTGTACAAAACATATCAAACATTGTGATTTAAAATTGCTATAACAAATGACTGCTATAACAAGGCAATTTTTGTGCATCCCAGCATGGTCATTACTGTGGGGTACTGTGGCCTAGTGGTCTGGCGAACTCAAGATCCTTTGGTCAATCTGCAGATTGTGGGTTCGAATCCAGCCATGGGCTAGTAGTGCTTAGTCCTTGGGCAATATATTGAGTGTATATTGCTTCTCTTCACCCAGGTGTAAATGGGTACATGTGAGGGTAGAGATGGCTTTATGGTTTGATTAGCCTCTGTGCGCCCTATGGCTGTATGCTCCCCAGGCAGTTAAGATGGTTTCAGGAATGTAAATTATGACCCGATGACCAGGGATAATAATAATGTACAGCGCTTTGTCTTCTTGGAAAGGCGCTTTATAAATGCCTGTTGTTATTATGTTATTATTATAGCGGTTTTAACACTGTTCTTGTTTGGCTGCCGTTTCTGACTTATGGAAATGTTTTTCTCTTTGCTCCCAGGCCTGTGATCTCCTGGAAAGGTTGTTTACGGACCATAAGGCATTCCTAACGAAGACCGGACCGGAAACTAGCGCACTAGAACCTTGGCAGAGCACGTGGATCGTTCCGTTTCTCGAGTCACTCTGCAGCTCTTCAACATCAAAGGAACAGAAAACCTACCTTGCTGAGGTAAGCGCTAGACGATATTGTCATCCTGTCAGATTCTGGACATAAACTGATATTATGGGCACTTGAGTCATGATTGTGCTAATTCGGAACTTGGTCATCTGTTTTTTGGTTGCAGTATTTCATCCCTAAGCTGCTGAAGTGCAGCCCCGAGTCCTGCGCTTTCATCATAAAGCACCTTCACCGAGACGACCAGGGCACGTCCTCATCCCTGGACCAACCCGGTCAGCTGGGGGCGCTAGTCACTTGCCTGAAGACCGCCCGGGCTATGGGCCTCATCAAACACAAGGAGAAGCGCAACGGTGATGATGATGTTGATGCTCCCCAAGAGGCCTGTCTGTGGAAGGGTCTGGTACCTTACGTGAAGCTTAAAGAGGCTCTGTGCCACAAAGAAAGCCAGGTATCCAAGATTGCCTCGTACCTTTTTTTGTTCTATAAAAATCTGGAGGAATTTTGAAGCGATCAAAGTGGTTGTGGTCATAATTGCCAATATTCTGTTTCATGCAGTTCTTCACTCAATCACCAGAAAATTTGGTCTGATCTCATAGAGATACATACTAATAGAACTAGAGGGCGGACTCGGCGAAATTTCTGTGACAACATGGGGATCGATCCGCCATTACTGAATTGGGCACTGCGCCGACGCTATACTATCTTTGCTGTGTACGTATGCCGTAGGCCTGTGTACTGTAGTTTACGGAATTGCTCCGTCAGCACAGCATTCCCTGGTATGCATGCATATACGTAATTCGTGCCCATAATAGTAATGGCGGCACGGGATACATGCGCTCACAGCACCACAGTTCAGGGGAGTATTGGGCGTCCGCTCTCTAGTTCTATTAGTATGTATCTCTGTGTCTGATCTTCATCTGCTTCATGCTGTTTGTCTGAAAATTTGTTGGGCAATTCTGTCCGTTCAGAAGCAACAATCCAATAGCTTTTTTGTCATTGTTCACGTAGGTCCGAATTGATGCCCTCGGTCTGCTGTGTCAGTGCAATAGGACGACTGAGGTAATAACCCGGAAGGAACTTGCTTTGCTGCGGTTCTTCCTGAAGCTGAACATCAACAGCCCCTCGCCCTCCTTCAGACAGAAAATGGGTGCCCATCTCAAAAAGGTATTGCCTCATCACTCCTCGAAGGATTGGTCATCATGAAGTGCCGTTTCCTATGGTGTACTGTATTCATCTTGCTATCCCAATCCTCCTTTTTCCCAACTCTCTCTCCTTTTTTCCCTCACTCACTTTTGCTTCATTGTGCTCTGTATCTTTCAGTCTACACCTGGGGTGGATTGAAATAAAATGGTCTTCAATGGTGGGCTAAAAGATGCAGACTAAGCTGACTTTCTCTCTGATTAAGACAACAAAGTTAGCCCATTGCAAGTCTTTCATAGCCCCTTGTGGAGTATTCACCCAATGTTTCATTCTGCCTATGAGAACTGTTATTGTTATTGTTTAACAAAAATAGTTTCTAGACATATTTATTTGGATGTTTCCAACCTTTTTTGTAGCTGCTCATTAGGCTGAGAGAAAGCGGGCGAGTTTGTCTGAGGCAGATGACCAGGAAACACCACAAGGAAGACAAGGCAGATGATGCTAGAGATTCCTCCGATGGAAGGATTATTGAAACCTATAAGGTACATGCCACACCAACCTTCTTTGGAAGTACAGTGCCTATTAGGTGGCCCTTTTGAGAAATCCTTGGTTTCATTGCCAGATAATAACTAATAATAGAATACAGTGGAACAACGCTATAACAAACACGGCAGGATGCACAGATATTGTCAGTCATTGTGGTCGTTCGTTATAGTGATTTAAAGAACCATATTGGATGTACTGTACACACAAATTGGGAGCCAAGGATGATGTTGGGTATAGCCAAATGGTCGGTATAATGGTGTTCCTTATAGTGGCGTTCCACTGTAATAAAGAACACATTTTAGCATACACTAAGTCTATTAGATTTGAAGATTTCCGAGATTGAGTTGCCGTTCATTTAATATAACTCTGTCGCTTTTCTCTGACAGGGTTTTATGTCCTGGCTGATTGGGCTCCTGTTTGATGCACTGGAGCCTGGCAGTTCATACCCAAGAAGGACGTTATCACTGACCACCCTCAAAGCAGTGGCCCAGATATTTGATAGTAAAACCCAAGGTAGGCCACTTGACAAAGAACTGAAATCATATTGATCCCAAGAATTCAAAATCCATTCTTAATAAAAGTGTCTGATGAGCTGATGGAAATATGATTGAGAAGAACAATGCAGTTTTGTGGAGCTGCAAATCACACAGATTTGCTGATCACAAAAGTACCATATCCTAGCTGACAGTTCACTTGCCAACGTTTACATGGGTTTTGAAATATTTGAACTATTTCAAGCTGGCTGTTATTTCTTGAGCTTTATTGATCATCCATATCATCTTGTGACCATTCTGTTGCAGACAGCAACAAGTCGTCATTCTTCAATATGGAAGCAGTCTGGACACCAGACCACATCCAGCTGCTGTTACACAGACTTACAGACTCCTATGAGACCAACAAGGTCATGGCCTTTGACCTCCTGTGCGACCTATCACAGCAGACCCTCGGATTCATGGTAGGGCATACTTGTATCTTTTTCTCCTGAAGACGGCCAAAGCATACTAGCCGGAACTTTTGAGTTTATACCTCCAGTTCTTTTTAGAACCACACCATCTCACAAAAGAGTAAATCATGGCAAACTTCCCTTTCCTTTGTTGCCTTTCCACCATGCAAACCTCCAAATTTAATACGGGCGTATCACAATAGTGCGCCACCATGAGTTTGCAATGCGTTGGCCTATTTGTAGAAAAACTGCGCATCTTTCCACATGTGCAGTTTGTCGACAAAATTCATTCCGCCCATTGCGATTGACCAACGTGTTGCAAACTCATGATGGCGCACTATTGTGAATCGGCCGTATTGCGTCTTTATTTTTTCTTTTAAATTCATTGAGGCCTGTACACTGTGCTCTGCTGACATAGGCCTAACTGACAACATTTATCTTAGCTGTATATTAGTGTAGTCCACGTTGTAGTGATGTTGGATTTTCAGAAACCTAGGTCTGTTTTAACCATAGACATAAATAACCTATAGACCAAAAGCAGAGGGCGTGAGCACGTAATAATGGAAACGGACGCCATCTTAAAAAACTATGGGCAAAGTGCGCGTCACCCAGTGCGCAAGGCGCACGCGGCGCACGTAAACAATGATTTTATTTCAAAATCTCGCAAAGATTCTAAAAGAGGCCAGTTGCGCACATAATCTCGCGCTAGTTCCCTCTCATAAAATCAAAATTAAATTTCAAACACAACAATTTTCATTTGATCTTTCCATTCTTTGAAAAACATATATTACTTTGCAATGGTCCATGAGGTAAACCTAATGCTCCAATGGGTTTAATGTGGATATCAATTCGTTTTCATTTAGAATTTCCCGTTTGAATCAATCCTCTCTATTCAATCATACGTAAAAGTAACTTTTTTTGCCCATAGTTTGGCAATAGTCGGGTGCCATCACAATTACAGTACCCCGCCATGCATTTGAATAGGGCGCTGTCGGTCTATGCACGCGCGGATCCAGGGGTGGGCCGCGGGGGCACGTGCCCCCCGGTCAAATTTGACGAGGGAAAAAAATTGTGCCCCCGATAAAATTTGACGAAATAACAAATGAAAGCAGAAAGAAGGGAGAAGGAGCAATCATCATTCTTCAGTTCATTCTGTCGGCCGCACAAAGAAAAACTGACAACAGGCAAAATGTCTCGGCTCGCCTTTTTGCCAGTGCGCACGTTAACAAAACTCCTTTTCACTGTACACCGACTCGGTGGATTTAACTCAAGTACGGTACGGATGGGCGGCACAGTACGATCCTCCTAATCTTGCCTATCACTTTATAAGCAGTGATCCCAACATAACTTGTATTTTCCTTCCTCTAGCCCATAGTAACTAACACTCACTTAATAACTCCACTAAATAAATTGACACTGTTCTTACTTTTGAAAGGAAGTGCGAGACTTCGTTCTGGACGACCGTGACTGCGATTTCAGTGTCATGCACAAAAAGTAACATGTCTCGTCGTTCTGTCTGGATTTCATTTAGATTTTCGTGGAAATTCTATGTTTATTGAAAAGCAATTCATTTGAATTATTAGAAATGAAACATTTTTAAAGTGTCGGCTACACAACTTTGTACGGAAGCCCATTAGTGCCAGATGAATATATTTATTTGACATCGGGTGTGAATAATTATCACATTTCGCGGTTGCGTAAAAACATTTCTTTGCCTGGGGTGTGAATGTTTTTTGTAGCGGCCGCCAGATAACTGATATAAAAAATTGGCCGTATTTCTTCAAAACGGGTGCTCATGGCTTTATAATATATTTGTTTCATATTTCTTAATATTGTTCAAAGAAATTTTATGGCGGAATAATTATTTCATTTTGATCCTTCGTCTAAATGAAAACTGTATGAAAACAAATTTGCCATCCCAAAATATAAAAATCCTTTGGTGAAATATAATGTCTCTTAAATCCTAAATTAAAAATGAAAAGAAAAAATTCCATCCCATTTTCATGGCAAAAAGCTATCAAAAAGAGCCCAGAAATACTCTAGAATTCATCAGAGAACATCTAATATCCAAAAAAATTCCGGGGCCCTTAAGCGGGCCCCGCACCCCACGCCGTGGCTTCGTAATGTGTTTTTTTTAAACACCCCCTTGCAAAAATCCTCCGTACGCCACTGCTCCCCCTGTATGACACGCATAATAAATAATTATTATGTCATGATAGTTATTAGTGCTTCAAAGGATATATCGTCAAACCTCAACCGATATGATACCATTGCAAATTTGTGATAATACATGTACATGTATGTATAGGCGCTTCATTGGATCTTCGTCCATGTACCATGAAGGTAGCGAAAATTTACATTCAGAGGTTTCACTTTGAGTGTGCCCCCCGTCTTAAAAAATCCTGGATCCGCGCCTGCTATGGGTTATTTATGTCTGTGGTTTAAATTGGTCTTGCTCTTGCTGGTCTTATGTTGCCTACAAGCAAAGACTGTTCCTCCTCATGGATGCTGCAGAGTCTTGTACAATGTACATTTGCAAAGGTTCAGCAAGGGTTCTTAGGGTCACATGAACCCTAAATGAGAATGTGAAGACATCTTTTGTGTCTGTCTGCTTAGAACCAAGACTACCTTCATCGGCTGTACGGGGACGCCATGTTCCTCGCCTCCAGCAACAAACCGCACAACTGCGAAACGGCCTCCTTCATGCTGCGACTCCTGGCCCAGCAGCTGAGCAGACCCCTCAAGGGAGACCGGGCCGACCTGCCCCAAAGCATCCTGGGAATACTGACCGACCTGTGCTCGGGTTTGGCCGAGGAAGTGGGCGTGGCCAAGGGCAGTCTACTAGAGGCTGCCGTGCAGGGACCGATGTACGGATTGTTGCACTGCATCAGAGAGCTGCTCACAGATGTAGACTTGAGGTGCAGTCTTATTGTCATTTTCATTCTTAATAAACTTAAATCCATGATACACCCTCTCAATGGATTATATTCAATAGCAAATTCATTACCTAATTATCCTGCATACTTTGCGCCTAAATCCAGAAGTACAAGCCGGTGGTACATTTGTAATAGCGGTATATTGTTTGCATCTTGTAGGAGTGTGTCTGCTGATGAACGATGGGAATGTATGGTGAGAAGTCTGATTGAGTTGTGTCTAGACGTAGCAGATGCAGCATCGCCAGTCGTCTGTAACTCTTCACCAGAGGGCTACATACCTGAAGAAACCGATGCAGGTGAGAACATCTACCGGGGTTGCGTGTATTAATAGATGAATTGCACATCTATGATGGGAAAATGTCGGCCAAAAAAAATGACGGTGCATTTTTGAGCGCACAACTTATGAACGCATACATTTAACACACTTCTTTCAAGACCATTAAAAATTCCATCTATTGCAAAGGGTCTATTATGATGGTAATATGGTTATAACAATAGATATTAGTAAGAGCTGTAAGTTGAGGTTCCATGGATGTAAATAGTATGTTCCTTCAACCAGGAACAAGCAAAGTTACAGGACAAATGATTCATGATATGATAGCCAGTAGATTAAGAAAGATTGAGGCTTTGCATGGTGACAATTGGTATGTGGATTGGTTTGTGGAAACACCATGTAAGAATCGTTCGTACTTTCGCACTTCTATTTCGTTCACACTTCTCGTATAAAGTCTCAATGTTTCGACTAGCCTGCTCTAGTCCTCATCAGGAGACCCAGTAGATTGTTATTAACCATGAACTAGCTAGACTCTTGGGTAAACACATCCATTCTAGGAACCTGGGCCACGTTTCATGGCTCTGACAGAAAGCACAAAAGTCTGTACTTACAAGATCTTATTTCATGGATAACAGAGACATTTTCAGTTGGGCGCATGCGTAATTCCAATAACTAAGGATTTCTCGCTTACTCGGCTAGTGTAGAAATTAGGCACTAACCCTGTAAGCAAAGAATGAAGGTCATAATTAATGGCAAAAGTCTGCAAAATTCAAGCAGAGGCATTACATTGGGCCCAGTTTGCTCAAGGCCCAACTCTCTGAATCAAATTTAAAAGTTGAAAACGAAACAAATAAATTTGATTTCTCGGTTTTTAGATGTTAATGATTCCGACCCATCATCCGATCAAGAGGGGGCGCCGTCTGGCGTGGCGTCAACTAGGACCCAGAAGGTGACCCCCCAGATGGTGCTGGTGTGCTGCTGGCGTAGCATGAAAGAGGCGTCCCTGCTGATGGGTCAGCTGGCTCTCACTGCCCCACTCCGCCCGGACAAAATCTCCGCTGGACTGGTTACGAAAGAGCGAGTAAGCAGGACAACCAATCCTTTCCCCTGGACAGCTCTTACTTTGTGGTTAAGGGTTTCTTTTTATTCATAAAAATTATCATGTTATTGTAATGACCTACTCAGGGTGCTATGGGCCTGTTTGTTTCAGAAACTTGATCAGTAATCCGGCAGGCAAAGGCTGCTCCGGATCGCATTTTAGCGTATCCTGCCTGCAACATGGATTTGCAAGGTCAAATATGTCAACCAAGATCCTCGGCAATACATTACAAACTATGATAGGGTGACAATTCTGTGCATTTATACTCCAAAATACACCCCCTCACTTTTGCTGAAGCAAATTTTGTAAGCAAAGGTTTCACACCACGAGGATTTCAACAGAAAATGTTTGTGGCAGTTAAGTCCTCCCCAAGTAATGGTCCGTGATTCTGGGCGACTTCCACTGGAAATCTCAATTGATAAAGAACTGAGGGTCTTCCAGTGGTATACTCCTGTGTGCCCCCCAGAAATATGACCCTAGTTACTCCACTGAAAATGCCATGTGGCCTGGGACAAGTTACATTTTCCCATTGGATTGGACAATTTCAAAATAAACCCCTTTACACTCTCCTAGGGTGTTTACGAAACGGCGGCTCAGGCTTGGGCTCAGGCTTCAGCTCTGACATCCATGTGCTGAAAATATAGGTTGTGGTTTTTCATTGAAGCTGAAGCTCTGCCTCCATTTTCAGAGAATCTACTTCCGAACCACAGCCAAAAGGCTAAAGGATACCCGTTATTTCAGAATGGATTCATGAAATGGAGACGGAGCCTGAGACGGAGCCTGAGACGGAGCCTGAGCTTTTGTTTCGGAAACGCCCCTAGAAACGCTTTTCTTGATACTTTTCTCTGTGTTTAATGCATCCCTTGTGTGATGTTGTTTTTCACAATTTTCTTCAGCTTGAGGCGATTGGTCAGTTCATTTTGAAACTGCTGAAGGAGTCCAGGCACCGTGGAGCCTTTGAGCTGGCCTATGCTGGGTTTATCATGCTGGCTACCAGACTGTGGAAGTAAGCTCTCTTTTCTCTTTACATCAAATCCAGACAATTGACATTTGACCTTGCGGGATGTTGTCTGAAACACTGGTAGGGGTTTCACACGATTGTGGACTTAACCCGGGTTAGCCCACCTTGTGAGAAGAGTATTAAGAAATTACTCGGATTAAGTGGGGTTTTTTCTCACAACTCTACCTCAAACCTTGTTTATTATGACAAGCAGAGCATTCTGTTTGAAATGTCGAGCCCTCAAGTTCTTTTCAAATATGGGAGCCTCGAACAAAAGGCTCCCATAATTATCTGACATCACAAAATCACACAGATTTATCTGCTGCCCCCATTGACGAAATTCAGATAATCTTAATTTTGCTTGTGGGTTGAACATGTTGAGAGAAAAATCATCCAAAAAGACTCTCTTTCTGTGTTCAGTGTGAGATAAATTTATTTTTCTCATGTCAAGTAATTTAAGGATTGTAGTTCTAACAAATAAAGCGAGGCTTGTTGAGTGTTGAACATCCTCTTTAAATATCAGATCCACGCTTGCTCTAAAATGAGGATATAACACGGCATGTGCGACCACCATGCAAACTTTTGAAGCCTTGATATTAAATATGACTTTCATGCAAGTCCGTCTCATGTGACCCTTGCAGGAGTGACGTGGTTGCATTACACCAGCTTCCCCAGCACTGGTTACAGGGTCTACTCACAGACATCACAGCTAGCCAGTCAATACTCTGCGCAACACGACGCAGTGCTGGTATACCATTTGCCATACAGGTAAGCTTCCCTGCTGTCACAGTTGTTTTGTATTTTCAATTGTTTGTGTGCATGTTTGTTCCAAGCAAGGCTGAAACCACAAAGGAAAAGTGTTGAAAAGTTAACAAGATCTCATTATTTAGTCGCCATAGAACCGTTCAAGAAAAACGAAAAAGGAAAAATTCACAGGCCACTTGGTCATAGCAAAAACTTTCCAAACGTCTCTGATGCCAGCTGATCGGAGGAGTTCTGGTGTGAAGAGGGAAGTCCAGTTTCTGATGTTGTCCAGGTCTTACGATGGTGTTTTCTTCTGCGACTACCTTCCAGGGTGCCTTGGAGGATGGTCTTGGCCAGGCAGTTGTGACGGGTGACATGTCGATACCACACCAGCTTAAGGGGTATGGAAGGGTATACAAGGGGTATACATGTACAAGGAAGGTTAAAGACGAAGGAGAAGTAGGTAAACAGGAAATAACAAAACAAGAATGTTAGTCATTTCCTTGAAAAGTTGATAGTTTTCTTTGACTGTTACACTGTGTAAATTTTGTTTAAATTTCTTCTTCTTTTTTCTTTGGGACTGATGCTTCTGATTGCAGGCCTTGATAAGCTCCGAGCCTGATACGCGAGGCAAGACTTGCTTCAAGCAAACCATGGATACCCTTCTTGGCCTTGCCTTCCCAATGTCTCCTAGTGATGAGGCCATCACCTCACAGGTAACGTAGGCTTGATGTGGTTTTTTTTTTCACAAGTAAACTTAAAGTCCATGTTATACGAGGCAATTTACTGGCAATCAGTTCCAGGCAATCTCCAAGAAGAAAGAACATTGAAGTTTGATATTTTCATAATATTGTTGGAGCCAGAAAAATTACTCAGCTACCAAAATTGCTCCATTTGCATCATCATTATTGTTACAAATAGGATATTAGGGAGACAGGTTAGCGTCTGATGGTGAACATTTGGGAGACAACGAGAATTGGGGAGACATTTCGATGTCTCCCTAAAGTATCAATAATATTTGCATATTTTAAAAGAAGACAGAGAATGCTCTCAACATTTGTCAATTTCAAGTTCATTGGTTTGGAGGATGTTTAGAAATAGGTAAGTAAAGACCCTATGCACGACCCTATGGGAGTGTCTTCCCTATTGCCCATCCTCGGTTGTTATTATTATAGAAATAATGATACCTTGTCCTGGGCCCTTGCATAAAAACTTGACAATATGTGGCGTCTCTCTCATTTACCCGGTGTTCTTTTTCTAACATCTGTTGCAGGTTCATGCCTTGAATGTGCTACGAGTTCTCTACAAGGATACCCATCTTGGGGAGGACGTCATCCCTTACATAGCTGATGGGGTCAGGGTCTCCATTCTTGGATTTGCTGCTCAACTCTGGGCTGTAAGTGATCCCTCATCGATCCAACCCTCCTCATCCCTTTCCTGATTCCAACCTTCAGAGAGAAAAACAGTTTTATATTCATCATCCCAAAGCTTTCGGGACTAATCTTCTTCTAATTTGCTTCCAAACTGTTTATAATAAATAAGTCATTGAAAAGTGAACTAAGAAAGATTGACTGGAGCAGGATTCGAACCGGCGACCTCCTGAATACCGTGCAGGTGCTCTACCAATTGAGCCATCCAGCCCTATGTTGGTGCTGACCCCTTGGTCAATTATCTTATTATAAATAAGTTTATATCTGTTGTTTCATTTGAGATTTCAGATGTTGAGAAGTTGGATCTCGACGTTCTGGCCAGTGTACTCTGGCCGTCCTTCCTCAGGAGAGTGTCTCTTCTGAGGACGGCCAGAGTACACTGTAGATCCATAGCCAGTAGATCCAACTTCTCACCGGTTCTTTTCAGAACCACACATCTATAAAGAGTTTATGCATGCTGTCTCCACAATTATAATGTTGGGATTTGTTATCTCTACTTTTCTTACAAAATGAAAAATATTGAAACATTTATCCCAGCAAAATTTACAGTTGTCATTCATAAGCATATGATACAATGGAGTATTATACTTAATGGAGGAAGCTTACCTGTTGTGGATTATAAACATTATTCGTCCTAAAACAATATTTTTGTCTTCTTCTGAATAATCAGGTGCGGAATTCTTCGACTCTATTGTTCAGTGCTCTGGTCACAAGAATCTTTGGTGTGCAACGAGCAAAACAGGAACATGACCGCCGCAACTGGTGAGGCTAGCTTTATGGAAAAACTAATACACAAACAGAGACACCAATATGAGTAATAAACTGCTGCAAACTGCTCATCAGCCAAAATAATGACCTGAAATATACAAAATGCTTGGAGTTAGGAGGGTCTGACATTTCAATCCTAGTTGAGCTGGAAGGATATCTTGGTTTCCCTAGGATATCCAATTTGCCATTTTTGACACTCAGTTTCAAAAGCATTGCAAGTTGACCATACAGAAATTTTGAGTTCTTAAGTTCCAAGACAATTTGCATTTTGTAAATCCATGGGCCGATTTCACTAACGCTTTGTGATCATCGCTCAAATGCATCACTAAACATAAAGTTGATCGCTTCTTTGCATGGCAGTTTTCTGTGATGATCCGTGATGAACGTAAAACGTTAGTGAAATCGGCACCTGGCTAGAAACATATTGGCTCGAATGACCCATTTGCATTTTATGATTTGAGTTTTCGTATTCACTTGTTCCCTCAGTATGACTGGGAAGGAGTTCTTTGCCCGGTTCCCGACTCTCCACCCTTTCTTATTGCAACAGCTGAAAGATGCAACCAGTCTAAATGCTAGGTGAGTGAAAGACTGTTTTAAGTGCAAAGTGTGACGTGAGGTCATAATGTGAGAATTGATAGGTAATTTGCTAATCATACAGGCAACTTCGCCAATGACCATTGTTGTGGGCATGTACTTTGTTCGTCAATGTCCGGAGTGGACAGGAAATTGAGATATAAGACCTATATCTAGAGTTATTTCCACCATATGTGCAATTTCATCTAATAGAGACTTGAGACTTTTGTTTAGTTGTTTAGTTGTTGCAGTTTACATATACAGTGTCTTAGTGTTACTGTGGTATAATATGTCATGCAGGTCTGGAGTGGTCAGTCTCCATCCTAGTCTCTTCCCAGTTCTCCTGCTGCTATCCCGGCTTTACCCGTCACCCATGGACGGGGCTCATACCCAGCTCAGCATGGATCTATTTGTGCCTTACGTCCTCAGGTAAAATCATGATCTCATTCCCCATCTCAGTGTTCCCCCTGCCTATTCAATTGCCTCACGGCTTTCGGGGACCGCATCGCACATTTTTTGCTAATACTGCCGCCTCACGCTCACAGAAACAAAAATGTTTTCTTTCTGTCACACAATATGCTGAAAAAACAGAAATTTTTAATAATCATTAAAAAAAAACAATACATTTTACAGATAAAAGCGGAAGATAAAAGCGCCTTTTCCGTTCAAGCCCTGAAAAACGAAACGTAAGACTTGCACAGCACAACTTGATTTTTCTTGTCCCCCCCTGTGCAGGTGTGCAAGCAGTTCCGTCTTCAAGACCCGAGCCATAGCCGCTCGAGCCCTCGTGCCACTGGTCCCGGCCAACCGCCAGGTTCACATGCTGGCACACCTCATCGGGTTATTGCCCAAGACGCCTGATGCTCCATCTCAGCACAACTGTGTTCACGGTGTACTCCTGCAGGTCAGCACTGGATCTACAAAGCTAGATATTCTTTTTTGCTTGGTCAAAAATTGAACAAATACTGTCTTTCTGGGTATGATTACAAATACCAGTGGTATTATTTTTTGGGACGTTAGTGCAGATTTTGTCTTTTTCTTGATAGAACAAGATGAGACTATGCCCAATTTACTACACCGTGTCGTACTTCACAGATTTACCTTTAACTTACAGGGTCTAAAGATGGTGATGGTAGAAACATACCATTAAAATTGTTCTGCCTGAAATGCTGTATTTATCCAGAAAAGAGTCAAACCAATGACCAAAAACAATTTTGATCTTTTGAAAATAAAAAATATTGGTAAACTGATTTTACAAATGCTCTGGCTGTTTTTCACTGTTTTTTCAAAACATGGGCACCGTATGGGACTGGGAATTTCACAGATGACTGTTAATGTATCTTCATTGATATTTTTACCAAAGAATCTGCAATTCTTTGACAAAATCTTAAGTTTGATATCACTTTTAAGTGTTGTTCTCTCTTGAAAAGGTATGGTTTTTGAGTAGCAAAAATCGTCCTGCCATTACGTGTATGCCCCATCTGAAATGCAAATATTGGGCCTTCTGAATGAAAACTGGATTCATCCTGCTATGGCTTGTCAAATGATGATTATTTTGATATCTACTGAGGGTCGTATTTGCTAAGGTCAGCCTATAATTCTCCATGTGTCCTTTTTTCACTTCTCACAGATTTACGAGCTGTTGGACTGTATCCTCCTGGCGTCAAGTAGTATTAACTCCAGTCTGCACAGTGCTCTCTCAAATACCCTCTCTTCATTGAAAGATTACATGTGGCTAGCCTCAAAGTACGTGCAAATATGGAAGTTATTCGTTATTTATGTTGATGTGATTTCTACAGTACATACTTTCAAATTCTGGTCATCTTAAGTCATCTCCTAAAAATGTTAAATTGTAAGTGTTGGCATTTCTGTGCAGGGACAACGATTGTTTTGTGACCCGCGCTGCCTTCTTGACAATCCTGGATGAGTGGCTCTTCAAGAGCTCCGTCCGTCACCTAGAGGGAGCCCTCCACGATCTCCAAAGGGATGTTGTATTCATGGCGATCACTGCCATCCAATCCGTGAGCTCCGGGACCGACGCTTCCTTCCACAAGCCGGGATATGTGATGCTGCAGACTGCCTGTGCTGGCCTCTGTCTCAAAAGGGTTTTCCTCCACGAGGACGGTGAAGCAGATTCATCTTCGGCAACCACTAAGGATGAGGGCGATGAGAAGGAATCAGTGGGAATCTCGAGTGGGAGGCAGACAGCACGTCTGTCGACTGCCGGGGAGAATCAGATTTCTAAGCCCAGGCCTGCTCTCGGAGGCTTGGATGGCGATGGTCGACCGGCACCTTTGTTAGAAGCCATTCTGATCGAACTTCTGTCCTCACCCATTTATGAGGTCAGACTTCTGACCCTGGATGACCTGATTCAGAGCAGCCAGCGCTGTTCCTCCGATCAAACCAAGAGCAACCACCCCTGGACGACAATGGTTTCATCCAGCCATCTGTTCCAGAAGTTAGTTGCCATGGTATCTGATGAGAACCAGCTGGCCTGCCTCGTGAAGGTAAATGATTTCCGTTTTCATGATTATATTCATTAAAAAGCTGTATCCTCTTTGAGTGTTCCCCTATGTGCCATTCCCAGGTTGCAGCATTGCTGTGCGTATCGGTGAAATGATCCTTAGGGTATGGCAGTTTGTGCATGGTTTCATGGCTTCTGACTGCCAAACGCACAAAGATAATTGATTTCGATTGTTGATAAATTAATCATTAAATAACCATGAGGTGAACTGAATGTTAAAGTCATTGAAAAGTGAACAAAGAAAACTTGCCTGGCTGGGATTCGACCCAGCAACCTCCAGAATACTGTACCGAAGCTCTTACCAACTGAGCCATCCAGTCGTATGTTGGTGGTGTCCCTAATAGTCAATTGAACTTGTTGATTGGTCTCATGCAGGTGTATGAACTACTGAGCTACCATCCTATGACTGGCCACTTTCCATGGCAACTTCCTGAGCATCAGGTTTCCTGCACAGAGATTTTCAAAGCATCAATGGATGTGACCTCACAGCCCAGGCAGAGGCAAGTAGTGTGCTCAACTACTAGTCAACATGTTTGTGTCTGCTCCTGGTAATGCTTTCATGGAGCTCTTTAAGCACACACTGGTTTTTACTTTTGACCAGAACAAGAAAAAGAATGTACTTTAAATGCAACACGCAATTGCGTCAGATTTTGGGCATACTGGGTTCCGATAATGCATCTGTATAGAACACAAACACAGATATAAAGTAGATGTACAATAAACATACAAAATGTTGTGTTTTTCGTAGGTTTGTGCACAAACATGGATGCGCCCAGCAGGCATAATTCTGTACGCAAGGCAGTGCTCTAGTATTTTAATATAGCTCTAGATGAGTTGCTGACTCTAGTCACGTGACTTGGACTTGATTCACTGTTTTTGTGATTTGTGACTTGACTTGGAAATACCAGCTTTGACTTGTGACTTGACTTGGACATGCAGAGAATGGCTAGTTGCCAATATTAATACAGTCAGTTTCCCTTTGTGGCTATTTGATGATTGAAATGATGATGATTTGTGCAATACGGTAAGTAAGCAGAGAAGTGTCGCTTAGCGTAAAAAAACCTCTGTGAAATTTACCTCTGTTATATATTCGTTGCCTGGCAAGAAAGTTGTCATGCTTACCAGACTATGGTGCCCAGTAGCTCCATGATGTTTTCCTCCCAGATGGTTATTTTCACTTCTGATTTTAAATCTTTACTTTGTTCTTTTTATTTCTTTCCAGAGAGGATCTGATCTGCTCTATTGTCAAGTTCACCAGCTCCTTGGTTACTGTCAGCTACTCAGAGCTAAGCACAGCTGATGTAAGCAAGTTTAGTCTAATGATCTCTGTAACTAGAAATCAATAGCTCATGGGACATATAGGGCCTGTTTGTTTCGCGCATGGGATGCATGATCTGCAGATCCACGTCCCATGCAGGATATGCTAAAATGGGATCCTGATCAGCAGGATCACGGATCTCATACGCGAAGCAAACCGGCCCATACACGTTCAAATTAAGACATCACGTCATAACTTTACACTGTTTTTGAAAGAAGATTTCAGAAAATTTTCATTAGAATTTGTGAAATTTTTTCCCCAGTGTGACACTGCAAAGGTGGTACATAAGCTGCTCTCTGATTGGTCTGTTCTTCTGGATCAGTGCAGCACTGCTGATCAAACCGTCCATTCACGTCTCACGGTAGTGTATGTCATTGCCAAGCTTGCAGCCATACTTCTTACGGACCAGTCTACATGTTTAGGTAGGTTTGAGCACACATTTCTCAATCAATGTAAACATATTCATGTATCTAAAATTATGCTCTTTGCCAGGAGGGCCTGATATTTGGATCCTTGTATGATCTTTCCCAAAGGCCTTTCTAGGTTTTCTGTGAAAATTCATCATTTTCTTCTTTTTCTTTCACGGCATATGTAAGAGGTTATTTAGGGCATTTACAAAACAGAGGGTCAGGCTCTGTTTCAGGCTCTGGCTCCATTTGTTGAATCCACTCTGAAATAACTGGTATCAAAATAGAGGCTTTTGGCTGCGGTTCTGAAGTAGATTCTCTGGTTTCAAAAGGAAAACAGAGCTTCAGCTTCAGTGAAAAACCACAGCCTATATTTTCAGCATATTGATGTCAGAACTGGAGCCTGAGCCTAAGCCTCTGTTTCGTAAACGCCCTTAGATTTCGAAATTGGATTATTTGCTTCCATAGGAAAGATTGGCACACATTGTCCTGCCAAGAAAAAAAACCCAGTGGAATGGTCATATTTGGGATGCAGATTCGTCAAGTTGATCATTTGTGGATGAACATGTTTTTGTTGTTGTCATTGCTTTTGTGGTCTCTGTGTGTTAATGTTCTGTATGGTTTGTCCATTTTTTGATGGCAGGGGATATTCCATTCCTGCTGTGGGGGGTTGTGATGAGACTCTTACAGGACGATGACCCAGAGGTCCAGCAAGGGGCAGTGTCTTGCATCAGGAATGTCGCTCTGGAAGTGACCCATCCCGATGGTAAAATCCCCCAAAGCTTGCAATGCTGTAGCCTAAAGAATTCAATTACCAGTACTTGATCCAACTGCAGACAACTCCAGATAGCAGTCCAGGGTCGATTTCACGAAGCCCTACGATTGATCATAACTCAAGTTACTAAGGATAACCCATCGTAGGTGGCATATCCTACATGATAAGTTCAACGATTGATAGTAAGTTACGACAAGTTTGGTGAAATCACCCCCAGGCCTGAAGTATTCTCGACAGGGCCCAATTTATTGACTCTGCTTACTTCAGAATTCTGTGTTCCTAATCCTCATTTGCAGGGTTAGGGTTTAGCGATGAAGATCACTGTTTTTGTGAAACATTTCCATCTGAAAATGTCATCCATCTTCAAGAAATCTTGGATTTTTGTTCCCATCTGCTTCGGGGTTTGCAGTGTCTGATCTGTGCCGTCTGGACACCCAGCCTTCCCTCGGCCTTCATCTAGGAGTGCATCTCTTTGTGGCACTGTTCATCCAGCGACAGCCAGGGAACTGCCTGAGGAACCTATTGGAGTGGGCTGCTGGTAGCGTGGAGGATGCTAGCCCCGGTGACTGCGAGGAAACACAGGTAAGAAATGAGAATCTCTGGCCATCTTTTATCCCACTTTTGGCAGTTTTTCATTCATCTGTCATCTTTACTTGCACAATATGACCACATTTTTGGCTGGATCAGAATTATTGGCTACCACATGATATGGCGTAAATGATGTGTCTGTGAAAGCAGCTAGCAAGTGCCTTTATACATTAAATTCCATATTTGTAGCTCCACATCCTAGTAATTTTGAACTGGCCTTAGTTTACTTTTTTAAATTCTCATTCAGTAACATCTGTAAAATTACTTTTGTAAGGATTCTTTATTTGCCTGCTTTAACGTGAAGTTTGCTGTGCTTGTTGGAATCTATTGATCAGGAGAACATTGACAATTTCTGGTTTATCTCTGTTTATAAGGATGAGAGGCTGTTTGACCAAGGGGAAGCAAACACCAGCTTTGAGGGTGTCTCCATGGCGAAGATTGTCAGTAAACAGCTTCGCAGTCTGGCAAGGACATTTAAACTTGAGCTGCTCACCAGCTCTGGAGGCCAGCCGGCCACAAAGCCAGAGCTGACCAGGGAGACTTGGTCTGAGAAGGCTGCAGGGGAGGCACCATCTCAGCCTGATGGCCTGACGTCCTCAGCCAAGAAGACATCAGACAATACAGTTGCAGTCAGCGAAAGTCAGTCGTGTGCCTCACTGGATGGACAGAAATTTACGGTTGATCCTCCCATTGCAACTTTGGAGCAAGATTCGAACCCTGGAATCAGTCAGATGCTAGCAGCTGATGAGGACTTCCTGGAGAGAGATGAAATTGTTAATACGGGGACCTTTTCCAGACGCGGACTTTCAGCAAGAGATTTCCAGCAGTTACAGATAGCTGCTAGAGAAAGTCTCATGGACCTTGCGTCTAGACTGGAGGAACATCTCAACGTAGATCCTGCCACATCACCGTATCTGAATGCCAGCGAGTGGGAGGCTCAGTGCGTAGACTGCTGAAGGATTCTGGTGTGCTGTGGAGCTCTGACAGGGCTTCTGCCTCAGGACGCAGAGGCCAGTCTGGCTGCAAGGCTGTCACCATCGCTAGAGGAAGCAAGAAGAAGATTCTGCCAAGATGCGGAGTCTGGTTCAGGCAGTCCGTTAATCCAGGACGCCTTGCAGAGTCTGGACAAATGGTGTGCGACTTGGACAGAGTCCAAGAAACTGTGAGCAGAGACTGGAAGCCTGAATTGCTTCAGTCGAGTTACGACTATTCCCTGCATTACGATTGACTAATACAAAAAATTCTATAAGGAAAAATAACGTTTTTGGACCAAGTGAAATATTCAACTTATATTCAAATTTTATATACTTCAGATTAATCAGCTTACTGATATTATTAGCCTAACACCCCATTCCTCTTTTATTAATATCTGGAATTTTGGGGTCTGGTTTGACATTTTTTAACTCTAAAAGTCCATTTTTTTTAATTGATAATTCCAAGATATGATAAGATCCATGGCTGTGTTTCAACGTCAATGGAATGCGGGTTTCTTTAGAATTCATGAAACAACTGACGTGCAATAGATCCTTTTTTAGATTAACAAACAAATTGAGAGGCTAGCCCGAAATACAACTTTATTGCAGAATATTCATGGAGCAATGGAAATGTGTTCAGGTGGTCGGAAAGAGCAGTTACCTGTAACACTAACCACCCCAAATGTGTCGCATTACATTTCTGGACATAAAGGTAGTATCATACTTTGGTAGCATACCGAAACAGAAATCTTCACAGATTTACCTATAACTTACAGGATATAAAGATGGTGATGGTAGAAAGTAGAAACATACCATTAAAAGTGTTATGCCTGAAATGCTGTATCCAGAAAAGAGTAAAACCAATGACCCAAATTTTTTTTGATCTTTTAAAGATCAAAAATCAAAGAGAAATAACTTTTAAAAGAAATACTGTGGCCATCATAAAACGTGGGCACCATATGAGACTGACATTTTCATCGATGACTGTTGCTGTATCTTTCTTGATATTTTTGCCCATGAAAAATGTATTTCTTTTACAAAAAACAAAGTATGATATTACCTTTAATGAAGAGGGTGCAGACCTGTATGGCACAGGCAATGTAACCATACAGTGTGTACATGGGGGCTTGCAATTGCCGGCCCAGCCTCGCCGAAATCCAGGGAAGGTGTCATTGTTCTGCCACACGGTTTTCAACACAGGAAGGTGGAGGAATGTTCCTAATCAGAACACCTTAAGTTTCAGCTCTTTGCTGAGACCCTCTGCAATTTTTGCAGGCTTGAGCTGCTAACTGTGAAAGTATTCACTATACATCATGGAGTGGATTGAAAGCCAGGAAAAGCCAAAACTATCTTGCTGCGAGATGCTGCATACTTGCAAATAATTGTCCACAACCTCCAAATAGCACGACATGATGATAAACAGGAGTAACAGGACCAGTCTGGAATCAAGACAACTTTCCTCTGATTCTTTTAATTCGAATTGTCACATTCTATCAACTTGATGATTTTTTAAATGAACTTTTAATGAAGCTGTACAAACTTTTTTCATACTGTTAACTTCTAATGTCAAATAAATGGCAATAATTCAGATGTTATAATTCAATTATGTTAATTAATTAACAAGAGTGAAGCCTGGCGTTACTTTTGGGCAAGCTATCTCATTGTGTGCTTTTAGCAGAGACCAGTGTATACGTTTCCCTTTCAGTTTCAGAGATAAAGCAAACGTTTTACTTCCCATAAGGTGTTCCACTTTTACCAATAGGGCAAATTTTTATGATAGTTCCACACCAGCCTAGCTATGGACGCTACCCATATGTTCTGGGATTATTGTGGCGGTTGGAGCTGAACAACACATTCCATGTCCAACAAATAACACCGACCCACTTGGTTTATAACTTAACCTTGACCCAAATGCTTAAAAATTAGCGGCTGCGCTAGTCATCGTCTTCGCCGGGGCGGTCACCATACCGCGCAGGAACGCGAAGGTACCGACACCTCGCCATGTCGTCCACGAAGTCGTCGGCCGTACTACGGCGCCTGTTGTTAGGGCTCTCGTCTCCTTTCGATCCGCACATGGTTTGTCCTGCTGCAGTCAGTGGACACGTGTTGTGGATGTGAGGAAGCTTGTCCCCGCCAAATTCTTCCTCCTCTTGGAACTGCTTCTTGAGCGCTGCCCAGCTTCGTGGCTTTCTGTGTACCTTGGGCCTGAGGTGTTTGGTTCTCGGTATGTCTTCAGTCAAAGTAGCTCGGTTGAATGGACGGCTTTTGCCGTAGATGCAGCGATTGTCACAAGTTAACGCCTCTGTAACATTTTGTAGGCCTATAAAGAAAAACGTGATTAGATTGGTATGAAATCAAATAAAGCTCTCGACATTTTTAATCATTCTATTTAAAGCCCCGACATGATCGTTGACCTAGGCCCAATTGCTTTTCGGTTTCAGATAGGTTTAGGCTAATTCCAACAAGCCTCTTATTATATTAGGCCCCGGCCTACTAGTACTACAACCGAATTGTAGTTGTGTCTGATCTTACGTGGTTCGTCTGCCGAATAGCCGTAATCGCCAGCCTCTACCCTGACGGCTAAGCATCCACCGTACAGGTACTCCGTATGTCCGACTAATGTCGGCAGCCAAGCCTTCCCTTTTGCCTCATTCAACACCCTGAGATGTTCGGCTGCTTCCCTCTTCTTCCGCTCGCACTGGGCCAGCTGCCAGCGTCTTCCCTTCTCAATGTGGCTCTCCAGTTGCTGGAGCCGCCGCTCCTCGGCAAGAACGGACGGCGGCACGGCCCCGTACTGGTCGATCCGTTTGGTATAGCCGCCGACTGGATAAAGGGGCTTGTTTGACTTTCTGACTCGGTGGTGGCTGGGATAATGAACCATCTTTTGAGAAATGCGTTTGTCTAATACAATGGGCCCCCTAAAATAATTATGGAGACTTTCCGTCCAACGAGTAGTGTGCAGTGCAGTGCTGTTAAAAAAAAAATACAACCCGTTTTCCAAACAGGCGCGCACGCGCGCGTGCAGCACGCGCCAAGTGCCCACGCCCCATTACCCACGGCCACGCCTTTGTAAATTGCTGGGGTGAGTTGTGTATGCATGCAGCATGCAGGCCTAGCCTATAGTTTAACGGTGCGGTAGTAAAACGCAAAACTTCCACTGCACTGTTAAATGATTTTAGAACTTTCCTTTTTGCGCCCAAATAGCCAGATACTGTACCAGCATGGGACCAATTTCATACATAGTGTTGCTTAATCACCCTGAAAATCTGCTTAAAGGCAGTATTATACTTTGGTTTTTATCAAAGAAATACAGATTCATGGGCAACAATATCAAGGAAAATACAGCTGTACCAATCATCTGTGAAAATTTCAGTCCCAAACGATGCCCACTTTTTGAAAAAACGGTGAAAAATAGTCAAAGTATTTCTTAAGTCTTTTCTCTTTTATTTTTAATCTTTTAAAAGATCAAAAAGATTTTCGGTTGTTGTTTTACTAATTTCTGGATAAATACACCATTTCAGGCGGAAACATTTTAACGGCATGTTTCTACCATTGCCATCTTCATACCCTGTAAATTATACGTAAATCTGTGAACATTTCTGTTTTGGTGTCTTACCAAAGTATGATACAACCTTTAAGCACCAAAAACCTGTAAAATAAGGAGGATCATGCAGCATGCCAGCCAAAACTCCCTGAAATGTTATCCTTAGCAAACATGGCCGAATACAAGTCGAAAGCAGTAAAATTTAAACACATCAAATTAAGATTTGGTTAGTAAACCTGTTTAATCAAGGAAGAGTTTTCATGCTTAAGCAAATTTTGAAAAATATCTTTTGTCCTAATTATTTAGTTTTTGTGTTTTGCCTCATTATTTGATCACTATCAAAAACAGACTTTTGCTTTAAAATGGTCCTTCAATCAGGCGCGGTTCTAGAGCCAATTTTTGGGGGGCTATAACAATTTTTTTTTTGGGGGGGGGGGGGAAAGAAGACGCAATTTTTGGGTTCTAGACCCTTCTTCTAACATTCACTTCTGCTATGTCTTTTTTGCAGTAGAAAAGCATGCACCACGTTTTTTAATGGTAATTGGCTCTTAAAGGTAGTATCATACTTTGGTAAGAGACCATAACAGAAATGTCCACAGATTTACGTATAACTTACAGGGTATGAAGGTAGTGGTGGTAGAAACATACCGTTACAATGTATCCGCCGTCGTTTTGATCTTTTATAAGATCAAAAATAAAAGAGGACTGTATTCGTCTTGGTATTTTTGCCCATGAATCTGTATTTCTTTGATAAAAACCAAAGTATGTTACTACCTTTAATAACTGAAAAGATCCAGTATTTTCCAGATTTCTTTTTGGGGGGCAGGGGCTACACAAGTAGAACCACGCCTGCCTTCTAGGTTTGAAGTCCTAACTAGCAAGCATTATATCCGTTTGCTACTCAGAGTGGGGATTTTAATAATAAAATGTTATGCATTCAGAAATGGCAGCCATTTTTCCCTTACTACACAGAGTGTAAAATGTTGAAAGAGCGCTTTGTTAATAATTTGCATACATACCCTAATAAGCATGGTTCTACATCCTGTACTAAATTGAAAACAAAAGAGAATGCAAATTGCAATGTTCTAATTGCACACTGAATGTGGATGGAAGTTTTGAATCTACGTACATATCTCATTAATACAACAAAAATGAACAGATTGAACTCATTGAAATTGACTTTTTAATTTCCTCTCACCACTTTATTCCACTTAAAGAGGTATGAAATTGTTAACAGATAAATCCACTGGCATATCACCATCAACTGCATAATACAATGGCATGGTGTCTGTTAATTGATTAAGTGTAGCTTAAGTAGGAAAGAAATGGGAAACACTGCAAACGTGAGGTACCGGTAAAGCAATATCCCTCCACACCAAAGAAAAAAATCAAATCAACATAGAGTACAAATTTTGCTATGTATTTATGGCAAATAAAATGACAAAATTGCACCAGGCGTTAGCCTACAATAACAAATAACATACCATAATAAGCACTGTAAGGCACGGATTCAACTACACGTACAAAAATATAATGAAAGACAAGTTATATAAGTGAGTGACTGCCATCTTGATAAGAAAACGGCTCATACACCTATTACTACATTAGTGCAAGAACCTAGTATTTTAGTGCGTAGATACCAAACATTGATAGTAAATAATTAACCTGGAAAAAACAAAAAACAAACGTAAGTTATAAACTACTCTTCTTGAATATTTCACTCCAAAACAAGTGTCCCCATCCCCCAGACCCAAACTCTAGTCGACACGTCCAAGCTGATGTCCCTTGTGAAGCATCAAGAACAAGCCTTGCGGTTCTATCCACGTTTAAACTTGTCCCTTCATAATAAGGATCCATTATGCTTAGATGCGGCAAGTCCGTTTGGCTGCGGAGAAAAAGAGAAACACAAATACCACATTGAGCAAAATTGTAAAACCCATTGTCACTTCAAATTCTTGCTATAGAGAGCGTGCACGTGACGTCACTTGACAGCTTATCGGCCATTTTGGATGGCACGTGTACGCACGCACGTCGCGTATGCGCGCACGCGTACGTACCAGACAGCATCATTATATGCACGCACTTCTGCGTCTGCGTCCGGTTGATTTGCAAGCTATGCGAACACATGTGGGTTACATACATTGTACGTGCGTGCATTATACATGTGTACAGCGTTGCCGTCCGAAATGGCGTCCTGATCACGTGACTGCACACCCTCTATAAAGGTGAACCAGAAAATATCTGGTGCTGATTACTGATGAATATCACGGCCTTTTACATAAGACTGTCATTGCATATGACTCCGTTATTTGAAGACTTCATGATCCTTAGTCTTTAGTATAAAGTCTTTCCGGTTCAACATGTGAACAAATATCTTGGAAACAGAGGTCATTACTGACCCTATACACCGATCTGACGGTGCGACCATGGAGGTAGGAAACACCCACCATTACTGGTGTGTCCCCGCCTGTATTTTGTCCGGCAACAAAAGAATTTATGTCCGCCACACTCTATACGGCAGTGCGTACATGTACATCCCCTAATCATGGGATGTATACTCTGCAATTATAGAGTGCGACGGAGCGTAAATTATTTTGTTGCAGGCTGGGACACTCCAGTAATGGCGGACAATATAACGTGCCGTCGGATCGGTCTATACTCTTTCCCTCTTCAGTAGAGTTCTCTTGAAGAAAGACAACAACTTGCAGAACCACGAGATGCAAACTGTATTTACAATGTCCATTACTCATGATGTGTGTTGGAAGGGGACCTTTACATGTACATGTAGTTTTATTGTGGTACACACTACACAGTAGCCTGCAACCTTATTGTTTTTCAATTTTTTTGGTGTGATGGGAAGTATTTTATATGTAGTTCTGTAGAATTCATAGTTAAAAAGGGAATTACTGGTCGAAATCAGGATATGGGGGAAATTGGAAAATAGATTTGTTTTAGTGCTCACTTCTGGTCATATCCCTGAAGCCATACTAGGCCTACAGTGCAGCTGAAATAGCATTAAATATCTTCTCCAGTTTAGCCTTATTGTCTGGAAAGCCATCTCCGTTCTACGCAGAAGAAGAAAAAAAGAACAAATCAATGCAAACTATTTTTGTTTTTATTTATCAATTCTTTTTACTACTATTAAACTAACAAACTTTGTGTATGTTCTTAGTTCTCAGTTTGGAAGAGTGTTGTTAATGATTACAACAATGTTAAAACCGAGCCTATGGTGGTCAAATTTACTTTTTTTTAAGTGGTGTGCAGTGAGCCACACAAGGTGTGTGCCCTTTGTGGTGCATTGCTTTAAGTGCCCATGTCACTAACTCTGAAGCATTCGATTTGGCCATCAACGGTTAGTTGCATATCCAGCACTGACTTTCTGTTGGGTCAGCAAAACAAAGCAAGGAGACCTGGGGTAGATTTCACTAACGCTTTGCGATCATCGTAAAGCCCAAATCCATCGCTAAACGGAAAATTGCTACGCAAAGTAGCGATCGATTTTCTGTTTAGCGATGGATTTGGGCTTTACAATGATCGCAAAGCGTTAGTGAAATTGACCCAAGATCCTTCCAGGATACTCTGTTTTTTCTTCTGCTTCATTTGCAATCCTTTGAGGCAGCAAACCTTGAACAAAGTCTTTCATGTATACCTGCATTGGACTTGTATTGGTGAAGTATTTAGGGAAACTTTCCTGAAACAAGTGCATGGGGGAATAAACAACTCTTTAATTCGCCTTCTGAATATGGAAAATGCTGCGAATTGGGAGTGCGCATATATATCCTGATAATTTATCTGGTCAAGTCAACGAAATGAATCTTGAATGAGTCTTGTAAACACAGTTTTAGTTAAGGTGTAAAAATCCCTGAAAGATGGGGGCAAGTCGACTTCCGTCTTTCAGTAAGTCCTCTGTGTGTGATAATGAGCAGAGCATATTGACAAAAACTTAACTTTTAGTGCTTGATGAGTCAACTTGTATAAAGCACACTGACCTTCTTGGAGTGGACCAGCTGGTCATTGACAGAGACTTCGAAATAACCTGTTACTCCTGGAGTACTCTTCCCCTCCTAGAGCCAAGAGAAAAAGCCCAAACAAAACAATTCAAGACGTTTCTTTTGTCTTTGCAATAGTGTGGTTTCGTATCCAGTGCAAAATGCGGTGGTCGCCATGACACTCGGGGCACGCATTACCATTACTCACAGTGTGAAATTAACTATGTACAGTATATCATGCGCAAGACGGCAAAGAATGGTGGCACAGGAGGAACATCGAACATCAGAAATATGTTCCCACATTATTTGTGATGCTTGATATATTGTACATCACAAATTCACAAATATCTGCGCAGTTTCGTTATGCGATGTTTGCACATGCATTAAAATGACATATAACAATACATCGTACAACACAAATCTGCGCACAATTTTGTGTGTTTTTATAGTGGCATGATTTTTTCTGAAAAATCTTTTCTTGTTTTAGTTTACAATAATTAGAAATAAACTGCCGCGAAGTCAACTGCCGCAAAAAGCACAATAACAGTATAATGTCATAAGTCATGGCGGCCACAAAAATGCATAAGGACACTAACTATACACTCCCCTGACTCCTCTATTCCAGTAGCATAGCCAATGGGGGGGAAGGACTGCCCCGATAAAAGGGGACGCAAAAAAAAAGGGGAGGCAGCAAGGTTCTACTTGGGACTATGGGCTTTAACCTCCTCCGGCCGGCCAAAAAAATGCAATTGAAAATAAAAACATGCTTGAAAATAATTATATACTGGATTATTCAGTTACACCAACTACTTTGAAAATCACGCCAATGACAGTTCTATTGCGGGCTGGGGCTGGCTTGAGCCCCCCCTCGCCCCCTAAAAATTACTCTAGAGAACCATGCCTGAAAAGGAGGAAGGGGGAAACAGGGACGATACTGACGTTTGCCCCCGCGGACTGACAATGCTGGCTACACACCCGCTCTATATCAGTGACCTTCACTTTTTTTCTTATAAGCTCACCTTTCCCATTTCCTCCTCCCTTTATTCACATTCACATTTTTCGTTTTCATCCCTTTTCTACGTTGTTTCTTCACCCAAACACCACCTTCACCCCCTCCGCACTACCTCCACCCCCTTTAAGAACTGAATACTATGCCGGTTTTCGTTTAAAATTCCGAATGCTAAGACGGACACACACTGAAAAAATGCTTCTTAAACAGTGTGTATAGAAATGGGGCTACTCAAACCCATCACAGGTAGCAGACAAGGGAGAAAAACAAGGCAGAAACGACTGTTCATTTTCTTTAAAAGGGATAATAAGGTGAATAGTACATAAAATGCATAATCCGTAATAACGAATTAGTAATCCGAAACAAGGAATTAGTATTCCGTTAAAATGAATTATTAATTCGAAATAACGAATTAGTAATCTGAAATAACGAATTAGTAATTCGTAAAAACGAATTGGTAATTCGAAAAAACGAATTAGCAATTCGAAATAACGAATTAGCAATTCGAAATAACGAATTAGCAATTCGTAAAAACGAATTAGCAATTCGAAAAAACGAATTAGCAATTCGAAAAAAGGAATTAGTAATTCGAAAAAATTCGAAAAAACGAATTAGTGATTAAAAAAAACGAATTAGTAATTCGAAAAAACGAATTAGTAATTCGAAAAAACAAATTAGTTTCAGACAGAATTTTTTTTTTCAGTGGCACGATTGGGCTTTTGTACTAATGAACCCATTAAAAAAAAAATTTTTTCATTTATTTCATTTATTATTTCTCAGGGCAAGCAACAGAAGGCACAATACAAAAAATAAATTTTTATAAATACATATGATGGTAGGGATGGGCACAGAGGGTGACAAATATTTTCTCATTTTGGGGTCTACCAAATAAATTGAAATATGCTACTTACCATATCAAGCTGGTCAGCCTCAAATTCGCTTAGAAGAGCCGATTCCAGCCTTCTAAACTGAAAGACAAGAAAACAAACATCGCCAAGTCATCGAGTGAACTAA
Organism: Astropecten irregularis; assembly: GCA_963971285.1. NCBI lineage: Eukaryota > Metazoa > Echinodermata > Asteroidea > Paxillosida > Astropectinidae > Astropecten > Astropecten irregularis. The sequence continues at coordinate 7,767,860 of OZ020245.1, read as the reverse complement.
TAATATTATAATTAGTTAACCTAAGCAAGTCCTTTGGACAATGGACATTCCTTTGGGAATTATATAGGAATCTTTAAAGCAATCACCTGGAAATACTCAAGTTAGGGTTACCGTTAAGAAACTCAACATAATCCAACATGTACATGAAATAATGAGCCTGTGAAAATTTGAACTCGATCGGACATCTGAGTCACGAGAAAATAGCGAAAACCCGACTCAATTTTTCTTATAAAACACAGAATGGTTTGGATCTTACCCCGCTATCAAAACTGTTATCGGTCTTTATTTCACTAAATTTGTGGATAAATACACCATCTTCATACCCTGAAAGTTATAGGTAAATCTGTGAACATTTCTGATTAAGTATGTTATCAATCAATCCTTTACTGTACCTTTATGAGGGACATAAACCACGGCTGTGATTGGTCAGAAACAAATGGGGCGGGGCTAAATTGCTCAGTCCATATTCCGGGAATTTATAGGAAATCCTCTGGGAATTCTTTGAAATTCTCTATTATTCTAAAACCAAAACTTACCCTTGAGCCGTACCCTCATCCACCACTGCAAAACAAAAAATAATGATAAAAATGAGGCATTATATCAATCAAAAACTAATGCTTAATTTTGTTTGTGTACTACATGTAGTTAATAATTACTAGCAACACATAAAGAGGTTATTCACATGACGTCATCAGCTTGGATTGTCCATCAAGCACAATGATTGCACACGTGTAAACAATGAAGGGTGCACCCAAGTAAATAGGGCCAAAATCCGTCCGCCGAGCTCATTAATAAAAGTTAAGCACTCAATATATTTTAAATAAGAGAGTTGTGAGAGCTATGAAAATGAAGGATTGAAGAAATATGGCATTGGACCTCCTGCCTGGACTCTGGGCTTCCATTTGTGACCATTTTTGATGCAATTGGGTGAGAAAGTGGGTCTATTTCAGCCGCTTTGCAGAGGGATGTTTTTTTGAAAATGGCTTCTTTGACTGGAGTGATCCATACCTTGTTTTAGGGGTGTTCAGCTGAGAATGAGTATATCTCAAAAATTCAATGGTCACCCTACCATAAATTGAAAAGAAAATGAAAGGTGACATGTTGGTCATCATTTTTCTGTGTAACTTGAACAGCTGTGAGAGTTCTGTATATTTTTAAATGATTTTTGAAGTTTGATGATTTATCACTGTTGTCTATGGGAGTTTATTTACTTGAGTGCAACCTATAATGCAGAATGGTGGCGTCCATTTTGTTTTGGATGGTGATATGTAAACATGTGTTTTTTTTGCTGCTGTCTCTCTATAACAGGCTCCAAAAAGACATAAAACTGGAAATGACATGAAAAACAGGCTTTTGGCATGTTGTACATACATGTATCTCTGGGTTTTCAGTGTTTTATTTAAAAAAAGCACAGTGGAGTTAACATTTTTTCAGAAGTGTCAACAACTGCACAAAGTAAATACAAGGTAGTGTGCAAGGCAAGTGGATGGAATCATAAAATGGTATGTAATGCACAGAAAATGGTGTGTATTTTCTGTAGTTTTGATATTTTCTGTGGGTGGAAATAATCTTGGACTGTAGTACACCGAGGGTGTGTTACTTCATACATGTATTTCACTACTTTAGGCTATCTTAAAGAGATCACCTTGTGCATTAAATGAGTGTGTGTCCTCAACATCTTTGACAAGTCCCCCCCCCTCATCCATCCTTGATCCACCCCCAAAGTGGGACCCCAAAGTGGCTATGTCCACTGCAAAATGATCCCAGATGAACACATGAAGCAAGACATTTGTGTTACAGAGAGGATTTACACCAGATTTGGTGTTGTGGAATGGAGAAATCTCATGTTCAAAATCTTAGCATGTTAATAAGGCCAAGTAAAAAAAAAAATATGTTTCTCGTCCCCGCCCGCCTCGTTTTTTGAGGCCGCCTCGATTTTTTTATTATTTTTTGTTTTCAAAAAATTAGATTTTTTTGGTTGAAAACTTCGTTTTTTAACATTGAAAAATCCCAAAATCCCATCGTGAAAAGAATATTTTCAGCGTCGTAGCTTTCTTCATAGACTCTTTTGTATCGTACCATCTGATATTTATGCATTTGTAAACGTCTATATTCAATTTCATGCTAAGAGGTGCCTAACATTTGATGCTAACATTATTAAAGCATTGTAAATATGTTAATTTCTTGTGTGAATTACAATGTCTCCATTATTTTAATGTTTTGCGTGATTGGAAAAACACACGAGATTAACAAAAATCTCAGATGGCGGCCATTTTGAAAAATAAAAAATAAAAAATAAAAAGCACCTCTTTTTCATTTTTTTGAAAAACCCGGACGAGAAACATATTTTTTTTTTTACTTGGCCTAAGCTATATGCTTCCCCATATAAAACTGTACAAAAAACATGGCCGCCACCCAAGATGCGAACCCCTGCCATTTCGCAGAGGAGTAATATTTTTCAATTTTTTTTTCAAATAAGTGACCTTTGGAATATTCTGCTTCCCCTCAGTGTGGTATGGTGTCAAAATATGGATACTGTGTGCTCTTATAGGGTGCACCCAAGTAAATAGGGCCAAAATCCGTCCGCCGAGCTCATTAATAAAAGTTAAGCACTCAATATATTTTAAATAAGAGAGTTGTGAGAGCTATGAAAATGAAGGATTGAAGAAATATGGCACTGGACCTCCTGCCTGGACTCTGGGCTTCCATTTGTGACCATTTTTGATGCAATTGGGTGATAAAGTGGGTCTATTTAAGCCGCTTTGCAGAGGGAAGTTTTTTTGAAAATGGCTTCTTTGACTGGAGTGATCCATACCTTGTTTTAGGGGTGTTCAGCTGAGAATGTGTATATCTCAAAAATTCAATGGTCACCCTACCATAAATTAAAAAGAAAATGAAAGGTGACATGTTGGTCATTATTTTTCGGCGATTGTGGGTTAACGGGATCCCAAAACACATTGACTTTTTTGGCTCTGAACTAACTTCTACTCCTCAAAAATGATACTTTTGACTTTCAGCAAATGTTCCTGGGTCCTTAAAAGCCTACATTGAAGAAATTTGTTAAACATTTCAGGGTTAAAATTCAATTTTCTTACGCGCTTCTTGAAAACTTTAAAACAGACCGTCTGATCGCGTGAGGCCATTTTGTCTGGTCTGGTTTGTCTAGTGCCCAGACCCAACAGACCAAGAGTCCTCAAAATGTCAGAGTGGAAACCAGACTATTCTCGTCTGCGGCCGTCCGTGCGGCGGTGAAATGTTACAATCTTGGTTACCGTTTTTACCCCATAATTTCCCTCAAAAATCAAAGCCCTGCCCTCTTTCCAAAAATGTAAGCTTGGTAATATAGAGGAGGAGACCAACAAAGTATATGTAGGTAAGTTACTTTTCAAATAGTAGTTTCCTTTCCTTTATAGTTTTAGGACCCGTTAACCCACAATCCCCAATTTTTCTGTGTAACTTGAACAGCTGTGAGAGTTCTGTATATTTTTAAAAGATTTTTGAAGTTTGATGATTTATCACTGTTGTCTATGGGAGTTTATTTACTTGGGTGCAACCTGAAGTGATCGCCTGTCGGGTGCCCAAACTTCTGACACACGCAACAAGGTATGCAGTATATGCACGACAATACAATCGATCGCGGATCAGACAATCAATGACATACTACAGCCATAGGCTAGTACAGACTAGTTTGTAACGTTACTAAGTACCTGGATGGATGGATGATTCGGTAGAATTTGTGTGCACAATATTTAATGCCTAGCCTGTAGCCATACAAATTTACTTCTCTCGCTGACTCTATACTCACCAATACACCACCGAGACCTTCACCACCATTCTGAGTGATAGGAGTTTCCTAACGGCAGGAATAAGTAGGTAACTTCAGCAGAAAGACGACGTACAAACCTGTGTGTTTTTATTTTATAACCGATCCACCTGACGCTTGAAAGTTGAAGTGCCTATACTGTACTAGGCGCGGTATCGACGCGTGGCCAAGGACAGGTTGCATGTAAGTATCGATAAAAAATGTAACCGTTTGTAAGTATCGATACACCTGAAATAATTTGGTATCGAAGTGAAAGGTACAGGCTGGAACCGTAATTAATAATTAAACAAATGAATTCTTTTATAATTTTAAGTTATAACGCCTCCATTCCATTAACGTATGTAAGAATTTGTGGCTTAATTATTGAGAAACAAAGTATTAATATATCGGTGGTATCGATTACCAGATGTTCGATTTCTTTTTTATTTTCGTTGCTGGCAAATGCATAGTTTGGTGCCTAGACTTGAATTACATTAGACGCCATATCGTAAAGTCTTGCACCAGTCTAGTTATGTAAGATGAGTGTGCTGGCGCGCCAGAATTGATTTCTAAAAACTACCGCCCGGTAATAATATTAATAATGCGATCTCTGCAGCTGGCATTCAACTGAATTTACATTGTGCATGTATCAATTGTATGGAGCTTGGAGGCCATTGCGAAAATTCGTCGGAAATAATTTAGGTAAGTGGTAAAACCGTTTTACTGGGAGACTGTGTAGTCAGTAGTGTGCTTATTTTATGCGCAGCAGGCGCAATCATTGCACGCCAACGGATCGATCGCGGAACCGCGGGCATGCACGACCGTTCCTGGGTCAGTGGTAGTTGCGATGATCGTAACCCTAGGTCTGACATGGGGACTGGGACCTTAGGGTTACGATCATCGCAACTAGGTCAGTGGGTGCATGCATGGAGGTAGTCTACCTCCATGGTGGGTGTGATAAAAACAAAGGAAGGATGGTCCCGATCTTTACGGCGATTGTAAAGTTCGGGACTCTCCTGTGTTTTTATCACACGCCAACATTCTGTTGCGCAACTGCGTATTTAATGATAAAATTAAAAACACAAGATATGGTCCCGAACTTTACAATTACAATAGCCGATCGGGATCGAGATTTTGTAAATTTCTTTAATTTTATTTCAAATGTATAGTTTGCAGGCTAGGTCACTGACTTTGCTCCGAAGAAATTAATACCGGTACTCGGTAGGCCTAGTCACAATCTCACCTGCTCACTCATTTGTGTATAGGGCCTAGCAAGTCAACAGTTAAATTTTCTGTTGCATGCGTGTAACGGTATTGAGTGTCATTTCTTCGTGTCTGACTCTTCATTATTTCCCAAAAAGCTCAAACATTTGGTACGTGCGCCGGTACTGTATTGCAGAGGTTGGTTGTTGGAATCGCACTCCAGTCAATTTTTTTTGTTCACTTTAGTTTTCAATGGATAGAAATTCAGTAAAGATCCAGTGACTTCAATAATAAATTGTGGCAAGGGAAATTCTTTTTACACAATACAGTGTAATTTATAATACTATAGGAAAGTTAAATATGTTTTTGTATTTTTACCCTTGTATTTTTTGCTTTTGCTTTGCCTTAGTACATGTACATGATAACGCGCCAGTGACATGATGGACACGCTCAAGTTCTATGTACTGTATTCAACTGAGGGCAAACCAGAAGAATTGTCATTTACCTCTGATGTCCAAAATGACTGTGACACTGCAGGAAAGCCCAGCGTGAGGTAAGACATTTCGGGAGGACAGTTTTGGAAAGAATTCCACTTACGACCATCATTTGTGCACAACTCTATGGAACCAACAGAGGGCGTTTTGAGAAAAAAAGGCTGCCGCTTTATTGGAAGTGTACCATTTGTAGGTTAAGAAAAAAACAGTAAAACTCACTTTTCAGATATGCTACCCCAGTTTTATATACCTGAGATTGAAGTTCATCATAACTTGCATCCAATAATTAAGTTAACTCTTGGAGGATATAATCCTTTTTCCGTAATGGTCATCAGTGGAATTCTTTCCAAAGTTTTTACTCGCCCTTTGTTCTTCTTTAAACATTTATGTCACTACAGTATAAAATTGTGTACCACAAACACAATTCAATCCAATTATTTACGTAAATTGTTCATTTCTTTTGTCAACAGAGGGCGGTATGACATTGAAGGCCTTCTTCCTCTCCCTCTGCCCAAGTTTCTTCTCATCTTTGCACTGGGCGATTGGCCCGATGATGAGCAATGCCAACAGATGTGCGCTCAGTTACACCTCGGCAAGGACCTGAACCCATTCAACATTGGCACACTGTCCAAAGAGAACAGGTACCAGACTTCAGGCTTGTGCAGCTTGTCTCAAGGGCACATGGCATAGATTGGCCTAACCTGAATAGACTGCATTTAGAAGTCTGTGCATTTTTGTGCACAGTGCTGCTATGCCATACAGTGATGCCATACTTTTTTATACCACAGTTGAGTTCTAGCCAGCGTTCTTTAGGCCTAAAGTTCATACTTGAGGACCAATATTTCTGCAAATTGATTTCCCTCTGAAATGCTGTCCTATTTGAAAAAAAGACCTGCCAGTACCATAAAAACCTACCAGTACCATAAAAACAAACAAACCACCTTATTATGGATTTAACAGACCAAAAACCGACACATGTTCTTTCTTTAGTTTTAACATTATAAATCGTCATTTGTTATTTTCTTGCAAACATTAACACCGATTTTGATGAAGTTGTCTCCAGCTGGTTTTATATTTGCATTTAAAAATCTTAAAAAAAAAATAATAATTTAAATCAATTCTCTTTTTCAGAAACTACTAACATTACCAATCCTTTGTTGGGTTTTTTGATGAAACAAATCCTTTGTAGGGTTAATGTGGGAGCCAAGTAGGAAAATAATATGCAAATTGTTTTATTGTTAGGTTGACGTTGTCAACTTTTTTTTCCCTTGGGGTATCTTTAGAGCCGTCTGCTGGCAAGGTGCCTGGAGGGAGGACCTTCAAGTCCGTGGGACTCTCATGTCCGATGAGGGACAGCCAGGACTTCTGGTCATCACCCCGGCCAGTCCCGTGGCATTTGCCTCTGGGAAGGAAGATGCTAGCAGTCAAGGTGAGGTGGTTAGCCTTGTTGGCAAGCCAAAGTCATTGTGATCAACATTACCAAGGTTGGGAGCCTGAAAATGCTTATACATGTCATAGCAATACTACACGTCAGGCCCTCTAGTAAAGGGTATTTCATTGGTATATACCAAAACAGAAATGTTCACAGATTTAAGTATAACTTTCAGGGTATAAGGACGGTAATAGTAGAAACATTTGTTCTCTCACAATTAAGCAATTTGACAAAACAAACTATGAGCAGCCTGCAGCCGCCCTGTCACCTTTACCAATGTTGCACATGCCATTTTCAAACTCCAAGCTTTTCATATCATTATTTTAAGTCATTATTTTGGTTTATGAGCAGTTTGCAGCAGTTTATTACTTGTATTGTAACAGAATTTTGAAAATCTTCAAAAAGAACAGCACTGGGGCCTCTTCCTTAGGGATTATGTTTCTGAACATAGTTTATGCAAACAGATTTCAGTTTTATACACATCTAAGCACCAATGGAAGAGTGAACGCAGATACATTGATAAACATATTTTTAAACCAAGTGAAAGATCCAAGAGAATCCTCTCACCTGGAAATGAAATGTGACTGAAAAATCCCATCCAACAAAGTAAATTCCAAGAGCTCACATCCAACAGATAACCTAGAGAACATGGAGACCTCGCAGACAGAATCCCAAATCACAGATGCCGTGGAGAGTCTCTGTGAGGATGCAGAGAGCAGCAGAGCTCCCATGGTAGACTCCAGACTGAATGACAGCGATGTGATGACAGAGAAACAAACACCGTCCAGAGCTGCTCTTAGGAGACTCAAGACCGAGGTGACTCCAGAGGTGAGGACACATTCTTGGAGAAAAACTTTGAGGGAGGTCTGGTCACTGTGTTTCCACCATCCAGACATCTTGTTAGACATACTGATTCGCTGTTATATACTCCCAGTTTCGGCTGGAATTCACAAGCATTGCAGATAAAATATTTATTCGGCCAATTTGTTTAAATCCTGCCTACATGATTGTTCCAGGGGTGTGATTTGTCAGGAAAAATCCTGATTTCTGTTGTTGTTTTTTTCCTCACTTTTCCTGTACAAAAGTATAGGAGACCTGATTTTCATGATTTTTTGGGGCTATGTTTTCATGATTTTTTGTACACAGTACAAACTTCAATCACAGCCCTGTCTTTCTTGTCAAGGAAGGATTGAACCAATTCAGAAGGCATATTAATCCCAGCTTGCTAGTATTTTACACAGGTCTATTTAATACATTGATTGACTTGTGTGATTGGACATCATCACTTGCCGGTCTGCACAACTGTAAAGGCCATATCACACGAGGCAATTTTTACAGGCAACTTGGAGGCAACCAGTCACATCACATACAAAAGGAAAGTTTTGGTAGAACAAAAGTCACCTGTCTGGCAGTTTCTCACTATCTCCTATATATAATTTTATCGAGATTTAAAGAAGAATGTTATTTCTTCTTTGAAATTGCCTGGAACTAGTTGCCTGTAAATAGCCTCGTGTGACATGGGCATTACACTTGTAAATTACCAACAGACTAATCATCTGCACATTATTGTTTGTCCTCAAAAGAGCTGCTTCCAATCAGCAAAATGAAACATTTTTAATATCGATAAGGCAAAGACAAGTGCATCAACTCAACAAGACCTATTTTGTTTCTGCAAGAAAAAAAAAAGATGAATAGATATTTATTTTGGGTTTTAATCCACGAATGACCCAGTGTAAATTCATTTTGACCACAAATTTTGCTCTCAATTCCAGGTATCCCCTCAGACTTCCTCGCCCCCTGCCGTGCCCTCCTCCGGCCGGAAGAAACGGAAGCCCGCCACGGAACAGTCTACTCCGAGGGATAGCAGCAGAGTCAAGCGTCTGCAGCTACAACAGAGCTCACAACAGAGCTCACTGGGCTTGAATGACAGACGTTCCCCGGGGAATAAGCAGCCCAGTAAAGCCAGCAACGATGGTTGGTTTCAAATTTAGATACTGTCCACCATTTTTGTAAGGTGTAGTTGGAACAAAAATTAGACTGGACCCCCAAATTACAGAATGACCCCTTTACACATGTGCTTAAGCAAAATTCACCCACTCGGCTATGAAATACGCCTGAGATAAGCACAGATTTTTTTATTCTTAAATTCGGGTATGATTCCAAATAGTGCGCCACCAAGACGTTGGCCAATCACAATTCACAGAATTTGTCAGCCCAATGCTCGGCGTCTCGTCTGGAAAGGGTCAACAAATTCCGGGCGTTGTGAGCTGGGTGGTTCTATTTTGGAATCTCCCGTATTGGATAGTTCCTTGCTTATGAAATTTAACTACTCGTGAAATGGCCCTGGGTATTTTGAATGTAGGTGATTTAATTGCAAAATTTTTATTTAATTTTGTTTTGTCCATAGTACCAAGTGCCCGATGGGGTCACTCAATGTGCGCCATCAGTAAGAAGCAAGCTGTAGTGATCGGTGGGCAAGGAGAGAACCAGGTGCTAAGTAAGGACAGTGTATGGCTCCTGGATACAGGTAAGATGAAGAATAAAAACCCAAACGACCCAAAACCATGACAGATCCTCTTCGGATGAACTCCCCTCACTGGGAGTCAGGTTGGAATAGCTGTTCTTTCACCGCCTGTCACCTCTGCGGACCGGGTTCAAGTCCGGCTTGGTCCACAAGTGAATTGGGTTTTCAGTCCCTATCTGATCCTGTGGGTTTTACCAGGAATATTGCTCTGGGGTTTTCCTCCCACCTCTAAAACTTTATTTTCTTCTAATCATCTTTCCTTAAAAGGTTTCATCAGGCTTTCGAGCTACAGTGCCTAGGGCACTTTTGAGGAATCCTTGGTGTCAATACCAAAAATAAATTAAGTAAATAAATAAATAATAATAATAATATGTTTCATACTTTGCTAAGTTCTTCCCTGATTTTGGTCTAAAACCTTGAATTGGTTTGATGTTGTTGACTTCCACTTTTTTATAATTGTACATCGCACTTGATGGGCGGTTCCTTACAATCATGCTGAAAGAATATGCATATTCGATCTTTCATATTTCGTTAAGAGAATGAAAATGTATAAGACTCGTTGTTGCTCACAATCAGCAATGTGGCAGTCATCTGTGGAAGTCGTTGCATTTCTTGTGTATGATATCCAATTGCAGAAAACCACTTCCCAGTTACTTAAGCATTAGAAACAAATGGTTGATTAATGTGTTTTTATAATTTTTGTATCAGATGAAATGAAGTGGTGCGTGCCAGCTATTACTCAAACTGATTCGGCTAAGCCTCAGTATCGGATGGGCCACACGGCTGTCTACGACCCGACTGTCCAGTGTATGTATGTGTACGGCGGTTCCAAGAACCTCCGATGGTACAGTGATGTCCATGTGCTGGACATAGAGTCCTGGAGATGGTCGCTGGTCAAGGTAGGTCCTCGGTTCCTCCAGAATCACTTTAAGGTCCTCAGTTCCTCCAGAATCACTTAATGCTCCTCAGTTGCTTCAAAAACACTTAAAGGTCCCCACTTCCTTTAGAAAAACTTAAAGGTCCCCACCCACTTCCTTTAAAAAAACTTAAAGATCCTCACAAGTCCTTCAGAAACATTTAAGGGTCCTCAATTCCTTCAGAAACACTAATTTTTTCACTTTAGAAACATTTAATTATCCTCACATCCTTCAGAAACACTATAAAGTCCTCCTTTCCTTCAGAAACACTTAAAGGTCCTCACTTCCTTCAGAAAAAGTTAACGGTCCTCACTTCCTTCAGAAACACTTCAAGCTCCTCCCTTCCTTCAGAAACACTTACAGGTCCTCACTTCCTTCAGAAACACTTAAAATTCCTCACTTCTTTCAGAAAAAGCAATTAGGTTCTCACTTAATTCAAAAACATAGCATATAGTGGAGTATATATCATTCAATGTATATTCTTTCCCTTTTTGCCATATCCGCTAGGCCTCTGGCAGGGCACCAACCAGAGCCTACCACACCAGCACGCTGCATAACGGCGAGATGTACGTCTTCGGAGGTGTCTACCCAAACCCAGACCCAGAGCCTGACGGTTGCAGTAACCAACTGCACGTCTTCAGCCCAGGTAAAAGGATACGACACCTGAACTGTAGAAAACAGTTGTACTTTGCAGTATAGTCATACTATAATTCCCTTAGATTCTTTAATTATCCTCATAGAGACCTCTCAGATGAGCTTATTGTTTAGATATTTTCTTGCTTTTTGGAAAGATCATGCTAGGACTAAAATGTCAGTCCTCCTTAAGGTAATATCAAACTTTTGTTTTTTGTCAAAGAAATACAGATTCATGGGCAATAATATCAAGACATATACAGTAACAGTCATCTGTGAAAATTTCAGTCCCATACGGTGCCCACTTTTTGAGAAAACAGTGAAAAACGCCCACAGTAATTCTTAAGTCTTTTCTCTTTTATTTTTGATCTTTAAAAGATACAAAATAATTGGGGTCACTGGTTTTACTCTTTTCTGGATAAATATAGCATTTCAGGCAGAAAAAAATTAACGGTATGTTTCTACCATCACCATCTTTATACCCTGTAAGTTATAGGTAAATCTGTGAAGTTTTCTATTTCAGTACGCTACCAAAGTGTGATACTACCTTTAACTCTTTAACATTTTATTTATGTATCAATATAACTTTCTTTTCCTCTTGGTTTCAGCCACAGAAAGTTGGTACGAGCCGTTAGTGATGGGAACGAAACCAAAAGCACGGTCAGGGTAAGTGCACATTGAATTCTCTACAAATGCCCAAGAGAGGTGTGAATAATAATATTCCAGTTTTATATTTTACAGTTGCTAGGTAGAATTGGGTGTCACACGGTACTTTACACTTGTGGGCCTAAATTGCACTCAAGGTAGTATAGGGGTAATGTTTAATAGATCTGTGGAGTTCATATCTGTGACTTTTAGAATATAAGAATATTTATCTCACACTGAACACAGAAAGAGAGTCTTTTTTTAATGATTTTTGGGATTCTCTGAATTTCGTCAATGGACGCCATTGACAAAGTTCAGATATTCTGAATTTTGGGGAGCTTGAGAAAAATCTTTAAAAAAAAAAAGACTCTCTTTCTGTGTTCAGTGTGAAATAAATATTCTTTATCTCAGCCCGCAAGCTCCCCAAATTCAGAATGTCTTAATTTCGTCAATAGCGTCCATTGACAAAATTCAGAGAATCCCAATTTTGGGGAGCTTGTGGGGTGAGCATGTTGAGATAAAAATCATCCAAAAAGACTCTCTGTCTGTGTTTAGTGTGAGATATATATTTTTTTTTCTCATTTCAAGTAATTTCAGGATGATAGTTCTAACAAATAAAGCAAGGTTTGTTGAGTGTTGAACATCCTCTTTAACCAACTTCATGTCTAGATATACTAAACAGCTCCTGAAGAATCCTGCGAGGCAAACCTGAAATGATATCCAAGTACCTTAACATTCATAGATAATTAAGATTCTGATTGGTAACTGTGCATCAACCTAGCTTCCAAAGTCATGTGACCCTTCTAACCATTAGGATGCATTGCACATCTACATAATACTTGATGAATGTCTAATCAATTCTTCTTTTATACCTGGATTTTTTCATGCAGACATTCGGCCACAGTTCTTGGTGACAGACTCATCATCTTTGGCGGTTGGGACGCCCCAGAATGCTTCAACGATGTCCACTGCCTTGACCTGAGTGAGTATGAAAGCATTCGTCTTGTTTAATACCCTCCTGTACGTGTGATGTCATTTCAGGCTGGATGCCTTAATGAGTTGTCCCACAGGCTGTGTGTGTAGAAGAGCTGTGTAATTAAAGCAGGAAGCCTGTGCTACTTACGTGGACAGGTTCAAAACATCCTAATGGTTTTTAAACTTCTCCTTTTCCCCCCTAGCCCTGATGGAGTTTACCAGCATTTCTGTGACAGGAACTCCACCATCTCCTAGGAGGTAGGTTAAACAATGACATGGGGTGTTTTACACATAGTGACCCACCATCCACACACCTTTAAGGGTCCAGGAGTACATGTATACCACACAGGAGTTTGTTTTGAAACTTCCTAGAACTCACTCAAAGACTTACATAGCCTAGAAAGATACAAGCAGTGTTTTTTCTATAGCAGACCGTACGTTCTTATAATTTGGAGATGAAATATCACATATTGTACACTTCAGAGGTCCTCTTCTTTTTTGTCATAAAGTACACATTTTAACAGTCCCCCATTTTCTGTGTTCACACGCTAAAGTAATTTTGAATAAGTTGTTTTATTTTTTAGTAAGCTTGTACTGAACCTGATTTTGGGTCCTTTTTTCTGTTTCTATGGCAACAGTTGGCATGCCTCTGCAGCGTTGCGTGGCAACAGGATACTCATTCAGGGAGGGTTTGATGGAGACAACGCCATGACGGATTCCTTTGTCTTTTGTCTAGGTGAGTAGCGACCAACTTGTGTGTAACATATGGCAACCTTTGATTTACTGTGCCTGAAGGGTTTGAAGATTAACTTATAGTGCATGTTCTCTTGGAGAACACACATTGTAAACTTCTTTTTTCTTTTCCTTTTCCCAAAATATGAAGAAGATTCTGTACAATTTGTAGATGCTACTTTCTTTGGCATTTTGTAAAACTTCCTTGTGATTATAGCGACCTTCAGGCCTTCATTTTAATAAAAATTAGGGGAGCTGCAAGTCGCTCTCCTTAAAGGGTACCTGAAATAAAAACTCATATGAAGTTTAATACATCTGTATTGTCATAAAACTCAACATGTATGTCATTGTTTGTGCTAAAAAAGTATTGTATGTGAAAAAGAGGTATTTTACACCCATAATTTAGCACCCAACTTTTCGCGACGAAAAACCTTGCTACGTCACCGGCAGAATGCCACACAGTTTTCCAGTCGCAAAACTACCGACCCCGCGTTTTTGTTCAAATCAAAGAGCAAAATCGTACATACAATGTGCAGGAGCCAGCAAAAGCTACTGCAGTGCGAGCCTACTTGTTCTGCCGATGACGTCACAAGCATTGTTGCGTGGATCAGTTCCGAGGGTGGTTTTTGGGGGGCGGGGCATACATGTACTGATTTTTTAACTCTGGGACCAAAATGAAGCACTTACATAAAAATTAGAATTTATATAGTCATTAATTATGCATTAAGCAATAATCTGAAAGCACTTTCATCCCTATTTCAGGTAACCTTTAAATCAACGTAGAGAATTGAGGAGAGTGATTTGCTTTCACTAATAAAAATCAAGTTTGAGCTGCAAATCCAACCCTTTAAATCAACATAGGGCCTACTCATACTAGCGAATAAAGAGAGCAGTTTGCTCTTGCTAAACCATGTTTTCGCATGTGTCCAGTGTCAGAGAAAGATGCAAAATTGTGCTTGTCCTCTTATAAAAAAAATATTACTATTTTTGTGTTTTCCATAAAGGGCAAATGTAAGCTTGAAAAATGTATGTGATGTTTTTTAAAAAAAAGGCAGCTCTCCTTAAATTGTTAAGGAGCTCTTTTTTCCTTGGAAAACATTAAGGAGAGCGGAGGATCACTCTCACTGTCCTTAAAAATTCAGGCTTGGACTTTACAGAGACTATATTTCATTAATAATTTAAGTCTTTGCTCATACAGTATTTTGTCTGTCTAGTTTCGTGCTCTGCTATAAACACTAAAGGTATGAAATAGAAACACCCAAAAAGAGCTAAATTAATTAAGACAAAAAACAAACAATTCTTTCATTTTGTATCGCAGACAAAAAAAGCTGGACTTCCTTGCTGTGGCCCATCTACACTGGCCCGACGACGGGTCACACCATTCTAACCATGAGCAAGAAGGACAACCTCTTCAGCGACGACAGCGACGACAAAGAAAACAGCAGCACCTCTGCAGCAAGCAGCAGACTGCAGAAACTATTTGTCTTTGGCGGTGGCAACAACGAGGGCGCTTTCTCCAACAAGCTGGTTTCATTTACACTCCAGCTGCCTTCTGATGCATAACATTTGCTGTGTTTTTGTTTCTCCGTTTTTTGTTGTTGTTTTTACGGAGATGAACATCCTTTCCGGATTTTCCAGACAGGAAGGGTAATTGATGTTCCAGATTCTCAGGGAAGGAAAACATCAGGCTTTTCACACTTTAAATATTGATGGACACTTGCCCTTAGTGTTATGTGAGGGATGGTCAGCTTTCAATGTGGATTTTAAAAAGAAGAAATCAGATAAAAGTTCTGATAATGATCAAATCATCAATATCTTCTTCGGTGTTTTTTGTTTTGTTTGTTTGTTGGGGTGATGGGCATTTGTTTGTTTGTTTGTTGGTCATCCAGGATCAGCATTCTGGGTTGCCCATCCAACTTTGGAGTATGGGCTTCTTATTCCTTAAAATGCACAATAAATCTAAGTACTTAAAAACCAAAAACTGCAAGGTTTATGTTGAAAAACTATAATAGAAAAAATTCACCTGCACTACAAATGTTGTACAGCTCATTCTGAGAAACGAAAGTAGGTCAGGCTTTGTTTACATTGTGTCATACAGATAACATGAACAGCACATGAACATGTGTATTATGCCTAGGGCATACAATTATAAACATGATATACATTTCCCTGTAGGCTGTATGCCCCATGCACTGTGTGCATATGTGACTAGTTCCTCATCGCTTTGTTTTCCCTATCTGTCACATGATGTGCACACAAATGTGACCTTTGTGACAGTTTCTTGGAATTTGCACAAGGGAAAAGTTTGTTTTTCAATACCATTTCCCGCCAAATATTATCAAAAATCTTGCTGTTTTGGGGGTTTCAAGTTTGCTGTTGTCTCAGATTTTTTTTTTCTACCTAAATGCGGTGTTGCCAACATTTTGCAGATAAGGCAAGCTGACATCTTGAGAACCTATTTGGAAAAAAACCCACTAAGACCGACAGCAACTGAATGTACAAAGCATGGTATGACAGTGTTATCCTTTCATAAAATTAATACTTTTGCCATAAATATGGAGATAAGCACCAGCTTGACACAGAATAGAGCCTTTTACACCCTCGTTATGATATGGAGAGTGTTTTATTTATTTTTATTTAAAGGTAGTATCATACTTGTGGGTAGCATACCGAAACAGAAATCTTCACAGATTTACCTATAACTCACAGGGTATAAAGATGGTGATGGTAGAAACATACCGTTAACATTAGTTTGTCTGAAATGCTGTATAATATCCAGAAAAGAGTAAAACCAATGACCCAAATCATTTTTGATCTTTTAAAGATCAAAAATATAAGATTCTTAAAAAGTGGGCACCGTGTGGGACTGAAATATTCACAGATGACTGTTACTGTATCTTCCTTGATATTTTTGCTCATTAATCTGCATTTCTTTGAGAAAACTTTGAGTATGATAATTATGATATTACCTTTAAGAAAAGTATCAGATCATGGTTATGAAATATCACTATGTCATGGTGACTCAATTGACGAAGAACCATTGATAGCTCTTTATCATAAGTTTAATCAATCCATGTTCTTAGAATCATGTTTGTTTTTATTTTTTCTTTATTTGTTTCCTTATTTTTTAGTTGGAACTAATGGGGGTGTTGGTATTTGAAGTTACGTCCTTCAAATCCATTGCAAAATGTTGGATTGAAAAAGACTGCTTTTGATTGCCATGCGAAGAGTGACTTGTATATGTATATATATATGTGCCTGAAATTAGGATGAGCACTCTATAAATTTTGAACTGTTTTGTGTTTGTTTGATTTAATTGTGTGAAGAAAAAAATATGCTAACAACATTATTTTAATTGTCACTTGTTCAACTGAGAAATAAAGTTGCTTGAGTGAATTTCGTAGAAACAGCTTTGTCAAAGTGCTTATATTTTCTTTTAAATGTTTTGCAAAGGCAAGCAATTCACTCCAGTGGGATAATGCGAAGGAATAATCTATAATGAAATACATAATTTCTTCAAGCCAATAGCCTGGAATATTTTAATCATCTTAAACTCAATATTGATTTGTCATAATATTTTATCCAGATTCCAGTTGAAAATGTCATCTTTACGGAAAAAAAAAACAGTATGCAAAATTATTAAATTTAATCACACTGAAAACTTACAGTACAATGTGTGACATTTAGTGCATTTAAACACTTGTTTTCAGAGATATTTTTACAGTAAATGATGGAAATTGTTTGTGAAGTTATCACACTATGTTTTGGTTATACAGTGTGTCCCAAAAAACACGCAACACTTTGTTGGGAAACATGTTCAAATTATATTTATCACTTCAAGATTCAGCTATATGATACAACCATGTAGAATTTAAGCAAAATCGCACTGAAATTGGCGAAAATATGACCAATTGAAAGAGTACTCTTTAAAAACAAATTTGCAATACTCCAGAATAAGTAGTCAATATACACATAATGTGTATTGAAAGAAAGATGAAAATCCAGTTTTGAGGTTGGCTAATTAATTCTTAGTTTTTCCATCAACTTCATTCCAATTTTGCTCAAATTCTACATGGTGATAGCCAAGACACGGCTACGTATCACATATCTGAATCTTGAAGTGATACACAGTTTAATTTTCATATAATAGTTCTCAACACAAAGTGTTTTTTGAGGACACCCTGTAGAAAAAATTGTTTCTTGAGTCATTTATTGTACCCTTGAGGGCGCTGTTTACCCCAGTAAATTTCTTGGTGACCCTCACTAGAAATATTAAAATAATACATGTACAAAATTCAAAAGAAATACGTCTTTTTTATCAGATATACCAAACAGACTGAATGTGATTTTGACTGTCATTCTGTTTGCCTTAAATTGAGGTTCGGCTATGATTCTGCACAGGACTGTAAATAATTTGCATCAGCATGTACAATTCGATTTGATTGGCTGAAAGTTTGCAGCAGATAAATTCATCTGTGAGCTCAAATAACTTCGCTTGCAATTCATTCATAGTGAAATAAATCTCAGCAAGAATATGACACAAAAACTGCATGTATTAAATTAAGGCATAATTAACAAGTTCTCCCCATGTACCGTTCCCAGGTTGCAGCATTGTTGCGTGTATCATTGAAACGATCCCTGGGGTGTGGCGGTGTGTGCGTGGTTTCATGGCTTCTGACTGCCAAACGAACAAAGATAGTTGACTATTGGGGTCACCACCAACATAGGGCTGGATGGCTCAGTTGGTAGAGCGCCTGTACGGTATTCAGGAGGTCGCCGGTTCGAATCCCGCTCCAGTCAATTTTTCTTTGTTCACTTTTCAAGTTCTCCTATAATTAGATAATGGCACCGCGCGGAGCAAAAAGAGGCAAGACAAGTCACAATCGTGCAAGTAACTTGTAAATTTTAGGTTTGGGTGATGTGGATAAGGCACTTGTCTTACATGCTGAACTGCAGTGAGTTGTCCCTTTTTTCGGTGCATCGATCCTCAAAATCAACCAAATTTCGGTTGAAAATAAAAAATTTACAATTGGTATAGTCCCTCGAAAACTGCCGATATATAAAAGGGATGACAGATGTTTTTGGTGGATAATGGTAAACAGGTAATGAGAAAAGATACGCCCATTAACTCCAGCTCCACCCATATTTCTTTCTTTCTTTTTTGTTCTCAACGAATACATTATAATGAATTTCGTCTGATCAGAATACAATGATCAAATCTTGCAGATGTAATTGATGGAGACTGAGCATCAAAAACAATCAAACCCATGACGATATCTGGATGATTCACTAAACACAGAACTAGAGTCACGATGAGCAATCGTTACTACTCACACTCGCGCATGCTCGTTTGGAGATGCTGTCTTGTGACGGGTAGTCATGCGCCTCCCCAACAGTTCGTAATCCCGTTGCCATTATCACGCACGGAGCCTGGGCACCAGACATCAAAAATAACGATGACATCTTGCGAAAAACGGCGTGCATGCACTGCACACATGTGATTTGCAATGTAAACCGTTTCCCAACCACTAGGCCTATATATCCAAACTGAAGTGCGCGAAAACCCACGTTGTGTTGACAACGATGGCGGGCATTCGCGACTCATCGAAGCAGTGTTTTCCCCTGCAAGACATCCGGTCCGTCGTGTCGCTCTTCCGAGCAGAACTCACCGACGGCACGGAGCCCAACCTGGCCATGTTGTCCATAGCAGCTGGCATGATCGAGAACGTCTTGACCAGCAATCGCGGCTCGTCCGCCGCCGCCACCACCAACTCCGACGCGGTCGGTGTGAACAACAACAACAACACCGGCCCCCTCGCACCACCAACGGCCGTGGGCATCGAGCCCATTTTCCCCGTGGTGGAGCTGCCCAACGTGGAGGCATTGTACTGTAAATTCGAGACCCAGATCAAGGGGTCTGTGGACCTGAGCGAGTATAAACCTGGCTGTGCTACCCGGGTGCTGATCAAGAAGGTCTCGGACATCATCTGGAGTTCGTTGACCAGGTCTTATTACAAAGAGAAGGCACATCTCCAATCCCTCTTCAGTTATCTGACAGGTAAGTCAACATTTGAATACATTTACTAGTGATTTACACTTACAGTTACACTTGGAGCAAATTACCAGTTAGGAAATTATTCAATGAAGGAAATGTATATTTTGTCGGCACCGTCATGCATTCTTCTCATTGGCCATGCCGGCCTTCTTTCTCTAAAGGTTATTTTGCTGGAGGTACGTTCTTATACTACAAATTAGCCAATGGGACGGCAAAATGGGACGGCAAAATAGCGTTTGCAGGAAGATTGCCGGTGCCGGCAAAATGTACACTGCCTTATATAAACCATTGGTTGCTTAATTAAGATCGTTGAAAGGTGAGCATAGACATTTATTGGAGCAGGATTCAAACCTCCGACCTTCAGGATACCATACCATGATGATGTAGTTGTGATGATCGTAACCCTTACTAGTCTGACATATGACATGGACCTAAGGCAGACCAAGGGTCACGATCATCGCAACGAACCTTGTACAATGTTTTTGTAATGGGCAAGGTTACTTGGGAATCTACCTAAGTTAAACAGGAACTCACGGATTTAAGAGATTCTTCCCGAGATGGCATTCTGTCAAACAACATGTCAACGTGATGAAATTTGAAACAGAATAAAACATCATTATAATGTGGAAGAATCTCTCAAAAAGCTACATGTACCCTTTATGTACCAGTTTCCGAGGGTGTAAGCATTGATCGGCAAAAACTCACATACAGACGTTAGGAGGTCAACCCATACCATGATGTATGGATACCATGATGTATGGATACCATGATGTATGGATACCATACCATGATGATGTAGTTGTGATGATCGTAACCCTTACTAGTCTGACATATGACATGGACCTAAGGCAGACCAAGGGTCACGATCATCGCAACGAACCTTGTACAATGTTTTTGTAATGGGCAAGGTTACTTGGGAATCTACCTAAGTTAAACAGGAACTCACGGATTTAAGAGATTCTTCCCGAGATGGCATTCTGTCAAACAACATGTCAACGTGATGAAATTTGAAACAGAATAAAACATCATTATAATGTGGAAGAATCTCTCAAAAAGCTACATGTACCCTTTATGTACCAGTTTCCGAGGGTGTAAGCATTGATCGGCAAAAACTCACATACAGACGTTAGGAGGTCAACCCTCGAAAACTGGATACCTTAAAAACAGGTAGATGCATTTAAACAACGTCAAGGATCTCGATGCTCTCAATTCATTGGGTGTTTCTTCAAGTTCAATATGTCTAGTCTCTTCCGTGAGTCCTTCCTTGCAGGTCCAGGGCTGCTTCCAGTTCTAGCACCAGTAGGCATCTTCAGTACATCTAGATCTTAGACAAGCCTTCTAGTACTGGAAGCACTCTTTTGGGCCAAAGTAACATTAGGAAACTTTCTAATTACATACATTATAATATTAGGCTTGCCTCTCACCGACTTAGATGAGCGCTGCATGCTCTGTGCTTGTTTGGTGCAAATGATCATGTGCTTGCTCAGGTGGGATTCGAACCCATGACCTCCTGCTTTATACTAGTGCAGATGCCATACCGCTAGACCACCAAGCAGGCTGAGGTCAGGGGGATGAATCGTATCCAATAGGCCTATCACAGCGGGTACCGCAATTGGGGAAGCCTTATTTGCATATAATATTTCTATCTCCCCGATGAAAAATCATTAATATTTATGATACATTAATTAAGTTGTGAAGAAGTAGATGAAGATTTTGCCACTCCACTCTATTCCAACAACTTCAACATTTAAGCTGTGAGAACCTGAATCCACTTTATAACTTAAATATAACTTTATATAAACTTGTACATCTTCCACTTTTGGCAGTGAAAAATATTGTGAATTCATGGGGTATGGCATATTGAATCATCATGGCGTCTCTAAAACTCATAAAAATGCACTTATAAATATTCCAGTGGACACAGATCATTGTGGATCGTTATGGGTATTGACCAGTGTTGTATCCGAGTCCACAACTTCCGAGGCCAAGGCCGAGTCCGAGTCATGGGTCTCCGAGGCCAAGGCCGAGGCCGAGGCCAAGTTTCTCACAAGTAGCCGAGGCCAAGGCCGAGTCCGAGTCATGGGTGTCCGAGGCCAAGGCCGAGTCACATACGAGCATATCATTTCACTCCGCAAGAGACTGTTTGCTAGTCTAGATGCGATACCCGAACTTTCTGATGCGGTTTATAACCACACTAGCACAGTTCACCATGCTCTCAATTCATTACATTTGATGAATTACAAACTAACTTTCTTTCTGTACGTGTTTATATGAAAACATTTTAATTGTCCCCCTAAAATGTTCGGAAACACATTCCAGTTTGAAATAAAAAATCTTCCCGGCCTCGGATCGAGTCATCATTCAAAATTCTTCAAGGCCGAGGCCAAGGCCGAGTCATGGACCCCCGAGGCCAAGGCCGAGGCCGAGGCAGCAAATTTTCGGCCTCGAGGCCGAGGCCGGCCTCGAGTCATACAACACTGGTATTGACAAAATAAAAGAGCATTTTTATAGCCCACTGTAAAGCTTAATGCACTCTTTGTGTGCCTGGCTATATTAACATATGTGACTTTCGGTGATGCCATGTGAGGTCAGGCTATTCTATGGAGCAAGTAAATTTCATATATATATATAAGCGTTTGTCAAACAGCAACGATAACAAAAGTCAAATCATCGGAAATCAAAGTTCAATGGGCAGTTCGCTGAGCCAGGATCTCATTTCGGCGTTCGGACAGCATAGAGCAGTGAGGTCCCCGGGCGACTTGAGCAAGACGCAGTCAGTCACCACATGCTCCACGGTCTGGGTCGGGTGGCCACATGGACATGAGGCTGCTTCTTGCATGCCCCAACGTTGGAGGGTCTCACCGACGCGAGCAGTGCCGGAAGGAAAAAAAAATTTCATGACAACTGTTTTATCAAGCCTGGAATTAAACAGAGGCCATGGAGGCCTTGGCCTTCGTTGCCCTGGTTCTTGGCCTTGGTGCCCCTTCAAATGTTTCCAAAGACATTATGATTTTCCTACGGAAGTGCGCCCAGCAATGGAAAAGTGGCCTTGCCCCTTTCAGAACTTAATTCCATCATCACCTCCGTTTCAGACATTCTATAAAGAAAAAAGAAACAGTTGAACCAGAGCTGTATGACTCTCGTCTCAAGACACTCACTGAGTCCTGACTCAACTTGACTTGTGACTCAGGAGCGTTGACTTTGACTCAGACTTGGGGCCTTTTCCAAACCTCAGCTCTGTATTTTTTATTTTGAACCGATTCAACTACAGTTGGGTGGCTCACTGTACATTTTACGATTTAAGTTTATTATTATCCAACTACACCACTACCACCACCATGGCATACCCATGACACAAACATAGATAGTTTCAAATGAAAGACATTGGTATCCATTAGTGCTGTGCATTTTCGGAGCTTTTGAAAACCGGAAAACGATTTGAAAAAATTAGCGGTTGCCCGAGCTCCGATTCATAAAAATGAATGATAGCGCTATATTACGCACGTGTTGATAATGTGCACGATCAAATGATGCATAGCGCTGTATGTAGGAGTGTGTAAAACATGCTACAACGATCGTTGCGCCGACGTATACATTCAGTTTCTGGTCTCGATCTACGTGCGTGTTTGGGAATCTTGCGATGATTTCGTGCCGGCAACCTTACAGAATATTCAGTCAGAATCTTTCATAACTTGCTCAGCGTGACATGTCACATTTCTTACCGAAAAATCTGCATTGAAGCCGGCCGAAATCCACGGTACCGAGCGCAACTTGAATGCATGCACCAAATACACACGCTGTACGTACGACATGTAGGCTTGCACTTCCGGCCTGATTGCGAATTGGCGACTGTGTACTGGTGTACAACGTATGCTTTGAATGGTGCGGCGCACATTACACATCGTGGAATTTTCTGGATGCAATGCTGCTGCTGCATGGGCCGGGCCATGCGGCCACGTGGTGGGCATGCGGTGTTCATGATGCATCGTACGCGATATGTTTACGTCTTCTTTGGAGCGATCGTCGCGTTCGGAAGGCTGTTCGCAATATTTGTTTAATCAAGTTTGCGAAAAGTTTGTTTCTGCTTGGCAAAATGGACCCAAAACTACTGAAATTCAAGTATGTATTATACAGTATACACTTTTGGGGTTGTTTATTTATTGGGCAAACGTCAGTCTACTTTTTAAAATGTTGGTTTCGTATTCCGTTTTTGAAATTTTGAAACCGGATGGCAAGATTTTAAGCGGGAGCCCGTGAATCCGTTTTTGATGCACAGCACTAGTATCCATACAAGCACATTTTCTTTGACACAAAATTTTCTTTATAATTTCATATATGTATGTGTACATGTAATCAATGCCCCTTATTTATTATTATTATTTATTTATTATTATTTATTTATTTCTGGTAATGACACCAAGGATTCCCCAAAAGTGACCAAGGCACTGTAGCTCACAAGCCTGATGAAACCTGTTATGGAAAGATGATGAGAAGAAGATACAGTTTTAGAGGTGGGAGGAAAACCCCAGAGTAATATTCTGGGTAAAACCCACGGAATCAGGCAGGGACTGAAAACCCAATCCACTTGTGAACCGAGCCGTACTTGAACCCAGTCCACAGAGGTGAAAGGCGAGGAAAGAACCGCTACGCCAACCTTGAGGAATCAGGTGCAAGCAAAGATACAAACATCAACCTAAGGCATACATATTTATAATATGCGACTTGTGTGAACATATTCTATAAATGATTTATATCTTGCGTTGCATTAGCACATTTGAGTTTTATTCATTTATACCGAATTGGTGTTATTGATGTAGTAACATCCCACGATGGGGGAAGCACCAGGGTCCAGCCGCGTGTGCGAAGCCAGGGGGTGGGATGTGAATCCCGAGGACAGGGAGCAATCATCAGCACAAGAAGGAATGACGACAGACTCGATCTGGACTGTGGTTCTCAGTTGGCCTATATTCTTTATTCTCAATTCTCACTGAGTGAATCCCAAGTAAATCGCCCAAGTAAATCGCCCAAGTAAATCCCAGGAAAATCCCAGGAAAATCCCAGGAAAATCCCAGGAAAATCACGATACCATAGGTTTGTTTGGTACATGTATTTAATAAAGTATTAGATTAAATAATATAAATGAGGATGCTTGAATATTTAAAGTATTAAATAATGACAGGAAATAATCAAGCTGCTCACCCAACACTGGGATTGTGACCAAGTTGTAACTTGTAATGTGCTGCAGCAGTTGCTGTTAATGTCAGCCAGGTGACCCACTGTTACAATAACATGTAAAAAGGAATAAACAATATTGTTGACTTTAGAAAATAATCTTAATGACATCCACTGTATCCCGATATATTACATGGCCCCTGCGCAAAGAGAGCGCTACGGGTCGTAGTGTACATACACCATGTACATGTGAACTTGTGTTTATATTGTTTCAATAACACGCGTACACGAGCACCCACTACCCACTGTACGTGTAGTATGATCTACATAATGCACACAGTAACCATACTAGTATAGTGCTGCACAGCACACAGCCTTCGAATGATTCACATGTACATGCACAGTATAGCGTAACGATAGCTAAAAAGCATGGCGATCTGCTAGCCAAAACTAACGGAGAATCATGGCCTTTTTCTGTGTCAACCATTGAGTTCACCATTTCTAAATCACACAAGTGGGATCAGTATGGATTAATGTTGCCCTTCAAATACAGGATTTATCAGGAAACGAATTATTATAGCCCAAAAATGAAATAAAAGTGTCTCTCACCGTGAATTCTGGTCCTGCTTTGTTTTTAGCAACGCTCGGAGAGACCGCGTCACTCATGAACGTATTCATGGGCCAACCCAAATGATAGCCAAGCATAAATAGCCAATTATTACACAAGTTTAATCAAAGCAATAATTGTCTTACATCAATTTACACTGGACAATAGTCAGAGGATGAAATAAACAGTAATCGACATATAAAAGTAAAGAGCAATCACGGACCTATTTCTTGTTCGGCGCAGGGCGGCTGTCGCCCCCGTTGTGATGTGTTTCGAGCAATGTAACCTTAAAGGGGCATCCTAAACTTTGTTAACTTAAAGGGGGTGACACAATAATCCATTTCCCCACAACTTCCCTGTTTTAAGAATCATTCGCCCTCGGATGATATGCTAACCACTTTACAAAAAAACGAAGATAACAATCATTACACATGAACAACAACAACCTCATAGTCTCTTCAAAAAGCAGTTAATGAACAAGCTATTATCGAAAACACTTTTTTTTAACACCAAGAGAAGATCTTTACTTTACTAAGCCTGCTATAACATAGAGAGGATTATGTCTCTCAATTCTCTACGGTACTTTTCCATTCCCTGCTCATTTAGATGGCACCCATCTACTAGATACTTCGACCCTTTCAATCGACGTTGAGTATACAGTTTCACATTTTGAAACATCAACCCTAACTTTGTGCCCAATTTGGCATTTAGCTTCTTGACCCGGTGATTGTACGTGGTCAGTGACACTTGCCCTGGCCTGCTGATTCTCGATCTCTGCAGAACAGACAAAACTCGAATTTGCTTAGGCTTGTTTGTACCTTCACAAACACGATTCAAAAACTCCACTGTACTATCAACCACACTTGAGGCAGTACCCATGGGATGGCATAGATCATTGGTACCCATATCGATGATCAGTAGATCAAGGGGTTGTGACGCTACCTCTCTGAGGTAACGACGGGCGTTGCTAAAGATCCGAGAGTATGACAGGCCAGGATGTCCAACCACAGCAACATCAAATTGAGCAGGGTCAAGACCAAGCCATCCTTCGTTGGTTTCATCTAAGCTTCTTATTCTTCTTAATACTCGTGCAGGGAATGAATGTCCATAGATAAGTACATGCTTTCGTTGCTCAGCAGACATTTTTAACAGGAATTATGTCAACTTTACAGTATGCTGAAAATTGCTTTAACTCGATAATAACTAACATTAAGAGAAAACCTCTTAACTCTGAAACAATTGTATCATGGAGGCTACCAACTGTCACTCTCTGGCAGATACGTGCAAATCACTTTGGCACAACTCGGCAAAACAATTTGGGACTTTTTGGTTACCTTAAAGAATCTGCCCAAATAACCTTGGATTAACAATAACAAAAATATTAGCTCCTCCACGCATATGACACGATCACCCAAAACAAATCGCAAGTATGCAGCATTCAGTAGACCTATACTAGAGGAGGCATCACACCAGGACCTCACAACCATGGGCTGCAAGGCTTCCTCTGACGGGTCTCGCTCGTACTGCGTGATTGCGTTCGGCCAGGTTGCTTGTTTCCTTTTTCGCTGGGCAATGCGTTTGGATCTCCTTGGCGCAGGACTTGATTCCCGAACCGGCTTTTCCGGAGATGGAGCCCGCTCCTGGTACAGCGTATCGCGGTCTCGACAGCAAGGACTGCCGACCGGTTCCCGGTGTGTTCCGGCTGATTCGCTCTGCAGGGGGATTGGGAAAGAAGGTATGATCAATATTTCCTCATCTGAGGAGGCATCATCAGACTCGTTTGCACTCACAACGTCATGAGAATCATCACTTGAGCAATCAAGCTGTGGGAGAATCTCTGCTGAGCCCTGTTTTTCGATAATGAGGTCCCCCCTTGGGTCCAGCTGCAGTAGCTTCCTATTCAACCATTTCGTGGGGCCTCCCAGTGAAGGGCGTACCGCGTACAAGTCGCCCTCTGGATTACGGTCTACCACGATATGTTGTTCCTCGTGAAAAGTGTTTGCTAATTTGTGTCGCCCAGTGAAGGCACACTTCTTAACAAGAACACTGCTTCCCACTTGAAGGGACTGCGGCTCTTGGCTGCTATCGTAGTGCCGTTTATTGGCATCTGCCGCCCTGGTCAGGCGGTTCTTGGCGAGGTCGTAAGCCTTTTGAAAAAGCTTCGCCTGCTCGTGGACATACTCCTCTTCGGACTCGTCCGGGGAGTTGTTTATTAGGTGATCCAGGGGGATTGTTGGAGGACGTCCAAAGAGCAAGGTTTGGGGGGCGAAGCCCGTTACACTGTGAGGTGTAGAGTTGTAGATGTAACACAGGTGTGGGAGTAGTTTTGGCCATCTTTTGCGTTCCTTTTCCTCGACGGACCTGATCAGTGAGCACAGGGTTCGGTTATACCTTTCAGTCTGCCCATTGCCTTGAGGATGGTAGGGACTTGTACGGGTTTTCTTGATCCCGTACAAGCTACAGAGCTCCTTGATCAGACGCCCCTCAAAGTTTCTTCCCTGATCGGAATGAATTTGCAGCGGCACACCATAATGTGCAAACCAGTGGTCTCGGAGCACGTTTGCCACTACTGGAGCTGTCTGATCTCGACAGGGTACTGCTAGCGCATATTTCGTGAAAGCATCTGTCATGACCAACACCTGCTCAAATCCTCCACGACCTCTATCCAACTTCAAGAAATCAATAGCCAGGCGCTCCATAGGCCTAAATGCCAACAAATGACGCATGGGTGGTCTCACTGTTGGCACCGGCGCCCGGGATACGGCACATCGAAAACACTGACGGATGTGCTGTCTCATGCTGCCACTAACTCCTGGCCAGAATCCACGCCTTCTCAATAATGCCAACGAACGATTCACACCTTGGTGTCCCCAATTATCATGTGTAGCCTCTAACATTGTCTCCTGCAACTTCTTAGGGACAAGCAGCTGATATATGACACCTATACCGGGTTCTTCCACCTTCCGATAGAGAACTCCCTTCCTCTCCACAATCTTGGACCACTCTCTGCACCATCCGCTTAGGCCAGGGATATCTGGTTTATCGGTTCCGCCTGGCTGCCACTTGGTGTTCCATCTCTCCCAAACTTCCTTCAGTTGGTCATCTTCTTTCTGCATCGATGCAAGTTCGGAAAAGGTAAAGGACGGCAGGACTGATGACACTCCCTCGTCGTCACAATGAGCATTGGACTGTAGTACAGTCTCTACTGGGCCAGCGGCTTTTCTGACCTTCACAGGTATGGTTGTACCTTGAGTTACTTCCTGGAATATATGTCCCGGGTCTGGATCTTGACGGTTGCTGGGGTGACGGCTCAGAGCGTCTGCGCAGCGATTGCTTTTCCCTGAACGGTATTTTATCTCCATGTCAAACGCCGCAAGCTGCGCCACCCACCTTTGCTCTGTGGCACCGAGCTTGGCATTATGGAGATGGGCCAACGGGTTATTGTCGGTGAGGACCACGAAGTGACTGCCTAAGAGGTAGTCCCTGAATTTTTCAGACACAGCCCATTTTAGACCGAGCAATTCCAGCTTAAAGCTGGAAAGGTCGGAGTAATTGCGTTCCGCACCCCTCAGGCCACGGCTGGCGTACGCCACTGGGTGAACGACTCCGTCATCGGCAACCTGTGCCAGGCAGGCCCCTAGGCCCTTCAAGGAAGCATCAACCTCCAAGATAAAGTTCCTCTCGAAACAAGGATAAGCCAACACTGGGGTGCTACAAAGTGCTCTCTTGAGGTCACTGAAGGCCTTGTCTGCTTCCGAGGACCACTGGATGGAAGGCTCCGACTTCCCTGTTTTTTTGGTGCCCTTACCCGCCAGGGAATGCAACGGGGCGGCTATACTAGCGAAATTTGGCACAAATCGCCGATAGTACGACGCTAATCCTAAGAATGATCTAAGCTCCTCAACATTCGCTGGGACTGGCCAGTTGGCTACACGATCAACCTTATCTGGGTCAACTGAGACGCCAGAACTATTTACGATGTGTCCAAGGTGTTTCACCTCGGGCTTCAAGAGCTGGCATTTACTGCCCTTCAACTTTAGACCGTGTTGAGTTAACCGATCGCAAACAGATCCCAACCTCTGGAGATGCTCCTCGAACGTCTTTGAAAACACTAAGATGTCGTCCAGGTACAAGACCAGTTTGGACATGTTCATGTCGCCAAATATGTGCTCCATCGTTCTTTGAAATGTGCTGGGGCTATTGCACATTCCTTGCGGCATTCTGTTGAAAGCAAAGAGTCCCCAAGGAACTCGGAATGCCGTCTTCTCGACAGAGTCAGCAGCCATGGCTATCTGGAAAAATCCGTGAGCGAGGTCTAGCGAAGAAAAATACTTGGAACCTTCTAGTACATCTAGGCTCTCTTCTATTCGTGGTAAAGGGAAGGAATCCTTTACCGTGATGGCATTTAATTTCCGGTAGTCAATACAAAGGCGTATTGATCCATCCTTTTTCCTTACGAGAACCACAGGACTTGCATAGGGGCTCGCTGAACGCCGAACAATCCCTCGGTCTAGCAAGTCCTGTAGGAGCTCCTTAACCTGAGTGACAAGGTGAGGCGGTATTCGCCTGTATGGGAGGTTCACCGGTGTATTGTCGGTCACGTGCACTTCGTGAGGGATGAGTTTACATTCACCAACATCATAGGGTCCCTTTGCAAAGGCAGCATCGTGCTTTTTTATCATCTCTGCAGTCCTGCTGGCCTCATCCGGACTTAATCCATCGAGGCGTATTCCAGGAGGTAATTGATACATGTTGCCATCTGGTAAACGGGCTATCTGCGGCTCCTTCGACGGACCATCCTGATTTCCATCGTCTAGGTCCTTAGCACCCGGAACCGCCGTATGAGCGTAACTCTGAGAGTCTGGGGTAACACCATACTCCTTTTCAGTTATTACGCTTTGTACAGACACCTGTACTTCTTCCGTACCAGGATTTAATTGTATTTCCTCTTTTACATCGACTGCTTTTGCTACAGCAATACTACTTCCGCATGGGACTTCGATAAGCTCAGTGCCACTGTTGCACACCATTATTTCAACTGTCGTATTCTCACAGAGGTGCACGCCTTCAACGACCTCAACACAGTGGTCGCCGCCTCCTTCACTCTTTTGAGAAGACGGATTATTAGTCTCTTGGAGATCGGCACATGCCTCCACTAGAAAGCACTTGTGCTGGGCCGAGACTGGCCCGTCTATGACACATGAAATGACCCTACCCATGCCGGGGGGAAAAACCTCATTATGGGCGGTCTTAATACGACCAACGGTACAGCTATGTTTGTCTGTAACTGGTTCTTCAGCCTTATCGGTGCAGAACCACTGCAAGGCGAGCCTCCAATCCTCACTGTCTGGCCCACTTACAGGAACATTCACAGCAGAAATGGCCCGCAGAATATTACACCCTAGAATAATCGGACACTCTATTCTGCGTTCCAGATTCGCTGTGTTTGCTGAATCAGTCCGGACAAGGAAAATTGCCCTCACGCTGAACCCAAAGATGTCTATGGGGATTTCTAAATATCCCTCGATCGGCACTTCTACATCATTTACTCCGTATATCTTTATGAAGCTGCCCACCGACTTTAAACTGCCCGTCTTGCCAGCCAGAAATTCATGATAGAAGGATGATGACATAAGGGACGTTTCTGCCCCAGTATCCAGAACGCACTTTGCCTCTACCCCACATATTGAAATAATTGCAGTAGGACTGCGAGCAATCAACTTCTGATGCAACTCGTCTCTCCGTTGAGGTTGTCTAGCGTCCAATCCCTGTCCGTCACCTCCCTCTTGATTAGCCGACATGACAGCGTATGTACTTTCTTTGGGCACAGTGTCTGCCTCCGCCACCGTGGTGCCCATTATGATGGAGGCGGCGCATTTCCCGCCTGTACCGGCCCTTGCCCGGATTCACCCTGAGACGCCTGAACCTGTGGTCTGCGCCTACAATCCCTTGTGAGGTGGCCAGGCTTCTTGCAGTAATTGCAACTGATGCTGGGACGGCGGGTTGCAATGGCGGCATCCAACTTCTGGGAGAGCACACATGTGAGGTGCTGTATCTGATCAGCAGTTTCTGCCTGTCTAGAAGCAAGGGTTTCCAATTTCTTGAGTACCTGCTCATTGCCCGACGTGATAGCTATAATGACGTCATTCGTGTGAGCCGATGATGCGCCTTTAACCTCCAAAACCGTCCGATCTTCACCTATCATTTCTCGGACCTTGCTACGACGTCCTGAACCGGCTCCATCTCCTTCCGGAAACAACAATAGTGCATGCTCGCGGAACTTATAGAAATCTGCGTCGGGCTTCTCTACCTGCATCCGCCTCAATTCGCGCTTGACTGCTAGCTCGGCCACGCCCTTTACAAACTGTTCCTTCAGAACACCATCTCGGAGGAGTCGGAGTGCTTCGCGTTCACGTTCGCCGGCGCTTTGTTCCATTCTGTCATGAAGTCGCATGAGAGATCGGCTAAATACGGCAAGTGATTCGCCTTCGCGCTGCACGCGCGAATACAACGCACTTGTAAGTGTTGCTAAGGACGCTGGAGGACCTAACATCTTAGTAAGTAAGGCTACTAATTTGGGCAAGGTATTCCTTTCCCCAGGAGGGCTACACAGAATCTCATCCCGGGCATCGCCACTCAAATGATCTATGGCCGCACCCACTTGTTCATGATCATCAAGTCCCATCTGCCTTCCGTACAATTCAAGTTCTTCTAGCCATTCACCAAGGGTAATGTCACCTGCTTTCTGTGGCGGCCCACAAAATTTAGACAGTTTAGCCTTAGGCGCGCGAGTGATTTTCAAATTTTGAAATGCCGCTGCTAGAGTTTCTGCAAGGGCAGCATTTGATTTGGTTATGGCCGCAGCCAGACACTCGGGAACTTCCATGATAGGCCTCGCAATTACAAACTGTCAGATCTATCAGATTTCTAATGTGACAGGAAGAGATTTTTCAGTCTCCACTTTTAAGTGTAGAATGACTCAGATTATACTACTAAATGGACAACATCTGTAATATTATTACTGTTGTTTAACAATGCTCTCCGTGCCTTGAAACAAACAAACAATTGTTCTTTGCGATTTTATTATAACCACACTGTTTAATCTTTGCTCGGATCACATACAACTTATCAAAGGTCACAAATGTTATAATGTTGTATACAATTTTCTTTTTAAGTGACAACAAATATTAAGCTCAGTGCTGGGGGATCTTGATAAGTCATCGATCGTCGCACGCTGTAAACTGCTCCAATCCTGTCTACGACGCCAGAAATTGTAGTAACATCCCACGATGGGGGAAGCACCAGGGTCCAGCCGCGTGTGCGAAGCCAGGGGGTGGGATGTGAATCCCGAGGACAGGGAGCAATCATCAGCACAAGAAGGAATGACGACAGACTCGATCTGGACTGTGGTTCTCAGTTGGCCTATATTCTTTATTCTCAATTCTCACTGAGTGAATCCCAAGTAAATCGCCCAAGTAAATCGCCCAAGTAAATCCCAGGAAAATCCCAGGAAAATCCCAGGAAAATCCCAGGAAAATCACGATACCATAGGTTTGTTTGGTACATGTATTTAATAAAGTATTAGATTAAATAATATAAATGAGGATGCTTGAATATTTAAAGTATTAAATAATGACAGGAAATAATCAAGCTGCTCACCCAACACTGGGATTGTGACCAAGTTGTAACTTGTAATGTGCTGCAGCAGTTGCTGTTAATGTCAGCCAAGGTGACCCACTGTTACAATAACATGTAAAAAGGAATAAACAATATTGTTGACTTTAGAAAATAATCTTAATGACATCCACTGTATCCCGATATATTACATGGCCCCTGCGCAAAGAGAGCGCTACGGGTCGTAGTGTACATACACCATGTACATGTGAACTTGTGTTTATATTGTTTCAATAACACGCGTACACGAGCACCCACTACCCACTGTACGTGTAGTATGATCTACATAATGCACACAGTAACCATACTAGTATAGTGCTGCACAGCACACAGCCTTCGAATGATTCACATGTACATGCACAGTATAGCGTAACGATAGCTAAAAAGCATGGCGATCTGCTAGCCAAAACTAACGGAGAATCATGGCCTTTTTCTGTGTCAACCATTGAGTTCACCATTTCTAAATCACACAAGTGGGATCAGTATGGATTAATGTTGCCCTTCAAATACAGGATTTATCAGGAAACGAATTATTATAGCCCAAAAATGAAATAAAAGTGTCTCTCACCGTGAATTCTGGTCCTGCTTTGTTTTTAGCAACGCTCGGAGAGACCGCGTCACTCATGAACGTATTCATGTGCCAACCCAAATGATAGCCAAGCATAAATAGCCAATTATTACACAAGTTTAATCAAAGCAATAATTGTCTTACATCAATTTACACTGGACAATAGTCAGAGGATGAAATAAACAGTAATCGACATATAAAAGTAAAGAGCAATCACGGACCTATTTCTTGTTCGGCGCAGGGCGGCTGTCGCCCCCGTTGTGATGTGTTTCGAGCAATGTAACCTTAAAGGGGCATCCTAAACTTTGTTAACTTAAAGGGGGTGACACAATAATCCATTTCCCCACATTGACATTACTGTATATATCATCTACATGTACAGTATCAGCCAGGATTAAGCTGAACTTAAGTTTTAATATTGGATTAGACCAAATTCAACCCAATTAATTAACATAGTTTGTATAAAATGAATAAATATCCTTTTCAGAGAGAGATAAAAGTCACCTTTCATACAATTTGTATTCTGATTACCAGGACTATTGCAATGCAACTTTAAATGGATCCTGTTTCATAAACATGCTTTAAAATCATACTTTGGTTTCATACCGAAATAGAAATCCCCACAGGTTTTACCTATAACTCACAGGGTATAAAGATGGTGAATTGGTGATGGTAGAAACATATCATTATAATATTTCTGCCTGAAATGCTGTATTGATCCAGAAAAGAGGAAAACCAATTACTAAAAACAATTTTGATCTTTTAAAGATCAAAAATAAAACTGAAAAGACTTAAGAAATACAGTGGCCGTTTTTCACGGTTTTCTCAAAAAGTGGGCACCGTATGGGACTGAAAATTAGTGTTACTGTACCTTCCTTGATTTTTGCCCATGAATCTGCATTTCTTTGACAAAAACCAAAGTATGATAGTACTTAATACATGTACCTTTAAGCAGGCCAGTTTCATTTTTGAGTTAACCAAATCATTTTATACATGTTCCACTATATGTACCGCATAGAAGGCTAACAGACCTTTCTTGCATGTATCCAAACATATTGACATTTATTCGATCATGTACCCTGTTTTTAGATTCCCAGCTGAAATCTTCTAAGATCCCCTGAGTGCATTGCTGATTCCTCAGTTACGTATGAGAGATTGCCTGAGTTATATACTCAATGTATAAATAGTAACAATCATTCAGGGAACAATATTGATAGGGAGACAAAAGGAGGTGAACTTGATTTGTGAATGTGTTGCCGATGTTCATAAATTATACACTCTACTTCATTACTCGTGTCAGTGCAAGTACATAAAGTGAATTACAACTGTTGGGAAAATGGATGAAGTCCGGTGATGAAAACCATTTATAACCCAAAGTGTCGAGTGGCATTCTTGGCTAGTGTTTGCATGTTATGTTGTATAATTTCAATCATGATATAATCAATTAAAGATGAAGAGGTTTTCTCACAGAGAGGAAAAAAAAGATAGAAAAAAAAACGAAGACAAAATCAGTGTCTCTTGATTGTTGAAGGGTAGACACTCTTTCAGTCTTCAGAATCCTGAATCAATGAATTACTTCACTGTATTTTGTTACACTTGAAATTGATGCCAATCAGTTTTATTCAGTGTAATTTCAGGCATTTTTAATAGAAAAATTGCCAATTATTTTTCTGTTGCATACATGTAAAATTATTATTTTTCAGACTGATAATTTTTCTCACTCCGACATCTTAGTTGTCACTTATAACTTAAATAAAATTACATCATTACTGTGCGCTGGCGAGTTGCTTGCACAAGCGCGCCCTCTGTTGTCCGCAGCTGCTCCATGTAAGCTTGTTGAATCGCAAAACCCGACTTGTGGGATCTGCCCATAGAGTTATATTAAGAAAACTAGAGTGCGCACTCACCGTGCCTTGTGTGACGCGCTCTCGGCAACACACGGGGAATCAAAGATGGCGTCTCTAAGTGGGCAAAACCGTGTAAAATGCCCGGATGTGCTTATTCTTTTACACAGTGCGCTCAGAAAACGCATTACTAAAAGTCGATTTTCTCCAATCTTTTTGGGAGTTTCGGCCTTATCGTCATAAATACTACTCATCAATAGTTTGTTTTTAGAATAAACTAGTGCAATTTGAAAAAAAATGCAATAATTGACAAAAAATCCTTTACATTAAAACTGCCCCTTTCCACTCGAATTCAGCTTAGTAGTTTAGGATATACCACTTTTCAAGTCGAGGGCCGGTCATAACTCGATTGCGCGTCGATAATATCGTTTCATTAATTGTCAGTCTTAATCTAAAACAAGGAGGGTATCGGGTTTTTATATCTTGGGTCACGTGCATGTATAGTTTAGAGAAATGTGGGATGGAACTGAGGCATAACCGCTATTTGTTGTACTCGATTACAACTACGGATCCAAGTAATTAAATCAGCCACAAACTTGACACAATACGGAAACTTGAGATTTTCGACTTTTCTGCAAGTTCTGAATCAATATATTAAAATACTGTGTGCATTTTTTCCACTGTTTTCTCCAAAAGTATAGTCACCTTATGACACTGGAAATTTTCACAGATGACTGTTGCTGTTTATTTCTTGATATTTTCGCCCACGAATATCTGCATTTCTTTGACAAAAACCAGTTTTTATATATACATTTAATAAAATAAATCGTGACAAACTAATATGCTTCTGGAGTGGCCAAAATGACGTACGGACGGACAGACAGAAGTCGGTATATTAACTCGCACTGCTTCGCAGCACTTCGCCAAAAAGCAAGTGCACCTTTATCTGAACTGCGAAACAGCTAATTATTTACAGTATTACTTGCTCTTCACAGTTAATTAATTTAACAAGTCGAAACAGTATATGAAAGATCAACACACTGGGAAAGAACAAACTTTTTTGACAAGCTAAAAATGTACATAAGTTATCTCAGCAATGTTTACATATACATAGCTCTATGTCCATGAATACAGACACTTTATAATTATGTACCGGTAATTGTTTTAGCTCACCAGTACATGGATTCACTAGGCCTATGTTTTTACATTGATGAACTTTGTCAATTCCTGATTCGTACTCATACTCGCACTCATGGAAAAGTGCTCAGGTACTCGCACTCATAATATTCGTGGTAAAGTTCGTTCTCATGCCTTCTCACTGCCAAATGAACAAAGATAATAGACTACAAGAGATGAACAAGAGATAATTAGCGACACCATCAACGTAGGGCTGGAAGGCTCAGTTGGTAGAGCGCCTGTATATGGTATTCAGGAGGTCACCGGTTTGAATCCCGCTCCAGTCAATTTTTCTTTGTTCACTTTTCAATGACAATACATTTTTTTGTAAAATCTAGTAGTTATTTCTTTAAATCTTGCATCTGAGTGACATCTTGCATCATGAATCTTGAGTCATGTCGCCATTCCTGAAATCTGGACCTGCATGTATTCTTGAAGGAGAGTGCGAAAAAATGAAATTGAAAAAAAGAAAATGGATTTCATCTTTTGGCAGTAATCAACAGACTTGAATATAAATCTCTTTTGGGATGATTTGGTGGTCCTGAAAAGGGCCATTTTGTTGGTGGTGGTAACCCTGAAGAATCTTCCATCTTGAAACGTCGATCTTGGATCTTGAATCTTGAAACTTGGATCTTGAAACTTGGATCTTGAAACTTGGATCTTGAAACTTGGATCTTGAAACTTGGATCTTGAAACGTGGATCTTGTATCTTATCTTTAATTTTGCATCTGGAATTAGTAAAAATAAATTTGTTAAAAGAAGTTAGTTTAAAAAAGATTTAGTTACAACGAATGAAATACGGTAGTCGATGCGATGTTCCGCTTCATTTTGCCGGTAAATAAAGTGGCAACACTATGAGGAAGGTGGTGGCAACTTTTCAAGGATGATCTGACCTGTTTCTTTCATTATTTGATCATTTCCTGAAGTTACCTGGATGATTTCAACCTCTGACATGATGCGGGAACCAGCTTTGCCGTAGTAAACATCCAGACCTAGATCCAGATCCAAATCCAGATCCAGAGTCGACTAAGTAATAAAATACAAAATATAGCAGCACAAATTCCTATAGGCCCCTAGCCTTTTTATAGGCCTAAAGTAACGTTAACCCCTTCTTACTCCATGAAAAATCGCCTAAATATAATGATATTTAGGTTAGACTAAGCAGTACTACTCACTTAAGAAATGAAACGTTGTTGGTCTTATTACTCCGATTCCTGCAGCCAAAGGCTGCGAAATTTTTGGCATATCAAGCCAATGCAAACACACGTCACAGCCAAACGCGAAACGTAAACATAACCCCATGAATGCGCATTTTGCATTTTTGCCCACTTAGAAAAATGGCGGCCAATTCTTCAATTCGTGACGCGACAATTCAGAGGTGCGCCCTCTAGTTTTTTATATAACTCTATGGATCTGCCACAAGTTTGTGCACGGCCTATGGAGCTCATCTACCGATTTCGGTAGCAGCCAATCACAATGCACCATTCAATACATTTGCATTTTTAACATCAATATGCATACGAACTTTCAAAACATGAATAATTGAATATTGAAACGTACGTGACGTGCATGCAGCTCAGATTTGAAAACATAAACAAACAATATGGCGAGTTCACGGTCACCGGTGAAATATGTCAGACGGGTTTGTTTGATTTGTGACCGTGAACTCATTTGTTACAAGAAATATTATAGAATTGACCGTGGAGATTTTAAGGAAAGGATTTGTAGGGTTTTGGGACGGTCCAGTATTGATGAGTTGACGGAAAAAACCGACAGAATATGTGGACCATGCGCTTCCACACTGAACAAAATTGAGTGTTGTCAAAGCCTTAGCAATGAATTTGTGGCGAAATACCAATCAACCCACGCAAAACGATCACTATGTCAGCCGACGTGCACGTCTCCCGCTCCCAGGCGCATCAAGAGAGCAAGTCTTGGAAGTCCATCTCCAGCTACAATAAAACCAAGAAAGAGGTTGGCTTTGGGGCTCGTTGGGGAATCTCCCAAAGGAAAACTGCAACATGATGAACAGTTACAGAGGTCTGAGGGTGAGGGTACTTCCCCCTTGGACTTGAACCTGAAGGTAGGCCTATGCTTAAACTTTAAGTTAAAGTTAACGTAAGGTAAGGCCTATAACTTATAAGGCCTATTCTAAAATAAATGTCCTCTGGGCTCGACTATTTGGCCTACTTAGGACCTCCTAATGTGGTTATGCTTAGTAAGATGATGAAGTAGACTAGGATCCTAAAAATCGCCTTTTTTTTTTTACATTTGGACATGATCTGGCGATTATAGTAGAGTCCAAGTACCTTGTGTGTATTAAATGAGTGGCAAGAGCTCCATTTTGTCTCTACCCTGAGTCAAAATCCTGTGATTTTACCTCCAAAACGATCATAAAATGTCTTATGCTGCCAGCTATGTACCAAGGGAGAATTGGAGATTCCAATAATGACAAGGTTTAGGCCCTTCTCACATTTAAAAAAAAAAAAGATAATTTTTTCCCTAATTTTTTCCGGGTAGGCCTACCAGTGTAAAATTTGAAAAACCAAAATGGCTGACCCAACTGACACTGTGCTCATGAATAGGCTAGGAGGTCTCTGTGCCCATTTTTGTGCCCAGGATTTTGAGTCAGGGTAGAGGCAAAAAGGAATACTTGCCACTCAAATGCAAAGGTACTTGGACCCTACTATCGCCAGATCATGTCCAAATGTAAAAAAAAAGGTGATTTTTAGGGTCCAAGTTACTCGGACTACATTTTGCCCAGGTAAATGGGTCTTGTCAACAATAAACAAGAATAGCTTGACTTGGGCCCAGGCCTATTTAAAGTAGGCCTATTTTTAGCCTTTGTTACTTCATTTATATTAAAACATTTGTCATATTTGAATTAAAATACAGGCCTCGGATACTTTGTCTTTACACATACTGTAC
The DNA here is from genome assembly GCA_963971285.1 of Astropecten irregularis. Lineage (NCBI taxonomy): Eukaryota > Metazoa > Echinodermata > Asteroidea > Paxillosida > Astropectinidae > Astropecten > Astropecten irregularis. Next base: position 7,728,479 of record OZ020245.1, on the reverse strand, counting down.
GCATAGGTTGGTTGTACTGGTCAAACTGCTTTTGAAACTGAGTATGTAACTAATGTTAGTACAAAGTACAAGTGATTGTGAGAGGTTACACTTGAAAATTAGTGTGGTAGGCCCTATAATATTTTTTACAAAACTATTGTTATTTTTATTTGTAGGAAATCCTTTATGTTGTGTCCAAAGAAGCAGATGACATTTGCAGCACGAATAATCCATCCTTATTTCGAAGAACAGACAAAAATGCTCTACAGGTAAGCTTTTGCAAAGAAAATTCAGATTAATGTAATTAAAGTAAATTGATTAACCTAGTATTATGTTAATTTATTTGGCCATTTATAATGACAGTGGTGAATAATTGAAAAAGGGAGGAAGGTGGGAAGTGGTGGGTGGGGAGGAGGAATGGGGTGTGGATGGAAGGTGGGGCCATGGTATTGCAGGATGGGGTGGAGGTTGGGGAGGGGTGGTGGTCGGGGTGGAGGGTGGGGGAGTGATATGAAGGTAAGGAAGAAAACAAGGACAATTGACATTTTAAGCCGGCCAGGGTAGGCAAAGAAGAAAGCTGGCGATAAGAAGAGCCCAAGAAGGCCAAGAAACAAGCAGCCAAGCAAGCCAAGAAGGCCGCCAAGCCAGTCAAGAAGCCAGCTAAGAAGGCCGCCAAGCCCGCTAAGAAGGCCAAGCCAGCCAAGAAGGCCACCAAGCCCGCCAAGAAGGCCAAGCCAGTCAAGAATGCCACCAAGCCAGCCAATGAGAAGGCAGCCACGGCCCACCAAGAAAGCCCAGCCAGCCAAGAAGGCATGCAGCCAAGCCCACCAAGAAGGCCAAGCCATCCAAGAAATAAGCATTTTGTGCTTCTTCAACAAACCCAAACGGCACTATTCAGAGCCATACCACAGATTGAAAAAGAGAATCAATCAATGTCTGTTTTTTATCTTGTACATGCATGTAAATGTTTTTAAATTTTACCCATTATATTTTAAAATTTTAAATACAGAGATCCTGTGAACCATTAAATTCAACCCACGGTCAATTCTAATTTTTACACAAATAATCCATCCTTAGTTCGAAGAACAGATTACTAGACAGAGAGTGGGGAGGTTATATGAAGGTAAGGAAGAAAACAAGGACAATTTCAAGCCGACCAGGGTCAGCAAAAACACTGGCCCTAAAAGCCTGCCTAGTGCCTACCCACAATTCAATGTGTCATAAATTGTATGTACTACATGTATTTCTTTTGTTTTATTTTTATAAAACACAGCAATGGTCATACAAAGACCAAGAGAAGGAACTACAGCAACGTGCCCCAGTGTTGCTAGAAATCTTGGATGCAATTGCTGTGGGACCTCGGAGAGAGAGGGTGAAGACGAGAACCAAAGAAGGATGCCTTCCAGCTAGGATGACTGCAATTGGATCCCTTCTGCACTGCAGAAATAGATCAATGAACAGTCATCAGACCATGACTGGATTGCAGCTGAAAAGAGGAGGGGCTTCAAAGCAACTTGTGAAAAGACTTCATGCCAGAGGAATAACAGTTGCATATGAAACAATCATTTCCAAACAGATGGCTCTTGGCGAAGGCTTTGATGGAAAAGTCAAAGAGTGGAGTCAACAGATGAAATCTGACTGGGAGCTGGAGGAGGAGACTATGGCCACAATCAGCTTCTTAAAGACGGAAATAGAGACAGGGAGTGCAGCTGCAATCAATGAGGGTGAAATACAGCGGCTGGAGGAAGATCTGAAACAGCAACAGGCTGTCAGACACCCTGGATTTAAACTGGTAACTGATAATGTTGACTTCAGAATAGTCCCCAGGCAGCAGACAATGCATCATGGTGCAAAGGATTTACACTACTGTAATTCCATGGCTGTAAAAAATAAGGTAAAACACTGCAACACTTCTAAATGGTTCTATCATTTTAAAAATATTATAATAAAGCATTGCCTATAAGTTACAACTGCCCTTCATGAAAGTTTGCGTGTATAATTTCATGCTTTATGCCAACAGGTATACATGCAAGGTTAAAAAAGTTGTGTGTTTTTTACACAATGTATAATGTGCTATGGTTTTCTTTTGTTTAACTACAATTAGATCTCTGGCAATCACCTTCCTGATGACAGTCCAAGTGGAGACATCAAGACAGCAGACCTGTCAGAGTTACTTCCCAATGTCAAAGATAACCTGGTGCTTCGTGAGGGCTGGATCTATCTTGTCAGCAAAGTCATTGTAAATTATCTACCAGCTTTTGCAGACTACAAGCAATTTGTGCCACCACATCGAGCCCATATGTACTCTGATCTTGCATCTCAAAAGTCTGAAGTGGTGAGAATTGTTTAGAGAAATAATCTTTAATTTCAGTTCAATAGTTTTATTTTGTATGGCAAGTGATGAAATACTTGCAAAACCTGAATTCACCTGCCAAATTACAAAAAACAAACTTCATCATTTCACAGTTGAAATGTGTTATGTGAAATGAAGTGTGAGTAATTTGGTTGGTGAATAAGTTTGAAAATTGAAAATTGGGAAAGTTACTGAACATTAATTTGCTTTCATATTAATTAATCTGTGACTTTTGTATTGTAAATTGCATTATTAAAATAATCAGTGCTTTAATTTCATTGCAGGTTGGCCTTGGTGTAATCACAGAAAATGAAAATACAAATGAAGGTATAGCAAAGATTATGGATTGCATCAATGTCTACGTTCCGGATGCAAACAAAGGCATAAATGTCATAAGTGGAGGGGATCAACTCACATGTGAACGACAGGAAAACATCCAAGAAGACAGAAGGGAATCACCCAAAGCAGCTCGATGGGGCAGCATTATTCCTGTGTTTGAAGACTTCCATTGTCTTGGCAATTTCTATCAGGTAAATGTGTTTTATTTCTCAATGTCTAATTTGCTTGAACTCATTTACAGGAAAAAGTAATACTGGTGTCAGAGCATAAATAGTTATCTGAGACAGTAAGTAGACAGTGGCAGTGCAAAAAGGGCACCAATTTCAAAAAGTCTTTTACCACTAACACAGATTGAATTGTGTTGGAGTATAAATGAGTAAATAGGCCAATGCATTATTTTCTCAATTACAGGTAATAAAGTTCTGTCTTGACTGTGTTAAATAACTTTCAATCACAACTTTCTTTTCCAACAGGTTATGTGGAAATACTTATATTCCACAGAACCAGCTGGCTCAAGGGATATTTGCACTCTGTACGCAGCACGGAATTTCCTTAAAGCCTACAGTGTGCCTAAAGATCCAATGAAAGACTTCAATGCATGCAGTGACTTTCTTGACAAGTAATGAATATTATTTGATTTTTTTAATTATGAACATGGATGCAATAAGATTATTTTCTATATTGTTTTGTTTTTTATTTTAATGAAAAATTATTTTTAATGGTTATACATGTATTTTCCAATTTTTGTTTCAGATACACAGAATCTCTGATACTCAGTGCAACTCTGGAATACTTTGGGATGGATGGACCTAATGACGAGCAGGTGTCTAAGCATCGGTTTGAAGAATTTGACATGAATAGACAGTCATACTTCAAGACTGTAGTTGGTGATCTCCTTAATAGGTATGCAATATTTTCAACACCTACACCCTCAGAGGACAACACACTTCAATGCTCAGAGTGTTCAAAGACCTACAAGCGCATGACATCACTGAAAAAGCATTTTCAGAAACAACATGAAGGGCTCTCCCTCAAGAAGAAAGAGCAACCAGAACAAGATCAACAAAAAGATACAGTGCAAAACTACTGCTGCTCAAGTTTGGGTCTGTCTCTGCTTGCACATGATTTCACAGATGCACGGAAACATGGTGATGGTGAAAGAATCCTTCTTCTGCTCAAGTTCATGCTCTACCATTTCAAGGCAGCAGGGAAATCCAAATACGCCTTTCAGGTGTTGCGACTATTAGCACAAGTCAAATATCTCCTTTCTCCTAGAATGGCTCATCAGGTAACGTGGAATCGGTTCATCAATCTCAAAGGAAAGATAGACACAAATGTAGAGATGGACAGAGTAATGGAACACAAGAACAAATTGTTGAAACAAGAGTGCAGGGGGTTTCATGGCAAAATTACAGAAAAGTCCATCAAAAGGGTAGGGCAAGCTTCTGATTCACTTGACTTGGTCCTCAATAATGCAGACAATGCAGCCAAAGTCCATAAACCTTCTGGAAAGCACACAAAGGTATCTGCTAAAGATGATATTTTAGCTCTCTTGAGGCAAATGCATAAGGAAGGTATATTTTCTCATAAACCAGGACGAAATCTCCATTCTTTCCCAGATTTTAGAAGAAATCCTCTGTTGCAGCTAGACCCAAACGAAATTCACACATGGATGACGGGCACTCTGAAAAAAATGTTCAGATTAAAATTGTACAAGGATTAGCTGCCTCAAGCTTTGAATTTGCTATTTTTGATACATGATCTGCAAATCAACAAGGTCTGAAAGTATTGTTTGTGCAATATGCTGAATAAGTAATAAACCTCATAACTTCTGTACAGTACTCGACTATCTCAAGCTAAACAAGGAAACAACATCCAAAATAGCAGGCTGTTTTCATAATAAGACCTATTATGTGTCCAAAGGATTCTCCTTGCCTGAAGTCTGGTTTCACAGCAACAATACTAGCTGGCCAGAACAATGTCCTTGTTATTTTCAAGCTTATTGAGCATATTGTTACATTTCTTTAATAATTACTTTAACACTCAGTAAGTAGTAGTTTAGACGAGAGACTAAGAAGTTCTGTTGCCACTTCACATTTAATAGCACAACAGGCTCACAGCTGCACAGTATAGCATTCTGACATACATTTACAAGTACAAGTCAAGTATGAATCTCGAATGAAAGAATAAAGAATGAAGAGTGACTGCTACTGCTAGCAGAATCATGAATGAATAAGAATCACCGCTTGACAGAATCACGGGTAAAGAATCACTGGGAAGAGTGAATCAAGAATGACCGCGAAGGCTCAACACTGTCATTTATATAGGCCAACATCTAAACTCTTAGCCAAGTAGCCAATATGCAAGTGCCTATTAGCAAAACTAACCAAGCAAGTGCCTATTAGCAAAACTAGCCAAGCAAGTGCCTATTAGCAAAACTAGCCAAACAAGTGCCTATTAGCAAAACTAGCCAAGCAAGTGCCAATTAGTAAAACTAGCCAAGCAAGTGCCAATTAGTAAAACTACTGATGCAAGTGCCTATTAGCAAAGAATGCAATCTGCAAAACTCTGGTCTTGCACAACACAGTGCAAAGCACTAATTGGATTAGCAAAGACAGGCTAGCATACTCAGGCAAAACAGAGCAAGAGGGTAAACTAGGCAATGCTAGATAACTTAGGCATGGACTAACCATAATACAGTATGGGAGGGTTTTAACCACATACAGTATAAACCACATACAGTATAATACACTGTTTCAGGGAAACTCAACAATATCTTCCCAACAACTTATTAGAATCAAAAGCTGGACATCATCCAAATTAATCCCTAGGGGCCAATGTAAACCAGTTATGTGACTGCACACACCATATGGACCATACACCACTGAATATATTTTGTATTTGAGTATAGTAGGGCATGTTTTAGTTGTGTAACTTAGCACTGGGACTGTATACAAGTAATCCTGTTTTCTATCTAACCATACACCAAGGACCAGATGATCTAACTATTAAGAAACACATGTTGGGAATAATTCTCAGCTGAAGCCAAGGTAAAGGTTTTACATGGTCTTGAATAACATTAACAGTGGCAAAATTAATATGAAGGAACCAGTAAAAGTTAAAGAACTATGAAAAGTGCTCAGTCTTTGAATTGAATGGTCCTCGAAATTAACTAGAGTTTGATCATATTATGTACAGTATCGGCTCTATTCTGTAGGAATTTGTAAAAAAGGAAAATTGTAAATCAGTCAAACCTAAGAAAGTGCATGATACATCATGATCATACATGATTTCTGGAAAACAAAAGTATGTCAAAGTGGTCCATACCTGTATATATATAGGCCTATTAAATGATAAGCTGATGAGTGAAGTACAGGTAGTGAATTGAGAACAACTTTTATGATTCATGTTCAAGTTGCTGGGTAGTACAATGACCTATTAGCCAATTCAATGTAAATAACGTACGTATGGTGCTTGCTGATGTAACTCATATTTAGGCAATAACCACATTCTGAGATTATTAAATTGATACAAAAGAGGTGGTTTAACGGTCTCTACACAAATATACTGTTTCATAAATTTGCATATAGCTGTATTTATCTTATGTAACAGTAATCTAAAAAAGAAGAGATTTTCACTATTTTATAATTATGAAGCTTACATCAACCATGAAAACAGTTTGTTAATTAATTAAGAATATTATATTAACTCATCAGCACTTGATTCAGATGTACTGGAATGTGAATAAAATAAGATCACATCTTCAGTATCACAATGAAATGATGAGTCACTCTCCTCAAGCTCAAATTCTTCAGGGACATCATCATCATTGCTGCTGCTGTTACTAGAGTTCTCTTCATCTGTTGGAACAAATTCATCACCAAGGATTTCTGAAATAAATTGCCATATTTTTAATGCATGGACTCTACTATAGAATGGGAACATAGTTTGCAGATGACTTGCAGACTGTATAATTTGGCAGTCCTTCATAATAGCATCAATGAGTGAAAGTGACAATCCACTGGCCAGATCTACTCCTGTGTACATTGATGATGCCTCTCCTTGCAGTAATGAATCCCTATATTCTTCTATTTTTTGCCTAAGTTCCTGAATCTGTGACTCAGTTACCATCCTTCTCATCCTGTGGGGTTGGTCTTTGGGGCTGCTTGACAAATTCTTAATTTGTGCCTCTACCCATCCAACACCATCAGAAACATCATCTGCGCAGTTGTCACAACACAGATTTTTGTCCGTTGTGTAAGTCGGAGAATGTTCATAATGAGCCAGTAGAGTTTTGCGTCTACATTCACTTGTCTTCAAATAATTTTTCATATCATGATCTACTTTGCAAGACGTGAAGCACTTCGGATACAAAAGCACTACAGCATGGCTCTGCAGTCCATCTCGTCCAATCCTTCCACTTTCTTGAAAATAGTCATCCAGATTTCTAGATGGTCCATAATGTATTACAGTGTACAAGTTTTCAACATGTACACCCATGCCAAATGCAACCGTGGCAATGAGAACCCTAATATTGCTGTTTTCTCTGCAAAAATCACTCAAAACTTTCTGCTTAATTGTTTCTTCTGTGCATGAATGGAACATAGCCACATGTTGTTGACATATTTCAGCACCCAGCACTTCTTCAAATGTTGCATGTAGCTCCCTGCATTGTCTATGGGATTGACAGAAAATGAGCACTTTTCTGCAATGTTGACCATGCTGTTTCAGTTCATCTGTTAGAAATTGAAACTGATCATCTTGTGATCTTATCTGGGAAGAGACAACAGAATACCGAATGTTCGCTCTGTTGGGTGAAATCTCAATGACAGATGGCTCTGACATTCCGAGTGTTTTAATGATGATTTTTTGTGTGTCCGGTGAAGCTGATGCAGTCAGTGTCATCATTGGTATAGTGCTGCTGACAAGTGATCTTAGTTGAGCTAGTTGACTGTAGCATTCTCTAAAAGCTTGAACTTTTCCTGATTTGAATCCCCTGCAATGATATAAAAGGAAAGGATTGCCATGTAATCATATGTAATTTTCGCAACAAGCAAAGCTTTCTTTTTCTAATCACAAATAGGTCAATGAATGGATGCGATTTTATTTAAACAAATAATAATTTTTTTATTTGAGTCTTTCCTCAATTCAATTTTGTTTATTTGATTAAAATCTAATGTCACCTAAATGTTACGGTTAAAAATAATGTACAGGCAAATACTGAAAAAAGAGAAATTTTTCTGATTTAACATACCACTTTGCCACACAGTGACCCTCGTCTACAAAGAACCCACAGATGTTGTCCTGGTAGGGCATAGATGCGATGAGCTCTCTGCCAAAAGTGCCCAATAATGTTTCTGGACTTGCAAAAACTAGTGCAAATTCACCATTGAGCAACTTCATCTTGTCACAGTGATTATTCATCAAATCAGCCACATATCCAGCTGCAATGCCTCGAGTCTTTAGTGTCTGTACTTGGTCCCGCATCAAAGCAACCAGAGGAGAGATAACTACTGCAATGGATTTTTCCTGTAAAAATGAAATCATAAATTGAATTTGGGACATTTAGTTTCAATGGTGAGCTCAAATCGCTATTGACAGGTAATTTTGTTTTAAAAACAGATAGGCCCAAGTCATGGGTATTGTTAAATTATACCAAACCCAACCTATTATTAACCAACCACAACATGTGGTTTTGAAGAAGATCAACAAACAGCAGTTGGTCATGAGCCTGCTGTATTTTTAAAAAAGAAATAAAGAAATAAAACATTTAATAAAATACTGGGGATGCGGTGTTTTTGAATGATCTGTCTAACGTTAGTGTCTATTTTTCCTAGCCAGTGTTAACTTGATCTTTTGAACTAACTTCACACAAATAAAGGTAGGCCTAACGTTATGTCCCTTCCATTCCAGTACATATTTCAACTAGGAAGTGCTTAATACAGTACCCAATCCTGAAAAGCTTGAACAGTACTTATATTTATAACTTTGGATAAAGAAATTGTCTGAACAATTAAAGGCCTAGTAAATAGTAGTATAAAGTAGTAAACTAAACGGTACTTACGGTTTTACGATTGAAGTTAGTGCAAAACGGTGCTGCCTGGTAGATCAATGATTTCCCATGTCCTGTGGGCAAATTAACAAACGTGTCTTCTCCTCTCATAAAACTCTCTAAAGCAGCGATTTGCTCGGCTTTAAAACCGTGCTCCAGACCAAGCGAAGTTGCCGCGAAATCTACGGCTGTGTCCATAATGTATGACAGTTTTTTCTCAACAACGGGCGCTATCTTTGATATGAACTAATTTTGTCGTTTGTCGTTCAGTTCATATCGTGAAATGTACACAATATAATGCTGATATTGATTATGTTTTTTACTGTTTACCCAATGGATTTTTACTTGTACTTGTAGTTGATCTATGTTAACGAGCAGTTTAGTCATTATAAATGGGCAACTCACATGTACTACACGTACATAATACTGCACAACCAGGCGGCTAGCAACGCAAGACAATGTACATTATTGTCAAGGGAAGTGGACGAAATTTGTGTGATCCATTGATAAAATATGATAGCATTTAATGATAATTTTATTATTTGTTTTACTATGACAAACAATACTGAAGATACCCAAACAATACTTATCATTAACAACAAGAAATATTTATTAAAACATTGCGGTTCAAAACTTTTCATTACCTATATTTAAATCAACGAGTCCCAATCTATAGGCTACTGTGATTGGTTAACAGTAGAAACACAATAATGCATATTCAATATATTGCATATGCATTATGAATAACTACATAAAACGATGCTGGGGGTCTACTGGCAGATCCCACAAGTCGGGGGTGCGTTCCGCTTGCGCGAACGTTGCCACCGTTTGCCAACGTTTGCAAACAATTTCGGGTGGAACGACTTGTGCGCCGCTAACGTTGGCGGGTGTTAGCAACAGTCGGCGAACATATTTCTGAGATGTTCGCGAATGTTCGCATGTCATTTAAAAATGGTCGATATTTCCAAGATGGCAGAACGGCAAGCAGACGACGTAATTTTTTTTGGGACGAAAGTAAAAACTGCAGTTTTTAAGATTGAAAATTTATTAAGTACTTCACAAATTGCACCATAGATAATTGGTACTTAATGATATGCTGCAGTACAAGTACTATCAGAAATTTCATCAATTATTTTGGACGCTGCAGGCATTCGACGCCATCTTGGTTACGACTGGACACCGCCATTTTACGGTTATGTTCCACGAGCGCTCATAATCGGTTCCGGTTGTACGTAAACGTTGCCGCAAACGTTGAGACATGTTCGCGCAAGCGGAACGCACCCCGCCCGGGTATTGTGAGAAATGGAGCAGCTGCGGGCAACAGAGGGCGCGCTTGTGCAAGCAACTCGCCAGCGCGCAGTACTGTACAGTATTACTATTACTAGCGCTGATGATACGGAACCCGACTTGGTACAAGTCTAGTATGCATGCAGCATGCAGGCCTAGCCTAGAGTTTAACGGTGCGGTAGTAAAACGCAAAACTATGGTGGCTTTAAAGGGACATCGCAAACAAATATTGACGTCAATATTGACGCCAATATTCACGACTTTTACCCCAAGTCGCAAATATTGACGTCAATATTGACGCCAATATTCACGACTTGGCCTCAAGTCGTAAATATTGACGCCAATATTGACGCCAATATTCACGACTTAGCCTCCAAGTCGTAAATTTTGACGCCAATATTGACGCCAATATTCACGACTTTTACCCCAAGTCGTAAATATTGACGCCAATATTGACGCCAATATTAACGACATGGCCTAAAGTCGCAAATATTGACGACAATATTGACGCCAATATTCACGACTTGGGCCCCAAGTCGCAAATATTAACGACAATATTCACGCCAATATTCACGACTTGGGCTCCAAGTCGCAAATATTTACGCCAATATTCACGCCAATATTCACGACTTGGACCCCAAGTCGTAAATATTGACGCCAATATTGACGTCAATATTCACGACTTGGGCCCCAAGTCGCAAACCCACTCAGGCGTGAATTTTTGGATTTTTTTAGTAACCTAGGTAGCTCGGTAGGTTATCAAATAGTCTGGTGCACCCGTCTCGCTCGTGGTTGCGTGCACTGATTGCTTTTTATCACCAACTGCATGCGGTGTTGTACCAGCTCTATGCATGCTATGCTGTACGCATGCCACTCCACCTCGCGAAAATGGAGACTGAAAACCGGGTAAATATAATTGTATTTCTTATAATATTAGGCCTACTTTATTTATGTTTGTCATTAAAGTGACCCGAAATGAGTTGTTCCACTTGCGGTTGTCTTCTGGGGATTCATATTACTAAATTAGGCCCCCAATCCTCGATGTACCGGTTTTCGAGGGTGTAACGTAAGCATTAATTATTCCAAGCAAGACAAAAAGTCACATACAGAAGTTAACTGTTGATGACATGTAGTTTCGGCTTGCGGGGAGCACGTACATATATAAAACAAATCAACTGATTGTGTGATACAGGCCTGGGAGTCGCTACCAATGATAGGAGGTCAATCCTTAAAAACTTGATACCTCGACAACAGGTACACTGACGATTATAATCATATTTGTAAAAATAGCCCCTCACCTAACTGAACCCATTCCTCACCTTAATTATTATGAAAGCCAGCCCAGTATCATTACTTCCATTCCACCTGTCACCCCCCCCCCCCTTATTATGATGAGTTTTAGGACTACCAAAACTATGTTTTTACACACATGTTGTCTTGAAGAATGCTGGTCATGTCACCCCAGCAAACTTACCCCCAACAAAGTTTCTGCCAACAAAGTTGGTCCCAACAAAGATGCCCCTAACAAATTCACCCTCAAACCAGCTGGTTAGGAGGCAACTTTGTTGGGGGGACTTCTTGTTGGGGCCGAGCTTGCCTGGGGGAGAGCGGAGGACGACATGACCAGCCCCCGACTTGAATTACTTAAACCCATCAATATGTTTTAGGTTGTTCCATTTTGATCAGTGCAATTAGGTACAGTACTTGTAAGTCATAGTTATGTTTACAATGCTGCTCTTGCTATCTTAGAGATGTACATTGTAAGCACTTTACTTGTATCAATGCTGAAATGTTATTATTTGCAATCCTACAGTTGTTTACTGTTTATATGATTTAATGATGTCAAATCATTGACAAAATTTTAAGATTGTTGTTTAAAAGGCAAATACATTTTAAATGTCACTTAGTGTTGAGTTTGAGTCATACTCGTCAAGTCAGAGTCTCAATTGCCTAACATAACTCAAGACTTAAGTCGAGTGCAAGTCAACAAAATTGCAACTTCAGGCCGAGTCCTGGACTCGAGTGACAGTTCCCATGATGAACTAAGTGAAGTATATGTAGTTTTTTACCTCCTATACCCCTCATTTAAAGTACTAACTACAATTCCCCTTTTCAATGGCTTGTGTTCAGCATGTTTACTAAAGATTATGTTTTTCTTAAAGGTGACTTCCTCCATGATTCCCTCTATGTCTGATGATGAGTTGAAATCATTGGGAGTGTTGAAGAGTGGTGATCGCTATGAATTAAAAAGACAGTGCCAAGCTGTAGGTGAGTTTTCATCAAGGAAGAGGGATATTTGACAATACACGGGTTTACACTTCGAAAAGTGCACATGCGTGATAGTGCCTCGTTTTGAAGTTGTGATCAAAATCTAAGATGGCCGCCAAGGTGTAAACCCATGTTTAGACCCCTTGCATAACCCTTGTATAATGTGCAGCACTGCTGGTATGCTGATGTCATGTTCACTTTTTTACACCAGGCAGCTGTGGTTTAGCGTTCTGCTTGTTTTTGCCTCAGTGAGGGCGTTGTTTGAGTGTGTGGCATATACAGGTGCCAGGTGGTTTATTAATATCATCGTGTTCAAGGTTTCCTGATATGGACAACCATTGTCAAATGCTTGCTAAAAAAATTTTATTTTGGAATAGAACTTAACTACATTATGTCTTATTAATGTCAATTTCAATTTCAGGCCCTGTATGAAAAGCTGGGTTCGCATATGAATGTCAAATTACAAAAATGATAGGCTATGGGTCAATTTATTACCTGAATTGGAATATTGTAAGCTTTGTCCTTCCGCACTCCATCTACATCAATATTTGCAATCCATGTTAACAGCTTATCGAGACCCACTTTTCTTTTCTTTTCTTTTCTTTTTCTCCACTCATAGCACCGACTTCTCATGCAGTGGCTGATTATGACACGAGGCACGTGCAGTGATGAGGACAGTCCACCAACGAATCGAGGGAGTACAAGAACAAATTACGCTTAGAATTTGACGTGCTGTGTTGCATTAGATTTTTGTCCTGTATGTAGTAATATACCAGCAATGACATTCATTTTCTGTCATTTACGTAAAATACGCACACCATGTGCATGAAAGTACATGTATTCACAAACTGTAGTGTACATGTACCTCAACATGCTCAATAACAAGTAATGGTTTGGGTTTACATAACATGCATGTTTGAAAGAAGGTAGGTTTGCGGTGACACATGTAATATTTTCTGTGAGAGTGTGAGGTTCTGAGAAGAACCGATGGTATTATCTTGAAACTGTGTGCTCTGTTTATCCTCAGTCACTCTCCTGAGGACGAACAGAGCACACTGTTCTGAACGTCGAGATAACTTCCACCGGTTCAAGTTCTCAGAAACAAACACTCTCGCAGAATAGATTACATGGTGTCACCGCAAACCTACCTTCTTTTAGTACTTCCACCATGCATAACTTCAAGTCTTATTTATGTATGTTTCATCAATGTACATGTGTACTTAAATGGGTTTGTGTATCTGCAGCTTTTTTGTGATACTTCTCCAGATAAAACTTTCAACTATGCCTCCATAATTAGTTGCAGCCCATCACTTCTTAGCAGTCTGCAGAATGGGATTGTTTTTAATACTGCAAAACATGCCTGTCTCAAAGTGTTGTTATTGGGATGCTTGTAGAAAACTCAAATAAATACAGTACTTTCAAAGTTTTTGAAAAGCTGCAGATTTATCAGGCTTTTCTGATTTATCAAAATTGAACATTTATTTATTTGATGTGTGTATCGAAATATTGTATTTCAGTTCACTGAGTATATGGAACTTTAAATGATGCCTTTATAATTTAAGTTATGCCACCATCACTCATTGGCAGATAGCAGTTTTACAGCTTACTGACAAGTATGGCTTTGGTGCATATTATTTTGAAGCTACATAAAACGGTACGGTTTAAAACTAATATAAATTTTTGAATGAAAATGTTAAAAGACTTCCCAGTCTCATCACAGGGAATAATTACACCCTTAATCAGCTCTGTGCACATATAATGCACATCTACCTTGGAAGTTTAGTTTACCATGTTTGTATTATTGTACACTGAAACATACACAACATGAATTATGCCATCATACTCAAAAAGGTTTTATTTTTACTGTATATTGTTGTCATGTACTTATTAATGGGACAATAATTATTTAGCAGAAATCAGTACAATACTTGGTTTGATTGTTAAGTAAGGGGGATTATTTTGACATCTTAAACCCAATTTTATGAAAGTGGGATGTATGAGACCTTGCACCGTCTGTACGTACATATTTTCTACCATTAATTATGTCAACGTTGAACATGTTTATTTACTATGCTTGAGTACATGTCATGTACATGTCATGTACATGTATATAGAACTTGTGTTTCAATCACATTAGTTATGCTCGGTCACCCCTTACTTAGCAGGTTGAAAAATTCTGTCATATTAGTGAACACAGGGGGGTCAGACAAGTCGACCGGTGGGACAACTCGACTTCAGATCGGTCGACCTGTCTCAAGTCGAGTTGTCCCACCGGTCGACTTGTCTGACATTCTACACATACAAATATCTAGGGCATCTAAGTAGGACAGTTACCTTCATTGCCACTGTAAAGTATAGGCTTGATAGTTTGTTAATAGTGGTATTTTTAAGGTATAATGTTAGTGTACTCAGTTCCTGAAAGAAAAAAATAAATACATGCACATTTTATGTGTTAGAAAATATGTGATGAGAAATAAAGATTTTGGTGACTATTCTATGCTTGAATTTTTTGTGTCTATATAATTATTATGAAAAAAAAAATAATTATAAAAAACAAATCTTTTAGATTGCCTTGCCACACTAATTCAGAAATATTATCAAGAAAAGAAGTCAGTGTTTTCCAACATCTTCAATAATAACTCTTCAAATCATGTTAATTATCAAAACTGGGGAGGCAATCATTAAAATAATCAGATTTTTTAATCACAGCCAAAAGACTACTAAAGTATTAAGAAGTGGGGTTTTGAGAAGGAAACCCGTACGTTCCTTCTCGATGACTCATGAATGTACTTAACTGATAGTGATACGCTATGAAATTGGTGGCGAAATTCACGGGGGTGAAGTGACTTTGGGCGAAATGTTCATAGAGTGCACGCGAAAAAACCTAACTCGCCCCATATGTCCGTGTTTTCGCCCTCAACCTTTTTTGCCGAATTTCTCCCAAACGTGGCACTTTTGCACAAGGGGAACAAGCAAATAATTATATGATCAGCATGTCCTAATGGTCAACTGGTGCAAAATTCAGCCCCTCCCTCGGTGGTGGCCACAAAAATAATTTTCTAGAAGACTTTTTGCACTTCGTCCCATAAGATCGGTGGGTCTGGGTGCCAGACGGTGTAGGAAACGGACGCCCCAAGTTGCTGTAAAAAAAATTCACGCCTGAGTGGGTTTACGACTTGGGCTAAGTCGTGAATATTGGCGTCAATATTGGCGTAAATATTTGCGACTTGGGGCCCAAGTCGTGAATATTGGCGTCAATATTGGCGTAAATTTTTGCGACTTGGGGCCCAAGTCGTGAATATTGGCGTAAATATTGGCGTCAATATTTACGACTTGGAGGCTAAGTCGTGAATATTGTCGTCAATATTGGCGTCAATATTTACGACTTGGGGTAAAAGTCGTGAATATTGGCGTCAATATTGGCGTAAATATTTGCGACTTTGGGGCCCAAGTCGTGAATATTGGCGTCAATATTGGCGTCAATATTAACGACTTGAGGCCAAGTCGTGAATATTGGCGTCAATATTGACGTCAATATTTGCGACTTGAGGCCAAGTCGTAAATATTGGCGTCAATATTGGCGTCAATATTTGCGACTTGGGGTAAAAGTCGTGAATATTGGCGTCAATATTGGCGTCAATATTTGTTTGCGATGTCCCTTTAAAGCCACCATACAAAACGTCCACTGCACTGTTAAATGATTTTAGAACTTTCCTTGTTGCGCCCAAATAGCCAGATACCGGCATGGGACCAATTTCATACATAGTGTTGCTTAATCACCCTGAAAATCTGCTTAAAGGCAGTATTATACTTTGGTTTTTATCAAAGAAATACAGATTCATGGGCAACAATATCAAGGAAGATACAGCTGTACCAATCATCTGTGAAAATTTCAGTCCCAAACGATGCCCACTTTTTGAAAAAAACGGTGAAAAATAGCCAAAGTATTTCTTAAGTCTTTTCTCTTTTATTTTTTGATCTTTTAAAAGATCAAAAAGATTTTCGGTTGTTGTTTTACTAATTTCTGGATAAATACACCATTTCAGGCGGAAACATTTTAACGGCATGTTTCTACCATTGCCATCTTCATACCCTGTAAATTATACGTAAATCTGTGAACATTTCTGTTTAGGTGTCTTACCAAAGTATGATACAACCTTTAAGCACCAAAAACCTGTAAAATAAGGAGGATCATGCAGCATGCCAGCCAAAACTCCTTGAAATGTTATCCTCAGCAAACATGGCCAAATACAAGTCGAAAGCAGTAAAATTTAAACACATCAAATTAAGATTTGGTTAGTAAACCTGTTTAATCAAGGAAGACTTTTCATGCTTAATCAACGGGAAGACTTTTCATGCTTAAGCAAATTTTCAAAAATGCCTTTTGTGCTAATTATTTAGTTTTTTTGTGTTTTGCCTTATTGTTTGATCACTATCAAAAACAGACTTTTGCTTTAAAACGGTCCTTCAAGCAGGTGCGGTTCTAGAGCCCATTTTTGGGGGGGCTATACATTTTTTTTGGGGGGGGGGGGGGCTAGAAGACGCAATTTTGGGGTTCTAGACCCTTCTTCTAACATTCACTTCTGCTATGTCTTTTTTGCAGTAAAAAGGCATGCACCACTTTTTATTTTTATTGTCTCTTAATAACTGAAAAGATCCAGTATTTTCCAGATTTCTTTTTGGGGGGGCTACACAAGTAGAACCACGCCTGCCTTCAAGGTTTGAAGTCGTAACTAGCAAGCATTATACAAGTATCCATTTGCGACTCCGAGTGGGAATTTTAATATTAAAATGCTATGTATTCAGAAATGGCAGCCATTTTTCCCTTAATACAGAGTGTAAAATGTCGAAAGAGCGCTTTGCTAACAATTTGCATTCTCTCGTTTTCTTATAACACATTCCAATGCATACATACCCTAATAGGCATTGTTCTACATCCTGTACTAAATTGAAAACAAAAGAGAATGTAAATAGCGATGTTCTCCAATTGCACACTAAATGTGGATGCAAGTATTGAATCTACGCACATGTCTCATTTATACAACAAAAATGGACAGATTGGACTCATTGAAATTGACTTTTTAGTTTCCTCTCACCACTTTATTCCACTTATGAGGTATAAAATTGTTAACAGATAAAACCACTGGCATATCACCATCAACTGCATAATACAATGGCATGATGTCTGTTAATTGATTAAGTGTAGCTTAATTAGCTCAACTTTAGCCTTGGAAAGAAATGGGAAACACTGCAAATGTGAGGTAAAGCAATATCCCTCCACACCAAAGAAAAAAATCAAATCAACATGAAGTACGCATTTTTGCTATGTATTTATGGCAAATAAAATGACAAAATTGCACCAGGCGTTAGCCTGCATTAACAAATAACATACCAAAATAGGCACTATAAGGCACGGATTCAACTACACGTTCAAAAATATAATGAAAGACAAGTAAGTGAGTGACTGCCATCTTGATAAGAAAACGGCTCATACACCTATTACTACTTTAGTGCAAGAACCTAGTATTTAAGTGCGTAGATACCAACATTGATAGTAAATATTAACCTGGAAAAAACAAAAACAAACATAAGTTATAAACTACTCTACTTAAATATTTCACTCCAAAACAAGTGTCCCCCTCCCCCAGTCCCAAACTCTAGTCGACACATCCAAGCTGATGTCCCTTGTGAAGCATCAAGAACAAGCCTTGCGGTTCTATCCACGTTTAAACTTGTCCCTTCATAATAAGGGTCCATTATGCTTAGATGCGGCAAGTCCGTTTAGCTGCGGAGAAAAAGAGAAACACAAATACCACAATAAGCTAAATGGTAAAACCTGTTGTCACTTCAATTTCTTGCTATAAATGTGAACCAGAAAATATTTGGTGCTGATGATGAATATGACGGCCTTTTACAAAGGACTGTCATTTTATATGACTCCATTATTTGAAGACTTTATGATCCTTTAATAGTCTTTTGTCTTTCCGGTTCAACATGTGAACAAAATAGAGAGTATTGCACGCGCATCACACTCGTGTTACCGGGAGTAACCGCTCGAACGCAGCCACTGAGTGCGACGGAGCATAAATTATTTTGTTGCAGGCAGGGACACTCCAGTAATGGCGGACAATATATCGTGCCGTCGAATCGGTCTATACTCTTTCCCTCTTCAGTAGAGTTCTCTTGAAGAAAGACAACAACTTGCAGAACAACGAGATGCAAACTGTATAACAATGTCCATTACTCATGGTGTGTGTTAGAAGGGACCTTTACATGTATGTAGTTTTACTTGTGGTACACTCTAAACAAAATCTTGTTATACTGACAAGAAAATTCTTGTTCTACCATGGTGTCATTTTTCACAAGTTTTCACTCGTCAATCTGACAATATAACTTCTTGTCATCGACTTGTTAATATCTTGTCACATGATGATAACGACCTTGTCATTATCTGGTTACTACCTTGTCATGTCATCCTTTGGAACTTGTTATTATCTTGTAAAAATCTCGTCATCATCTAGTTTTGATCTGGTTACAACCTTGTCATGTCATCCTTTTGATCTTGTTATTATCTTGTTAAAATCTCGTCATCATCTAGTTTTGATCTGGTTACAACCTTGTCATGTCATCCTTTTGATCTTGTTATTATCTTGTTAAAATCTCGTCATCATCTAGTTTTGATCTGGTTACAACCTTGTCATGTCATCCTTTTGATCTTGTTATTATCTTGTTAAAATCTCGTCATCATCTAGTTTTGATCTGGTTACAACCTTGTCATGTCATCCTTTTGATCTTGTTATTATCTTGTGACAAACTGTAATGAACTAGTTTTGATCTAGTTACAACCTTGTCATAAACTGGTCATTTATCACACCAAATCTTGAAACAATGATTTCATCTACAAAGTTTAATCTTGTTTTCAACATTCCTTGTTAACATGTATATAAACATATCTTATTTTAGAACTGAACTGACATACAGATTGATTGGTGGAACTCGCATCACGTGACATTAATTTTTTCTCCCATTCACGGCGGGGCCTAAAATTGGCAAAAGGAACTGCATACAATCTTTGCTGAATTAGTTATATCATGAATACGAATCATACTACCTCAGCCGTAAGATCAATGACCTGAAAATTGTATTTCGTATTCTTTTTTCAAGGCATATAATTATGGGCTTAAAATACACAATCGTTCAATGGAAAATTATGAACATTATATCAACTGCCAAATTCATTGAACTTTATACTTTTAACTGTATAAAGTACAACTGATTTGTTGAATTGCAAATATAATCAAATAAGCTTTGTCAAAACTTTCAGCCAATGAATGTTAATACAACTTCTTTTAGAACTCCACAACTATGTACAGAAAAATGAAAGTTTTCACAGGTCTGTTGAATATTACTTCTTTACTTTATGAAGGTTAGACACTTACAAGAATTCAGAAGTTTTGCCCTTGCTCATTCTCCAGTTGGGTGCTAAGTTTAAAAATCAGTCATATGCGATAAATTGAGTCGGTGGGAATATATTTGTAAGCCTTAAGGTTTTACACTTCTGACATCTAGGCGACTCGAGCAGGATAACTGGATTCGACAAAAACAATGGCAAACTATGAATGTGCACATTTTAAAAATGGGCAACATAACAACTGCCAGCAAACTGGCAAGCATCATAAATACCAAGTGTTTCAATATGCTGCTAAGTGCTTAGTACTGTTTGCCAACATTATTTTGTAATAACATCGAAATCAAAACAATGGCAGTTCCTTTTTACAACTTTTCAAGCAAAGCACAGACACTTGGAAACACCTTCTCATTATCTTGGATGTTGAGGAGGGGTCTCTGAATGAACTGAAGTGTCTTTTGAAGAGTCTTTGGGTATGCCAAGTTGAACACATAGAAGGATGCTATATAGACTTCAATAGCTGTCAGAAAATGCTTTGAAGTGTGGAGGCTGCTCCCCTCAAGCAATAAGCTGTATGTGTCATCAATTGAATTCTCCTTGATGAAGATGCTCATCTCAGTGTCATCCTAAGATGAAAAAAATTAGTTCAATAGATAATAATTACAGCTTACTAAACCCATTATATAGGACTGAACACAAAATAATTGAAAACACTACTTAATCTATGAATGTCCCCAATCTTTTGGAATAGGCTTTGAGTATGCTGGTCTAGGCCCAAATGTATTAGCACAGTTGTTGTTTGCTTTTCCATTTTGTGTGTATTTGTTGTTACAAAATTTAATATTTCGATCACCAGTAACTTGACAATGTTTTCAGGCAGTTTCCTTCATGATAAATGTAACTTTACATATAGGTGAATTCTGAGTACAGCCTCTCAATGTTCAACTCGCCCTTTCAGTGCATTCACGGAGGCAAATTCAAATTGTTCAACTATGAGTCCATTTTCATTCATTTGTAACCCTACGTTAAATCTACCTGGGGTGCCAGAGAAATTCCAAATCTATCCTGCCTGGGTTGAGTTCAAGTCACGGTTGGATTCATGTCAAGTTTCGGTCAGGGTGGGTCAGGCCGATTCAAAAAAGAAAAATTGTACGAAACGTCAATTAATTTCAACCCAAACCAAACCCCAAGGCAAGACAGTAATTAAAGTTTCAAAACATGTATGTACCTTTCCTGAAACGAAGTGTCTTAGATGTTCTTTCAGAAGCAAAGGGATGGTCGCTATTGAAGCACTGAAGGCAATGCCTAGCATGGAGACAAAATAATAGAATAGACTTAATATTCATGAATGAATGTTAACAAGATCGGTGGGGGCAGTATATTTTTCATTAGAAATGAAAGATTTTTTCTTGAGAATATTTTTAAGAATTTATTTCATTGGCTATAACACTGCTTACATTCAGTTCTTTCATACAATTTGGACAAAAATGTGTGCCAGAGTGTGTTTGTGTTATACTATATAAAGCCCCTACCCACCTTACAGTATTTAGGCTAGCCCTGCTCTGTGGCAACAAAATCCATCAGTAGTACTAAAGTTACATGAGAAGCCAGCTCAGTGTGTCAAGATCTAGCAGGTAAAACTGAAATAGCACTTTGTCAATGGATTCCTATTTAATGCACCCATCTTGTTGAGTGCAGCAAAAAATGCACACAGTAACAAATGCAATAGCATTCAAATCTTAAAACATACTTTGGCGCTTCTCCTCATCAGTTTCACTGGAAGCTTCCTGAACAAGTTTCTGGATGAACGGGTGTTTCTGCTCCCTTGACAGAGCATAGAGGCGAATGTGGTATTTCTGCATCCCATCTTCCAGTTTGCTGGTGATGTCCTGCCCAGAAATCCTTTTGAACTCCTTCAAAACCTAAAGCAAAGTCACAAGAATTGCAACTTAAATATACATATTAATGGTTATAACCTTTATTACCCTTTTACGCTTGAAATGACTGTACAAATTGCAATGTCAGTGGAAAAAAGTCTGCACATTAAAAATTCCTGCAAAATTCGCATTGAAAATGTCAAATTGTCATCCAAATGTCAAATCAAGCTCCAACAGTGTCAGACATTAAACGGCAAGTGAAATAAGTAAAAAAAAAAACAATTAATTACCTCAGTTTCCCCATGGAAAAGCGCTGGATATTTGTCTCGAATTTCAGTGATGGTAGGGTTTCCTTTGACGATCAAATCTCTCCGGTCTGCGAATGTCAAGTCCATGAGGCGAGCCAGTCTGCTTTGGTCGGGTTTGCGTTTTTTCAGTTCATCCTTCATTGCCTCTTGGTGTCTGTGGATTGATATGTCATCTTCTCCTGCAGGTCGTTCACTGAGGTAGTTCTGTAGCCCCCAGATCACTTTTTTGGATTTCTTCGGTACAGGGGTTGTTTCTTGGGAGAGATGCCGTTTTTCTTGTATGCAGCTGTCTTTCCTCCTCCTGTCATTTTGAAAGCGGTATTGAATTCGCTGTCGCCACACACTCTGAATAAAGTGTTAAAAAGATCAACCGAAAGTCAATTGATATACTGTACATCCTACTCACTGCACAGACAATTTGTTTTGCCTTTATCAATTTAGTACATACTTCCAATGAACATCTTCAACTAAGGTACCACATTTGTCAGCAAGTGCTTAAGTGATTCATAAAATTTAGTTGTTTGTAGTTTTTTCTAATAATACTGACAATTGTATATTCTGTTTGCAGGGTTTGTAGTCAGGTCCCAATCCAATTGACCAATTCTGATGCCTAAATAGTGAAAAGGAGTTCACTTGGAGTTAAAAAGGAGCTGTAAATGGACTACAGCCCTGGCTTGAATGTAGCCTTAAGGATTGATTCTTAAGTGTTTATGAATATGAATAGCATTATGATCCTAGCTGGAGTTACATGTACACCTGCAGGACTCTGATTTCATGCATTGTCTGATATTGTGCAAATAGAATGTCAATTCTATGCTATTTCTACTTCTTTCACCTACCACAATTATAATGTAGCCCTTACCATTGCAATATCTATAGAGCCATCTTTTTGCCTGCATTTGGGGAAAGCCTGTAGCAAAGACGACACTGCTTCGGAATATTGCCACTCCTTCGGGTAGCTATGAAGCAAAATTACAAGGTTAGAAAATGAAATGTCAAAAAGTCATTGGACTAAACTAGTAGCAGATGAATAAATGCTTCTATCAGGTACTACAGTCAAGTTCTTGTCCAGAGCCTGAAAATAAGGCCTTAATATACATCAAAGCCTGAAGTGAGACCAACATGTTTAATGGTTAAGCCTGAAATCAGGCTTTTGCCTGAAAAGTGGCATTCCTGTTTAGAAGTTGACAATAATGTTGTTCTTCCTGGTCCCATCTCAAACATTCAGGAAGGTGTACTGCCACAGAAGAGATCCAAGTTTCTAGGAGTAAAGAGTAACATGCTGCAGTCCTGCCAAACTAATTTTAGAGCTAGTATGAATTTTGACAGTTAGTCAAAAAGACACAAAATTTGGGGGTCGACAATATCTTTCTAGTGATATTGACTAACTGCAGATAGTCATTGAACAAGTGCTTGAAAATGTCCCCTATATTCAGAAAAAAACTTACTATGTATATTTGGTGACTTCTTGATAAATTGCCTCTGTCACATTAGAACGCTCAGATCTTGACAGCTTTTCACCCTTCTGCAGTTTCTGCTCAACATCAGCATGAAGAGCGTAGGTCGGGAATTTGAATGGTGCTGGCCATGGACGTCTTGATTTAGGCGAGGTGTTTTCTGAGAGAACAAGACTGAATAAAACAAAGAACAATTCGGTCTGGAATGCAATGCATGCAATATTTATAGCAGTGTGTCTTTTGAAAGGATGTTATGAGGGTATGATACCATGGCCCTCTTGGAATGTCCAAGATGAAATAAGAAAAGTGCATTGGAGCGTTTAGGAAAAAATGTTCAATGGAAGCTTTTTACTTAACAAAAGTCTCTATTTCCAAAATTTCCTTTGAGACAAACATGCAATTGATATGCCCACACTCCAACATATTAAAGCCTTTAGATGTAAATAATTGTATACCACTGCAGTGGGGCTAGAAACATTATCGATAGACTACATTTAGCAGCAAATAACTTACCATGGTTTTGGAGAGTCTGGTGGAGGTTGTTCCGTTGTACATGCAGGAGCAGTACATGAGGGATTGCTTGACTCTGCCCTCTGACTGGTTTCAATTACGTTGAGCCTCATCTTTCCCTCCAATGTCACAAATGGATCGACATCAACCCAGTCTTGAAAGTCTTTGTCAAAATATTGTAATGACAGACTGTCCATTGGAACCTCAAATTTGTGACTTATTGCCTGTTTGGCACTCTCAGCCGATGCAGTTTCAGTGGGGGACTCCATGGTCACAATCTGCTTGGAGTCTTTGAAGGTGACATGGAATTTCAGTGAGTGCATTTTCTGCAAAAGATTTACATGGTTCTAACATAGTGACCATAGCATATTCATTTTTCTAAGGATAGATGCACATGAGTATGCCATATATCATCAGTACTGTATGCTCTAATTTCAGTGCAACACAAAATCATCAATGACAGAAATAGCTTTACACACCTATTGGCAATGCGTATTAATTATTCCACAAACCCTTGCCTAATTACAACCATTTTGTTGTGAGATTCAGGATCATCATAAAGGCCTAGTGGATGAAACCCCAGTATATCTGATGTCTTACACAAATCAAATGTGGTTCCTGGTTTTACAGCATAAGCATGATAATGATTGTTGAAATGTAATGTTTCCATGGAAGAGCACAAGAGGTAAGGAATACCACGGACTAAGAAGCAGTCATCTACTTGACGGAAAACAGGAACACTATTGCTCAACTGTTTAATGATGCAAGAACCAACACTGAATTTCACTCCATTTACCTTCATGGAAGAGCAGTGATAGACAAGATTATCCCCACCGAGCAGTGGTTCAAGCAAGTCTTGATATTCTAGTAGAAGTAGCCTTGTGGAAGTAAGTTTACCAGACCAGGTTTCTATTTTCTCAGCATCAAGGTAATTGTTTGATGAGTGAAAGATACACTGCATCAACTGGTGTCTTGTTGCCAGACTTTTACAAACATTTTTCCGATTTTTCATTCCCCTTGCGACTTCTTTGAAGTAATTGTGCTTCCCTTCAAATCTTAGTGTCCAGCAATTGACCAGAGGACCATACTGCAATATTTGCCATGGATAATGCAGAAGGTAGTGGCGCTTTGGTTTTACACTCACATTTGGAAATTCAGTCTTGTATGCCACAAGGAAATCTTCAATGAGATCTGTCAAAAAGATGATATCAGCCCTTGACAGGACAGAGGAGCAGAGTGCATCCACCACATGCATTGCACTCAACAGCACTTCCCATTTAGGTTCACCTTGTGGAACTGTATCCCCAACCATCAAAGGTAGAAGTCTCAGCAGACACCAACACTGTATGGCAGTTTGTTTTACTTTGAAATTAGCAGGTGTGTTAGCCATTTTAGTGGGTTTATTGGTTTTGTCAGCCTCACTGTAGGGAAAATTCAAAATCCTTTCATTCAAATATTGAAGAGAGAAATAACCTTCCCTCACACAATGCAAGACAACATTCTCTATTACTTCTGGTACAACTCCCTCAAATAGATCATGAGCAATATCAGACGGCAACCCATCAATAACATGGAAGTACTCTAGCTGGTTTAGGGGGGAATCTGCATTGACACCATATGCTGTTCTGAGGATAGGATCTTCAGCAACCATGTTGACCTGGGCATTATAACTTTCCTTTGTCCTAAGTTCACAAGAATCATGACTGATACATTCTGAGAGATTCTGTCTTGTCACCATACAAAATCTACTGACCCGAAAACCAGAAAAACTCTCAGGAAATCCTCCTATTGCATGGGCAGCTAAATTATCTGCTGACACAAAGGAAACAGTCCCTCTAAATTGATACACCTGTCCTTTTACAGTGACAGCTAACCCTTCTCCTTCCAAATGGAGGATGTCCTGTATCAGAGGTCTCAGCACACAGGCAAGACCATAGTTCTTAACGTCTACAGATCTGCTCAAAATAACAAGTTGTATTACATGCAACTTTGACTTGTATTGAGGCGACAGATTACCAAGCAAGAAATAGAATGCTCCAAGCTTGTAATTCTTCACTTTGTTTCCGAGGGGATTAACAATTGTGAAGTCGTCATAATACAACTGAATTTCAAGGTTTGGATTACCAGAATTAAACACAGGATTTTGCCTGTATTTCTCTGCATCACAGTAGTCTCTATATTTGCCATCTACAGATGTATGTCCTTGCATTACTTCTGAGAGAACATCTTCATGTTGAAGAAGTAGTTTGAGAGAATCTAGCAATGATACATATTGCATAGTGCAGCTCTTCCCCGATTCATCAATGCCAAGAACATATTCAACAGGTTTAACAATGCCAAATTCCTCTTCAATATAGCTATCAAGCCTTCTGTTATCCTGAAATTGTTGGAAAAAGTTTTCCAAGTGTGAAGATGATGTGACAGCAGATGTAATTATTTCAATATCATTCTGACGAAAACCATGCCCAAGAAGAGAAGTTTCTATCTCTGTTTTACTTAACTCTGTTGACATCTGAAAAATGTTTACAAATTCAGATGCAGCAAAGCTGCAAGCTTCTCTTGTGATTTTATGATTTTCTCGCAATTTCAGAAGAAACAATGCTACTTGTGCCTTCAGTTTTGAATTGCCATCTGGTTCCATTCTAACTGGGACAGCAGCAGCTTCATCTCTCTGAGGGTCACCATGGTTTTCTTCCAAAGCAATGGGAATTGGGTTATTCTGTTCATTATCAGCCTCCCCTCTTTGATCCCCACCATGTTCTCCTAAATGTCTAACATGAAAATCTCCATGCTTGCATCTGATATGTCTCTTCAAACATATAACACTACTGAATGTCCTCTGACAGCCATGTATACTACACACAATTTTAAATCGTGGGTTTCCAATCTCATGCACATACGTGTAATGTGACAGAAGTCTCTTGAAAGTAGCAGCTTCATAATCACACACAGTACAATCGAACATAATGCTAGTGACGTGTCACTCAGACTGGTTTAGAAGTTCGAAAGTAGAACTTAAGGCCTAACGTAGTACTGAGTAAGTAGTCACGTTACTAGAACTTTAAGGTTCCTAGGACTAGGACTAGGCCCTACCTACTCTTGTGCTAACTCAGTAACTGCTACAAATATGCTAGCGCTTACAGTAGCCTAGGCCCAGGCTAGCCGGAGTTAGCCTAACGTATAGGCCTAGCAAAGCATGTATAGAGTCTAGACAGAGGGTACGTGAGCTGTCTCTAAAATAAATCGATTTTAAGTATTTCCTTATGAGTTTTATTTCACGGTATCATCATAGAAATATGCTATGGTCACATGAAAATCATGATATAATAAAATTTACCTCAGCTCAAGCAAAGCAACTCTCCAAAATAATGAACTTGAAGTTGAACTGCAGACTGAAATGCTCGACTGAAGTTGGCCATACAACGCCCATGCATATGTGTACGTGTACTACTACTAGCTAGCCAGCCGTACAGTATAGTACACGTACGTGCATACATTTTTCGCAACCGCGCCCGCGACCACGCGCGCGTGCCAAGCGAATGTTGTGGAATTTTCCATTCACAACTGTGCGCATGCGTAAATCTAATGACAAGTGTTAATTAGTCAACTTGAACTTGTCATTATCGCATAACAAATGGTATCTTGTCACACTGACCAGTCATGGGTAGTTTAATAAAACGGACGCATGCGCAAAGTAAACTATGGCGCATTCTTGTCAAAAGAAAATTATATTGTATTATTATCTTTTGGGAATCTTGTCAGTATGACTCAGCTGTCTTGTCAACAATGCATAACGAGATTTAACTTGGTCAACTTGACAAGAAATTCGGTCGCTTTGTTTTCAGTGTACACAGTATTCTGCAACCTTTGGTTTTTCTATTTTTTTTGTGTGATGGGAAGTATTTTATATGTAGTTATGTAGAATTCATAGTTAAAAAGGGAATTACTGGTCGAAATCAGGAAATGGGGGAAATTGGGAAAAAAAATAGTTTTAGTGCTCACTTCTGGTCATATCCCTGAAGCCATACTAGGCCTACAGTGCAGCTGAAATAGCATTAAATATCTTCTTAAGTTTAGCATCATTGTCTGGAAAGCCATCTCCGTTCTACGCAGAAGAAAGAAAAAACAACAAATCAATGCAAACTATTTTTGTTTTTATTTATCAATTCTTTTCACTACTATTAAACTAACAAACTTTGTGTATGTTCTTAGTTCTTAGTTTGGAAGAGTGTTGTTAATGATTACAACCATGTAAAAACCGAGCCTATGATGGTCAAATTTACTTCTTTTTTATAAGTGGTGTGGAGTGAGCCACACAAGGTATGTGTCCTTTGTGATGCATTGCTTTAAGTGCCCATGTCACTAATTCTGAAGCATTCGATTTGGCCATCAACGATTAGTTGCATATCCAGCACTGACTTTCTGTTGGGTCAGCAAAACAAAGCAAGGAGACCTGGGGTTGATTTCACTAACGCTTTGCGATCATCATAAAGCCCAAATCCATCGCTAAACGGAAAATTGCTACGCAAAGTAGCGATCGATTTCTGTTTAGCGATGGATTTGGGCTTTACAATGATCGCAAAGCGTTAGTGAAATCGACCCCAGATCCTTCCAGGATACTGTGTTTTTTTCTTCTGCTTCATTTGCAATCCTTTGAGGCAGCAAACCTTGAACAAAGTCTTTCAGGCGACCTTCATTGGACTTGTATTGGTAAAGAATTTAGGGAAACTTTCCTGAAACAAGTGCATGGGGGAATAAACAACTCTTTAATTTGCCTTCTGAATATAAAAAATGCTGCAAATTGGGAGTGCGCATATATATCCTGATAATTTATCTGGTCAAGTCAACGAAATGAATCTTGAATGAGTCTTGTTAACACATAATACTGATAATTCAACTCAGTTTTAGTTAAGGTGTAAAAATCCCTGCAAGATGGGGGCAAGTCGACTTCCGTCTTTCAGTAAGTCCTCTGTGTGTGATAATGAGCAGAGCATGTTGACAAAAACTGAACTTTTAGTGCTTGATGAGTCAACTTAAACAAAGCACACTCACCTTCTTGGAGTGAACCAGCTGGTCATTGACAGAGACTTCGAAATAACCTGTTATTCCTGGAGTACTCTCCCCCTCCTAGAGCAAAGAGAAAAAGCCCAAACAAAACAATTCAAGACGTTTCTCAAATTGTCTTTGCAATAGTGTGGTTTCGTATCCAGTGCAAAATGCGGTGGTCGCCATGACACATGACACTCGGGGCACACACATTACTCACAGTGTGAAATTAACTATGTATATCATGCGCAAGACGGCAAAGAATGGTGGCACAGGAGGAACATTGAACATCAGAAATATCTTCCCACATTATTTGTGATGCTTGATACATTGTACATCACAAATTCACAAATATCTGCGCAGTTTCGTTATGCGATGTTTGCACGTGCATTAAAATGACATATAACAATACATCGTACAACACAGATCTGCGCACAATTTTGTGTGTTTTTATAGTGGCATGATTTTTTCTGAAAAATCTTTTCTTGTTTTAGTTTACAATAATTAGAAATAAACTGCCGCGAAGTCAACTGCCGCAAAAAGCACAATAACAGTATAATGTCATAAGTCATGGCGGCCACAAAAATGCGTAAGGACACTAACTATACACTCCCCTGACTCCTCTATTCCAGTAGCATAGCCAATGGGGGGGGGGGGAAGGACTGCCCCGATAAAAGGGGAAGCGAAAAAAAAGGGGAGGCAGCAAGGTTCTACTTGGGACTATGGGCTTAAACCTCCTCCGGCCGGCCAAAAAAATGCAATTGAAAATAAAAACATGCTAGAAAATAATTATATACTGGATTATTCAGTTACACCAACTACTTTGAAAATCACGCCAATGACAGTTCTATTGCGGGCTGGGGCTGGCTTGAGCCCCCCCTCGCCCCCCAAAAATTACTCTAGAGAACCACGCCTGAAAAGGAGGAAGGGGGAAACAAGGACGATACTGACGTTTGCCCCCGCGGACTGACAATGCTGGCTACACACCCGCTCTATATCAGTGACCTTCACTTTTTTTCTTATAAGTTCACCTTTCCCATTTCTTCCTCCCTTTATTCACATTCACATTTTTCGTTTTCATCCCTTTTCTACGTTGTTTCTTCACCCAAACACCACCTTCACCCCCTCCGCACTACCTCCACCCTCTTTAAGAACTGAATACTATGCCGGTTTTCGTTTAAAATTCCGAATGCTAAGACAGACATACACTGAAAAAATGCTTCTTAAACAGTGTGTATAGAAATGGGGCTACTCAAACCCATCACAGGTAGCAGACAAGGGAGAAAACCAAGGCAGAAACGACTGTTCATTTTCTTTAAAAGGGATAATAAGGTGAATAGTACATAAAATGTATAATCCGTAATAACGAATTAGTAATCCGAAACAAGGAATTAGTATTCCGTTAAAATGAATTATTAATTCGAAATAACGAATTAGTAATCTGAAATAACGTATTAGTAATTCGAAATAACGAATTAGTATAAATTAAAAAAAAACGAATTACTAATTCGAAATAACGAATTAGTAATTTTTAAAAACGAATTGGTAATTCGAAAAAACGAATTAGCAATTCGAAATAACGAATTAGTAATTCGAAAAAACGAATTAGTAATTCGAAAAAATTCGAAAAAACGAATTAGTAATTCGAAAAAACGAATTAGTAATTCGAAAAAATTCGAAAAAACAAATTAGTGATTCAAAAAAACGAATTAGTAATTCGAAAAAACCAATTAGTTTCAGACAGAATAATTTTTTTCAGTGGCACGATTGGACTTTTGTACTAATGAACCCATTAAAAAAAAAATTATTTCATTTATTTCATTTATTATTTCTCAGTGCAAGCAACAGAAGGCACAATACAAAAAATAAATTTTTATAAATATGATGGTAGGGATGGGCACAGAGGGTGACAAATATTTTCTCATTTTGGGGTCTACCAAATAAATTGAAATATGCTACTTACCATATCAAGCTGGTCATCCTCAAATTCGCTTAGAAGAGCCGATTCCAGCCTTCTAAACTGAAAGACAAGAAAACAAACATCGCCAAGTCATCGAGTGAACTAATAATATTATAATACATGTAGTTAACCTAAGCAAGTCCTTTGGACAATGGACATTCCTTTGGGAATTATATAGGAATCTTTAAAGCAATCACCTGGAAATACTCAAGTTAGGGTTACCGTTAAGAAACTCAACAAAATCCAACATGTACATGAAATAATGAGCCTGTGAAAATTTGAACTCGATCGGACATCTGAGTCACGGGAAAATAGCGAAAACCCGACTCAATTTTTCTTTGAAAACACAGAATGGTTTGGATCTTACCCCGCTATGCGCTATCAAAACTGTTATCGGTCTTTATTTCACTAAATTTGTGGATAAATACACCATCTTCATACCCTGAAAGTTATAGGTAAATCTGTGAACATTTCTGATTAAGTATGTTATCAATCAATCCTTTACTGTACCTTTATGAGGGACATAAACCACGGCTGTGATTGGTCAGAAACAAATGGGGCGGGCTAAATGGCTCAGTCCATATTCCGGGAATTTATAGGAAATCCTCTGGGAATTCTTTGAAATTCTCTATTATTCTAAAACCAAAACTTACCCTTGAGCCGTACCCGCATCCACCACTGCAAAACAAAAAATAATGATAAAAATTAAGCATTATATCAATAAAAAACTAATGCTTAATTTTGTTTGTGTACTACATGTAGTTAATAATTACTAGCAACACATAAAGAGGTTATTCACATGACGTCATCAGCTTGGATTGTCCAACAAACACAATGATTGCACACATGTAAACAATTAAGTGATCGCCTGTCGGGTGCCTAGACTTCTGACACACGAAACGTTGCCCCGATATAATAGTAATTTTCCAATATGGCGACTACCACCGTCGGCATATCAATTCCACAAGCTGGGATTTTTACGGTGAAATACACAGGAAATTGTATGGTTTGGCCAACTTTTGGACAACTTTAAGGGGCTGGTGTGAAAAATCAAAGTCTGAGGAATATGACAGTGTAATTGTAATTGCCCAGTCTTCTTTATTTGAGAAGATATTCAAATTGAAAGTTTGTGACAATTCGGCATTTAAGTCATGCCAAGTTGAAGTAGGGCTGTGAATGGCGACCAGGGAGACAGATTTTAAAAGAGAGCCATCTACAGCCCTATGTGTGGGGCTAGCCCACAGCAGCCTACCATAACAAATTTGCATATAACTTAAACTTATAGGCCCTACCTAAGCTAATATTTTCCACAAAGCCCGCAGTTGCAACTTGCATGAATGCGGTGACTGTCATTGCACCATTGAAGAGTTCTAACTCCCCTCTGTCTCTTCCTTCCTCCATGGTTCAACGTACACAGCCGGCCACCACTTGAAAGCCCAAGGCCGGCGCCGGCGCAGCCAAGCTAGCCAAGCGCGACAAAGCATGGGCGGAAATCCCGGGGGGGACAGGGGGGACACGTCCCCCCCATGATTTTGGAAGTGGGGGACATAATGTCGATTGTCCCCTCCATGTTTTAACCCTTTACCATGAGCAACTTTTTTGTCGACTGCGCACTGACCACTTGCTCATTCCCATGAGCGAATTTTGTGAACTGTCGTGTTTGCCATGCGAGTTGAGATGCCCCTGCATGGCCGGCCCGCATACATACACGTAACGTTTACTGCACTGCAATCGACTTTAACCGCATACAGTCTGCAAACGTATACATTTTTGTATATATAAATCTGGTTAGGCATCTCCCGTTCGAATCGATCCATTTAAAACCGTTTTTTTTTTCCATAGAGTACCATGCTCAAATCCATCGATTTTGCACTGACACATGCATGACGGATTTAATCTCGTTCGTCGTCGGAGTTTCGCGAAACTTCTTCAGTTATTCTTCACATGATACTGCGTTTTGAATGAGGTTGCTTTATTCAAACTATATTTCCGAAGAATTCTCGTACATCCATAACAAAACACAAGGTGCCATATTTGGAAATATTAAGGTACATTTATATTTATTATTTGTCATCTGTCATTACGTTTGTAATGAATGTAAAGTTCCCATGATTTTTCTGTGGAAGTACAGAATTTGAGTACAATAGAGTACAGTATAGAAGTCTACCTATAGGCCCGTAAAATACAGTGTCTTCAATTAAAAACTTAACTGGTTCACCCAAGTATTGTCTTCAGCTGAAGCAAAACATTTGCATTTTCTTCATGCAAAATATGTTTCTCATTTTGAGGTTTACATTGTTTGCTTCACCATAGACATATTTCTAAATTCAAATCTGCGACCTCACAGGATCTTTCTAAGATCGAAAATGTTTTGTGTCGTTGTTTTACTCATTTCTTGATAAAGTACACCATTTCAGGCAGAACAATTGCTAAACTTTCGCAGAACTTTCGCTAAAAAAGTCTGAAGAAAAAGTGGCCGGGAATTACCTTAGAATGCACCACAGAACATCTAGAATCAAAATTTTCCCGGGGCCCTTAAGCGGACCCCGAACCCCACGCCGTAACTTTACTTGCCTTAAAAAAGTCATAGGTTTGCGAGCGACCAGAGCATACTGGTCGGAATATCCAGTTATCATGCTCTTTTCACACAAGAGTGTCACATGGTGTTACCAAAAGCCTATTATGTACTTCTACCATGCAAGTCTGATTAAAATCTTTTAAACTTTCGCTAAAAAAGTCTGAGGAAAGTGGCCAGGAATTGCCTTAGAATGCACTACAGAGCATCTAGAATCAAAATCTTCCGGGGGCCCTTAAGCGGGCCCCTGACCCACGCCGTAACTTTATTTCTTTACAAAAAAAATAGGTTTGCTGGCAACTTAAGCACACTGGTAGGAACATCGACTTCACCGGCTCTTTTCAGAGCCACGGTCAGCCATCCCATATACTCACACAAGAGTGTCACATGGTGTTACCAAAAAAACCTGTACTTCTACCATGCATAGCCTCATATCTAAGTTTTATTTTTCAAAGTTGGAGAACACTCGTGATTGGCACACCTACCACACATGCAAGCGTATGCTAGGCCATAGGCATGGCACTGAAAGTTACTATCTTATGAAGTGTAAATTGATGTCCCCCCCATGATCGAGGAGGGATTTCCGCCCATGCGACAAAGCCGACAATGTATGCAGTATATGCACGACAATACAATCGATCGCGTATCAGACAATCAATGACATACTACAGCAATAGTACAGACTAGTTTGTAACGTTACTGACTGTACCTGGATGGATGGATGATTCGGTAGAATTTGTGCAATATTTAATGCCTAGCCTAGCCATACAAATTTACTTCTCTCGCTGACTCTATACTCACCAATACACCACCGAGACCTTCACCACCATTCTGAGTGATAGGAGTTTCCTAACGGCAGGAATAAGTAGGTAACTTCAGCAGAAAGACGACGTACCAACCTGTGTGTTTTTATTTTATGACCGATCCACCTGACGCTTGAAAGTTGAACTTGAAGTGCCTATTATTATATATACTACTACTAGGCACAGCGAAAAATTCCCCATATGCACTGTAACACGGATGGAAACAGTGCCGTGTGTAAAAAGCGCCGCGCTGATTGGTCAACGCGCGAGGCCGTGCTCGTGACGTCACGGAAACCATGTGCTGGCCATAGATATAGAATAATAAAAACTAGATCGGACGCGCGTCTGATACGCGCGTTTTAACTGGGCGCCGCCATTAGTCACGTGAATGAGGCAAAAATTTGAAACGCGCATTTTGTCGGCGTGACGATCACTTTGAAGAATGCATAGTATTTCTGCTGGTCATGAACCTTCACTGGGCCCATAATGGTTTCAAATTGTGCAGCAGCAAGGTGCCAAAGTAGAAAACGGAGGAAGGGTCCTGGAGGACAGTCGCTCAAGAAGCTAACATTTCATGTGTGAGTACCTTAATACATAAAATGGACCTTTTCAGACCGTATTTTCGAAGAAGATAGATTTAAGCACACGATGGGGTAGACCCTATGCTACATAAATGCGCGACGCCAATAGGGATCAATAAAACAGCTGGGTGTAAATAATTCTGCATTGCTTGATCCAAGAATGGATTCTTACTAGGCCTATGCAAACAAAACACTTTTACTTTTGGTTTTAGGATGGTTGATTGCAAAGATATGGGCTGTTTACTTTGAGGGTGTGTTTGGCGATGCAACTAGAACAATTGCTGTATAAGGCCTACCAAAACTACAAGTACAAGTAGAATTAGAAATAAACATAATTTATACTATAGTCACGGCAGACACACGTGCCGAATGCCAGCATAATTATGTGTATAACAAAATAACATTATTAAGGTAAAACATGTTAATGTTGGTAAATTCACGGACTCTGTATATGGAAATAGTGCATAAAATTACGGAATTAGACATAAGAGTAACGGTAGGCTATATGTAATTACTGTAGTTGTAATTACAACTAACATAGGCCTACTTACTGATACACCTACATTCTGATAATATGAATCCAAAGGTAGGCCTAGGCCTAGGATATTGATATTCCACTAATAACCGTCCCGTTACAAAATTCTTATTAGGGTTGATTTATTTTACGTAACAAATGGAATTTTCCGTAAAGTTTGCTACAGGGACAACAATATTTCTCCTGCTGCAAAATTATCATAAATTGTATTTGTTCGGTAAAATAAATGTTTGTTTTTCTGGGAGGACGGTTATATTAACATATAGTGGAATAACAATATGCTCTTAGATTTATATTTTTGCATAATTTTGCGACAGTACCATCAGCTGATTGCCCTATTAATGTATTTGTAAAAGTGGAAGAACGTTGACAACTTTTACGGAAGTAAACTCGGATATTTCAGAGAACATCGAATGACAGCGCAAGGCGACCGTGCGATGGTAACAATTGACTAATCGCGCCCAACATGTATTTATTTGCTATCACTGAAAGTGTTTCCATCGAGGCATATTACTTTTAATTTCCAGGTTCCCCACGGAGATCCCAAGAGATTGCAACTCTGGCTCCATCGGATTAAAAGAAATAATCCAGATGGCAGCAAGTGGCATCCGACAAAGGACGTCGATCGCCTTTGCAGTGACCATTTCCCTGCAGAATGCTTCGAAGTGCACTGGGGAAAGACACGCCTGCGTGATGATGCCGTGCCGTCAATCTTTGAAGACTACCCAACTCATCTAAAGCCTGTACGTGTTACAAAGAGCTAATTAGCCAAACAATGGCGTTTAATGTACAGTCAATTATCAATTACATAGTTATGAATATATTTAAAGCCATATAACGCCCTTAACGTCTTTTTTAATTTGTAGGAAGATAACAGCTTCGTGGATGGACTTCCACAATTGAGAAAAAAACCACCGATAAAAGTAGCCAAGGAGCCAAGGGAAGAATCAATCCCAGCACCAGTCAAAAGCCTGGCTTCGTCGGCGGCTGTATCAGTAGAGCAAATACTGCATGATCATGCCTATATCCTTCCACCAGAAATGAATCTTCCCCCGGAAGTAGCAGACAGGCTGTCCAAGCTTGAACAAGAAAATAGACAACTCCGACGGGAAAATCGACGACTGTCGAACATAATAATATCTATCAAAGAAGCAGTAAAAGGTCTGAGAAAGGAGCAACTTGTTACTCCGGAGACAGCCAACCTGATGGAAACACAGTTTCCTAATCTACAGTTCGAAGTTGCTGAAGCTGAGCAAACTGCAACTTCTTCGACCAATCACAGTTACAGTGAACAGATGAAGAAGTTTGCTTTGTACCTCTACTATTGCTCCACGAAAGCGTACGAATTCGTCAGAAAGAAGATTGCACTGCCGTCTGTGCGTACAGTGAGAAGATGGCTGGCAACTTCCACTTGCTCTCCAGGATTCACCAAAGAGGCACTTGACACACTGAAAGACAAGGCATCTGCTTCGTGTCGCCAAACGCTTGTCTGTCTTATGATAGACGGGATGAGTATAAGAAAGCAAGTGGAATTCGATGGATCGCATTTCGTAGGGTAAGACAGAAAAACACTGTCTGGATGTGATACATGTGTTTGTTTTTGTTTGTTTCTTGGGGTGTTCGAGTGTTTGTTTGTTTGTTGTTGTTTTTTTTACTGTGGGCAGAGATTCACTTTCTTCTTGTACATTTTTGCAACGATGAACATTTATCCTTGTTGCAGGTATGAAGATCTAGGCTATGGTCAAATTAGTAGTCACCTTGCTAAGGAGTGTTTGGTTTTGATGGTCGTTGCACTGAATGGAAACTGGAAGCTTCCGATCGGGTATTTTCCAGTGGCCGGAATGACTGCTGATATTCAAGCCAGACTGATAACCGAGGCATTGACTCTTCTGTGGGACACCGGTGTAACTGTGGTTTCTCTGACCGGTAAGTGTCATTGAAGTCAATAAGAGATTTCATCAACTGAACTTGTTCCTCTAGCTGCATGATGATACTCAATGAGGTACTTTATACTTTTGTTCAGGTGATGGTTTGAGCGCAAATATTGCAACAGCAGAACTCCTGGGCGTTACCTTGCAACAACCATACAACATGAAGACTTGGTTTCCTCATCCCTGTGACCCAGCGATCAAGATTTGGTACATTTTAGATCCATGCCACATGCTCAAACTTATGCGAAATCTGCTGGCCTCATGGAAGGTTCTACTGGACGGAGAATCCCACACATATGGTAAGCTTTGTCACTTTGTCCACTTTCGAAAACCGAAATAAACAAACAAAAATGTTTCTAATTTCTTTTCTGCGTGTTTTATTCTTAGTTTGCTGGCAATTCATCGAAAACCTTCATCAGACACAGCAGACGGAAGGACTGAGAGCTGCGAACAAACTCAGAACAGCGCACATTCAATGGCAGAGGCAAAAGATGAAAGTCGCTCTTGCTGCGCAGACTATCAGCAACTCCGTGGCAATGGGTCTTGAGTTCATGAGGGATTTGGGCCATCCAGGATTTCAGAACTGCGAGGGAACAGTTAACTTCCTGAAAATAATTGATAGGTAGATATAATATTCAACCAAGACACTGTTTTTTCCTAGCTTTTGTCTTTTGTTATGGGTTTAGTTTGATTAAAATAATGCCATGTGCAATATTCACTAGTAAAAGTTTACAAATTACTCACAGATTGTTCGATATCTGCAACATCAGACATCCATTTGCCAAGGGATTCAAGGCACCACTGAAACCAGAGAATGTCCACACGTGGTTGCCGTTTGTACAAAGAGCGAAACAGTACCTGATGAACCTGCGGGACAAGGAAGGTGCTCCGTTGATGTTCTCACGCCGGAAGACGCCTGTGATTGGCTTTCTTGTTAACATTGAGTCAATCATTGGAATGTTTTCAGACCTGTGCAACTCATTTTCCATGAGTATACATGCATTCAGGAACTTCGGTATTACGGCGCAAAAACTGCAAGTTCAGTCACATATGAAAAATTAAATATATTTTGTTCTTGCCAACTTGGAGCGAGCCCACTTTGAAAATGTGTCCCCTATAAAAAAGTTGTTTGCGTCTATACGTCACCCTATAAACAAAGGTGTTTACCGCTTTGGAAATCATGATAATTTATGCAGGTACCTACTTACCTACAAGTTCAGTCAGGACCACCTAGAACTGTTCTTCGGGGGTATAAGAGGCAGAGGAGGCTACAATAATAACCCCTCCGTTACCCAGTTCAGGTAGGCTCTAATTATATATTTTTTTTTTAAAGTCCTTTATGATTCTATGGGATGTCCTCATTTCGGACGGTAGGATCTACCCGTCGTGTATAGGGAGACTGATTTCTTTGAGGAATTGCAAGTCTTGTGCCGAAGTACATGTTTATTTATCTACCCATCTACCCTTGTAAATTTATAACTATTCCCTTGTAACTTGCAGACGTGCATACCGACAGCTCCTAAAATGTCATTTCTGTGCGTCTTCAAACACCAATGCGACTGTACAAGATGACACCGAGCTCCTCACTCCCCCACATTCCACTTATCCTATACATGTACTACCATCCCATCTGTACCTCAAGTTCTCAGCGAATTCACCTGCAATGTGGTTGCCTACATTGCTGGATATGTTGTCAGGAAGCTGTTAAATTCTGTCAAGTGTGCGAAATGCATGGAGGCACTTGTGCGTCACCCAACCAATGATGTCCTTGCACCTTCCCCGCCTGACCTGTACCTGGTGCATCTCAGAGATAATGGAGGTCTCGTGTATCCGTCCGATGATACCCTGGCAGTATGTAAAGCTGCAGAGACCGTGTTTCGGACTTACAACAACAACCATCCATCCCCGATGTCCGGGCTACTGGCTACAATGGAAGTCCGCACTATGGGGGAATTGATCGGAAGTGGTGTGTTCCTGTCTACTGACCATGCTTCCGACGCATCCACTGGCGAAGCTGGTCATGGCATCACCCTGATACGCCAAGTTGCCCGGCAATATCTGCGAATTAGGTCATTCGACTTCGGCAAGAAAACTACCGAGGAACTTCAAGGTCAAAAGATAAGAAGAATGTATTCTAAGCTAGTTCTATTCAAAGGTCAGTGAGAACAGCAGTAAGAAATGCATAGGCCTCGTAATAATAACCCTCTAAATCTTCCAAGAATAATTTTTTACTCAAACCCAAGGTTCAGGGATAGTCGATGCATATAATAGTTGAGGCCAAATCCCCCAGGTAAACTTCTATATTTTGCGTAATTCCTAGTTAATATTTTCTGG
Organism: Astropecten irregularis; assembly: GCA_963971285.1. Taxonomy (NCBI): domain Eukaryota; kingdom Metazoa; phylum Echinodermata; class Asteroidea; order Paxillosida; family Astropectinidae; genus Astropecten; species Astropecten irregularis. The sequence goes on along the minus strand of OZ020245.1, from coordinate 7,688,876 downwards.
ACCATCTGTCAATGTTTGTAGCTCTATGATATAACAGTGATTTACATGCAGGAGATTATGTTGAGAGAGCCAATTCGTAAATGATTTCCGTCCTCAACTATTTATATAATAATTTGTTGTGCATGCCCATCGTATGGGACAGAATAAAATGTTTCCGTAATTCTCCCAGTAGCTCGCACTAGGACGATTAATTTGTCGTGGAAAAGAGAATAATAATGCAAAGGGCCTTTTTGAAGAACATTGCTATCTCCCAAGAAAGCATACAATATGATAAGTATGTGAACAAATCTACGTGGAATAGGCAAAGTCAATAAAATAGTCTGTGGGATTGTTTTTGTATAGGCCTATGTTTATTTTTTTTGTAAGCCATTATTTTAACAGGCGTGTTTCAAGAAAGGTGTCTGAAACAAAGGACACACAAAGTTGGAATATTTATTGAAATTATTATATTAACTATATCGCCATAAAAATTGCAGGGGCACCGAAATGCACCCTTGCATGGGAGGTTTAAAGGACCCATGAAGTAGAAATTTTATTGCCCTTTTTTTTTTTAAACAAGAGAACTTGTTACTTAGCCCACTATCCATTGCACGCCTTTTCATTACAGCTGTGGGCTGTAAATTACAAGTTTGTGTTTTTTATGTTAATGACAATTTTCATATTCATGACCAAATCGGTGATGTCAGAGAAGTCACAACATCTATTCTTCTACAAACTTGTGTAAAAAAGTGGTAACTGATTTTTGTATTTTCACTTCTTTCATGAACGGATTCTCTTGCTCAATATGTGTTTTGAAATTACCGAGGAGATGCTGTTGGGTGTCAAATGAATTCAGAGGCCTCGAAAGTGGAAATTTGAATTTCAATGTTTTTTCTTTGTTCTTTTTTTAACACTGAGTTCCTTTGATGATTCAGCACAAACAGCGCCCACTTGACATGGAAACTTTCAAAATTCAAATAGCCTACTTTATTTTGACTCCAAAACAAAATACATGTAGGCCTATGTATGTCAGCGTGTTTGTAGGTAGGTGTATACTTATTTCTTTGAGCAGACATGGAGACAAATTTTTCTCAGAGCCATTTCATAGTGCCATAAGATTAAAAGCTGTAGGCCTACATGTTTGAACGCAAGAACCAACAGTAAAATAGTATTATCATCATTGTTATGTTTATTATAATTATATATATCTCATGTGCTTGTACAAATATCTGGGGGCCAGGTCACTTGCTCCGAGCGACAAGTTGCCCAGTTGAAAATTTCCTGTAATTCTTTAATTAAATTTGGTTGAACTGTCTTGTTAATGTTAATTATATATTTTCTTATTTTTGTTAAGCGCTTAGAAACGTCGCATTAAGCGCTATATAAATAATTCATGTATTATTATTATTTTTTATTATTGTAGGTCAGGAATATTCGTTAAATATTAAATTGTGTTTTCTTTACCAGAAAAATGAGAAAAACAGACATTAGTATTTTCTTTGGTTCATAAATAGAGGGCATCACCGTATCGGCTTATTTTGGTGATCGGCCTGTTTCCTTCTAACATTCAGCAGTTATCCTTTGCGCGTCGCCTCATTCACGTGACTTTTCAGCGCGTCCATGGAGAACAGAAAAAGTTTGTGCACAGTGAATGGCGCGTGTGGACGCGCGTCCGATCTAGTTATTTATTCTTTTGATATCTATGGTGCTGGCCCAACTCGTTACGCACGCACGCAGGGCCGTTGCAGACACGTACGGGGCACGCATTACGCGATGTGCCTATTCAAACACACGCGGTGTACGACTACGCAACGATCAACAGTCGGCCGTACGACATCTCCGGATGACCATGCAATTCTATGCATATTCATGTGGCGCTCTCAGCATACACAACCAATAGACCCAACACACGTTATATGAATATTCAACGACCCAACAATCACACTCAGACGGTGGCGCGGTTTCGCGGTAAAATGACAACAAAAATACAGCTCACCAAAGTTCAAATACGATCGCGGTGTCCGTGAGTTCTCGAACGTCGGGTGACACCACCAAAAATGGTCAAAAGGTCGAAGAAATGTACGAATTTGTATGTTTTTGGTACCATTCGAAAGATCGTGGCGAGGTCTGTCGAAGTAACTATGGTTAGAGTGGGCATCGCTGAGTATGTGCCCATGCGCGTCAGTTTCATTCATGAAAACTTCCATTTTTGGTCAGTGCGATGACGTCACATAATGAGATGATCGTGACGCCCTCTTGCGACCGTTTCGTGCCAATTCGTGTAAGGGATTTTTCGCTGTAGGCGCGGTATCGACGCGTGGCCAAGGTTGCAGGTAAGTATCGATACAAAATGTAACCGTTTGTAAGTATCGATACACCTGAAATAATTTGGTATCGAAGTGAAAGGTACAGGCTGGAACCGTAATTAATAATTAAACAAATGAATTCTTAAGTCATAAGTTAATTTTAAGTTATAACGCTTCCATTCCATTAACGTACGTAAGAATTTGTGGCTTAATTATTGAGAAACAAAGTATTAATATATCGGTGGTATCGATTACCAGATGTTCGATTTCTTTTTTATTTTCGTTGCTGACAAATGCATAGTTTGGTGCCTAGACTTAAATTACATCAAACGCCATATTTTAAGGTCTTGCACCAGTCTAGTTATGTAAGATGAGTGTGCTGGCGCGCCAGAATTGATTTCTAAAAACTACCGCCCGGTAATAATGCGATCTCTGCAGCTGGCATTCAACTGAATTTACATTGTGCATGTATCAATTGAATGGAGCTTGGAGGCCATTGCGAAAATGCGTCGGAAATCATTTAGGTAAGTGGTAAAACTGTTTTACTGGGACTGGGACTGGGAGGCTGTGTAGTGACTGTGCTTATTTTATGCGCAGCACAGCAGGCGCAATTGCACGCCAACGGATCGCGGAACCGCGGGCATGCACGACCGTTCCTGGGTCAGTGGGTGTGATAAAACAAAGGAAGGAGGGCCCCGATCTTTACGGCAATTGTAAAGTTCGGGACCCTCCTGTGTTTTTATCATACGCCAACATTCTGTTGCGCAACTGTGCATTTAATGATAAAAACACAAGATATTGTCCCGAACTAGCCTAATACAATCGCCGATCGGGATTGAGATTTTGTAAATTTCTTTAATTTTAATTAAAAAGTATAGTTTGCAGGCTAGGTCACTGACTTTGCTCCGAGGAAATTAATACCAGTACTCGTTAGGCCTAGTCACAATCTCACTCATTTGTGTATAACTATAGGGCCTAGCATGGGCGGAAATCCCTCCCCGATCATGGGGGGACATCAATTTACACTTCATAAGAGAGTAACTTTCAGTATACAGTGCCATGCCTGTGGCCTAGCATACGCTTGCATGTTTGTGTACCGTATCGTAATGTATGGTAGGTGTGCCGATCACGAGTCAGTGTTCCCCAACTTTGAAAAATAAAACTATATGAGGCTATGCATGGTAGAAATACAGGTTTTTTTGTCACACCATGTGACACTCTTGTGTAGTATGGGGTGGGTCTGCAAAATCCTATCACTTTTTTTAAGAAATAAAGTTACGGCGTGGGATCCGGGGCCCGCTTAAGGGCCCGGCAAAATTTTGATTCTAGATGCTCTGTAGTGCATTCTAAGGCAATTCCTGGCCACTTTCCTCAGATTTTTATAGGGAAAGTTTAAAAGATTTTAATCAGACTAGCATGGTATAGAAGTACATAATAGGCTTTTTGGTAACATCATGTGACACTCTTGTGTGAGTACGTTATTTGGTCTGAAAAGAGCATGTTAACGGGATGTTCCAGCCAGTATGCTCTGGTCGCTCGCAAACCTATGACTTTTTTAAGCCATGTAAAGTTACGGCGTGGAGTCCGGGGCCCGCTTAAGGGCCCCGAGAAAATTTTGACTCTAGATGCTCTGTGGTGCATTCTAAGGCAATTCCCGGCCACTTTCCTCAAACTTTTTTTAGCGAAAGTTTTTGAAAATTTTTAATCAGACTTCCATTTATTTAGCACATAATTACTAAACAGAACTTAAAATAAAAGATTATAAATAAAGATTAATACCACTACGTACTCCTATAATTCCTAATTTTCCAAACTTCTATTTTTCAGTTATTGATCTGGGTGAGTGGGTGGTTTAAGGAAACACGCAAGTTGGGGGTTTTAAAGGTATTAATTTATCTACATAAATTGTGTACATTCGTGGTACCTCATAGTATCGGGTAGGGTGAGGAATAAAAAAGAATATAACAATGCAAACAAAACACATCAAAACGAAATAGAACAAAGCAGAAACAGGATGTTTGTCAGTGTAAAATGATCCATTTGGCCCGACAATTGTAACTTCGCACGTGTATTACCATGTAAAACGGAAACATGAGTTGTGCCCATGGGCGGAAATCCCTCCCCGATCATGGGGGGGGGGGACATCAATTTACACTTCATAAGAGAGTAACTTTCAGTATACAGTGCCATGCCTGTGGCCTAGCATACGCTTGCATGTTTGTGTACCGTATCGTAATGTATGGTAGGTGTGCCGATCACGAGTCAGTGTTCCCCAACTTTGAAAAATAAAACTATATGAGGCTATGCATGGTAGAAGTACAGGTTTTTTTGTCACACCATGTGACACTCTTGTGTAGTATGGGGTGGGTCTGCAAAATCCTATCACTTTTTTTAAGAAATAAAGTTACGGCGTGGGATCCGGGGCCCGCTTAAGGGCCCGGCAAAATTTTGATTCTAGATGCTCTGTAGTGCATTCTAAGGCAATTCCTGGCCACTTTCCTCAGACTTTTTTTAGGGAAAGTTTAAAAGATTTTAATCAGACTAGCATGGTATAGAAGTACATAATAGGCTCTTTGGTAACATCATGTGACACTCTTGTGTGAGTGCGTTATTTGGTCTGAAAAGAGCATGTTAACGGGATGTTCCAGCCAGTATGCTCTGGTCGCTCGCAAACCTATGACTTTTTTTAAGCCATGTAAAGTAACGGCGTGGGGTCCGGGGCCCGCTTAAGGGCCCCGGGAAAATTTTGACTCTAGATGCTCTGTGGTGCATTCTAAGGCAATTCCCGGCCACTTTCCTCAAACTTTTTTTAGCGAAAGTTTTTGAAAATTTTTAATCAGACTTCCATTTATTTAGCACATAATTACTAAACAGAACTTAAAATAAAAGATTATAAATAAAGATTAATACCACTACGTACTCCTATAATTCCTAATTTTCCAAACTTCTATTTTTCAGTTATTGATCTGGGTGAGTGGGTGGTTTAAGAAAACACGCAAGTTGGGGGTTTCAAAGGTATTAAAGGAGTTGTATCATACTTTAGTATGGAAAACCAAAACAGAAAAAAAAGTGACATGATCAAGGGGAATGAGTCACATGTCGACCCTAGTCAAATTTTAGTTTTATATACAGTGTTAGAGAGGGCAATTAGAGCTTTCATAAACTGAAAACCACATGTTGATATGACTTTTTGTTCCGAAGTTACGTAAAATTATGCAAATGACGACGAAAACTACAGTTCTGAGAAAAACGCCTTTAAAGTTTTGGTTTATTTTTGGGGAAAAACGCTTTTTAATGATTCCAAGATATGCAAGGCTTCAGAAAATCAAATTTTTAAGCAACTTTTGATGCAGTTCTGTAAAATTAAGTTAACACATGTGATAAATAAGGATTTAAACAACCAAATTATTCAGTAATCCCAAAACTTGAAAAAACCACCCCTCACACTAAAATAACCGTAATCTCCATTCGGGATTCCCCGACATGTGACTCATTCCCCTTGATCATGTGTTCACATATTTACCTATTACTTACAGGGTATAAAGATGGTGCTGGCAGATACCATCACAATTGTTCTGCCTGAAATGGTGTACTTTATCAAGAAATTAGTAAAACAACGACAGAAAATATTTTTGATCTTAAAAAGATCCTGTGTTGTATTTAGAAATATGCCTATATGGTGAAGCAAATAATGTAAACCTCAAAATGATAAACATATTTTGAATGAAGAAAATGCAAATGACGTTTTGCTTCAGCTGAAAACAATACTTGGGTGAACCAGTTAAGTTTTTAAATGAAGACACTGTATTTTATGGGCCTAGGTAGATTTCTATACTGTACTCTATTGTACTCAAATTCTGCAATTCCACAGAAAAATCATGAGAACTTTACTTTCATTACAAACGTAATGACAGATGACAAATAATAAATATAAATGTACCTTAATATTTTCAAATATGGCACCTTGTGTTTTTTTTATGGATGTACGAGAATTCTTCGGAAATATAGTTTGATTAAAGCAACCTCATTCAAAACGCAGTAAGAAGTTTTGTGAAACTCCGACGACGAACGAGATTAAATCCGTCATGAGTCAGTGCAAAATCATTGGATTCGAGCATGGTGCTCTATGGAAAAAAACGGTTTTAAATGGATGAGTCGAACGGGAGACGCGTAACCAGATTTGTATACACAAGAATGTATACGTATGCAGACTGTATGCGGTTTAAGTCGATTTCAGTGCAGTAAACGTTACGTGTGTGCATGCGGGCCGGCCATGCAGGGGCATCTCAACTTCACGTCATCGATTTGAGTCGCATGGCAAACATGACAGTTCACAAAATTTGCCCATTGGGAATGAGCAAGCGGTCAGTGCGCAGTCGACAAAAACAATTGCTCATGCTAGAGGGTTAAAACATGGAGGGGACAATCGACATTATGTCCCCCACTTCCAAAATCATGGGGGGGACGTGTCCCCCCTGTCCCCCCCGGGATTTCCGCCCATGGGGCCTAGCAAGTCAACAGTTAAATTTTCTGTTGCATGCGTGTAACGGTATTAAGTGTCATTTCTTCGTGTCTGACTCTTCATTATTTCCCAAAAAGCTCAAACATTTGGTACATGCGCCGATACTGTATTGCAGAGGTTGGTTGTTGGAATCGCGCTCCAGTCAATTTTCTTTGTTCACTTTAGTTTTCAATGAATAGAAATTCAGTAAAGATCCAGTGACTTAAATAATAAATTGTGGCAAGGGAAATTCTTTTCACACAATACAGTGTAATTTATAATACTATATGAAAGTTAAATATGTTTTTGTATTTTTACCCTTGTATTTTTTGCTTTTTCTTTGCCTTAGTACATGTACATGATAATGCGCCAGTGACATGATGGACACGCTCAAGTTCTATGTACTGTATTCAACCGAGGGCAAACCAGAAGAATTGTCATTTACCTCTGATGTCCAAAATGACTGTGACACTGCAGGAAAGCCCAGCGTGAGGTAAGACATTTCGGGAGGAAAGTTTTGGAAAGAATTCCACTTACGACCATCATTTGTGCACAACTCTATGGAACCAACAGAGGGCGCCGCTTTATTGGAAGTGTACCATTTGTAGGTTAAGAAAAAAACAGTCAAACTCACTTTTCAGATATGCTACCCCAGTTTTATATACCTGAGATTGAAGTTCATCATGACTTGCATCCAATAAGTTAACTCTTGGAGGATAAAATCCTTTTTCCGTAATGGTCATCAGTGGAATTCTTTCCAAAGTTTTTACTCGCCCTTTGTTCTTCTTTAAAAATGTATGTCACTACAGTATAAAATTGTGTACCACAAACACAATTCAATCCAATTATTTACGTAAATTGTTAATTTCTTTTGTCAACAGAGGGCGGTATGACATTGAAGGCCTTCTTCCTCTCCCTCTGCCCAAGTTTCTTCTCATCTTTGCACTGGGCGATTGGCCCGATGATGAGCAATGCCAACAGATGTGCGCTCAGTTACACCTCGGCAAGGACCTGAACCCATTCAACATTGGCACACTGTCCAAAGAGAACAGGTACCAGACTTCAGGCTTGTGCAGCTTGTCTCAAGGGCACATGGCATAGATTGGCCTAACCTGTATAGACTGCATTTAGAAGTCTGTGCATTTTTGTGCACAGTGCTGCTATGCCATACAGTGATGCCATACTTTTTTATACCACAGTTGAGTTCTAGCCAGCGTTCTTTAGGCCTAAAGTTCATACTTGAGGACCGATATTTCTGTAAATTGATTTCCCTCTGAAATTCTGTCCTATTTGAAAAAAAGACCTGCATTTAAAACTCTACCATAAAAACAAACGAACCACTTTATTATGGTTTTAACAGACCAAAAACCTACACGTTCTTTCTTTAGTTTTAACAATATAATGTAGACCATCATTTGTTATTTTCTTGCAAACTCTAACACCGATGTTGATGAAGTTATCTCCAGTTGGTTTTATGATATTCATTTAAACATTTTAAAAATGAAATTGAAATGAATGCTCTCTTTCAGAAACTACTTTAGAACATTACCAACCCTTTGTTGGACTATTTTATGAAACACATCCTTTGTAGGGTTCATGTGGGTGCCAAGTAGGAAAATAATATGCAAATGATTTAATTGTTAGGTTGACGTTGTCAACTTTTTTTTCCCCTTGGGGTATCTTCAGAGCCGTCTGCTGGCAAGGTGCCTGGAGGGAGGACCTTCAAGTCCGTGGGACTCTCATGTCCGATGAGGGACAGCCAGGACTTCTGGTCATCACCCCAGCCAGTCCCATGGCGTTTGCCTCTGGGAAGGAAGATGCTAGCAGTCAAGGTGAGGTGGTTAGCCTTGTTGGCAAGCCAAAGTCATTGTGATCAACATTACCAAGGTTGGGAGCCTGAAAATGCTTACTGGGTATACATGTAATAGCAATACTACACGTCAGGCCCTCAAGGGTATATACAACATTGGTATATACCAAAACAGAAATGTTCACAGATTTAAGAATAACTTTATACAGGGTATCAAGACTGAAACATACTGAAAATTGTTCTGCCTGAAATGCTGTATATATCCAGAAAACAGTCAAACCAAACACCAAAACATTTTTGATATTCAGAAGATCAAAAATGATACAATTATTCCCTCACAATTTGGCGTCAGTTTCTACTGTTTTCGGTAATAATATGAGCTGAACATATCACAGGTTTGTTTTTATTCCATGACAAATCAAATTATGAGCAGCCTGCAGTCACTCTGTCACCTTTACCAATGTTGTACGTGCCCTTTAACTCCAAGCTTTTCATGATATATCATTATTTCAGGTCATTATTTAATTTTGGTTGATGAGCAGTTTGCAGTAGTCTATTACTTGTATTGTAACAGAAAATTCTTTGAAAAACTAAAAAAAAAACAGCACTGGACCTCTTCCTTAGGGACTATATTTCTGAACATAATTTATGCAAACAGATTTCAGTTTTATACACATCTAAGCACAATGGAAGAGTGAACGCAGATACATTGATAAACATATTTTTAAACCAAGTGAAAGATCCAAGAGAATCCTCTCACCTGGAAATGAAATGTGACTGAAAAATCCCATCCAACAAAGTCAATTCCAAGAGCTCACATCCAACAGATAACCTAGAGAACATGGAGACCTCGCAGACAGAATCCCAAATCACGGATGCCGTGGAGAGTCTCTGTGAAGATGCAGAGAGCAGCAGAGCTCCCATGGTAGACTCTAGACTGAATGACAGCGATGTGATGACAGAGAAACAAACGCCGTCCAGAGCTGCTCTGAGGAGACTCAAGACCGAGGTGACTCCAGAGGTGAGGACACATTCTTGGAAAAAACTTTGAGGGAGGTCTGGTCACTGTTGCCACCATCCAGACATTTTTTAGACAAACTGCTAATCTACTCCCAATTTCGTCTGGAATTCAGTTCACACGTATTGCAGATAAGACTCACACGTATTGCAGATTAGACACTTAGACTTACTACGATCTTTCTTGTCAAGGAATGATTGAACCAATTCAGAAGGCATATTAATCCCAACTTGCTAGTATTTAGAACACCCAGGACATCAATGGAGTTGTGCGATTAGACAACAGCATGTCAGACTTGTGTGAATGTGGATGAAATGTGATCAAATTCCGGTATCCACAATTGTAATACTTGTAAATTACCATCGGACTAAGGCCATCAAAAAAAGATTTGTTGTATTGGCGTAATCCGCCCGACCCAAAAAAATATGCCCCGACCGTAAACATTTTAAACCAAAAAAAAAAAAAAAAGTTAAAGTTAAAGTGGTTAAAGTTGTTATGTCATTTCTTGTCTTTATTTGACTCATCAAATACTGTGATATGCAGGAAAAAAAGCATTAAATACAGGAAAAATTCAATTAAAAAAATACGCCCACCCTATCCTTTTTTCCAACCCTCCGTTACTCCAATACAACAATTTTTTTGTATGGCCTAATCATCTGCACATTATTGTTTGTACTGATAAGAGCTGCTTTCACTGTCTTCCACAGTAAAATTAAACATTTTGAATATCAACAAGACCTATTTTCTTTCTGCAAGGAAAATAAAATTTATAAATAAATATCTATTTCATGGAAAGGTGAACAAATACAAATTGACTGGAGCGGGATTCGAACCGGCGACTTCCTTATATTTATTTTGTGTTTTAAGAGATAATCAAAATCCATGAATGACCTAGTGAAGAATGATTTTGACCACGAATTTTGCTCTCAATTCCAGGTAGCCCCCCAGATTTCCTCGCCCCCTGCCGTGCCCTCCTCCGGCCGGAAGAAGCGCAAGCCCGCCACGGAACAGTCTACTCCAAGGGATAACAGCAGGGTCAAGCGTCTGCAGCTGCAACAGAGCTCACCGGGCTTGAACGACAGACGTTCCCCGGGGAATAAGCAGCCCAGTAAAGCCAGCAATGATGGTTGGTTTCAAATTTAGATACTGTCCACCATTTTTATCAGGTGTAGTTGGGAACAAAAATTAGACTGGACTACAAAATTACAGAATGACCCTTTTGCACATGTGCTTAAGCAAAATTCACTCGCTCGACTATGAAATACGCATGAGATAAGTACAGATGTTTTTATTCTTAAACTCAGGAGCGATTCCAAATAGTGCACCACCAAGACGTCGGCCAATCACAATTCACAGAATTTGTTAGCCAAATGTACAAGGTCTGAAAAGGGTAAACAGATTCCGGGCATTGTGATCTTGGTGGCGCTCTATTTTAGAATCTCCTGTATTGTTACCTAATTCTTTATGAAATAACTACTGTACTCGTGAAATTGCCCTGGGTATTTTGAATGAAGGTGATTATAATTGCAATTTTGTTTTTGTTTTTTTGGTGTGTCCATAGTACCAAGTGCCCGATGGGGTCACTCGATGTGCGCCATCAGTAAGAAGCAAGCTGTAGTGATCGGTGGGCAAGGAGAGAACCAGGTGCTAAGTAAGGACAGTGTATGGCTCCTGGATACAGGTAAGATGAAGATAAAAACCCAAATGACCCAAAACAATGACATCCTCTTCGGATGAACTCCCCTCACCGGGAGTCAGGTTGGTGTAGCGGTTCTTACCTCGCCTTTCACCTCTTGCGGACCTAGTTTAAGTCCGGCTTGGTCCACAAGTGGATTTTCAGTCCCTACCTGATTCTGTGGGTTTTACCCAGATTATTACTCTGGGGTTTTCCTCCCACCTCCAAAACTTTATCTTCTTCTCATCATCTTTCCACAAAAGGTTTCATCAGGCTATCAAGTTACAGTGCCTAAGGCACTTTTGAGGAATCCTTGGTGTCAGTACCAGAAATTAATAAGTAAATAAATGAACACAAATAATATAATATGTCAAGCCTTGAATTTAACGGAGGCCATGGCCTTCAATGCCCTGGCCTGATATGTTTCATATTTTGCTAACTTCTTCCCTGATTTTGGTCTAAAACCTTGAATTGGTTTGATGTTGATGGCTTACACTTTTTTGTATTGTACATCTCACTTGATGGGCAGTTCCTTGCAATCATGCTGAAAGAATATGCATATTAGATTGAGAAATGATTCATATTTCGTTAGGAGTATGAAATGTATCAGACTCGTTGTCGTTCACAATCAGCAATGTGGCAGCCATCTGTGGAAGTCTTTGAATTTCTTGTGTATGATATCCAATTGCATTAAACCATTTCCCAGTTGATTAATGTGTGGTCATAATTTTTGTATCAGATGAAATGAAGTGGTGCGTGCCAGCAATTACTCAAACTGATTCGGCTAAGCCTCAGTATCGGATGGGCCACACGGCTGTCTACGACCCGACTGTCCAGTGTATGTATGTGTACGGCGGTTCCAAGAACCTCCGATGGTACAGTGATGTCCATGTGCTGGACATAGAGTCCTGGAGATGGTCGCTGGTCAAGGTAGGTCTTCGGTTCCTTCGGAATCACGTAAAGGTCCCCAATTCCTTTAGAAAAACTTAAAGGTCCTCACTTTCTTCAAAAACACTTAAAGGTCCTCACAAGTCCTTGAGAAACATTTAAGGGTCCTCAATTCCTTCAGAAACACCAAAGTTCTCACTTTACAAACACTTAAAGTTCGTCACTTCCTTCAGAAACACTTAAAGGTCCTCCTTTCCTTCAGAAACTCTTAAAGGTCCTCACTTCCTTCAGAAACACTTAAAGGTCCTCACTTCCTTCAGAAAAAGTTAACGGTCCTCACTTCCTTCAGAAACACTTCAAGGTCCTCACTTCCTTCAGAAACTCTTAAAGAACCTCGCGGCCCTAATTTGGTAAAATGATATAAGTCGATTTTTAGGCGAATTTTGAGTTAGAGCCATATCCCACTAAAGTGAGGGCGCTTTTTTCGATTCTGAGAATATCAAAACCGAGAAGTAAAGCGTTTAAGAGATAGAGTAATGTATCTTGGCGTAAAAAGATATCCAGAGCGACTTTTTCTCAGTGAAATGATGTATGTCGGACATACATGTACATCCCTTGCCAAATCTGGCAAATTAATACGGTAAAATGATGTATCTCGTACTTACATCATTTTACCGTATTAGTGCGTATATAATGATTAAGTACACACATACATCATTTCTCCATATTAAAGTTTTGTTAAGCGGTCTATTTTTAATTTGAAATGATGTATCTTCACAAACATGTCTATATTTTCACAAATATCCATACGATATGAATAATTACAAAACAAAACAAAATCATGGTTGGCAGGACATAAGAAAATGACAGTTTTGTAGTCTTGGCAACTGTAACAATGAAAAGGCAAAGGCTCAATCTGTGAGTACATTTTTCTCAAAATGACCCCAAACGGAGATACATCATTTCACCAAATTAGGGCCGCTCGCTTCCTTCAGAAACACTTACAGGTCTTCATTTTCTTCAGAAACACTTAAAATTCCTCACTTCCTTCAGAAACTCTATAAAGGTCCTCATTTCCTTCAGAAACATTGAGGATCTCACTTCCTTCATAAACACTTACACAGGTCCTTGCCTCTTTCAGAAATTCCTCACTTCAACCAATTAGGTTCTCACTTCATTCAAAAACATAGCATATAGTGGAGTATATATCATTCAATGTCCTTGCCCTTTTTGCCATGTCCGCTATAGGCCTCTGGCAGGGCACCAACCAGAGCCTACCACACCAGTACGCTGTATAACGGCGAGATGTACGTCTTCGGAGGCGTCTACCCAAACCCAGACCCGGAACCTGACGGTTGCAGTAACCAACTACACGTCTTCAGCCCAGGTAAAGGATATGGCACCTGAACTGTAGAAAACAATAGTACTTGGCAATATAGTCAAACTATAATTACTGATACTATAACTATCCTGATTCAGACCTCTCAGAGGAGCTTATTGTTTAAATATTTTCTTGCTTTTGGGAAAGAACCTGCTAGGACTAAAACGTCAGTCCTCCTTAAAGGTCATATCATACTTTTGTTTTTGTCAAAGAAAAACAAATTCATGGGCAAAAATATCAAGACACATACAGTAACAGTCATCTGTGAAAATTTCAGTCCCATACGGTGCCCACTTTTTGAGAAAACAGTGAAAAACGCCCACAGTAATTCTTAAGTCTTTTCTCTTTTATTTTTGATCTTTAAAAGATCAAAAGTAATTTGAGTCACTGGTTTTACTCTTTTTTGGATAAATTCAGCATTTCGGGCAGAAAAAATTTCTGTTTCTACCATCACCATCCTTATACCCTGTAAGTTATAGGTAAATCTTTGAAGTTTTCTATTTTGGTACGCTACCAAAGTATGATACTACCTTTAACTCTTAAAAATTTCATTTATATCAAAATAACTTTCTTTTCTTGGTTTCAGCCACAGAAAGCTGGTATGAGCCGTTAGTGATGGGAACGAAACCAAAAGCACGGTCAGGGTAAGTACACGTTGAATTCTCTACAAATGCCCAAGAGAGGTGTGAATACATTCCAGTTTTATATTTTACAGTTGCTAGATAGAACTGAGTGTCACACGGAGTACTATACAGGGTGTCCCAGAAAAAAATGCAACACTGTGTCGGGAACCATTATGTTAACATTAAACAGTTTATCACTTCAAGATTCAGATATGTGATGCAGCTATGTCTTGGCTATCACCATGCAGAATTTAAGCATATTGGGAGTGAAATTGGTGAAAATATGACCAATTGAAATAGTACTCCTTAAAAACAAATTTGCAAGGATAACACGCATAGTGGTCAATACACACATGTGTATGAAAGAAAGATGAAAATCTGGTTTTAAGGTTGGGTAATTCAGTCTTAGTTTGTTCACTCAATTTTAGTCCAATTGTGCCCAAATTCTACATGATGATAGCCAATACATGGCTGTATCACATATCTGAATCTTGAAGTGATGAACAGTTTGATTTTTATATAATAGTTCTCGATAAAAGTGTTGCATTTTTGGGGGGACACCCTGTACACTTGCGGGCCTAAATTGCACTCAAGGTAGTAGGGGTGCTGTTTCAAAGATAGGTGGTAGAAGACCATCAGATTATCAAGTTTATCGGACTCTGTGACTTTTAAAACGTATTTGTATGTGATGCATGCAGCCTTGGTTGGTGACCTGTTTGTCTGATACAGTAGATCCAATAAGTTCAAGCCTGATTGCATTTAAAGAACTTGCCATTAAAGAGGATGTTCAACAAACCTCACTTTATTTGTTAGAACGATAATCTTGAAATTACTTGACATGAGAAAAAAATATTTATCTCACACTGAACACAAAAGGAGATTTTTTGGGGATGATTTTATCTCTCAACATTAAGATATGGGAGCCTTTTCTTTAAATGAAAAGGCTCCCATATCTTACGTCACAAATTCACACACATTTGTCTGTTGGCCCCATTGACGAAATTCAGATATTCTGAATTTTGGGGAGCTTGCAGGCTGAGAGAAAAATCATTAAAAAAGACTCTCTTTCTGTGTTCTCATGTCAAGTAATTTCCGGATTATAGTTCTAACAAATAAAGCGAGGTTTGTTGAGTGTTGAACATCCTCTGTTACCAACTTTAAGTAAACAGCTCCAGAAGAATCCTGGGAGGCAAACCTGAAATGATGTCCAAGTACCTTAACATTCTTGGATAAGATTCTGATTGGTGCATCAACCTAGCTCCAAAGTCATGTGACCTAGGATGCATTGCACATCTACATACTTGGTGAATGTCTAATCAATTCTTCTTTTATATCTGGATTTTTTCATGCAGACATTCGGCCACAGTTCTTGGTGACAGACTCATCATCTTTGGGGGTTGGGACGCCCCAGAATGCTTCAACGATGTCCACTGCCTTGACCTGAGTGAGTATGAAAGCATCCGTCTTGTTTAATATCCTCCTGTAAGTGTGATGTCATTACAGGCTGGATGCCTTAATGAGTTGTCCCACAGGCTGTGTGTGTAGAAGAGCTGTGTAATTAAAGCAGGAAGCCTATGCTACTTACGTGGACAGGTTCAAAACATCCTAATGGTTTTTAAACTTCTCCTTTTTCCCCCCTAGCCCTGATGGAGTTTACCAGCATTTCTGTGACAGGAACTGCACCATCTCCTAGGAGGTAGGTTAAGCAATAACATGGAGTGATTTACACACAGTAACCCACCATCCACGCACCTTTGAGGGTCCTGGAGTATACCACAAAGAAGTTTGATTTGGAACTTCTCGACCTCACTCGAGGACTTAAATAGCCTAGAAAAAGACAAGTGTGTGTTCTATAGCAGACCGTACGTCCTTATAATTTGGAGATGAAATATCACATATTGTAGACTTCAGAGGTCCCCTTCTTTTTTTATCAAAAAGTACATCCCCCATTTTCTGTGTTCTCATGCTAAAGTAATTTTGAATAAGTTGTTTTATTTTTTAGCATGAGCTTGTACTGAACCTGATTTTGGATCCTTTTGTCTGTCTCTATGGCAACAGTTGGCATGCCTCTGCAGCGTTGCGTGGCAACAGGATACTCATTCAGGGAGGGTTTGATGGAGACAACGCCATGACGGATTCCTTCGTCTTTTGTCTAGGTTAGTAGCGATCAACTTGTGTGTAACATATGCCAATTAACCTGTGATTAACTGCGCCTGAAGGGTTTGAAGATTAAAGCTTATAGTGCATGTTCTCTTGGAGAACACACATTGTAAACTTCTTTTTTCTTTTCCTTTTCCTAAAATATGAAGAAGATTCTGTTCAATTTGTAGATGCTACTTACTTTGGCATTATGTAAAACTTCCTTATGATTATAGCGACCTTCAGGCCTTCATTTTAATAAAAATTAGGGGAGCTGCAAGTCTCTCTCCTTAAAGGGTACCTGAAATAAAAACTCATATGAAGTTTAATACATCTGTATTGTCATAAAACTCAACATGTATGTCATTGTTCTTGCTAAAAAAGTATTGTACGTGAAAAAGAGGTATTTTACACCCATAATTTAGCACCCAACTTTTCGCGACGAAAAACCTTGCTACGTCACCGGCAGAATGCCACACAGTTTTCCAGTCGCAAAACTACCGACCCCGCGTTTTTGTTCAAATCAAAGAGCAAAATCGTACATACAATGTGCACGAGCCAGCAAAAGCTACTGCAGTGTGAGCCTACTTGTTCTGCCGATGACGTCACAAGCATTGTTGCGTGGATCAGTTCCGAGGGTGGTTTTGGGGGGGCGGGGCATACATGTACTGATTTTTTAACTCTGGGACCAAAATGAAGCACTTACATAAAAATTAGAATTTATATAGTCATTAATTATGCATTAAGCAATAATCTGAAAGCACTTTCATCCCTATTTCAGGTAACCTTTAAATCAACGTAGAGAATTTAGGAGAGTGATTTGCCCTCACTAACAAAAATCAAGTTTGAGCTGCAAATCCAACTCCTTAAATCAACATAGGGCCTACTCATACTAGCAAATAAAGAGAGCAGTTTGCTCTTGTTAAACCAGGTTTTCGCATGTGTCCAGTCTTAGAGAAAGATGCAAAATTGTGCTTGTCCTCTTATAAAAAAATAATGTTGTGTGTTTTCCATAAAGGGTAAATGTCAGCTGGAAAAATGTATGTGATGTTTTGAAAAAAAGGCAGCTCTCCTTAAATTGTTAAGGAGCTCTTTTTTCCTTGGAAAACATTAAGGAGAGCGGAGGATCACTCTCACTCTCCTTAACAATTCAGGCTTGGACCTTACAGAGACTGTATTTCTTTAATAATTTAAGTCTTTGCTCATACAGTGTTTTGTCTGTCTAGTTTTGTGCTCTGCTAAACACTAAAGGTACAAAATAGAAATACCCAAAGAGTGAAATTAATTAAGACAAAAAACAAACAATTCTTTCATTTTGTATCGCAGACAAAAAAAGCTGGACTTCCTTGCTGTGGCCCATCTACACTGGCCCGACGACGGGTCACACCATTCTAACCATGAGCAAGAAGGACAACCTCTTCAGCGACGACAGCGACGACAAAGAAAACAGCAGCACCTCTGCAGCAAGCAGCAGACTGCAGAAACTATTTGTCTTTGGCGGTGGCAACAACGAGGGCGCTTTCTCCAACAAGCTGGTTTCATTTACACTCCAGCTGCCTTCTGATGCATAACATTTGGTGTGTTTTTGTTTCTCCGTTTTTTGTTGTTGTTTTTTCGGAGATGAACATCCTTTCCGGATTTTCCAGACAGGAAGGGTAATTGATGTTCCAGATTCTCAGGGAAGGAAAACATCAGGCTTTTCACACTTTAAATATTGATGGACACTTGCCCTTAGTGTTATGTGAGGGATGGTCAGCTTTCAATGTGGATTTTAAAAAGAAGAAATCAGATAAAAGTTCTGATAATGATCAAATCATCAATATCTTCTTCGGTGTTTTTTGTTTTGTTTGTTTGTTGGGGTGATGGGGCATTTGTTTGTTTGTTTGTTGGTCATCCAAGATCAGCATTCTGGGTTGCCCATCCATGTATGCCCCATGCATTGTGTGCATATGTGACTAGTTCCTCATCGCTTTGTCTTCCCTATCTGTCACATGATGTGCACACAAATGTGACCTTTGTGACAGTTTCTTGGAATTTGCACAAGGGAAAAGTTTGTTTTTCAATACCATTTCCCGCCAAATATTATCAAAAATCTTGCTGTTTTGGGGGTTTCAAGTTTGCTGTTGTCTCAGATTTTTTTTTCTACCTAAATGCGGTGTTGCCAACATTTTGCAGATAAGGCAAGCTGACATCTTGAGAACCTATTTGGAAAAAAACCCACTAAGACCGACAGCAACTGAATGTACAAAGCATGATATGACAGTGTTATCCTTTCATAAAATTAATACTTTTGCCATAAATATGGAGATAAGCACCAGCTTGACACAGAATAGAGCCTTTTACACCCTCGTTATGATATGGAGAGTGTTTTATTTATTTTTATTTAAAGGTAGTATCATACTTGTGGGTAGCATACCGAAACGGAATTCTTCACAGATTTACCTATAGGTAACTCACAGGGTATAAAGATGGTGATGGTAGAAACATACCGTTAACATTAGTTTGTCTGAAATGCTGTATAATATCCAGAAAAGAGTAAAACCAATGACCCAAATCATTTTTGATCTTTTAAAGATCAAAAATATAAGATTCTTAAAAAGTGGGCACCGTGTGGGACTGAAATATTCACAGATGACTGTTACTGTATCTTCCTTGATATTTTTGCTCATTAATCTGCATTTCTTTGAGAAAACTTTGAGTATGATAATTATGATATTACCTTTAAGAAAAGTATCAGATCATGGTTATGAAATATCACTATGTCATGGTGACTCAATTGACGAAGAACCATTGATAGCTCTTTATCATAAGTTTAATCAATCCATGTTCTTAGAATCATGTTTGTTTTTATTTTTCTTTATTTGTTTACTTATTTTTTAGTTGGAACTAATGGGGGTGTTGGTATTTGAAGTTACGTCCTTCAAATCCATTGCAAAATGTTGGATTGAAAAAGACTGCTTTTGATTGCCATGCGAAGAGTGACTTGTATATGTATATATATATGTGCCTGAAATTAGGATGAGCACTCTATAAATTTTGAACTGTTTTGTGTTTGTTTGATTTAATTGTGTGAAGAAAAAAATATGCTAACAACATTTAATTGTCACTTGTTCAACTGAGAAATAAAGTTGCTTGAGTGAATTTCGTAGAAACAGCTTTCTCAAAGTGCTTATATTTTCTTTTAAATGTTTTGCAAAGGCAAGCAATTCACTCCAGTGGGATAATGCTAAGGAATAATCTATTATGAAATACATAATTTCTTCAAAGCCAATAGTCTGGAATATTTTAATCATCTTAAACTCGGTATTGATTTGTCATAATATTTTATCCAGATTCCAGTTGAAAATGTCATCTTTAAGGAAAAAAAAACAGTATGCAAAATTATTAAATTTAATCACACTGAAAACTTACAGTACAATGTGTGACATTTAGTGCAGTTAAACACTTGTTTTCAGATATATTTTTACAGTAAATGATGGAAATTGTTTGTGAAGTTATCACACTATGTTTTGGTTATACAGTGTGTCCCAAAAAACATGCAACACTTTGTTGGGAACCATGTTCAAATTATATTTATCACTTCAAGATTCAGCTATATGATACAACCATGTAGAATGTAAGCAAAATCGCACTGAAATTGGCGAAAATATGACCAATTGAAAGAGTACTCTTTAAAAACAAATTTGCAATACTCCAGAATAAGTGGTCAACACACCCATAATGTGTATTGAAAGAAAGATGAAAATCCGGTTTTGAGGTTGGGTAATTCATTCTTAGTTTTTTCCATCTATTTCATTCAAATTTTGCTCAAATTCTACATGGTGATAGCCAAGACATGGCTGTATCACATATCTAAATCTTGAAGTAATAAACAGTTTAATTTTCATATAATAGTTCTCAACACAAAGTGTTGCATTTTTTGGGGACACCCTGTAGAAATTTGTTTTTCTTGAGTCATTTCTTGTACCCTTGAGGGCGCTGTTTACCCCAGTTAATTTCTTGGTGACCCTCACTAGAAATAAAAAAACGATACAGGTACAAAATATTCAAAAGAAATACGTCTTTTTTATCAGATATACCAAACAGACTGAATGTGTTTTGACTGTCATTCTGTTTGCCTTAAATTGAGGTTCGGCTATGATTCTGCACGGGACTTCTAGGATGAAAAATAATTATTTGCATCAGCATGAACAATTCGATTTGATTGGCTGAAAGTTTGCAGCAGATAAATTCATCTGTGAGCTCAAATAACTTCGCTTGCAAATCATTCATAGTGAAATAAATCTCCGCAATAAAATTACACAAAAACTGCATGTATTAAATTAAGGAATAATTAACATTTTTTCCCTATAGTTAGATAATGGCACCGCAATCGTGCATACAAGTAATTGAGTAAATTTTAGGTTTGGGTGATGTGAATAAGGCAATTGTCTGACATGCTGAACTGCAGTGAGTTGTCCCTTTTTTCGGTGCATCGATCCTCAAAATCAACCAAATTTCTTACACATTAAACGATCGATTGAAAATCAAAAATTTACATTTGGTATTATGGTATAGTCTCTCGAAAACTGCCGATATATAAAAAGGATGACAGATGTTTTTGGTGGACAATGGTATACCGGTAATGAGAAAAGATACGCCCATTAACTCCAGCTCCACCCATATTTCTTTCTTTCTTTTTTGTTCTGAACGAATACATTAAAATGAATTTTCGTCTGATCAGAATACAATGATCAAATCTTGCAGATGTAATTGATGGAGACTGAGCATCAAAAACAATCAAACCCATGACGATATTTGGATGATTCACTAAACACAGAACTAGAGTCACGATGAGCAATCGTTACTACTCACACTCGCGCATGCTCGTTTGGAGATGCTGTCTTGTGACGGGTAGTCATGCCCCTCCCCAACAGTTCGTAATCCCGTTGCCATTATCACGCACGGAGCCTGGGCACCAGACATCAAAAATAACGATGACATCTTGCGAAAAACGGCGTGCATGCACTGCACACATGTGATTTGCAATGTAAACCGTTTCCCAACCACACTAGGCCTATATATCCAAACTGAAGTGCGCGAAAACCCACGTTGTGTTGACAACGATGGCGGGCATTCGCGACTCATCGAAGCAGTGTTTTCCCCTGCAAGACATCCGGTCCGTCGTGTCGCTCTTCCGAGCAGAACTCACCGACGGCACGGAGCCCAACCTGGCCATGTTGTCCATAGCAGCTGGCATGATCGAGAACGTCTTGACCAGCAATCGCGGCTCGTCCGCCGCCGCCACCACCAACTCCGACGCGGTCGGTGTTAACAACAACAACAACACCGGCCCCGTCGCACCGCCAACGGCCGTGGGCATCGAGCCCATTTTCCCCGTGGTGGAGCTGCCCAACGTGGAGGCACTGTACTGTAAATTCGAGACCCAGATCAAGGGGTCTGTGGACCTGAGCGAGTATAAACCTGGCTGTGCTACCCGGGTGCTGATCAAGAAGGTCTCTGATATCATCTGGAGTTCGTTGACCAGGTCTTATTACAAAGAGAAGGCACATCTCCAATCCCTCTTCAGTTATCTGACAGGTAAGTTAACATTTGAACACATTTACTAGTGATTTACACTTACAGTTACACTTGGAGCAAATTACCAGTTAGGAAATTATTCAATAAAGGAAGTGTATATTTTGTCGGCACCGTCATGCATTCTTCTCATTGGCCATGCCGGCCTTCTTTCTCTAAATGTTATTTTGCTGGAGGTACGTTCTTATACTACAAATTAGCAAATGGGACGGCAAAATAGCATTTGCAGGAAGATTGCCGGTGCCGGCAAAATGTACACTGCCTTATATAAACCATTGATTGCTTAATTTAGATCGTTGAAAGGTGAGCATAGACATTTATTGGAGCAGGATTCGAACCTGCGACCTCCAGAATACCATACCATGATGATGTAGTTGTGATGATCATAACCCTTACTAGTCTGACATATGGCATGGACCTAAGGCAGACCAAGGGTCACGATCATCGCAACGAACCTTGTACAATGTATTTGTAACGGGCAAGATTGCTTGGGAATCTACCTAAGTTAAACAGGAACTCACGGATTTAAGAGATTCTTCCCGAGATGGCATTCTGTCAAACAACATGTCAATGTGATGGAATTTGAAACACAATTAAACATCATCATAATCTGGTAGAATCTCTCAAATCCTTGAATTCCTGTTATACTTATAGGTAGATTCCCAAGTAACCTTGCCTGTTACAACCTTACCAGTGCTTTTTCAACTAGGCTACATATCGTACATGTATCCTCGATGTACCGGTTTTCGAGGGTGTAAGCATTTAAGAACGGCAAAAACTCACATACAGACGTTAGGAGGTCAACCCTTGGAAACTGGATACATCGAAGACAGGTACGCTGACGATATCTGGCCCTAAGTAGATGCATTTAAACAACGTCAAGGATCTCGATGCTCTCAATTCATTGGGTGTTTCTTCAAGTTCAATATGTCTAGTCTCTTCCGTGAGTCCTTCCTTGCAGGTCCAGGGCTGCTTCCAGTTCTAGCACCAGTAGGCATCTCAGTACATCTAGATCTTAGACAAGCCTTCTCGTTCTGGAAGCACTCTTTTGGGCCAAAGTAACATTAGGAAACTTTCTAATTACATACATTATAATATTAGGCTTGCCTCTCACCGACTTAGATGAGCACTGCATACTCAGTGCTTGTTGGGTGCAAATGAAAAAATCATGCGCCGGCTCAGGTGGGATTCGAACCCACGATCTCCTGCTTACTAGTTCAGATGCCATACCGCTAGACCACCAAGCAAGCTGAGGTCAGGGGGATGAATCGTATCCAATAGGCCTATCACAGCGGGTACCGCAATTGGGGAAGCCTTATTTGCATAATATATTTCTATCTCCCCGATGAAAAATCATTTATATTTATGATACATTAATTAAGTTGTGAAGGAGTAGATGAAGATTTTGCCACTCCACTCTATTCCAACAACTTCAACATTTAAGCTGTGAGAACCTGAATCCACTTTATAACTTAAATATAACTTTATATAGACTTGTACATCTTCCACTTTCGGCAGTGAAAAATATTGTGAATTCATGGGGTATGGCATATCGAATCATCATGGCGCCTCTAAAACACATAAAAATGCACAGTTTATAAATATTCCAGTGGACACAGATCATTGTGGATCGTTATGGGTATTGACAAAATAAAAGAGCATTTTTATAGCCCACTGTAAAGCTTAATGCACTCTTTGTGTGCCTGGCTATATTAACATATGTGACTTTCGGTGATGCCATGTGAGGTCAGGCTATTCTATGGAGCAAGTAAATTTCATATATATATAAGCGTTTGTCAAACAGCAACAATAACAAAAGTCAAATCATCGGAAATCAAAGTTCAAAGGGCAGTTCGCTTAGCCAGGATCTCATTTCGGCGTTCGGACAGCATAGAGCAGTGAGGTCCCCGGGCGACTTGAGCAAGACGCAGTCAGTCACCACATGCTCCACGGTCTGGGTCGGGTGGCCACATGGACATGAGGCTGCTTCTTGCATGCCCCAACGTTGGAGGGTCTCACCGACGCGAGCAGTGCCGGAAGGAAAAAAAAATTTCATGACAACTGTTTTATCAAGCCTGGAATTAAACAGAGGCCATGGAGGCCTTGGCCTTCGTTGCCCTGGTTCTTGGCCTTGGTGCCCCTTCAAATGTTTCCATAGACATGATTTTCCTATGGAAGTGCCCCTTGCAATGGCAAAGTGGCCTTGCCCCTTTCAGAACTTAATTCCATTATCACCTCAGTTTCAGACATTCTATAAAGAAAAAAGAAACAGTTGAACCAGAGCTGTATGACTCTCGTCTGAAAACACTCACTGAGTCCTGACTCAACTTGACTCATGACTCAACTTGACTCATGACTCAGGAGCTTTAAATCAGACTTGGGACCTTTTCCAAACCTCAGCTCTGTATTTTCTATTTTGAACCAATTCAACTACAGTTGGGTAGCTCACTGTACATTTTATGATTTAAGTTTATTATTATCCAACTACACCACTACCACCACCATGGCATACCCATGACACAAACATCTTAGTTTCAAATGAAAGACATTGGTATCCATACAAGCACATTTTCTTTGACACAAAATTTTCTTTATAATTTCATATGTATGTGTACATGTAATCAATGCCCCTTATTTATTATTATTATTTATTTATTATTATTTATTTATTTCTGGTAATGACACCAAGGATTCCCCAAAAGTGACCAAGGCACTGTAGCTCACAAGCCTGATGAAACCTGTTATGGAAAGATGATGAGAAGAAGATACAGTTTTAGAGGTGGGAGGAAAACCCCAGAGTAATATTCTGGGTAAAACCCACGGAATCAGGCAGGGACTGAAAACCCAATCCACTTGTGAACCGAGCCGTACTTGAACCCGGTCCACAGAGGTGAAAGGCGAGGAAAGAACCGCTACGCCAACCTTGAGGAATCAGGTGCAAGCAAAGATACAAACATCAACCTAAGGCATACATATTTATAATATGCGACTTGTGTGAACATATTCTATAAATGATTTATATCTTGCGTTGCATTAGCACATTTGAGTTTTATTCATTTATACCGAATTGGTGTTATTGACATTACTGTATATATCATCTACATGTACAGTATCAGCCAGGATTAAGCTGAACTTAAGTTTTAATATTGGATTAGACCAAATTCAACCCAATTAATTAACATAGTTTGTATAAAATGAATAAATATCCTTTTCAGAGAGAGATAAAAGTCACCTTTCATACAATTTGTATTCTGATTACCAGGACTATTATATGCAATGCAACTTTAAATGGATCCTGTTTCATAAACATGCTTTAAAATCATACTTTGGTTTCATACCGAAATAGAAATCCCCACAGGTTTTACCTATAACTCACAGGGTATAAAGATGGTGAATTGGTGATGGTAGAAACATATCGTTATAATATTTCTGCCTGAAATGCTGTATTGATCCAGAAAAGAGGAAAACCAATAACTAAAAACAATTTTGATCTTTTAAAGATCAAAAATAAAACTGAAAATACTTAAGAAATGCAGTGGCTGTTTTTCACGGTTTTCTAAAAAAGTGGGCACCGTATGGGACTGAAAATTAGTGTTACTGTACCTTCCTTGATTTTTGCCCATGAATCTGCATTTCTTTGACAAAAACCAAAGTATGATAGTACTTAATACATGTACCTTTAAGCAGGCCAGTTTCATTTTTGAGTTAACCAAATCATTTTATACATGTTCCACTATATGTACCGCATAGAAGGCTAACAGACCTTTCTTGCATGTATCCAAACATATTGACATTTATTCGATCATGTACCCTGTTTTTAGATTCCCAGCTGAAATCTTCTAAGATCCCCTGAGTGCATTGCTGATTCCTCAGTTACGTATGAGAGTTTGCCTGAGTTATATACTCAATGTATAAATAGTAACAATCATTCAGGGAACAATATTGATAGGGCGACAAAAAGGGGGTGAACTTGATTTGTGAATGTGTTGCCGATGTTCATAAATTATAAATACACTCTACTTCATTACTTGCGTCAGTGCAAGTACATAATGTGAATTACAACTGTTGGGAAAATGGATGAAGTCCGGTGATGAAAACCATTTATAACCCAAAGTGTCGAGTGGCAGTCTTGGCTAGTGTTTGCATGTTATGTTGTATACATGTAATTTTCAATCATAATAATAATATAATCAATTAAAGATGAAGAGGTTTTCTCACAGAGAAGAAAAAAAAAGAGAGAAAAAAAAAGAAAGATAAAATCAGTGTCTCTTGATTGTTGAAGGGTAGACACTCTTTCAGTCTTCAGAATCCTGTATGAATGAATTACTTCACTGTATTTTGTTACACTTGAAATTGATGCCAATCAGTTTTATTCAGTGTAATTTCAGGCATTTTTAATAGAAAATTTGCTAATTATTTTTCTGTTGCATACATGTAAAATTATTATTTTTCAGACTGATAATTTTTCTCACTCCGACATCTTAGTTGTCACTTATAACTTAATAAAATTACATCAATTTGTGAATTTAATTGAAAATTATGAACGTATTCCTCACGGGAGGACGAAATTGTTTTACAATGTGTAAAATAATCCAGCTTCGGCTCGAGAAAATTCCTGCAGGCTCGTCAAATTGACAGTTGACTACGCTGTGCATGGATGTCGCCTGTAGAGATTCATACATACATGTATGTCTAATAGTGTGGAAGTACAGTCCTTCCTAGTTGAGCAATTTGAACAATAATATACGTGTACACTATGTACAGGTATCAGCCGGTGTTGTACAGTTAATTGTATGAGTGGGCAGTGAAGCTTCCCTCCATAAAAAGAAACGGACAGCTAGTTCATTGCATAATGACATATGTGTACAAGTACATGTACAGTGGAATTCCACGAATCACTTCTTTGTGATTGCACTGGCGCTGTTTTTTTTTTCTGTGAATTTTTTTCCCCTGTGTTTTATTTTTGGAGTGTTTATATTTGGCAAAGTGTTTTCCTTGCGTAATGTCTCCGTTCATTCGGGCAGTAAATGTACAGTAGGATTTGTGTACTATCTAGTCTTCCAAGGCTCGGATGAATGTAGTTCTTTCTCATTCTAAATTAAGTGCTTTGTCAAGTTGCATATGTATTGGACAAGTACAACTCAGGCAGTGAAGCATGTACAGGTATACCTTGTTGTGGATTCTTTTAACCTTCTGAATTGGATGGAGTTTTTTTTTTCTTGACAAACTGTGGACAAACATTGGCTCATTAGGCCTTTTTGAAGTTGACCTGTTAAAGGTATAATACATGATTGGTAAAGGTTACAGAACAGCACTCATACTTTGTCTGATCAAACACGTTCATGAAATATTAAACCTGTGAAAATTTGAGCTCAATCGGACATCTGAGTGCATGAAAATTCAATTTTTCTTATAATAAAGAATGGTTTTGATCTTTCCCTAAGATCTGTTTTCGGTCTTCGTTTTACTAATTTCTTGATCTAAATACTCCATTTCAGGCAGAAATATTTTAATGGTATGTTTCTACCAGCACCATCTTCATACCCTGAAAGTTACCGGTATAATTTCAATTTGTGAAAATTTCTATTTGGGTATGTTACCCATTCTGTACTGTACCTTTAAAACTGAAATAGAAAAAAATATTTGCATGCGATTTTCATTTCCCCAACCCATGGGGGATTTCTCCAATTCCTTGAAAAAAATCTTTTAAGGAAAGCGAATGGCCACCAACATGCAGCGCAGGGAAACAGTGGGGAACTTGGGGAACTAAAGTCGCCTGTTTGTTATAATGGGTTCTCGCATTCAGCTGGGATTGCTTCCGATCTGTTGCCGCCACCGACAGGGCCAAGAAAACAGTTTCCCAGAATGTGGTGATTGTGGTTTTTGTGCAATAAAGGCGGAGGTGTATGTAGAACCCACAGAAGGAGGGGAGAGTACATGTTCAAGTTGCTTTCCTGATGTATCTACCAGGTTGTGTTTTTCTCTAGTCTGGGGTGGGGGCAAGGGGCGGGGGACAGGGGAATGGATGTAGCCTGAAGGAGTTTCAGCTTGAACCTTGAAAATCTCCATTTGTGGTTTTTTTTATTTGTTGTTGTTTTAAAGGTTTGTATACATTTTATACAAATGCAGAAAGATGAAAAATGCCTGAAATGAAACCTACACAAATACTTAAAAAAAAAAATTGGCCTAATGTTTAAGTACATAATGTATGCAGTTATGTAGGCCTACATGTACGTATGTACATCCATACAAATAAAGGTGTGTACATTGTAAAGTGGTCCCATAACTTCAGACATGCTGGACTAAATGTACATAGCTGGTGTGCAAGATAAAGTGGCCCACCATGTTTGGTGACAATTACTTTCACATGTGGTTTTGGCGGGAAGTACTATAGCTAACTGTCAGACTCAGAGCCTGCCTTCCATTATATGCACACATGTATATTACAGAGTAGGCTCCCTGCACAGAAATACCCCTTTGGGTATCATACATGTATGTATGTAGGCCTACATGTATTACATCAGTGTACACTGTACATAGACCTTGTGACCTGGAATGACCTATCGGTGCCCATGCAGTAGCACAAGAGTACACTAGCTCTATGAGATAATCTAACATACATGTATATGTAGGTAGATTGAATTCTACTTCAGTGATAACTACTGTACAATGTGGGGATGGCCCAATATACATGTAGGACACACGCCCCCAAAACTGGGTCATTCCCTCACCCCAAAAATACTGAGGACAGTTACTTGGACTTTAATAAGCCACAAAAACCACAAAGCCACAGTATTAACTCCCAGTAGCCATTTGCTACTTAGCCAGTTTCCCCCTCTGTGGTTTCACAGGGGATATTAATTTAAATATAACTGGCCGTAGACCTGTATGCCCTCCCACATGGTATACCCTCCCACACACTACTTACAATGTGCCTGCATCTTGACAACAAACACTAATATGGCCACCATTCAGGAGCTCAATGTTTGCCAAAGAAATTTAGATTGCATTCAGGTGTTGTATGTACAGTGTATAAAATACATGTAGCTATTTCAAAACACCCCCTTCCCTTTTTTTAAAAGGAGACTTTTTGTTTTACATACTGTACAGTGTACATGTACAAGGTGCATGCTGCACTGTACAATATGTGCATACATGTACATGTATACATGCATGCACCAAGTCCCACAACTGTGTACACGTTGTTAGCACGTACGTACATGTAATATACATGTGTGTACATTGTGCACATGCATGGTAGGACACTGTACAGTATACATGCATTCATGTACATGTATGTATCATACTGTACATAAAGATACATGTGTATGTTTCATACATAAAGATAAGGTTTTAAATGTGCACTTCATCGCTGGGGATTTGAGCAGTCAGTTCAGTGCACTAAATGGGATTCTAGAAAGATGGAACAATATTTCAGTATACCACATGCTGTCTACTGTTCCAGGTTTCTCTATGCGTTGGAATATTCATGGAATCAGTCCAAAGTCCGGACTTTTCTTTCCCAGCAGAAATTAAAGTAGAAAAACAATGGCAGTAAAATCCATGAGCCTATTCGTAATGTTGTGTCACTTGGAACAGCTGGAATCCATAATATAACTGTTTTCTGTTCCGTCTTTTTTATTTTTTCATCATATTTTCAGCTGATTTTCCTATATGATTCGTTGCCCCCAATGTCACCAACTTTAAAGGTAGTATCATACTTTGGAAGGGACAAAAACAGAAATGTTCACAGATTTATGTATAACTTTTAGGGTATGAAGATGGTGCTGGTAGAAACCTACCGTTAACATTTTCCCGCCTGAAATGTTATATTTATCCAGAAATTAGTCAAACAACGACCCAAAATCTTTTTGATCTTTTAAAAGATCAAAAATAAAAGAGAAAAGACTTCAGAAATACTGTGGCTGTTTTTCACGATTTTTTCAAAAAGTGGGCACCGTATGGGACTGAAATTTTCACAGATGACTGTTAGTGTTACTGTATCTTCCTTGATATTTTTGCCCATGAATCTGTACTTCTTTGACAAAACCCAAAGTATGATACTACCTTTAAGGTGAGGGAGCTTTTGTACACATTTATACGTACACTGTATACACTGTACTGTACACAATGTGCATTTCCATAGACGATCTCAATGCACTCCGCAGTATTATTACCAGTCCTGTATCCCTCTTCATTACGCCAAATGTGTGAAGTGTTCCTGAAAGTATTTTCCATTCTTTGGGGAGTACCAGGGCCCTGGCTGATATTTTAAGTGCATGGATGCCATATCCTCACATAATGATACATCATACAATAATCGCAAGTCAAATACTTCACAACGTTAAACCTGTGCTTTATCTGGAATGGCACCATTATTCAAACTATATAGTAAACTCCAGAGCAAAATCTGCAGATGTGCCAAATATGATGACAAAAATGATATTAAAATTCAAGTATGCTGTACAGTACACTGTATGACAGTCCAACATGATTCAACCAAATTTAACCAATGCAATAAGCATTTATTTAATGATGAACATTAAAGAATCTAACCCATTATCAAAATCAGTTTTTCGATTGAGATTTTTACTGTAGTTCTAGATTGTTTTTTAGTGGAAGCCCATAGGGCTATAGTTATGTACTGAAGTTGATCTATGTGTTTACATAACGTTGTAATGTTTCATTTTTGAGGCATCTTATTTCCAGTGCCAACTACCAACACAAGGCCTTGGTAATTGAAACCTTGCAAGGTTTCAATTACCGAGCAACTAGACAGGGAAAGTCCCTGATAACTTTCAATCCCCCTCCCCCCACGTCATGGATTCAAGCTGAATTCATTGTTCAGCAGAATATAACACAAAGTGTGGTCGCAATAGCTTTCATATTATGTTTTTTTTTACAGTCAAATGTTGCTGCAAGGAAATGATGAGGACAATTGCAGAATCTGTTAACTTCGTATTCTTCTTTGTCTTGTCAGATGCTTTTTCTCACAATGTGAGCATGTACACATTTAAATGTATGTACGTGAAAAAAATTGATAAAAACGTAAAATAAACAAACTGCTGGATTACGTGTGTTGAATTTCGCCAAGCACCAAATCAGTTTCAAGTAATGTAATGGATGTTTTCATGCAAAATGAAAATTAGTGCTTTTCTGTACTTTTTACAGGTAAAGACCTGCCATTGAACATCATCATTATTAGTATCCATGGCAATGGCAATTTATAAGAAAAAAGATGAATGATTTCACCGTGGTATTTGTACGGGTAAATTCAAACTAAGGGTCAGCAACAGTCATAGAAATTCAGACTTAAATTTGTATTACATGTTTGAATGTTCAGTACATTGTACATGTACTATGATTGTAGCCACATCTACATTTACATTTGTAATGACGTACTGTATAGACTGATTTACCTTGTTTCATTTTCTTATTTGTTTTGTGTGTTTTAGTTCCTTTTGGAAGGTTGACAACGATGACTCTGTGGGAAGAGGTTTTGGTGGAAGGAGAATGGGCACATGAGAAAGAACTTTTTTTAAAGTCAATTAACCATTCAAAACAATTTTATCCTTAATCTCAATTCTTGGAAATGCACAGGGACTTCCTATTCAACTTCCTGCTCTTTGTGAAAATCTTTCCCATGCCACAATCAAAATTGCAAATTGCCAATCACCTCATCCTTAACGGTACTATCATACTTTGGTAGCATACCAAAACACTAATCTTCACTGATTTACCTATAACTTACAGACTATAAAGATGGTGATGGTAGAAACATACCATTCAAATTTTTCTGCCTGAAATGCTGTATTTATACAGTAAAGAGTAATCAGCAACCAAAATTTTGTTTTGATCTTTTAAAGATCAAAAATAAAAGAGAATAGACTTAAGAAATACTGTGGCCGTTTATCTCTGTTTTCTCAAAAAGTGGGCACCATATGGGACTGAAATTTTCACAGATGACTGTTACTGTATCTTCTTTGATATTTTTGCACATGAATCTGTTTTTCTTTGACAAAAAACAAAGTGTGATGATACTACCTTTATATAGAGATAATGAACCTGCCACTTCTACTTCATTGTCTGGTGCCATGGCAACAATTGCTAAGCTGCTGATTATTACCTTGTAATCCCATACATATCTACCTGATTGCTTGTTTTGTGCAATACATGTATATTTAATTGACAGCTCACATCATCCTTGATTAGCCAATGAAATTGGCAAGCTGTACATGTATAAGCAAGTACTTTATGATTTATATGACATTTTTAATGTACATTACATACTGTACATGCATGTTATATTTTCATTCAAAACATCCTGCAAAGTAAGGACATTTCATCTTTGAAAACCTTTTTTTTATTTTATTTTTTTAGGAAAACGATTTTGTGTTTTGGGGAGGGGAGTAAAGAGATAAGTGGATGGGGAGAGACATACATTATATAGCCTATTACATATCACATTTTCCAGAATTTGTTTCCGTTTATTTTTCCAAAATAAGTGGTTTGGGCAATTAGAGACTGTGGTACTGTACTGTACATAAACTGTACATAATCATATGTAAGTTTATAGTCAGATACGGAACAGGATAAAATAGAAGTGATCCAAAAGCAATCAATTGGTCATATGCAATACATTTTATTAACATTGTGATTTTTTATGGGGGGGGGGACTTCAAAGCATTGTACCAAGACAGGGAACCCACTATTAGCAGACCAAAAGTAAAGGAAAATAAGGTACGTACATGTAGTACACGTTGTATGATAACGATTTTATTCCTGAGTTAAACGTGCCTCAGAGGCAGTTGCTTATTGTTGATATAATGGAGTGCCATCTCATCACATGTAATGATGATGTTCAACCTCAGTCTTCCTGAGACTCAGAGGGGTCGTGCAACCTTTTTTTCAATGAACGTCCCGTATGTACACGGTTGTTCACTCTGCATAAAGGCTGCTGGGCTTTACAAGCGAGGATATACATGTACACATGTACTATACATGTATGCATTGCAATACTGAATTGTCCTCTTTGTATTATGTGTACATGATGTGTATGTGAAGGTATGTTGATACAGTTACATGTACGTACTCACCATGAAACTGTGGACGTATTTTCACTGTAGATGTAATTTCACTGTAGAGTGTCTAAATAAATTCTAAATAAATTTATAGCAAAAAAATAAGTGAATATTTAATGACTTTGTGTGGTATATTAAAGGTTTACTGTAATCCAAACTCATATGAAGTTAAATACCTCTGTATTGTTATGAAACTCAACCTGTTGTTTGAGCTAAAAAATATTGTATAAGAAAAAGGCTCATTTAGACCCATTATTTAGCACCCCAGTTTTTGCGACGAAAAACCTTGCTTATGTCACATGCAGGACGCCACGCAGTATACTGTGGTGCGAGCGTATACTAGTTCTGTAGGTGATGTCACAAGCTATTTTTGCCTGGATCGGTTCCAAAGGGGACTTTTTGGGGAGGTGGGGCATACATGTAGTACTGATTTTGTAACTTTTTGGTCAAAATTAAGTACTTACAGTACATAAACACATAAATTGATATAGTCAATAATTATGTATTAAACAATGACTTTAAAGCACTTTCACCCCTTTCACAAATTTGATAACAAATTTACAGTAAACCTTTAAGCCATTCAGTGGGCTTTGTGATCAAGCCCTTGGATCACATACACTGTACTGTATGTAAGTTGAAATGTGAGGGATAGAGGATGGATGATTTAATGTATAGAAACATTAACTACATACCTACATGAATTTAACCTCACTCATCATTGTTATTAGGTTTTATCGTTCTAGTATGGTGCTAATAAATAATATACATTCAATATGCACATTAAACTCTGGGAATGAATTTCTGGAGTGATGTTATCATGTGAGAGTATTAGGTGTGATGATGTATACATTTACAGTGTATACATTGTATAGGGAAACGTTATTAAAAATGACGTCTGTCAATTTTATTACTGAATCGCCATTATGTGTTCACACTGAAAATAATTGTCATCTGTGCAAATATTAGGCCTATACCCACAAAACGGCTGAGCACCACAGAAGAAAAAATTCTTTTTTTACCAGAACCAAGACAGCCCCAGTGGGGAATAAAAAAAAAATGTTTCACAAGTTTACATAGTGTACTAATGGACAGAACTAAGCTTTTATACTTTATCCTGTAAATTTCTGTTTAATTCTCATCATTGTTTGAACTGTTGTGTAAGTACACACAACACCGCTTGGAATTAATGTCATTGCTTATTTTTGGACACGTATGCAATGTACATTTGTTAGTTGTCATCATTGATTACTCATGATATGACTCACTGCATACTGTCTATGTACAAACATGAACTACAGGCATTAAATCATGGGAAAGTCCCTGCAATTACACTCCGTGAACAATGGTTTCAACAACGACCATTACAGTATTCCCCCCTTCAGCACCAGAATTAACCTAAGGTAGGCTTAACCACATTTACATCAATGCACCCATCTTTTTTCTTTAATAAACCAGGAAGTTTGGCTCAGTAAGATCCGTGAACGTTTCATTCAAAGATACAGTTACAAAGATAATTGCCAATTTATTGTTCATAAATCAAAGAAATGAACTGTTTTATAAAGCCTATTTCCCATGACATGTTCAGCCAGTTCAGGGTTCAGTTTTTAGGCAGGATTGTGAAGTTGCGCAAAGGGGATCTAGAGAAAAAACAAACAGTCGGACAAATGTTTGAAGAGGTTTATGACTGTTTCATGTTCGTTTGTGAACTTGTTTCTCTTTTGTTGGAAGAATTGCATTCAATATACTCCTGTTGGATAACCGTCATCTTATTGTTAGGTTACCCTGGAACTGGTGATGTTTTCTGTGGAACTCTCAAGGAGCCATTGGACTCATGAAGAATTGACAATCTCAGCAAGTACCCCAGGGTTGTAGTTGAGTACCAAAATTTGAGTACCGAGTTTTCTGAGTACACACAGTGCCGAGTACGGACCGAGTTTGAGTACTTTTTAATCAATTCCTGGGCCAAAAAACTGAGTTTGAGTTTTTTAGAGTCCAAGTACGGGCCCAGTACAAAGACATCAATTACATTTTGAGTACTCAGGCCAAGGACTTTTTTTAGTACTTATGACCGAGTCTAGGCCAAGTACTTAGTGGTACTCAAGGTGTACTTGAACACTGGTTTTCCCTGTTGCTTTAATGAATGTACTGTACATGTACACTATATATATACACTATACAGTCTATAACCATTGAATCAATTTGAAGGATTCCTGTGAAGTCACAGTGAAGAGCCTTTAATTTTAAGATGTTTTTTTCATTTTTAATGAAAGATTGAAGATGCAATCCAATCCAGTAAAATCCTGGTGAAAAATAACTCTTCTTACTGATGATTGGTTCTGTGACGGACTTCACACAAAACCTACCGTAGTTGAGTGCAATTTAAAATCAATTTTAAGTAAATACACTTCTTGGATGAGGGTGAGAAACCTTTTCGATGTTTGATGTGTAAACAAATCGGCTATAGCACGTTTGTTACAGCATTTTCAGTTGTCATCTTTGCTCACCAGATATTATTCTTATAAATTTCATTGATCATACGTGTGCATGCACGTATCTCTCCGTAGCAAAAGATGCATTGTTGCCATGGTATTCAACTCATCTTTGTTATGGTATCGACTTTTAGAGCCTTCATCTAAGATACGATTGGTTATTCTTAGCTATGTTGACTTAACAATTGATTGTACATGTATCACTTTGTGAAATGGAACCTTTGGATAGAATTTGTCACTGTGTATACATGTATGTACTGTAGGCCTACTATACATGTAGTAAGACGTCTGCAATAGTTAGGGGTCCTTGGTTCGAATTCTGCCGGAACAAGCCCTTGAATTTTGTTCTCACCACTGCTCTTAATCACACTGCTGTTAATTTTAAGTTTGAAGTTAATTTTCAAGTTGGGCAAGCTTTAACTTTCGAACCATTACCCCATCACGCAATTTCCCATCTGCATGTTAATGATGTCATTTGCATAATTAGGTGGTATTGAGCCATTGAACATGAAACTGTTCAGTACGGCATCCCGTGCCTGAATATACATGTACTGTAATGCCATCAAAACAGATATTGAATGCTCTCACTTGCCGAGGGTAATTGAACAAAATGTCAGCTTCCCGAGGCGAGGTGCTGTATTAGCAACCTACTGGTTATGTTCCCCAGGCAAAGCTTGCAGATTCACCCAGGGAGGCTCTAGTTTTCCCACAACACTCATTAACATTCAATATTTGTAAAGTGGCGGTGGTAATGCCCCAAAGTAACCCGCATGATAAATGCACACTATGTACAGCGAGTGTAGTTTGTACATGTAAGTACAGCCGTGCCAAGAGTTTACGTTGTCATTTGGAAAATAATCTTGATGCACAATTAAATTATAAGTTGAATGAGTACATTTATGACTTATGACAGGACAAGGTGTGTGTGTGTGTTTTGTCCCATGGCTTTAATGTTTTTATGCAGAGTGCATACATACATTACATGTACTTTACACGGACCATGTATCTATGGTTATGATGCGTAATGTAGTGTGACGGATGTGGAATGGTTTCAAAGATTAGAATGACAATCTTTGCTAATTTTTTTGTAATGCTGCAACACTGACCTCAGAAATAGTATTAAAACTAAAAGTGTCAAAACGCAACCTGAAATGTTTGTTTTTATGGTAGTATCAAATTCCTTTTGTAGGCCTCAGTACAAACAGGTTTTAATTTAACTATGCAGTGTGTTATACAATCATACAAAGTCTAATGTCTCTAAGGGCATTTACGAAACGGAGGGTCAGTCTTCTGTCTGAGGCTCCGGCTCCATTTCGTGAATCCACTCAGAGATAACGGGTATCAAAATAGAGGCTTTTGGCTGTGATTCTGAAGTAGATTCTCTGGGTTGAAAAGAAAAACACAGCTTCAGCTTCAATGAAAAACCACAACATGTATTTTCAGCATAATTATATGGATATCAGAGCTGGAACCTTAGCCTGAGCCTCTGTTTCGTAAATCCCGATGTGAAGAATTTCTTACTCAAAAGCATGAAAGAATTCTTCATTCAAATATTAGTTATTCAAATAATTGAAGCTGGTCTCTTTGTCTTTTGCAACAACACAGATAGAATTCATTTTGATTGTTGTTTTTTCCCAATTTGAAGCCGTGCTGCTTTTTTTTTCTTGGAGGGGGGGGGGTGTTCTCTGTTTTCACTGAAGTATCAACAGTTATTGGAACCTTGTTAAAGAGGATGTTCAACACTCAACAAACCTCACTTTATTTGTTAGAACTATTATCCTTAAATTCCTTGAAATTTGAGAAAAAAATGTTTATCTTACACAGAATACAGAAAGAGAGTCTTTTTTGATGATTTTTCTCTCAGCCCGCAAGCTCCCCAAAATTCAGATTCCCTGAATTTCGTCTAATGGGGGCAGCAGACAAATCTGTGTGATTTCCTGACGTCAGAAATGGGAGCCTTTTCAATCTGATGTTCTTACAAATTTACGTATTGCAAATCACCAACAATAATTACTGCATTTAGACAGATATGTATTCGACATGGCACTTTTGACTTCCAGTTACTACATGCACACAGACAATGTTATTTGTCTTTCCAGTATAAATTCATGTGCAAATTATATAGGCCTATGTGTATTCAGGTTGAAACATTGTCTATTATGAGGGGTGTCATTTGATTGACATGCCGAGCATGTTGGAAGTGGTTTTAAGCTCATCCATCTGCTAATCTGTTGCCGAGGGGCTGGAAGATCTCAACTGTGGTACTCTCCGTCTCAATTTCTGTAATCCCATAAAACAACAGGATTACATTTAGACCTTCAGCACCCGGAAAAGGTCTCCGTCGATCATCCAACAAAATCGACAAAAGGACATAGGAAATGAAGTGTCTCGTTTTGGCAGAACGTTGGCATGACGGAAAAAAATGCACAGCCATAAAATGGTTCAAAATGGCCACAAACAGTACAAGGCTTGAATAGGGCATTGGCCTTTTTGCATGTAGATCTGTCATTTGTGAGGGTAGCAAGTCTTATCGTGCGATTTTATCCATCTTCTGCCCCCCCCCCCCTCCAACCCCCACAGCAGTTCTTTTCCTCAGCTTGTGTGTATACAATGCATTGTATAGGTACGTCAGCTGAAAGGCTTTGCTGTCACATTTTGTCATCAACTGGAAAGGCTGCTGGTTACGTATTTCCAAGAAACCCTGTGGGGACGTGTACATGTTATTGTCAGCCGAGTATTAATTGAGTGCGCTTTTGTGGTGTTTTTTTTTATTGTTGTTTGGGTAATTTTGTATTCATTCATTTTTTTTTTTTTTTTTTTAACTTACTCTTTCACATCTCCAGAATTCCTCCAGGTCATCCCAGAACTAAAAGGAGGAAAACCAATCTATTGAGTTTTCATATGATTTCATTGTAATGGGAGACTTTTGGAGAGTCGGTCTTGAGTCAACAGCGCACGTGCAAACCATGCTTGCGCAATTGTGAGCATGCACGCGTTGTATTGCGCATGCGTGCGCGTGCGCTGTTGACTCAAGACGGACTCTCCAAAAGTATCCCATTGCATGTACATAGTACATGGATGTGTATAATGAGTGTGTGCCCAAAAAGACATACATGTAGAGAATGGATATATTATTGCATGTTATGATGTACAAGGTACATGTACATTCACAGTGTGCTGAAAGGTTGATAACCATATAATTGGCTTGTAGAATGATCAACATTGTACACGTGTACATGGTTTAGACCAACAGTCAAGATCACCCTGCCCTGCTTACAATGTAAATATACATGTACATGTACCATCATGTTCACCAAAACCTTTTTGATGAGCATTTTGTTGCCACTTGAGAAATGACTAAATTGCTTGACGGAGGTCCCATGACCACTTGCCATGTGTGTTTAACGTTGAATGTTACCAAAGGACATTGCTCTCTCTCTCTCTCTTGGCAGGAAATAAGTTGGATTGCTTTGGTGTAGCTGTTGCCGTGGTAGCAGCTTGCCAGATCCTCGGCTACGAAGATGTTCACCTGGCGCTGTCTGAGGATCACGCTTGGGTTGTCTTCGGGGAGGATGGGACGGATACGGCGGAGGTCACATGGCACGGGAAGGGGAACGAAGACAAGAGGGGACAGTCAATTAAGCTAGGTATGAGCTGTTGGCCCTTTATTGCTGTCTCGTCCTGAAATTTGTTTTATATACTTTTATTTTCCATTTTAATTAATTCTATAATATTTATTAATTTTATGATTTTAATTTATGAAAGGTTCATGTATTCAAAGGTAAACCAAGAATATTGACTGAAGTGGAAATCAAATCTTTGACTTCATATCAATAGCGCTCCGCACTTACGCTAAAAATAGCAACGGATCTCAGACAAACATTGCAACCATGCACGCGTGCGTGGGTGTGCGCGTGCATGTACACTACGTGTGTGAGTCAATGTTTGTCTGACATCCGGGGATTTTGTGACGTCATTAGTGCGGAGCGCTATTGGCACTCTACAAACTGAGCTGTCCAGCCCCTTACTGCCAGTGCCCCAAAATAATCAATTTTGTTTTGATTTTGATGAAATAGTCACCCTAGGTTACTGTATGCATTTTCCAACCCAAATCATCTGTTTAAAAAAAACACCCCAAAAAAAAAAAAAACAAAGGAACAAACAAACAAAAACAAGAAAATAAGCTTGGCTGATATACAGTGGAATGACACTATAACAAACCGAGGTATAGCAAACATTTGGTCATACCAAACATCTTCTTTGGCTCGCAATTTTTGTGTACAATACCCAATATGGCTCTTTTAATCAGTATATAACCAAAGACCACTATAACAGACAATATCTGTGCATCCCACCCTGTTTGTTATAGCAGTGTTCATGTATTTTGCAGTAACTTCCTTATTGTCGTCTGATCCCCCTGTTTATTCCCTCCTACCCTCTCAGGTGTTGCCGAGGGTAGCTGGCTGTATCTGAATGACCACCCCGTCGTCTGCGATCGCAGGATGGAAGTGGCTGCTCTAGTGTCCGCCGTCAACCCCTCTGTGAGCTCGTCATTGGACAGCATCGAACTTGCCTCTCTCCAACAGGTAAAAAAAAAAAAAATTAAAATCCAGTTAACTACAGGTTAAAAGACCATTCTGATTTGATTTGTTATCAGAATGGGAAGAATTTTTTAGTCAATGCCTGTTTTTTTTTGTGAATTATCTTCTCTTGATAATTTTTTTTTTTGACCAGTCAGTAAAATGCCACCCGCTTTTATGGCTTTTTAAAATTGTCTGTTTTCCATGGTTATCAAAGCACGGATCTGTTGATGTACGAATGCTTCATTATCATTTTTCCTCTAGAAGTTAACATTGTGCAAATGCCAGGTTTGATCGGTTTAGTATGGGGGCGGAATGAAGCATTGTAGTATCGCCCGAGCGGTTTAAATGTCAAGGAAAAACAAATCATACACGTGTGGGTAGAGCTCATTCAATGCCGGCGTCAGTTTTAGCAGAAAAAAACACATGTACATTACTAATCGTGATTAATTGTATCAAAAATCTCATCTGTTATGTTTGTTGTTGTTTTTGCGAGGAAATGGGTGATTTTTAAGCTTGCAAGACAAACCGTTGCTAAGTGCTTGAAAGTCTGCCTTATTAAAAACAAATGGCTTATTTAATGAATTTGTGATGCACGAGTTTTTCATTCAGTTCATCGGAATCTATTGCTCGGTTCTAGTGTGCTACCACATTAATTGATCTGAAATTTAACATTTAATATATTGGAAATGTACGTGTTACATTCGAGAGTACGTGTTGGATGTTATGGGACTTTGTGTGTATACATTT
Source organism: Astropecten irregularis (assembly GCA_963971285.1). Lineage (NCBI taxonomy): Eukaryota > Metazoa > Echinodermata > Asteroidea > Paxillosida > Astropectinidae > Astropecten > Astropecten irregularis. The sequence goes on along the minus strand of OZ020245.1, from coordinate 7,648,079 downwards.
TTGGTGGCCTTGACAGACCATACAATCACCACCTACTTGCAGACTATGAAAAGCCTTAAGATTGTCTTGTCAGGGAATGGAAAATAATCGTTTTTGGCATTTCCACTCGACATCACACGTTGGTTGTTTGTTTGGTTGATTTGACTAGCTCTACATGTACATGTATGTCTGTACTTGTGAATTTGTGCATACATGACCATGGTAAAAATGCCTTGATAATCCTCATGTTTGTTTACGTTTTGTTTTACGTCACGTGCTGCCACAACCAAAGATCCCTCTCTCTATCTACCAAAAGTAGTATTGTACTTTTGGGGAATTCTCTATATCGAGGTTCCAAACTTGAGACATTGGTTTCGCAAGCGAATGGATATATATATTTCAAGGAAAATATTTGGGTTTTTTGTAGGAACTTTATAATGAGTTCATTTGCAGAATGAAAATAAACAAGGTGTATCAGTGCTGGATGCTAACCTTTAAGTTGAACTAAAATAATGCACAGTAAAACTGAATATGTCATTTAAAGGTAATATCATGCTTTGGTTTTTATCAAAGAAATGCAGATTCATGGGTAAAAATATAAAGATCAAAAAGATTTTCGGTCGTTGTTTTACTAATTTCTGGATAAATACACCATTTCAGGTGGAAACATTTTAACGGAATGTTTCTACCACCACCATCTTCATACCCTGTAAATTATACGTAAATCTGTGAACATTTCTGTTTTGGTTTCATACCAAAGTATGATACTACCTTTAAGTTTGACCCTGATTGGTAGAATGAGTATGTACATGTACACTTTTACATACATGTTGAACACATTTCATGTTTACCACATTCATGTGCATTAGTGACAGTGTAGCCTTGCCATGTATCCAAATGACGTCTATAAAGTAGACAATGTTATTTGTGATGAGAAACACTGTACAGCACATATTGTACATGTATGTTCTGCTGTAGGCCTTCAGACATCACGAGTAGATTGCAAATGACCATGCTTTGTAATGTTCAGAGCCATGACGAGCAGACATTTATGAGCTCTTTCATAGCGGAGTGCGTTTGGCATTTCGGCCCGAGCCATCCGAATCTTTCAGCGCTGCAAATGGCAGTTAATGGATGAATAGGGAGCCCCTCCCTCTAATAATACAAAGCTAGATGTCACAGTGTCATGATACATATAATCCGGTTATAATCAACAACTGCACAGGCTGACAGTGACAGCATCGATGCCCTAATGAAAGGGAAACAAATAGCAAGGATGATCCTTGATGTAAAACTCCAATGGATGCACCATAATTGATCCATTCCTACTTTTATGATCTACATCTACATTGTGTATGACAGGACCCCGCCAATCCTCGACCCTCCTACCCTCTTCCGCCTCCACCTAGCCACACCCCCAATCCCACATCCCCCATTCACTTCTCATAAACAGTCTCCTTGTATATGATGTCCAAGGACAAGGCCTTGAATCTGACCTTTAATGCGTAGCTTGTGAACTCCCATAGGCTTATAGCGCTGATTTATTCATACTGTCATTGACTTGATCTTCTTCGACAAAAGACCTCCCTTTAACAATCAGAAATATTCTCTTTCCCCATGTGTACAGTATATGTACATCTTGTGCATCACAAACCTTTTCCTGTTGACCAACTTCCCTTCTTTTGTTGAACGTTGTCAAGCCTGGAAATAAACGGAGGCATGGCCTTCATTGCCCTGGTTCTTGGCCTTGGTGCCCCTTCAAATGTTTCCATAGACATTGTGATTTTCTATTGGAAGTGCCCCTTGCAATGGAAAATTGGCCTTGCCCTCACCAAACCTTATTTCCAGCCCTGCATTGTACATATTTTTACACTGCATTTTATTTACATCCATTTGCGATGAAAGACTGGTTTTCTTTTGTCCATCTTGTATTTCATGTCTTCAATTTACACCATATTATGTGAATATATGTATATCGGTACATAAATTACGCATAAATGCCCCCAGGGGCATTCCACTTTCTCATGAACATGTATAGCCTGGATTTGTTTTTCAAAGTATTGCCAATTGAACTACTTGCATGCATTTAAAGGTTTACTGTTATCAAAACTCATATGAAGTTAAATACATACATCTGTATTGTCATAAAACTCAACATGTCTATCATTGTTTGTGCTAAAAAGAAATATTGTACGTATTTAAAAAGGAGGTATTTTACACCACTAATTTAGGAAAGGAAAATAGGAAAAGCAAAGTTTGTGCACGACCCAATGAGAAAGTCTCTTTAATGACCCATTCCTGGTAAAGGTCTTACCTTGATTTGATATGAAAGTACAAATGAACGAAACAATACCGTATAAACTTGAAACAGTGCTTTCTGTTATTCTAATGTTGAGTGAGCCTTGGATTCCAAGTAACAAAAATCACACTGGATCGCTTTAATACATGCCAAGATCCCACTGGAGAGAGAAAACGAGCAAGAGAATATCAGCTCATAGACCAGAGACAGAGGAGAACCCCAGTGAATGCATCTGAGAAACAAAAAAATATCCGCGATCGGGTTGAGGGACCGATAACTCAATCCACATAATGCCCTCGGTGGGATTTGAACCTGGGACCCCAGAGATGGAAGATGAGGAAAAGAAGGATTGATTTGCCTGCAGGTGTACCTGATCGCCCAGAACTGACAATAAAAGGCTTGTTGTTTTATAGAATATATGAAAAAGTGGCTATTCAAGTATTCAGTTAATGTCAAGTTTTGTTCTTCTACAGGTTTTTGGGAACGAGTAGGCCTACTCGTTGACAATACTTTTAATATGATGATGAAGTACAGTACATAATGTACTGTATTATACTCACACACATTTCACTTTGAATTTCTAAGTATTAATTTGCAATAGCGTTCCGCACTAATGACGTCACACCGTGCATGCATACGCGCACATACCTCCACTCACCACACGTTTGCATGGCCGGTTGCAATGTTTGTCTGAGGTTCGGTGCTATTTTTACCGCAAGTGCACAGTGCTATTGAAATGTCTTGTTGTTATAGCAACAAGTATCACTCATAATCACAGATCAAACCTGATTTCTTTGATTATCTAGTTGTCCATCGTCCAAAAAAAAGAGAAAAATATCGCAAAGAGTGCAATGCGTATAACATGTTCTATGTATTCTCATGAATTTTTCACTCAAGTGTACCTTGGTGTACAGTACATGTATTTGCAAGGCAGATGAAGCATAACTGTGCAAGTCTGTAACAGGTTATGGATCAGTGATTTAGGCATCAGGCTATTTTTTTAAGAGCAACACGTAGTGTATCCCTTATCCTCCGGGATTGACATGGCGACAGAATTCTCTGTTTGTGTGATGCATGAACTTTGACCTTTGCGTCACATCATTGTTTCCAAGTGGCTTGAAAATGTGGACACAGTAGCGCCGGATATTAACAGCCATTCGTGTGGATGAAGGAAATTCATGAGTGCGGAGTTTTAAATATAGGCCTAGGCCTTATGCCAATGGAGGTAGTATTGTACATGTAGCTCTGAACATCTGGTTAGATATTTGCATAACATAATATTAAGGCAATGATTAATTTCAACAGTTAACTATTTGCCTATACAGTAACCCTGATAATCACATCGGCATATGTAAGATTTGTCAGACCATTTCGGAGAATCTATGGCATTGAAGTGCACTGTGTGTGTCTCATATGTCACCATCTGGCTTCACAAAGGTACCAGACCATCCCTACGGATCATCAGCTCTACTCAACACTCACAAACTTTCACAAATTACAGGCCTTATCGGGTGACGTGACGCTGCCATATGGCTTTTAACATAATAAGTCTGTAATGCATTGCACACCATGCAGAGATACTGTTTGTATTTGGCACAAAAACGAAGACTGCCGTTATAGGATTGGAGAGCTCAGGTGGTAGAGCACTAGTCAAAAGTCCCTGTTTAATTAAATTTTACAAGTTGCATTACCTGAAATTGGGGGTATACCATCCTGCAAGATATGTGAGAGAGTACATCCCCAGTATCTCTATACACTAATGGACTCTTTGTCAGCTGTTAGAGAACAGCCACACACCGTGAAATTTTCAGAGGAAATTTGACGGCTTCCTGGAGCATCCTGGAATATTTTGAAGATACAGTTGGAGGAAAGTACCAACTATGACGTATCATATGTCTACCGATATTTGCAACAAATTAACACCCTTTTGGGATTTGTTGCTTTAAAGTTGAAATTCATTATTATTATCATTTGGTTACGTTTTATCATTCTCTTGAAATCTAGAATCATCAAAACCCACTAGAAAATACTTGCTGAATCTGGTACACGGTACATTTTGTTATCATCTCTCAATCAAGTTGAGAATGGGAGATATTCCTCATTATGCCATACCAGGTCACAATAATGCTTGCACACATACATGTCACCATGGCTTGTGTTATTGAATGTCAAAAAAGAAATTGCCAACTTTGGCATTTTGATGAAAATCAGTATAGGGCTTTGGAGTAAAGCAGAAGATTCCATCAATGAATAATTAATATTACCTCTCCATCACACATCAATTTCTTTTATTACCCACACAGAACGTAAGCCTGGGTGCCCACATACAGTAAACTGTAGGTATAGATAGTTGTGTAACGTATATTGAGGGGGCGGACTGCCATTGCAGCATTGCATTGTCAATTGATTAAAAAAAAACTGATAAAAAAAAAAACCTATAGCAGATGATCATGAACCAAAAAAAGAACTGCGTAGTGTAATTTGAAAGACAGGTTTTGTAATGAGTCATTTGAGTTGGTGGATTAATTGCCACTATACTACTACTAACCAGTGGCACTGTGTGTGCCTTCATATATTAACCTTTGGGATGACAAAGCCTGCAAACAGGCGCAGGTTACTGGTCATTTGTATACATTTTGAACTGACTCAAACTGAGTCATGCTGTTTAAAAATTGATGGGAATTTGTTTTGGTGTGGGAGGATGATGTACAATGCATAGATTGCGTGGGAATGGGGGCGGTCAAATCGTGGCCGAATTCAATGCTTGTTACGGGGTCAAACTGAAGCAGAGCATGGATATTATCTGATTCATTTCTGTATTTCTACTTTCTTAATAACTTGAGCCAAATTTGGTAAAAGAAAAGGCGGTAGATTTTAAACCAGATTTCTAAGCGGACAAAAGTGGAAGTTCAGAATTATCCTATGTACTGTGTGTCTTTCCAAACTTGAAACGATACCCATTTTCAAAAGATTATGAAGTAAATTATATGTTTTCAGCCATTTGATTTTTTAATCATTGCATTCAATATTTGAATGTTGATAAAAAATGTTATCAACAGTTAGGCATCAAGGTCCTATTTTATGGAACAAACTTTCTCCTGTCCCCCTTTTTAAATCAATTTACCACTTTAAAAGAAAAATATGAAAAAGCGTTTGTTGGCACACTCTATTTAGTATGAAAAATAATTACAGTACCAATTACACTGTCCTGAATGTCTTTACTTGCAACTCAACCTGATTAGTAAAATTGCACATGTTGTACATGTATACATACGTAGTAGTAAGAAATAAAGTCTTTATAATTTGTACCCTTACTTTAATTATGTTTGTTTGTTTTTTTGGTTTTGTTTGTTGTATAATGATCAACTTATAGCTATTATCATCTAAATAATCATAAATAACCATGGTGACACGGCCAAATACAAGCATATGCTTCCTGCCAGCCACCACCATTCAACCTCCTTTAATATTGTAATGAAATTGCAAGTGTACTTGTTATTTTGAGTGATGTTTGGAAATAAATAAATAAATAAATATCTCCCAGGCCATGTTCTGACAAAAATTTTAATAATGCAATCCATTCATGCATCGCCAAGCAATTACTGATTGCTTGGAAAAAGTCAATTTTCCTGCTATTACAATTGAGTGACAATCTTAACATTCTTAGTTGTGATCTGTAAATCTCCCCTCAACATGGCCGCCCACATTCACTACACACAGATCACTACTATTAAGATAAACCACAACTGTCACTCATTTGTAATGGCAGCAAAATGGACTTTTCAAGACAATCAGAAATTGCTCGGTGATGCATGAATGGATTGAAATTTGGTCAGAATTTACCTAGTGAGATAGTGAATGCAATAAACTCAAAATCAAATAGCTGAAAACGTACAATTTCTTTCCATAATTTTTTTTTTAAATGGGTACATCATTTAATATAATAGCTGTAATAGAAGACCAGGACCAGGCTTTTATTGGATCACAGGGAAATCATGGTGTTTGTGATGGGAAAGACAGTCTTGAGTCTTGACTGACATCTTGACATTGATGGAGCAATGTGCGATGAGAGGCATAGTCATAAATGACTGGTCTTCTTTGCAAAGAAGATGCTCTTCATTCACTAAGATATAGGGAAAGATTTCTACATCTTTATGGTTGTTCATATACATTATTTATAGCACCAGTGAAAGTGAATAGGTACCATATGCAACTGTTCTTCAAGTATTTGATAAAAGAACAGAAACAGTGTCTGTTTGCTTAAAGTTTGGAGGGCCAAATTGTCACATTAAGCAATTTCTACAGGCAACTGGAAGGCAACTATAAAGTGCCCTACTGGCAACCAATTGCCCTCAGGCCAAAATGAACAATCTGCCAGCACACAGGGCATTTTCTGATAGTTCCTTGCAATCCCTAATAAAATTCATGCAAAAACTAAAAGGTAAATGTTCTTTTCTTTTTTCTTTATTCACAATTGTCTGGAACTGGTTGCCTGTAAATCACTTTGTGTACATGTAACATGGCCCAAAGAATGTAATTTCACTGTATACATGTACACCCCAATTTTAAACCAAAGCAAGGTAAATGTTTTCCATTATGACATATAGCGTAACATGCAGTGCAGACATTTAGCAACAAATGAAAAGACCTTCACAAACAATGTTTCATTTTTGTGATGGATCATTTATCAGCGTTTGATACACATATTGGTTCTACATGTACTATACTATTAAAAGTCTTAGTGATATAATCAGGGGCCAATTTCAGGGCGCTGCTTAGCACAACAATTTGCTAAGCATGACATTTCTGTCTTAATAAAAACAAGGATAACAACCAAATTTCCATGTGTTGTGCATCACTTGTGATTGTTCTTTGGCTGTTGTTCACTGATCATGAATATCAATTGGAATTTTTAATGGTGGTTTGTTTTATTGGGCAAGCCATTTTTGTACCAAGCAATTTTTTGTGCTAAGCAATTTTTTGTGCTAAGCGCCTCTATGAAATTGGGCCCAGAGGAATACAGTCAGTGGTGATGCATTTGAAGTCAGCGAGTAAAGTGCGGTTATTATTCCGGTTGATGCACTTTGAGCATGACAAACCTTTAAAGATACCCATTCACTCATCCTCATGGAAACCACTGATAATGCCTGATCATGTGAATTGGACAGGTTAAGTATTAATATCAATTTTCTCCACACCTACCTGGAGTTATTTGTCATATACGGGTTCTTTGAATTCACTGACATGTAATGGCATGTAATTTGTTTTCTCCATTGAATTCTTGTGAACTGTTACCAATTTTGATAATCAGGGGCCAATTTCATGGAGCTGCTAAGCACAAACAAATTGCTTAGTAATAAAATGTCTTGCCCAATAAAACAAACCACCATTAAAAATTCCATTTGATATTCATGGTCAGTGAACAACAGCCAAAGAACAATCACAAGTGATACAATTGAACACATGGACATTTCAATAGTGGGCGTTAATCATGTTTTTATGAAGACAGAAATTTCATGGTTAGCCAATTTTTGTGCTAAGCAGGACCGTGAAATTGGCTCCCAGGTCTAATGTATGTGATACTTTGGTGTGGCCTTGTCTTGTTTAATACATGTACATTGATGATTCATTATTTTGTGGTTCTACTGGATACCTGCCAAGTAAGATATTTCTCACTCACAAATCGGTAGATGATAAATCTTTACATGTATTGCTGGCTGTTATTTGTCATTAAAAGTGTATATTTCTGATTGTGTTTCTCTATTTCTGTAGGAGCTGATGTGGTTGCTCTATGATCTTGGGCATCTCAAAAAGTAAGCAAGCTATTGTCACCTGTTTTGCTGATGGGAATCAGTATTTTGTAGTTAAGTGAACTCTGTAGGCTGAGTAAATCTTTTGCTATAACTAGGGGTTTTGTGGCACTGTTAGTTTACATTAAAAGCATTTTAAAGTGAACAAAGAAAAAGTGACTGAAGCGGGATTCGAACCGGCGACCTGCTAAATACCGTACAGGCGCATATTCAGTCAGTTTCCCTTGTGGTTATTTGATGATTAGAAACATTTTAGATTTTTTTTATGTGAACACTTTTGAAATGCCACTCATCATCCAGTATTTAAAAACTAGAAATGTTAATTTTTTAAATGTCAAAATAGCCAGCAAACAAGTACATGTAAGCTGTGTTACACTGTGTCATATTTAGGGTAATTTGTAAGAAATTTGCTACATATCTTAGGACCTCTTCCTTACTTACAAAGCAGCCAGGAATAACCCTCCTTAAGGTACTGTATAATACATGATCGGTAAAGGTTACAGAACAGCACTCACACTTTGTCTGATCCAGCATGTACATAAAATAATACACCTGTGAAAATTTGAGCTCAATCACACATCTGAGTCTGGAGAAAAATAGCAAAAATTCCACTCTTTTTTTATTATTATAAAGCACAAAGAATGGTTTTGATCTTACCCCGAGAACAAAACTGTTTTCCATCTTTGTTTTACTAATTTCTGGATAAATACACCATTTCAGGCAGAAATATTTTAACGGTACGTTTCTACCAGTACCATTTTCATACCCTGAAAGTCAATCTGTGAACATTTCTGTATGGTTATGTTACCAATTCTGTACTGTACCTGTAGACAGTACCTGCAGTTTAATTTTAACTGTACTAACAAAATTTATACGTTTTGCTGATCGCAAAGCTTGCTTAGTCACATGGCATGAAAAGATTCGGGGGCAAAAACAAACATCCTGTATGATCTAAAGCAATGAGGAAGAATGGATTTGATGGGATACCGGGAATTTCCCCTAGTTCCAGAATGGATAATAAACATGACCACTATAAAAACAGGTTACTTTCACTGTGCAAGGCTGTATTTGTGTTAGTCATATTAGTCCTTAGATCTCCAAATTACTCCAAATTGTGCGGTCAAAATTTCACAGAATTTGTGTGTGTATGTGAGTGGCACTTGAGTATCAGTTAGCTTAAGTACCTTGCTTTATTCATGGAGGAAGGAAGTTTGAAGGTTTTTACAAATTGTTGTTATTGACTAGACACAATGGTGACAATTTTGTAGTACATGTAGACAGCATGTCTGTTTTTTTTTATGAATTTGATCAAATGGCAGGGGCCAATGTTGCTGTCCTCCCATGCCCAATGAATGCTGTGTACTACAGTGTGATGTGTCTTAGCTATCAGTCTTATATAGCTAGGAATCTTCTTAAGTCTAAAGATTTGTCTTGGGAAGAGTATGAAGGTGAACTTTGCTCTTTGTTCGGTATGAAATGTTTAAAAGACTGAAGGGAAGTACCACTCTGGTTTGGTTTTTTGTAATGTTTGTTAGTTTTGGGTGTTTTAATTTTTGTCTTTTGGGGTTGTTCAGATGCTCTGATCAGAGGCAGAATATTTAATAATCAGCTGCAACTCCGAGGAGATGTATAATTATAAAGCCAATAGGAATGCTCATCCCTTTATACTGATAATAAAACCTATGGGGGCATAGGTGGCAAGTGCTTTAGGCACTCGCCTCTCACCAATGTGGCCCGGGTTCGATCCCCGGCTAAGGTCATATGTGAGTAGAGTTGTGCGTTGGTTCTCTCCAATGCTACGAGATTTTTTTTCCGGTTTTCCTCCCTCCATAAAACCAAGCAATTTCGATCTCAGGCTCCATAATCATAATGGATTGCCGGTATTGCTGGCAGCCGATGGCGCCGATGAATACCGGCAATCTGATTACGTTGTAGTCTGCACTTTGTAACTTTAAGAAAAGATGCATTATAGATGTAATTATTTATTTATTTTATTTATTTATAATAATAACCTGTTACCTGCAGATATCCGATGGCACTTGGTAACCTTGGGGATCTGGAGAGCATAGACCCCACGCCGAACCGGCCAACCACCATCGAGCTGTTCCAGGAGGCCATCGCCGTGGCTCAGAACGACTACGACAATCACCACGTGTACCCTTACACCTACCTGGGCGGCCATCTGTACCGGAACTTTGAGTACAAGAAAGCCATGGAACAGTGGGCCGAAGCGTCGGGAGTGATCAGTCGGTTTGTTTCCATTTTGCACCTGTCGGATCCTTCCAAATGAATAACGAGCAGTGAGAACTGGACTGGACATTGCGTCGTCCTTGCCATTGAGCTATGAGCAATCAAACCTCGGTCATTACCCCGGATGTTCATCATCCAGCCTCTTTTTATTTTTATTTTTTAAAGTGGAAATTTATTGATTTAACTATATTTTTGTACTAGGAATATGTAAGTAAACAGATGAAATTTGGCAGCCCCCCCAAAAAAAAAAACACCCAAATTAATAATAATCATCTGTTATGTGTCACCCTAATGTGGTCTGTCGTCCTAAAATAGCCTTTCTTTTTCCCGGAAAAAAAAACTGTCGCCCTAATGTAGCATACATTATGATTTCGACATTTGGGCGACAGTCCCATGGACTTGTGCACAAGGAAACCCACAAATAAACCCTTCTTTTTTCCCCTGTAAGGAAAACCAGCTGAGCCAAACTTTATAGACATAGGTTTTGGACTACAAGGATTAAAAAAAAAAAATTTCCAACACTAAAATTGTTCCTAGTTTTTGAGAAAAAAATATTTCGGCGATAGGAAATTGTCGCCCTAAAGTGGTCTGTCGCCCTAACATATCTTATTGATGATTTACTCAAGAGCATTGAAAGTGTCATCAATGCCCGGTTCATACTTTTTGTGAATTGTGATTCTGTAAATAGAATTTTGCTGAAGCAACAATCAGACGTCAGGCTCTATTTGTCCTATGGTGACACCTGAAAATTCACTTTTTCTTTGCAATTTGAATGAAGAGTGAACCGGTCTTTATTTGTTGTGTCAACCATCCATTGACTGATTTACTCAGTTAGAATGATTTATGTAATATCAAGCTGTTTTTGATCGACTTTGGTGAGAATATGGACCTCTGACCTCTATACCTTATACAGTTTGCATTCATGTCCTTCATGTCCTTGAACATTCAGATCTGGAATCCATCAAGGGGCTCTCGTAAAACCCAGCTTCTCATTGTTGAATTTCTGTTTTTTGAGTCTCAATGTAATCACAGATAACTTTGCTTTTGGTTTTTCTGTCAGGTATAATTATAACAGAGAAGATGAGGAAGTCTACAAAGAGTTCATGGAGATCGCTAATGATCTCCTTCCTTACATCGTCAAGACAGGCTCAACTGGAGGCTCCGAGGCAGCCACGAAGGTCATCAACGACCCCGAGTGCTACGGCTACTTTCTACGCTTCTACGACGGCATCTGTCTGTGGGAGGAAGGGAGCACCACTCCAGTCCTGCACATCACATGGGCCAAGAGGTTCATTGCCTCGCTGACACGGTTCTCAGCCGACATCCGGGAGCTGGTAGAGGTGAAATCGGGCCGGTCCAGGCTTTTCAGATGCGACGAGGAAGTGGACGGAGAGAATGGAAACAGGGACAGCGAGAAGGAAGTGAAGACTGAAGACATAGGACCAGGAACGGACCAAGAGACCAAAGAGGAAGAGCCAGCCAACAGGAAAAAGGAGGACATCAACAAGAACATTGTGCCGAGGGGCAGCAGGCAAAAGAAGATGGATGAGAGAACTGACGTTAAGAGCGGAGAAACTGGCAATGCCACGGCAGCGTTTGTGGACCCCTCCTGCAGCGACACCATGCTGAACTCGGAGACGGACTTCAACGACTTCCTGAGCACGCGGAGTAACGGCAGTGCCTTCCCGGGGATGACGATGGAGTCGGTCATGAAGGCAGAGAGCCCGGCCGAAATGGCGTTCAGCCGCCGCTGGAAGTCGCAGATGTCGGAGGACGACGAGGGCAGGGATGCGGAGGAAGACCCGGACGACAGTCTCAACTCCAGCAACGAGAGCTGCCTGGGGTTGCCGCCCCTCCGTCCCCCTATTTCCCACATTGTGCTTTACAGTGCCAAAATGCTGGCACTAAAGGAGATACTGACCACGTCGGGCAAGCTAAACATGGCCGCCATCCAGCTTCAACTGACGGCTCAATCCCAGGTGCATGTTAGCAAGAGGCCTCGCTCCATCAGTGAATATGAGGACTACGGTAGTCTGAGACGACGACCAAGAAGAGAATAAAGATTCCTTATTACAATATCATAAGGAAAGATGTAGGAAAACAAAAAAAGCAAAAACACATTAGGAAAAAAAAAACGGGTTTGTATTGAAACTGAAATGTTACATTTGTGACAAGATATGCAAAATGAGTCTTGAAAATGTTGGACAACAGCATCAGAAAAGGCCCTTGGCAGCTCACTCAATAATTTGAATAATTCAAAAAATGTCACTGCAGTGTGTAATCTTCAGCTTAAAAAAAAACTTCAGCAAACATGAAAAAGAAACATGTACTTTCTTGTAAACTGAAAAATAAGTCTAATTGCAAGATATAAAAAAAGGAAAGCATTATTGAGAAGACTCATTTTGTAAAAATCCTGTCACATCTGGTCCCAGCCTCAGAAGGTTAAAAGGTTTCAGTCCTGCATGCTTAATATAGTAAAATTACTTTTAATTTGTATACTTCAATATTTGTGTATTTTTTAGCCCAGTTGTTGCCATTTTTTCAAAGACATACCTAAACCAAAGAGATAGAAAAAAAAGATGATTTTGCAAAGGAAGGCAATATGTCTGTCCTCATTCACTTTGCATGTTATTCATTGGCAAAGTGATTTTAAGGTTCTTTAAGCATGATTGCCAATTCTTGACCGCTGATTGGGTAATGACATGTACAGGTAAACACTCTACATGTAAGTTAAAAAAAAAATCCTTATTTTTCTTATTTTACATACTGTTTGGTTTTCTCCTGGTCATTTTCAAGTAGCCTTCAGGAAAACATGCCCGATTAACATCTTTTACAAATAAATTAAAGGATCAAAATTATTATAATAGTTATTGTAAGGTATACAATCATGAAACATTCCGTTTAAAAATGGCTGTTTTGCAGAAAAAAAAAAACAATATTAAAAAAACGGCAGTATATAAATTTAGAAGCAGATTTTGGGGCAGTACCAAAAGAAAATCTTTATAATGTATATTTTGTATCACTGGATTGTAAAGTGTTCTGATAGTCATCTTGCGTCCTAATAATGATCATAGATTCCATTGCTTTTTTTTTCTTCAAAGGCCACGATTTTGTCGATAAAACCCGAAAAAGGATTTCTTGTCAAATTCGGTTCAATTTCTGATGTTATTGAACAAAACCTAATTTTTTGAGAGATTTTATTTTGATTTAAATTTTTTTTTTTTGTATCTGTTTTTTTTTCCTTCAAATCTTTTCCCACCGTTTTCTGGTTGTCATAATGTTTGAAAGTTCTATTGGAATGAATTCTTGAATGGATTTGTAAAACTAAACTAAAATTTTATTTTTAATAAAAAAAAGAAAGTGCTTTTTCATGGCTTGTATCATCTATAAAATTTGCAGAAATGGTCTCCGCTCAAAAACGGCAAGAGTAAATATCATATAATCAAATTTAAAAAGTTCCTCAGTAATGAATGAATGAAGACTTGATGCTACGATATTAAAAAAATATTTGAAATTAAGATTAAATGTGAGATCATTTTGTGAGTGTTTTTAGGATTTTGTAAAATCAGCTAATATTATATATACCAGTTTTTTTGCGTTCACCAAAATGGCATGCAACAAGGTAGGCATTTTCAGATGGCACTTTGAATAGGTTTAAACTCAAACCTGTAGGGTGAAGTTTGGTAGCTGAAATGCTCAAGAGTGGCCTAAGATTTACTAAGCTCATAAACACCTTGCTAAACTTATGATAATTAAAACCCAAAATTAATATGTCACTCTGTAAACTTCTGTTCTTCATAAACTAAAGGACTAAAGGATTCTGTGATCTGACAGACAACTTTTTAATTTGAATGTCGTAATTACATTAATAATAATTGATCTTGCTGGTGTAATATTTGAAACAAATTAACACTCAGAAAACTCATCTTCAAAACTTAACCAGAAAATTAGTGGTAAGCCTGTTGAACTAAGTTCCATTTGGTAAACCCCATTGTTGTAAATCAGGGATGTGAGACTTCATATTTAAATCTGAATTCCAATTTTTGCTTCAGAATTTAACTCAGAATTTCAGAATGTTTGTGTACACCTGCTCTGTACAAAAGTATAGGAACTTTTAAATTTCAGCTTTTTCCTTGGTGTTTTCAGATTTTTTTTTTTTGACAATCACATCGCTGTAAAATTTTACTTACTTTGCCAAATAATAAACAAGAAAAGTTGTTTATCATTCATAGAGGCAGCAATTGAAAAAAAAGGTTGTTATAAAGATGAGCTGTTTTAATCTTGTTTTGTGGGTGTGAATTTTCGTTGGGTCGTTTTGTTTCAGTTTGGTCCATAACCCAATCTCATGCTAAAGACATAAACACCCAATAACTGTGAACTTTGACCTCTACAGAAAGTAATTTGGAGGGGGCGGGGACAAGATAAGTGCGTGTCCTCTCTGGCAGTATTTAGCCTTGTCATATTTGTGTTTGGATTTTATGTTTTGGTTTTTATCTGTAGGTAATTTTCATTGAAATTTATTTTATTCTCATATAATCTACTCTAAAACAATGACAGCCGCTAATGCAGTTTTTTCCCTCTGTATTATTTAAGAAATTTTTTGTGTGTTTGGTTTGTAACTCCTTTGGGGAGATGGAAAATGGCATTTGTATCTTTCTTTATGAGCTTGGTCCCAGGTCAGACAAACAAATTTTCTTGACACTTTGTCATGCTTCAAAGCATCAAACAATATACAAAACAAATCATGCCATGTCCTGCATATTTTCTGCAAAGTTTGTGTTCCTCTTTGCAGTAGCTCAAGTCTGTTCTGTTCATCAGATCTCATCATTTAAAGAGTGTGAAGATTTTTAGGGGTTCTTGTCTCCGACTTGGAAAAGACCTTGAAAATGTGTGCTTTCGGAAGCTTGATACATGCATGAGATCATTGGGATAGATTCGTCTTCCTTTATTTTCGTAATTCATAAATAACTTTCAAATTGTATTTCTCAAAAAAAAAAATGGGGATTTTGCATAATGAAATTGCGTTTGGTTCAACGTCAGAATTTGTCATTTCTTGCGGTCGAAAAGATTTATAGTTGATTTTATTTTTCTTCTCAAATCAAGTATATATAATTACATATATTATATACCTATGTTAGCACCTTGAATGTAGTATTTTTTTTTGTCAGTGAGGACAGACACAAAAACATCAAAGTTGGCCTGGGTTATGAGGCTATTTTTATCCCATTTTAAATTAACTTGCCATAACAAAAAGTAAATGAATAAACTTTAATCTTTTAGTTTTCGGCAATTTATATGCATTTTAACATATAATAATGTCCAAAAGCATTTCTATTCCAGATTCATTTTATTTCTTGTGCAGCTTTTTATTAGGTCTTTCCAGATAAAGAGAAATGTCACAATTACGTGTAACCTCGATAAACATTGCAGTATATGACTATTATTGTGATATATACAAATCATATTTCATGATATTTACATATTATATCATGAAAAGTATTTGGTATCATTTTTCTGAAATCTTAGGTATCCTTGCTTTGTGAAAACCACTTTTTTCGTAAACTTCCACATACACATGGATTAACGTCTTAATTAGACTGCCTTCTATTGAAAAAAAAAAATCACTTTGAGCTTTGGAAATGTTAGTGGGAAAAACAGTCAACGTGCAACAATTTGGAGGGGGAAGGGGGAGACATTGTAAACTGCTGCAAATTTTAATTTCACATTGGCATCAATTTCTTGTTTAATATTGTTAATGCAACGAGAGCAAGTCCAAAAGCAGTTCAGTGAATTAAGTGAATTTATTTACTTATTCTTCGTTATTATTATTATTTATTTTTTTACCAGGTTAAACAACAAGTATTAGAATAATTACGTGATGGTCAGATATGAATTTGCAAATGCTATCCATTTTCCTTTGCTCTTCCTTATAAAGTTACTGCTTAGATTTTGTCCTCTTATTTTCTTTCTCACATTTCTCTGAGGGTTTTTTTTTTCCAAATATGTAAATATGGCCCCACAAAAACTATTTTATGTGGAGAGGAGTGTGATTTCACTCTGGTTTTTAGAAAAGCAATCGTATTTGAGAATTTGTTGTATTACTCAAGGGACTTGATTGTTGCAATGTTTGTGAATTTGAAGTAATGTTTCTTTACTTGATCCTATGAACAATTCCTGTAATTGGCCCTGTGGTGTATATTACACGGAGAGGGGACATACATCCACTGTATAGAGTGCGGGGGAGCGTAAATTTGTTTGTTCTCATAGAAAAGGCAAGTGGGGACACCGCAGTAATGGTGGATGCTACTATGTCGTGCCGTTGGATCGGTGTATATGAACCAGAAATATCGGTGGGGTTTCCAGATTGTAGTTCTTTTGACAGAAAATCAACAATGTATTTCAACAGTTATTGAATGGTGCACTGAAAAGTGTGCAACTTTCATGCATAGAATCCTCAGTCTGGCTACATTAGGGAGCTTTAGATTGGTGTGAACATGGACCTCATTCACGTCGATCACAACGTCGTGCTGAACGTCAAAACTATACTTTGTGCGTCCTCGACTCACTGGGACAACGTTGGTGAAGACGTGACGCATGCGCAAAGACTCGTAATGACGTACCATTCGACGTAGTCAACGTGAAAATCTAAAGCTCCTTATTGTTGCAACTAACGTCTCCGTACGGCCAAGCAATAGAACATTTTTACAAACTTCAAGAAAAAGCAAACTGCAGTATACATGTATTCAAAATTCTCTGTGTCTAATTTTTGACATTGAATTAAGAGAAAAAGTGTACCAATCCATTCCTACAGGTTACCAGAAATATTTGAGACCAGGGTCAATATTTGGAATGTTTCTCTGAAGATGTTTAAAATGTTTAAAAGAGTAAAATTTAATTATTTTGCTCGAATCTTGGTCAAATTTGACACCACAAACAAAGAGTCTATTTATGACTAACATTTTACTTTTTATCCTAAAAAGAATTGGAAATAATGTGCAGTACATGTTTAAGTCTAGGAATGTAAATTGTTAAATAGTTTGAATCGATAAGGATTTGGTTAACGTACAGGAGATTATTGGAAAAGAAATGGGAAAAGTTCTGGAAACTTGAATCTCCGCAAAGTGTATTCAGCATTTTTGCTTGCGAAAGGGAATGAACAAAATGTGTGTGTTTTACAGTGAACGTTTTTTTTAAGAGGGCTTCCGATGTTGGCAGCAGATTCGTGGAACTTTATTGACTTACTTTTGAAAAGTTGAATTTATAAGTGACGTTTTCTAACGATGCAAGTTTCTTACTTACAGCAGTCCGTGTGATTTGCTGTGTAAGTGAACAGGCATTCGGTTTCATGATATTGCTAAAACAAAAAATAAGAAATTGAGTTTATTCAAAAAAATAATTGTCTAAATCATAATAATAACTTGTTCAAGATGTGCCTGTTTTCAAATGTGGATGGTGTTTCAAAAATGAAGAGGAAGGGTTGTATATGTATATGGCTATATATATTACAGAATGTTTTATTTTAGATACGTAAGTTTTGTACGTGAAAGGGCAAAGATGGTAGCACAAATTACACGTGAAGATTTGCTTCTTGAAATTATATATAATAATTGAATTCAATAGTGACTTTGTTTAAAAATGATAATAATGATAATAATGTACAAAATTCTGGACATAATTGTTGGGAAAATGTTCATGAATGTTTTAAATGTATTCTCGTTGTGAATTAGCTTACTTGTACCTTACATTTATGGTATTATTATTGTTACCATTATTCCCATTATTTTATGAAATTAAGTTGAATTGGCCTGTCCACATTTATATGCATTTTTTGAATGATTAATTCTGACCAAACATCATGACCAATTAGATACTGAATGAGATTTGGTCATTTGGTAAGCATAAGCGCGCACACAGATGTTTAAATAGTTATCATCGATTCTAAAGCAATTTTATGTGAACATTTTTCACAAACTGTTAATTTCCCTTGTGGAGGAGAAGAGATGAAAATGTTTGTATATGGAGAGTTGGAAAAGTTTTTGGTCTTAGTGGATTTACTTTTTGGGGGTTGGTTATTTTACTTTTTTGCAGCTGATATTTTTTATCCCTAGAATATTTAGAATCCCTAGAAAACTTGAATACTGTATCCATTCCAGAAAAAAGGGCAATTTTACAGGAACTTTCCTGGTTTCCTTGTGATAGCATTTTTTTGTCATGAAAATTACATTACATGAACAATTATTAGTCCCTTGCCACAACTCAGCAGTGTTACCAAGGTAACAAATGAACCTATTTATTACATGTGTGGTTGGCTCCCGGAAGAGGAGTAACATAAGTGTATGGTTTTCATCTGAAGCATTGAGTGTCATGTCACTCTGTAAAAAATGTATACAATATTTCTTTTAATGCTGTAGGTGCATTGATGCTGACAACACGAAACTGTTTAAAAAACCAGGGCTCCATTTCACAAAACAGTAAGACTGGTGTGCGTTCCGCTTGCGCGAACATGTTCGTGACGTTTGCGTTACGCTTGGATTTGGAACTGGAACGCACACGCAACAAATGGCGAACATGTGTTGCGTATTGCATCCATCTTTCATTCAATGTAAGCCAAGTTCAGAAAACACCTCCTATACACCGTTAGTAGTGTTAGGCGAACGATGTGTGTTCCAGTTTGAAAACGGTGGCACACAATGTGCGCCGTGTGCATAGTTAGCTGGATTGGAACATGCAAAATCTATTCTGGTTGCTAAACAAAAGTGTGATGTCACAAGTACAAATCGCTATGGCAATACTGACAATTCAATGTTAAGATTAATCTCAGTGTTTTGTGAAATGTACCACGATACTGAGATACATGGTGTTTGTTTTAATGTCACCAGCAGCATCAGTTTTAAGGTATGATACATGATTGGTAAAGGTCACAGAACAGCACTCAAACTTTGTCTGATCAAACATGTACATGAAATCGGACATCTGAGTCACGAGAAAACAGTGAAAACCTGGCTCAATTATTCTTTTTAAACATAAAGAATAGTTTAGATCTTACCCCAAGATCATAACTGTTTTTGGTCGTTGTTTTACTAATTTCTGGATAAATACAGCATTTCAGGCAGAAATATTTTAACAGTTTGTTTCTACCAGCGCCATCTTCATATTCTAAAAGTTATACGTAATTCTGTGAACATTTCTGTTTGGGTATGTTACCAATCCTGTACCGAGGCTCTACCTTTAAGCTGATATTTCTGAAAACATTTTGAAAAATGGCGGTAGTTTGTTGTCACGGTGACACTCTTTCAGATTCATTAGAGAGAGAGACAGAGAGATGTCAGAATTATTTGATGGCTCAGCGTACCACAGAATTCCTTTCCAACAAAGGCATTGTCACTGCAGAAGATGGTTTACAGGCTACCGAAAAAAAGCCAATTGTGCATGCACACAAACTGAAAACACAATGTTCTAAATCAGGCTAAAAATTGTTTATTATTTTATACAGCAAGTATATTCTGTTTACCATGGTGATTCATCTTATTAAACGGAAAACAAAAATTGTACCAGGAATGATGATTTTCTTACTTTTCTGATTTTCTTCTTCTCAAAACTTACAATTTTGCAGGAGATTTTTAGATTTATTATTTTTTTTAACCCAGATTGGTTTAATGGAAAAAAGTTTATGGTAAGCATTTTATGAACTGTGAAGGTAATAATGTCCATGCTTTCGACAAATAATGAACAATGAAATGACTTTTTCCTAGAACTGGCTCTCAAATGTCACATCATTGTTGTTTTTAAATATTTACAGAAATTATTTTTACCCTTTAACCTTTACAAGCATTGGCACTTAATTATTAAAAGGGAAATTTGGGTTTGTTATAGGTGAAATTTTGTTTTAAAAATGACCTACAAAAATAACATTTTGATCTGTGCCTAGAAGCTTCTCGCAGCTGCCACAAACTTTAGACGTGTACATTTACAGAAAAAAAAATATGTATTTTAATAGTTTTCTTTTTTAGACATCAGATCTTTGTGGTTTGTAATACGTGTTATCATCATGCTCTAAGCATGTTTTCTTTTTGTTTCTTTTTGGTTTTTGGTCAGTTTTCTTAGTTTTGTTCTTTCAGAACCCTCATAGAGGGCAACATTTGTGTCCAGTTGTATATATCATAGCCATTTTATGAAAGCATGTTGATGTCTGTTTGAGAATGTAAAAAACATTCATTGCAGGACTATTCTAAATAAAAAATGTGTGTAGCAGTCATCTCAATATTTTTGTTGTGTCGGCCAACTTTGCAATTTTGAGGGTTTGAATAGCACCCTCTGTGTAAGGTTGACGTGCTCTGCAGGCTTAATTTAGTAGTCTTTTTATTCTGTGAAAGATAGCTAAAATGTAAAGTTTGTTTTGATAAAGAAATTAATTGGATTGAGGAGGGGGGATCCAGAACAGATGATGTGGGGAAGTACAAAATCATCATCTAATGGTTACTCAAATGGAATCTTTGTTTTAGCAGCTGTAAAAACATGTGAAATGTGGAGGAAAAAAATGTGAAAACTTCATCAGCTATATTGTATCAAATTATGACCATTTTGGGTACATTTAAATTAATTTGTGTGCATATGTTGATTTACATTTTGGGACCCTAGCAACAGGAAATGACATAGCATTTAGACATTTATGAAAAGAAAGATCCTTCCTTTATTGGACTTGGTTTTTTACTTCTCTCATTAGTAATTCAATATATATGTTCTGTTCGATGGTGGTACTATGGGAAAACAAAATGGTCATAATTTGATTTTCACTGAAGATAGCTGAAGATCGTATGTGACTTGCTCTGGATAAGCCCTAAATAATTTGCATCGTGCATTTGTTGGATTTGAAGATTCTCCTAAATATGGTTTTATTTTATTGATACATCGTCTTTGTTTTGCATTACATTTTGGAATTGAAGAATAAAGCGAAATGAATCTGAAACTCAAATTCCATGTCAACAGCTGCATAATTCAGCTATGCTGCTAGAAATAATGAATATGCATGAGATTCAAATCTACATAATGAAACTCAGTTTATACAAAAACAAAAGATCATGTTTGTGCATTTTTCCAAACAGTATCTAAAAACATTGCAATAAACCATGTAAATCCTTATCCAGAGAAAGCCACATGTCAGGATGATGTTGTTTTTTTATCGTTGTGCTAGTTGAATTTTTCCATTTAGACAAATTGAGTATTGCTCTAAGCGTGGAGCTATTCTAATTTAATAGCTCCTGCATGCTCCAAGTATTTGGTTTGATGCATTATAATGGTTAACACAGTGCTAATTGTTAGCTGTTTTGATTGCTTTGGAATTTGCTGTTGTTGTTGTTGTTGTTGAATGTTTTTAACAATTTGACTTGAGACAACTCGCCCGCAAAGACAGCTCGACTCCGAGACAGTTCGACTCCAAAGACAACTCAAATCCGAGACAAGTCGACTTCATCAGATGCCACTACGATTCTAGGCTGTTGTGCGCGATATGAAACAATACGTCGAGCTGTCTCAGAGTTGACTTGTCAGTGCAGTCGAGTTGTCTTGCAGTCAACTTGTCCGGTGCCCGGTTTTGCTGTTTTCTAATGCTCACAGTTAGGTATTACAGATGCAGTAGCACTCCACACTAATACTAACGATAGGAGCTTGAAATGGTTACAGCACTCAACTGCCCCGATCTCAGACACTGTATGCCAAATTTACACATGGCTCTTGACGTGGCAAATTTGAACACATTTGTTTGATGTCCAGGGTATCCAGTCACATAAACCTGGTAGCGCAAGAGCTAATTAAGGGCCAAGAACTAATCATATTCACAATGAGCAACCGGGTCTAGGAAAAACAATGCAAAGAATTGGCATGGCTAATTAAAATTCTGTTGGGGGTGGGGGGTAATATGTTTCATGTTTTTTTTAATTTGTTTGATTGTTTATTGTTGTTGTTTTCTCCCTTTAAGAATATGTAATGATGAATTCATTATGATTTTTTTATTCTGTGCTTGTTTATTATTTGTTTCTTTTGTTTGTTTGTTTGGTTATTTGGGGTTGTCTTTTTTTATCAGATGCTGTGTTGCGTAGAATGCATAGTGTCTGACATTTGCCATTCAAAAAAGAAATATTTCAGCGCTATCTGCAATATATTCCGGTGAAACATTTGTTACCAATTCGTGTGAAATCATCAATGCATAACCAGACAAATTCAGTCAGCTGTGAGTAGGGAAAACAAACAAAAGAAAAACGCACAAAATGTTTGTATTTGTAGTTGTTCTGATATATACATTGTATGTTGAGATACCGGAAGAGTCGTTTGGGGGGAAAGACGTACATAACACAACCTTGCTAAGAACTATGACTTAAATAATTCAGTGCGATAGACTTTCTCAAGTTTGTATTTATAACAAAAGTAATAACAATTGTTATCCAGGTTTTAGCAGTTACATTTTCCTCTTTTGTTGTCCTTTTTTTTTTTAGCTGTCTGTTGTGCAATTCAAAGAGAAGACACAAACTTGTATTTGAAATAGTGTATCATGCGACGGAGCTCTGAGGAATAAATCAGTATCTACAATTCAAAAGCTGACAATCTTTGTGCTAGTATTTGTTTTCTTTTAGGCCTTGTGAAATTGATTCAGATTTCTTAGTTTGGAATAAGCAGTTGAGGTGCTCTAAATAAATTGTGGCTGCAGAATGTCACTGTTGCTGATATGACACTGTTATATTCCACACAAGGAAATGGTTGTATTGATGTAGGAATTTTGTAGGTACTGTATGCGATTTTTTTTTGTGAAAGAGGTTGCGATTTAAAGGTACATGTACATGTACAAGCTTGTACTTCAAACTTAGAGCTATTTGTGGTTGATATTTGTGTGTACCCACAGTACCCCTCATATAGCGGTGTATCATCCATAAAGGTAAATCCCCCAATGGTGGTATTCTGTCAATAATGACTTCATTCAGATTTCAAATTGTTAAAATTTATTTTAAAAATGTTTGAAATAGAAATGTACACTTCAAATATTGCACCGACTTACGGTAACATTTTAGTCTAAGAAAGTTGTGCAGGGTGCATTTCATTAATTTTGCAGAGGCACATAGGTAAATAATACCCACCTCAATGTATGATTCAAATTCAACATTTGACTCCCAACTGCATAATTCTAGCTGATTGCTAGCAGGAGAATGGATTGAAATCCCTCCTGAGCAAATGTGTGTATTTTCATCTTTTCATCTTGAAGGCCAAGTTCATAGAATTTTTTCATATTGCAAACAGGAGAGTTGCTTAATTACTCCTGCCCAAGTACAGTCAATCGCCACAATAACGAACATGCCGGGATGCACAGAAATGTTTTGTTTCAGTGGTCATTTGTTATATACACTGTAGTGAACAATGTTCAGCAGGCAATACATTAATTGTATATGAAAATTGGGAGCCAAGGATGATGTTCAATATAGCCAATACATGTACATGTACATGTATATGTTTGATATACATGTACATGTAGTGGTGTTCGTTATATTGGCATTCCACTGTATTTGTCTCAAATTGGCCTTATCTTGAAGTGAAGTCTAGCAAGTTTGTTAGCGAGTCTCGGTAATGATGTTAAAAGACATAAAGGTTATATCATACTTTGGTTTCTGTGAAACAAATACAGATTCGTGGGCAAAAATATCAAGGAAGAAACACTCATCTGTGAAAATTTCAGTTCCATACGGTGCCCACTTTTTGAGAAAACAGTGAAAAACGACCACAGTATTTCTTATGTCTTTTCTCTTTTATTTTTTATCTTTTAAAGATTTCAACGATATGTTTCTCCCATCACCATTTTTATACCCTATAAGTTATAGGTAAATCTGTGAAAATTTCTGTTTCGGTAAGCTACCAAAGTATGATAATACCTTGAAACTTTTTGCGGGGGGTTAGTAGGTGAACACTAAGGCCAAGACTCAATCTTGGTGCATAATATGGGTACACACAGCAACAAATTTGAGTATTCCCTTTTGAGAACGGACGTAAAGGACAATAACAATACGCACATGTATTCATTTCAAAATCACTGTTAAATCTCAATTTCAAATATCAATATGACATTTATTTACACCATATAAATATAGTATTCTACATTGTGCATGGCCTCAAACAATTACTGATACCTATGATACAGTAACGATGCAGCTTTATCAAAACTAAACTGTGCTTTATAATTACGGTAAGAAACAATTTCAGATTTGTGGAATTACTCGACTGTGATTCATAAACTGATGTATTATCAGTGGAAGATAATTGATGTACAAAAAATATTTTCTTATTAGGCCATCTCAATTTAATTGGCTGGATAGCTATTAAAATTCTTCAAAAATAGTTTTACCTGTGTATTTCTACTGGAAGACCCAAATTTATTTCCTTGAACTAGGTTCAGAGAAAAAGTTGGTCGGCTAAGTTAAAAATATCAAGACACAATCTAAGTATAAACTGCTGTTTAGACTGGTGGTCTGTCACTCTGTGTATAAAGTAAGGGTCAATGGAACATCTATGAGATATTATATGTATCTTCAAACAGGTCAATGACCCATTGCACCAGTAGCTATATTGCCGAAGACATTCAAATGTCTAACTTGAGCTAAAACAAATAAACACACAACAGCTTCTTGTCTGACGACATCATGTCTTCACAGGCTATAACTGTTCTCATGCAGAGATTTTCTGAGTGTTTTCTTGACCTGAAAGCATGACTGTTTTGCAGGATTTGCAGCTTGGCACAGCGGTTTGGCTGTAGTAGAGATTGAAGACCCTTTAGCTTCCCCAGTTGACAGCAAGGTCCTGGGTTCAGTCGTCGTCGTCAGAATCAACCCCGCCCAAGGCCTCTGACTTCTTCATGAAGTTGTCCTTGAAGGGCATCTGGAAGTTGGGGAAGTCCACCCCGTCTCCGAAGCGAAGCCTGCGCTGCTCCTTCTTGACGATAAGCTCCCTGGTGTTGGGTACGTTGCTCCAGGCTACGAAGGGAATGTACGTGATGTCTTCATGGTGCTCAATGCCCCCAGCCATGGCCGAAGCAGCCCGTAGCACGGAACCTTTCCTCTCACGGGGACTAATTGTTGGCGAATCAGGTACCTTAGGGGAAAACAAGCAAAACGAATATGTGATGTAAGTTTTCCCAACAATACCTGTTGACATCAGTTCAAGATAAAGCAGACTTTCCTTATTATCTTAAGAAAAATGTATTCTAAATCTGTTTAAATATTGTTGCATATTTGCCCCTTGGTTTGAAATGTAGGCCCAAAATGCAGGGAACAAATAACAGGCTGTGCAATACACTTAATTAAGGACAGGCTGGCAACTGTGCTACTTGTTGGTCGACTTTTCTCTCGTAATCTCTTTCAGGTCGTTGTGGAAGTGGATTGTTTGGACAAAGAACATTATTGGATCGGGAATTGTCTGATGAACAAGTGGTGGTGTGTTGATGGGGGGCAAATCCAAAGCCCTTAGTGTAATCTCGAAGCCTCAGGGCTAGTCAAACTTACCTGTGTTGTCATGCCCCCCTGGGGTAGGGGAGGCACAGAGCTGGCCCTGGCCGGCGCCTTCTTCTGCCCACTCTTGCCCCGTCCTTTCTTCCCTTTGCCCTTCTTGCCCTCTTTGGGCTGGGGAATCGTCTCAAACTTGGCCTGCACAATCTCCAGGACCCTCGGGTCGGCCCACCACTTGGCAACATCCTGAGCATTATCACCTGGGTGGAGGAAATCACCAAGGTAAATTGAACATATCTTTTAATTTACATATCTTTCTCTGTACCAGAGAAGGAAATGTTCTCTTACATCGCATCATTATTTACTCTTTTCTGTTTGTTGTAATTCTTAAATTGTGTCAGCATAAATCTGGGTTGATAGGTCTTAGGGCCACACTGTGGTTTTAATATCCGTCATGAGACGACCAGCTTATAATGCTTTAGTCCACCCTCTGTTCCCTGTCACGCCCATGGGCATCTGTATTAACTTGTTCCTCCGCTCATTGTGTTCTTTTATTTGTTTTGATAAGAATATTATTATGTGGATCGGTTTGCGGAAACACAATCAGGAGGATCTCCTGATGAGGACTAGAGCAGACTAGTCGAAACGTTGAGACCTTATTGCGAGAAGTGCAAACGATATAGAAGTGCGAGCGATATAGAAGTGCAAAAGAATGAACGATTATTACATGGTGTTTCCGCAAACCGATCCACAAACCAATTGTCACCATGCACAACCTCAAATCTTTCAAGAATATAATTGTAAGAAAATCCTCTATGACTGCCGCAAACTCATACGAACGAACCTTTGCGATTTTCCAAGGTGACATCACACCCTTTATCGATGAGGAACTTGACAATGTCTGGTGCCGAGGTCTGTATGGCTCTCATGAGTGGTGTTCCCCCGTTCATGGTCTGGGCATTGAGGTTGGCGTTTCGTGACACGAGGAGTTCCACCACGTCCAGCTGGCCGGACAGACAGGCATGGTGGAGAGGTGTCCACTTGAAATTGTCCTGGCAGTTGACATCAGCTCTGTTGAATATGAACAATCATTGAAAAGTGAACAAAGAAAAATTGACTGGAGCGGGATTCAAACCGGCGACCTCCTGAATACCATACAGGCGCTCTACCAACTGAGCCATCCAGCCCTACGTTGGTGGTGACCCCAATAGTCAATTATCTTTGTTTGTTTGGCAGTCAGAAGCCATGAAACCATGCACACACCGCAACACCCCAATGATCATTTCACCAATACGCGCAGCAATGCTGAATATGAATAATGTTGAAAATGGAATTGTTTCATCAGCAGCTACAACAAAATCTTCTTGTTTTTTAGGGTAGAAGTGAGACAAGAGATGATCCACACAAGGTCATGCCAGTGCTTAATGTGTTTGGGGTACTTTTTTAATTTTGGTACAGCATCACAGCCCAATTAGTGTCTGCCCAATCATAACTGTCTTTCAAGTCGTATGAACTGTGCGTCTGAAGCACATGACTAGAATGTGAAGTGTGGCAATGGAGAGAACATGCGCTCTTTGTCCATAAAAGTAGTAGGAGGGGCTTACTGACTCAGTGTATTGAGTGTCAGTTCATCTTAACTACTGTCTGTTGAATTTCTGGAAACTGAGATTTCCACCATGAAAACGTTTGATGGATCAATGGGCTTGACATATGTTTCTGGGCTTGGTATATTGGGTTATCAGTTTATTACAAAAAAGAGAAGAAACTGTCTATACTTTCTTCTGATCAACATTGTGTTCCTTATCTTAAAAAGCACTGCAAGCAACAGACAGCCAACCAAAGCCATTTTGGACATCCAATTAACTCAACTTACCCATTCTCAAGAAGGAATTTGGTCATCTCCATGTTGCCATGTGCACATGCCACCATGAGTGCAGTCTTGTAGTACTTGTCCTGCGTGTTGACATTGCGGCCGTGGGTATAAGCCTGCCGGAGTGAGTCCAAGTCGGTCATCTTGGTCGCGTCCGTGATGTTGATGTACGTCTTCTCCGGGAAGTGGAGGTACCAGGCCGAGTCGTCCTGGATAGGGTGACTTGGGGGACGGTCACGGTCAAATCGTCCGGTATCCGTGAAGGGCACGTGTCTGTGGATGAGGTGTTCAGGAGGCTCTCCATAATCAGTTCTTGAGCCTTCCACACCCACACAGATTGGCATGGGGACCTTTGTCTTCCCCTTCTTCTTCTTGCCTTTCTTGCCCTTCTTCTTCTTCTCCTTCTTTTCGAAAGCGGACATGAGGTAGGTCTTATGCATGTATCTCTTCCCCGCCAGGAACTCGTGGTAATTGATCACTCCTTCTTTGGTCTTGTCGTGGAGCAGGAATAAGGCCTTGAAATGTTCCTCGTCGATGGGGGCCTCGAGATTCACCAAGCAATCGTAGAAGTCGTCTTTCGAGAGAACCTCATTGCCATCTGGGTCCAGGGCCTGAAACTGCTCCAAAAGTTTGTTCTGGTGTTCATAGACCCAATCGTACATCTTGACAGCCCAAGCTTCTGTTGGAGGCTTGCCACCTCCCTGGACTTTCTTGGTGAGACGTTCCGCCTTGCGTGACTCCTTCATGACGTCCTTGAACCCCTTGTTCTTTGCAATGACTTTCGGAAGGAGACCATCATCATTCTTAGTATGTGCTTTACATCCTGGGAAGACAAAAATACAAAGTTTAAAAATTAACTTAAGTTGCATATCTATATGCTGCCTTGACGTTACATTAAACACAATACAAGAGCAAGTATAATACCTTGTAAGTATTCCACGAATTTTAAATAAGTAAAAGTGTTACCCCTCCAATAAAGTCAACAATATTTTCCTTTAAATTTGGAGGCATCTCTTTGTTTGCTGTCCAGTCTGAAGAATGCTGCATTGTAAAAGCACATTTTAAAGCTTTTGATGTGCTTGTTACAAATGAGTGCAGTTTTTGCTATTTTAACTTTTTGTGGCAGTTTTTGTATTTCGTCGACGTTTTCACGAAGGGGTGAATTTGGCAAAAATCAAGATTTTTTTGAATTTTTTATTTTTGCCAAAATCAATTAGGGTATTGTAACGGACATCTTAGCAAAATTATTTTGGCCGAATCAAATTAAATCAATTAGATCATGAAAATCAGTAAAAGCCGATTTTCTCAAAACTATGTTTCAACGCCCAGGTGTGCAAAGTGGCTCTTCGTGAAAACGCTGACGATTTGCATAGAACGGTTTAATACCTCTTTGAGCCAGGAACTTCAAGCAGTTAGCGAATCCGCCCTCCGCCGTGTAATGGACCATGGTGTTCCCGATAACATCCACCACAGAAAGGTCAGCCCCATAGCTACACAGGAGACGCAGCACCTCAAAGTGACCATTCTTGGCTGCAAGGTGGGCCGCCGTCCTATTGCTCTTGTCTGTAGCATTAACCTCCCCTCCCTTGGACAGGATTGAACGGACGACGGCAACACTACCGCTACGTGCTGCTTCCATCAAGGGAGTCTTCTTTGAAGTCTGTGGAAAGAGAATTCACCTTCATTGATAAGTCGCTGGCCATTTAAAATCTTTTCTTTATCAATTCAAGTGATAAACTACTGCAAACTGCTGATCAGCCAAAATGATGACCTGAAATTTATAAAATACTTGGAGTTAGGAGGGCCTGACAGGTTTTGATCCTAGCAAGATCTTTATTGAAGGCTAAAATAAGGCTTAAGCATTCAATAAAGATCCTGCTAGGATTGAAAAATGTCAGGCCCTTTTAATACCAAGCATCTTTTCTTTATCATTAAATCATCACTTGACAAAACTACCTTTTAATTCATCATTTCAAGGTAATATCATACTTTTTGTTTTTGTCAAAGAAATACAGATTTATGGGCAAAAATATCAAGGAAGATACACAGTCATCTTCAAAAATTCAGTCCCATACGGTGCTAACTGTTTGAGAAAACAGTGAAAAACGGCCACAGTATTTCTTAAGTCTTTTCTCTTTTATTTTTGATCTTTAAAAGATCAAAAATGATTTTGGTCACTGGTTTTACTCTTTTCTAGATAAATACAACATATCAGGCAGAAACATTTTAACAGTATGTTTCTACCATCACCATCTTTATACCCTGTAAGTTATAGGTAAATCTGTGAAGATTTCTGTTTCGGTGTGCTACCAAAGTATGATATACCTTTAACCTACGTAGTAACTTAACTTTGTACATTTGTACATCGTACAAGCATCACAATTGAAGCAGGAGAAAAAGGAAGGGTTTGGAGTGTCAATGGTAGGGATATCTGCCACTACTTTCAATGAATACCATACTCACCGGGTGAGAACTGTTCACATCCGCTCCGTTCTCAATAAACTGGATGCAGACCTTCTCATTCTCTACAGATTCCTCACAAGAAAGGACCAAGAGGGGCATGCCATCATTGGCCACGTTGTTGCACTCTGCACTACATTCCAAGACAATCTGAGTACATTTGGCATGTCGACTCGTTGGAAGAATACAGTAGAAGAGGATACCTGTAGAGAAAATACATTAGTTAGTTTATTAGTCACAAAAAGAAATGGTTTACATACTTATACTCAAATTACTAAAAAAAAAACAGGACAAAAACAGATAACTGCTAGCTCTCACTTAGAACTGGAGGTGGTTATTTCATTTAATTAAAGGTATGATACATGATTGGTAAAGGTGACAAAACATCACTCACACTTTGTCTAATCCAGCATGTACATGAATTTTTCATGAAGTTTTGATCTTACCGCAAGATCAAAACTGCTTTTGGTCTTTGTTTGACTAATTACTGGATAAATACACCATTTCAGGAAGAAGCTTTTTAACAGTATGTTTCTACCAGCACCATCTTCATACCCTGAAAGTTATACGTAAATCTATGAGCATTTTTGTTCGGGTACGTTACCAATCCTGTACTGTACCTTTAATGACATTTAAATATGTATTGAAAACACATCAGCAAAGATAAAATGCTAAAAAGCTTGAATGTCTGTTACCGGTACCTATCACCAAGAAAGAGTATTACATGTATAAACAATTAGATAACTTCAGATATCTTATCATCAGGTTTTTGATGGATATCTTCCATCTTCTTCCAGCACAAGGCAAACCATTTTTATTTATATAAGTAATTAATTGCTGCAAACTGCTCATCAGCCAAAATGACCTGAAATATAGCAAATGCTTAGAGTTAGGAGAGAGAGAGAAAGATCCTGCTAGGATCGAAACGTGTCAGGCCCTCCTAACTCTAAGCATTTTTTTTTTATATTTCAAAACCTTCATCGAGAAGGATGAGAATTAAATATTTTGATCAAACAGCAATTAAGTGGGAGTTGAAATTGTGAGGGATGGATGATTGACACGGATTAGCAAAAACTTATCATGGTCAGACGTCATTCCTGGTTAGAATGATTAAACTGAACGAAAATATTCCATTGCATAATGATGAGTTAAACAAATTATTCAAAACCTTGTTACAAACACAGGACGCAACATGAGATGCACAGAGGCCTGCGTCATCCGGTTATACCTTTCCCCTCTGCATCTTTGATCTTCATATCAGAGCCTGCGGTGGCCAGCACGTCCAGCGTCTGCACGTGGCCGTACTCGGCGGCTCTCATGGCGGCAGTCCTCCCCTTCAGGTCCACCACATTCGGATGGGCCCCCAACTCCAGCAGGAACTTGACCATATCCTCATCGTTGACCCGGGCGGCGAGATGCAGGCCCGTCTCCCCCTCATTGGGCTCGCTGTAGTTGATGAGATGGGGAACGCCATGGGAGCACAGCTTCTCAATCTGCGTCTTGTCCTGGTTGCGAACACACTGCAGGAACTTGTGAACCTGGAGGATTTCCAAGCGGGTCTGGGCGATCGGCATTTTGGGACAATTATTTGTTTCTCTCTTTCAAGTGAGAATAAAAACTTATTAAGTTGACTAAACAAGTAGCCCTTGTTTTGCTGGAGCGTCAGTTGTGATGCATCTTGCTCAAGTTGTAGTCCAGTGATTTCTGCTCCGGTCTGTTGTATCACAGAATACACTCCGTGACGGGCCGTTGTGTACCGTATCTCAGCAACAAACTTTGCACTCGTCGTGCACACATGAAGCGGGAAATCAGAGATTTTGTGTCGGTGTCTCTGTCGGCCCAGTCACGTACGTTGATTTGGGTATTTTGCCGTCCAATTATTCCTACACAATTTTGTTGAATCGAGTTGGATGCAGTTGTTGACTAACCATGAAATTCGATCGTTGACGAAATGGCGACGGAAATCATAAAAACATGTTGCTATCGTTGACCGATCTTCTACGTGTGGATGGATCACTCACGTACGCGTACTGCACTGTGCACCTGTACGGGGAAGTTGCAGCCTCGTATATCTTTCTAACAGGTGTTCAATTCATTAATTAAGAACTCATTAAAACTCGCGACAGAAAGAGGAACAAGATAATGAAGAACTTCCACAGCAGGATTTTCGGCAAATTTCATGCATCAGAAGTAAATGAAGCTTCAAAGTTCGACATTTCGGCTGATATTACTGTAACTGAACCGGTTCATAATTCCTGCTCGAGCACCCAACGAACGTGGTGCGTGCACTGCACTACACGGTCGTGTATAGCTGGTTGCTATGGTTGCACAGCCGCTGTTGTATTCCTCGCACTGGCGGCAGATCGTGAACTGATAAACCCGATCGATATGAATTATTCATGACATTGGATCCGGGTTTTTATTATGCGGTTAACTTTTCTTGCCAAACTAATAGTTCGATATATGGTATCATACTTTGGTAATAGACCAAAACAGAAATGGTCACATATTTACGTATATAACTTACATGGTATGAAGATGGTGGTGGTAGAAACCTACCGTTAAAACATTTCCGCCTGAAATGGTGTATTTATCCAGAAATTAGTAAAACAACGACCGAAAATCTTGTTGATCTTTTAAAATATCAAAAATAAAAGAGAAAAGACTTAAGAAATACTGTGGCTGTTTTTCACTGTTTTCTCCAAAAGTGGGCAACGTATGGGACTGAAATTGTTTCACAGATGCATGTTTCGTACTGTATCTGTCTTGGTATTTTTGCCCATGAATCTCGGCCTATTATTTCTTTGATAAAAACCAAAGTATGATACTACCTTTAAGTGTACTAAATTGCATTGTCATGAAATAATAATGTCTCACACTACAACGTGCACTGTGTTCATCAGACTAATCATTATAGCTTCGCTCTGTTGAACTGCCAAATTCATTTCAATGTACACAAGGCAAAAGCAAGGAAATTATATCCTATGGTTACGAAAAAGTACAATACACACTGGCATAAGAACAGCTTAAAAGGACGTCACATTCATTAGCCAATCAGAGTAGGGAAAGTTAAAAATAATATTACCAAACACTAATAATGGCCAATCACGTTTATTCCAATTTTTGGGGCTTTCCAACGCCAGCAGGGTTGTAATGTTTCTGGATTAATCAGGAAAGTTAAACTTTCTCTTAAATAAGAGAGTCCTCAGCAGTGGCGCACCCAGGGGGGGGGCTCGGGGGGCTTGAGCCCCCCCCAAGAGGGTCCCTGAAAAAAAAAAAACGAAAAAAAAAACGAAAAAAAGAAGAAAAAAACGAAAAAAAAGGGGGGGGGGAGGGAAAGGGAGAGGAGGAATTGGGGGGGGGGAGTCACAAAATGTTTTTTGGGAAAATTTTTTCTTTGAGCCCCCCCCCAAGACAAAATCCTGGGTGCGCCGGTGGTCCTCAGAGCTACCGGAAAATGATGGATTGAAGAAATATGGCGCTGGACCTCCTGCCTGGACTCTGGGCTTCCATTTTGTGACCATTTGTGATGCAATTGGGTAAGAAAGTGGGTCTATTTCAGCCGCTTTGCCGAAGGGATGTTTTTTTTTTAATGGCTTCTTTGACTGGAGTGATCCATATACCTTGTTTTTAGGGGTGGTCATCTGAGAATGAGTATAATGTCAAAAATTCAAAGGTCACCCCACCATAAAATGAAGAGAAAATGAAAGGTCACATGTGATCTTGGTATTAGCTATAATTCCTGAATTTAGAGACCTTATTTTGGTTAGAAACATTTTTTTTTTCAAATTTAGATTCGTTTTAAAGCTCGCAAAATACGAGCTTTAAGCCGGTAGAATTAAGTTCATACGTTTGACAGACAGACGCGTGCAAATAACCGGCGGTGACATGCCACGGGTTCATATAAGGCGAACATGAGCTATCATCACTGAAACCCAAAAAAGTTTCTGTTCATGTAACTTTGATTTTCGTAGAGTGACCCTTTGGCCAAACTGATAAAGGTCACACGTCTTGACCCTGGACAAAAATTGTCGGCCAAGGTGATGGAATTTAACCTTCTTTCTCGTTACACTGACCCCCGAAATACCAGTGAACCTCTGGGCTATGACGTGTAATGATAATAGTTTAAAACGACAGAATACTTATTCGATGAAAACTGTACAGTATAAATAAATACAGATCTACGAAATGAAGTTTAATTAAAGTATCTGAAAACAAAGTTTAGATCTCAATTTTACAATAGAATGCACATACATGGTTTCAGGTAAAACTTGGGGAAAAAAGCCTGAATTTTTTTTAATTGTACTAAATTGCATTGTCATGAAATAACAATGTCTCACACTAAAACGTGCACTATGCTCATCAGTCTAATCATTCTCTGCTGAGCTGCCAAATTCATTTCAATGCACACAAGGCAAAAGCAAGGGAATTATATCTACGGGTTACCGAAAAAGTACAATACACACTGGCATAAGAACAGCTTAAAACGACGTCACATTCATTAGCCAATCAGAGTAGAGAAAGTTAAAAATTATATTACCAAACATTATTAATGGCCAATCGGGTTTATTCCAATTTCCAGGTTCTTCCAACGCCAGCAGGGTTGTAATGTTTCTGGATTAATCAGGAAAGTAAAACTTTCTCTTATGTTTCCTCCTCAATGTATTTTAAATAAGAGAGTTCTGAGAGCTATCGGAAAATGATGGATTGAAGAAATATGACACTGGACCTCATGCCTGTACTCTGGGCTTCCATTTGTGACCATTTCTGATGCAATTAGGTGAGAAAGTGGGTCTATTTCAGCCGCTTTGCAGAGGGATGGTTTTTTTAATGGCTTCTTTGACTGGAGTGATCCATATACCTTGTTTTTAGGGGTGGTCATCTGAGAATGAGTATCTCAAAAATTCAATGGTCAGCCCATCATAAAATGAAAAGAAAATGAAATTTGACATTCGTTTTGTCGCATATTTCTCTCTATCCGAAAAATCTGTTATTATGGGGTTTTATAACAAAATATTATTCAATTAAAAAGGATATTCAACACTCAACAGACCTCGATTTATTTGTTAGACCTAATCATTAAATTACTTGACATGAGAAAACAAGAAAGAGAGTCTTTTTTGATGATTTTTCTCTCAACATGCTCAACCCGCAAGCTACCCCAAAAGTAATTTAAGGATTGTAGTTCTAACAAATAAAGTGAGGTTTGTTGAGTGTTGAAGATCCTCTTTAAACCTTCAATTTAAATCCTACCCGTCTTGAAGGTGAAGTGCATTGTTTTAATGTTTTACAAAAGGGCTTTCGTTCCATTCATCTGATTTTCAAAATGCATTTTTGTGGATTTGCGTCCATGCTAGCTGTTTTGTATTAATTATGAGTTATTTTGATTTGGTTGTTGCTGACCAAAACCAGCTGCTCAGTCGGTATGATTTATCTTTGGTCCCAAATGTCATTTTAATCTTAGTGACAGCTTTTCAGAGAAAACAAATCGTGCATCACTGAGCTACCCCACCGAAATAATCCCATGATGCATACATTATTAAATTAGAGGAGAGTTTTTCATGTTTTTGGCAACATCTTTAAGGTTATTGTTCTTGTGCTAACAAAGATTTGGCCTATGTAAAGGAAAGGGAAACATTTAAAGTCCGAAAACAAAGAAATAAGCATTTTTGTTTCAAAGGGACTTCATTCTGATTGGAAAAAAAGTTGTTTTTTTAAATTAAGTTTGATGCTCCGCAAATACTTTTCTGCAATATTGAGAAGTTTCTTCAATGTCAAACCAGCCCTAAATTATTTGGGCAATAATTATCTTTGATTATCAGTGTGTTAATCGGGACTGTGCCCAACACTAAAACTTTAACAAAATCGGTCATTTTAATCCTGTTACAGATGTCACTGAATTCAACTCAGTAGTGCTTCTGAAATAGGTCGCCGACAAGATAGCACCCGGCGAAGTGCAATGAACAAGATGTGCAAAGTTATTTCTTCACCAAACGGTATACCGCCCCCACTCGGTGAACAGCGCGTTGGATTCGTATCCTCGTTCGTTACATGGGTAGGTTTGTGCATTCCAAGAACCAAGTTGAAATGCAAAACAACTTATCAAAGTACTCTACAAACTCCATCTTATATGTTTCGTATACAATTTAATATGCGCATATTAAGGCAACTAAAGAATAATTAAAAATATAATTTGTTATCTTTTTGGATTTGTATGCTGGCTAATTTACCACGCGCATAAGGTCACGTAAGGTCAGGGTACAAGCGGTAGAACTTAGCACTTTTGTTTTGGTCGGGCTGCAAAAAACTTTGATTTGAGACTTGAGAGTCATCTTCATTACAGTGGAGTTACTGCTTTTTGTCGTTTGCTGAAAGCTTCTTCATACATACAAGTGTACGACAAAGGTGAGAAATATTCGATTGTCACTTGGTTTAATTATTGCCTTGCCCCTTGGGGCTTGGCCTTGGTTCATGATGGATTTCTCCCCCCCCCCCCCCACCCCCTGGCCTTGACTTGTCATGCTTGTTAACTTGTTTGTTGGCCGGTTGGTTACTGAATACTGGCTATTATTGCTCTAACTTTTAGTAGTAGGCCTACTACTAACTTAGTACGGTAACAGACTAACAGGTCAACTCGCCTCCTAGTCGACTCACCCCTTACCAACTCGCCCCCTTGCCAACTTGCCTCCAGACAGACTCGCCCCTTATGCAGCTGTCAATTGTAAGACGCACCATTAGACCCCCGGGAAAGGTGCGTCATGGATGGGTCATTTACCATGCATTTCTGACGCAGGGTACCGTCAATGAAGCCTCTGGTCCGTCACAACCTTGACGGATGGGTGCGTCAATGTCAGTCATTATAAACTCCATAGACTTATGTGTAAATTGTGCTGCACACAGGTAGGCTTGGGCGGTTTACCGGTTTTACTCGGTTATATTTTTCTGTCGGTTTTTTTCGGTCGGCATTTTACGAAAACCGCAAAACCGTCTGCAACATATTTTATTATACATCATGCTGAAAACCGTAGAACTTTGTAATTACTGCAAAAGGCACTGAGATTTAGACAGATAAAAGCGAAAGAAAACGCCACCTTTTCGGTCGTAAAGTGCCAAAACACCGCCGTACTGTAACGTAAAAAATACACAGCGTACACGGGCAACAAAGCTCACTCAACGGCACACACATCTCGATCGCACGGTGACTACACAGCGATCACGCGGTGTATGTACTGAGTGCTGTGCACGATGCATGGTTTGTTGTAGTCTTGGTCCACGACTATGTTATTACCGTACTCGAACGTACGAACCGATTATCCGCACTGACACGCACGTACGTACACCCATTCGTAAAGGCCTTCGATAACATAGTCTTGGGAGTCGTGTAAGGGCTGTGAGTTGCGCGCGCACCTCGTTAGTATAATGTATGTAGCGCGCTACTTCGTCACCATGGCACACTGTTGAATATGTATGATATATAAGAATGACGCTGGTCATATATGGTCATTCCCCTTAGGCAAAACCTGAACTTCGAGGCCTGCGGTCAGCTCCCATGGCAACGCCCGGGTCAAACAATGCAGACGGATCGCTGCATTCCCACGGCCGACCTGTGGGTATTGATATACATGCGGTCTACAGGTGTATGTACCATGCACGTTGTATCAAATCTATTTCTACCTCCATGGTTGTATACAGTGTGAATTATCAAAGAGCTACAAATTATGAACAGTGTAAATGTTTTTGTTTATAGGCCTACATGCCTACATGTAACTTAAAATGGAGTGTTTCACTGTAGGCCTCAGGCTAAATAATACTTAAAAAGCACGTTTAAAACTCCTTGCTTCGTGTTTGTTTTTACCAAATGCAATGGAATTGTAGTATTACAAGGTACAATAATTCAACAACCGTGGATTTCTACATTATGTTGTAAATTAGCCACTGAAATACACTGTCATATCTCCCCAACTTTCGCCCAGTCACATCGTCGAAATGTTAACCAAAAGGCACGTATACAGTACCATACTATTGTGTAACTTCACGGGGTGCCTTGTTTACGGTGTATGCACGTGCGTGACCAGAAAATGGGCAGCGCCCGACCTTTAGATGCAACGCATGCGCAGTGTGTTTCCCCCCGATTTCGGGGGGAGATTTTACACGATTCCCAAGACTGTATTAGTGACAGGTCCGTGCGTACGTGTGTGCGGATTGGGTGTACGTACACACGTATGGTCAGTGCGGTTCGAGTATCCACACCTATACAGTCTTGAACCAAGACTAGGTTTGTTGCGGTCGGAATACCCGGAATTAATAGACTTGTCTTGGTCCTTGCAATATTTTAGATGTGTTTTTTGTACGTACGTACGCCTAATGGGGAATTGTGATGGTGTGAATCAGTCGTGTGAGGGCGCACTACGAACAGCGATCGAACGTTTTGGATCAAGACTATGTGTGTACAAAATGGCTTACCATGCGGTCTGGTGAACTCGAAGTCGAAATGATCGCGAGCGTACGTCAAATTCAGCGATCGTTTTCGCTGAAATTATACCGGTAGTTAGGGTTAACATTATTAAGTTTATTCATTATTTTGTTTGTTCGTTCATATTTTCGTTTGATTGTTTTGTAATTTGAATGGTGATCTTTGGAGACAAGTTGTAACGTTCTTGCGTAAGTAGGCTTATTATTTTTGTTATGTGTTTTACTAGCCTACGGTTTTACGGTTTAACCGAGTCAGGGTCTCACGGTTTTGTCGGTTTTTATTTTATTCAAAACCGCCCAACCTTACACACAGGGTTGTTATTATTGGTAGGTCCGTCACTAGGACAGTAATGGTTCGTCAGAATCAAGAAATGGTGCGTCACAAAACTGACTTAGGGGTCCGTCAAGATAGATGAATGTCCGTCATAATTTGGACGCTGGGGTCCGTCATAGTACATAAAAACGTGACCCACATTGAACAAGTGACGCACCATTCCCGGGGGTCATATAGTGCGTCTTTCAATTGACAGCTGCATTAACTTAACAACTCGCCTCCTGGCCGACTCACCCCTAACCAAGTTTTGTCTTTTTTGTCATTATGACAATGTTTTTGAGTTTTTTGTGGCCTTTGAAAATACAATAGGCCCTAACTATTTTTGTTTCATTCTATGATGTTTTTCTGAACTTATTTTGTAATCGTTTTGTTTTAAAATGTCTTGTTAAGTGTATTGTTGATTTTTTTTTTACTTTTTTTCATTATGACGATATGTTTTGTTCTATGGTTTGTTTTAAGTGTTGTTGTATTTAAGTAATTTTGTGTTTTTAAAGTTTTTATGTTTTGGTTCTGCTAAGGAAAATAAATTACTTGAACCTGCAATCGAACCAGGAGTTTGTGTGTGGACTTTGTGCATTGTTCGTACAGAAACGCATAATAGACCCTACAAAAGGGTCAGAAGCATTCAAATGGGTATTACTTATGATGCATAATTATCTTCATTTTTGCATCTCATGTCTAAATGAGTTGGCCAGGAGGCGAGTTGGTAAGGGGTGTGATCGGTAGATCGCCGGTGTACACTCGACACTCCAACCGTGTTTTTGCATAATGTGTTCGACGTCGGTATTCCATACGTCGGAATTCTCTCTGTTTTCTTTTTTTTGGGTCACCAAACTAGTTCATTTTGTTGACCTAGCACTAAAAGTAACCAAAAGAAGCGAAGAAAATAATGCAGTGCGTAAACTTCGAGCAGCAACGATGCGTTTTTGGGGCAGCTCGGTTAGTTTACCCATCGTCTTGGTAATCCTAACCGCGTCAATAAATCCAAGTGCGGACAGTGGGAAGATTAACCCGTCACAGTTAAATTACCCTAAATGTTTATCCAGTGCGAACAGGGCTTAATAACAGTAACGGGAACAGCGAAAAATCCCTTACACGAACTGGCTCGAAACGGCCGCAAGAGGGCGTCACGATCTTATTATGTGATGTCATCGCACTGACCAAAAATGGTAGTTTTCATGAATGAAACTGACGCGCATGGGCACATACTCAGCAACTCCCACTCAAATCAGTGCTTCTCTGACAGACCTCGCCACAATCTTTCGAATGGTACCAAAAACGTAAAAGTGTGTACATTCCCTAGAACTTTTGACCATTTTTGGTGGTGTCACCCGACGTTTGAGAACTCACAGACTCTGCGGTGGTATTTGAACTTTGGTCAGCTGGGTCATTCCGTGTCAAATCAACCAATGGGGCTGCGGGTCACCTCTCCAATTTGGCTGAAATTCATTTCTAACAATTATCTATATCTATAATGAACATATGCAAAATTAAAAATTTCAATTCCAAGTCGTTTCGGAATTAGGACCTGTCAAAGTTGGCGTGGTATCGCCCTTTAAAAGCGCATGATTCGTGTCATTGAAGAAATTGCATTTTCAAATGTCCTTTAAGAGCACCTTTAAAATAAGATACAAAGCTGAAAGCTGGTACCATGGGTAACTTGCACCCAAGGAACTCAAATCTGGCCTTAAAACAATTGTATCTCATCCCCCTTTCTCTCTACAGGCAGCTCAATATGCAAATTTATTCTTCGGAAATAATTTTCCATTTTCAGGCCCCCCTAATACTCAGATTGATCATCAAAAAAGCTTCATATTGCATATGTGTATTATAGAGGTACATGGTCACCCCAAGCAAGTATATTGCCCTTACACATTCAAACAAAAATTGGCAATCTAAGGGATGAGTTGATCTGTAATCACTCACAGCACTCACCCTCCAATATGTGCATGGAATAATAAACCTGTGAAAATTTGAGCTCAATTTGACATCTAAGTCACAAGAAAACAACAAAAACCTGACTTAAGTTTTCTTATAAAACATGAAGAAGGGTTTTGATCTTACCCCGAGATCATAATTGTTTTCAGTCTTTGTTTGACTAATTATTTGCTAAATACAACATTTCAGGTGGAAATATTTTAACATTATATTT
The DNA here is from genome assembly GCA_963971285.1 of Astropecten irregularis. NCBI lineage: Eukaryota > Metazoa > Echinodermata > Asteroidea > Paxillosida > Astropectinidae > Astropecten > Astropecten irregularis. Next base: position 7,606,977 of record OZ020245.1, on the reverse strand, counting down.
CTACCAGCACCATCATCATATCCTAAAAGTTATATACATACATCTGTGAACATTTCTCTGTTTGGGTATGTTACTAATTCCATACTGTACCTTTGAGTCCCTTGAGCTTTGTGGTCTATTTGATAATTTTGATAAAATCTTGGGATGTAGTGGTTTCTGGTTTTGTGGTTTCTGGCTAGGGACAAAACAAAGCCAGTAAATTGCAGTTTGGGACACTGTAGCCTTTCATTTGTCTGGCAAGCTGACTTACATGTATCTCACTCTGTATTCCAGAGGTCACACTTTTCAATATGGCTTCTTTTGGCCTTCATTAATTATTCTCCTCTAAACAACTGATTTATCACTTGTGTATTTTCATATGTAACTCGCATTCAAAGTACCGTTAGTTCAACTATTCCTGTTAACTTTGCCAGGTTTGAGTGGAAAGTGATGGTTTGAGTGCATACAGTAGGCCTATACTGTACATATGGTGTAATGGTACATGTAATGTCTTGTACCTTCCAACTTTGACAATTGATTTTGCAATTTACACATGTACATGTATGTATATGTACATTGCTTATACAATTTTGGCAATTTAATGTAGCTTACACTGTACTGTAGAATTTGCTTCTGTGTGCACAATATGCTCCGCTCTCACCAGACTGTATTAAATGCCAAGTTTGTTTACAATTTTTTGTATACATACCTTGCAGTGTCACTTTGATCTATAGGCCTAGGCCTATATCATTCAGAAATTTCTCTTATTCTTACAAATATTGCATTCATTCATCATTCAAAAGATCATTTGATCCTCATGTTTGAATTATTTAAGTTGTATTTTCACAAACTTGTCAGGCCTCTTATTAAAACTATTACATAGTGTAAGTTGTATCTTTAAATGGTATTTTGCTTCATACACATTTATTTATGATATTTTGGACTGAAGTCCACCAAAGTCTATGAATACAATGGATCATGGCCAGCTTGCCATTGCACAATGAGTAGGCCTACATTATCATCATGTGCAGGATATTGTCCCATTTTCAAAAATTGTACATTAATTAGCTGTTTCGCATACAGCGGAACAGCTTTTGTTTTTCTTATTTTGTTTTTCTTTATTTTTTTCTTTTTCCACTTTTTTCCCATAGACATAGCACAGGGTTTTTATACAAGTCACTTCTACCCTTATGCAAGTTCCGATCAACTTCATACTTGGCACATAGTTAGACCACCACCCTGAATAGTGTCCCGCATGTACGTCAATGTGACGTCATCACGTGCACCATGATGTCATCATAAAAGTGCAAATTTCAGACCTCTTTTTCTCCAGGACTGTAAGTTCGATGCAACTCAAATTTGGTATATGGGGACGTGTAATATACAAAAATTGTGGTCACGTGTCGATGACGACATCGTGTGATTTTATATGAATTATTCAATTTTTGGACCTTTTCTTTATATCTCATGAACGACAAATCGTATTTTCGAAATTCTTTCGGCAAAATGTTTGTTAGGCTATAGGCACATGCCACAAAATACCAAAAAGGTGTGACGTCATGATGACGTCATCAAAAAGCTGATTTTCAGATTCACATATAAGGGAATATCCGATGGTGATGAAACTTGGTGGGTAGGTGGGGAATGGTACTACATTTGTAGTATCATAAATGTGAAGTGACATCACGATGAGGTCATCGGCTGATTTTTTATCAATTTTTGAATATTTAATTTTGCCATTTTTTCCCAGAAACACATATAAGCAAATATCCAATCGTAATGAAACTTGGTGGGTAGGTAGGAAATGGTAAATCCCTAATGTGAAGTGATGTCACGTTGACGTGAATTTTTATTGATTTTTTTTAATAATTAATTTTGCCATTTAGAGTCAAACATAATACAAAACACCGGGGCTTTGGAACTTTTTGGACCGCTGATATGGCTATCTGTAGTAGTGGGCCAATTGTGTACACGTAAACGTAGCACGATGAGCTAGAAAATCAGTCATATAGCTGTTTCCACCGCCCATAAGCACAACCATACATACTATGCGCACTGGCCTATAGTAGACTCGGCCATTTCTGTGTTTCTCATGGCCGTGTGTATTTGTGTATTGATGGATGAATGATGGCGCTCGTGATAGTTGTGTACGACAATTAAGCCACTGCTTTTTCGCTGAGCCAATTGTGTACAAGTTCAATTTGTTTATATTCTATAAAACATATGCGAAACAGCTCAGTGTTTGTTACCAACAAACACAGGTCTAGTTGTACATGTACATGCATTGGTTTTCCAGTCCTTATTTGATAATATGTTAGCCCAGTTGTTTTCATTTGAAAAGGATAAACTGATTAAAACTTGTTCACCTCATGTAGAAGTAAGTTGTTTATGTGCATGCATTGGCCTAATTCTTGTTTTCTTGTGTGCACTTTGCAGTGCCTACAGTAGTATACATGTGTACATACATTGGTCTGCCAGTGGCAGGTACATGGGTGCATGTAGGGGGTACATGTACAGTGGTATGTACATGGGTCTGTGTACTGTACGTATGCAATACATATTTGGTCATAATATGTGTGGGATAGTCAAATACCCATATTTGTGCATTGTGTGACCATGAGGGCAGCACACGTGCCAGTGTTCATTACATGGAACTCTGCATACTATTTGTAACTCCCTGTTTTCCTGGGTTTTTCATTGTTGGGACAAAATGCTTTGTCTAAAGAAACCATGGCACAACTACACTCAACTGTGTGTACAGACAGTGTACATGTAGTGCATGTATTGGACATGCACGCATGTTGTTGTTCATTACGTCGTCGGATGGAAGTTTGCCAATAGTCTATCACTAGCACCATCTTCTTGGCTCGTCAAACTTTGTTACCAGCTCCTGCCGAGTTGAATAAATTTATGCTCTCCGTCAATGTCCTGTGACTCCAGTGCACAGGGTGTACAACTCCTGACATCAAACCTGGCACATGCCTTTTTGTTCTTGGCCAGAGAGTAAGGAGATGGTACACCATTGCGGGCCTCTTGTTCTGACTACCAGTACCTCACTGAGTTTCTTCTATTGAAAGATTATGACATCACAACAAAGCACCGAGACTAATCTGGTGTGCAGGCTGAGTGTGCCAGTCCGGATGAAAATGTCACATGGCCTCAGTTGCTTCCTAGTATGTGGCTTCTTCAAGCGTAATGCCAGTTGATGCATCATCCGCTATTTATAAATACAATGATTGCGCTGAACTCTTGGCTGGTGTTCACTCACTGTTTCATCGTGACTTAGTCACAAGGACTCTTGGATTTTCATTAAGCGTGGGATTCATATGTTCGTGAGCCGGGTTCTTGGTACGAGTTTGTGTTAATAAGGGGCCTTGTGTACAGCTGTCCCTATGTTGGTAGCTGAACTTGTTCATTTTTATCAGGTAAGACAATCAATTTCTGTTTTGGCCATTGAAGTTTTTGAAATGTTTTGTTGTCAAATTTCAGCAAATGTGATGCTTTTTGATATTATAGATGTCATAATTATGTGTGATATCAGTAATACACTGTAATTCCTGATGTACCGAGCTACATTAATTGATAAGACTTGGATGTTACTATTCTTGATCACATTTTTTCCTTTACGTCATGTACGATGTAATTGGTTATAAAATCCTTTTATTTGACCATTTTTATGTACACCCAAATATTGTATAAAAGTTATGACTGAGCAACAAAATGCTGTATAATTTCTTATATTTCTACGTTTACAATGTACAATATACCTTGACATGTTTGTACATGTTGTACATTGTGTGTAATGTACAGTGTCTTCCTAAGTTCCTAGCTCGCTCCATGGTAAAATAATGTCTGGCACTGTTGTGTTTACGTACTCTGGTTATGCATGAACACATGTGTGTCCAATCTGGACTGGAGTTTGTAATGTGAAGGGGAAGGCCACTCGGCAACTGCATTTATTAAAAGCAAAATGAAATTGTCCTGCCAAACCCAAGACCCTTTCAAAGAAGACACTAAAAGGTCAAGACCAGAGTTGAAGAGTCCCGTGATCTCTATTAGTATTAGCACTTCAGGTCTGACTCTGATTTGTCAAGAATGTATAAGTACACATTATTGAGGTTCAGAGCCTGCTGCACTCTTTGTTTCCTATGGCTTCAGGTCAATAGACCCCTAACCTCTATAGGTCTTTGGGAAAGAGGAATGCTCTCAAGGATTTAAGTGAATCAAAAAGTGACCTTGCTTATAGTACATAAATACACTTGCTATGACACTGACGCAGAGTCTGGAAGTTTGAGAGGTTTAAAACAAAATTTAATACAACTAAACAAGATTTGTTTGGCAGGTAATTTACACAAATCAATGTAGTCGTTTTGTAATCTTTTTCATTGGAATTCTTGGCAATTATTACCTCTTTCAAACAGAATTCTACTGTCATTTACTCTAGATGATTTTTTTTTCTCTTGCAAACTTGACAAGTAGATGCCATTTGTTGAAGCTTTTTTTGTTATTGTTGCACTGGTGCCATGTCATGTGCTGACCAATCATGAATTTAGGTACATGGTACCATATGCAGAAGTACTTTATATAGGGGGTCTACTATACATGAACTGTACCTGATCTCTACACATACACATATTACTCAAAAGTTGTGCACTTCAAATCATGAACTGTCATACCACAAAGATGACCAAACTTTCCATCGTTGACATCCGCCCTTTACAAATCTTGAGCAAATGTTTTTGTGCTGCATACTCGATTAATGAGAAAAGATTATATTCATTCTGTGCTGCAGTCTCTGCAGACATGACCAGGAAGTGTCTACCCTAATTTCTTTATGCTGCTTATAATTTGTCTACTCAGACTTGCAATATGGTGTGCTGCCAACTTGACCAATAAGAGAGTTGTCGTGCTGTTGTTTTCACCAACATAGTTGGGAATATGTAATGTATAATTCTTTGTGTGCACTACAAACTTGACTTATTTGAGTGGGTTTTGAGGTCCTGTGACCACATACATGTAGGCCTTACTTGACCAATGAGAAACATGCGATGCCTTTGTGTTGCAAGCCCGACCAATCACTGAACCCTGTGCTAATTTTGCTTCGCTATGATATCCTGGAAGATTAGAGATTGAGCCTTGATTGATTTTCCACGCAGCAGCGGATTCAATTGATGTGGGAGGCAGGAAATTGCCAATTGCCAGACCCCTTTGTCTGACCATTGGTTCCTAATTTAACACCCGCAAACATCAGGTCGATCAGTGCACTGCCATTATACATATTGCCCAAGTTCCTTTGTTCACACATGCATTTCAAGTCTCTATCCATCCACTCATTCCCACTGTTGTTGTTTTTTTTCTGTCGTCCTCCCCTCATTTTCAAGTGCTGTCCCAAGTATTGACATTGTGCTGCACAGTTACAGCCTGTCATGTTCCCCCAATTGACATCTACTTTGTTGACGCATTGATTGATCACTGCATGCGCGCATTGGACTGTGCATGGGCTATTGTCATATGCCAGTCTATTGTGTACTATATTATTATAATAAGGTCTCCCGTTGCTGTGTGTCTGGCTCATACCCGGTACATACATGCAGTGTTGCAGTGCATATTATGGTGAGTACACACACGTCAAAATTTCTAATGATTCTCTTTCCCCTCGGCCGAGATATGTTTTGGAACACACCCTAAAATTAGCCACTCTGGTTTGTTCTCTTCCTCTGGCAGACAGCAGGCTCTTGCTATTGAATTCTTTTTCATTTTGTGTAAAACCTTTTCAGTAATGTTTGGATTTTATGTATTTCCCATGTTACAGTGGTTTGTGTACATGTAGGCCTATACATGTACATGTATGTACGTACAATGTATAAATACATACGTGTACATTACACGTACGTATGTGTACAGCAAGTGTCTCAGCTGTTCTACATGTATGTAATATAATTGAGCAGTGTGAACGGATATCAGACAGGGAGTGCCATACATACACTGTTTGAGGTGTTGATCTGAACAACCTGTATGATAAATCGCTTGAACACCGTGTGGATGTCTTAACTCTTGTGGCGATTTTGATGGCAGGACAGTAATGGCAAAAACACTCAGTAATCAGTATTTTGTTTCTACATACATGTGTGAAACTGGATATTTATCTGTAGATTTTATGCACGCATCAGACATGTAATGTAAATATAATGTAATAATGTGCAGTTTTGCATGCTCATGAATGTACACACATTCTGTGCAGTAAAAATTGCATGCTCTGTACAATTGTACAATAGTGCAATCTATAGTAAAATGATTTTATATTCTTTGAAATAATTTGTTAGAAATGTGTACGGTACTCTCTGCATATAGTGACTGTCTTCAATGTCGATGTATTTTTTCTTTTAATACAGGTATTTTTCACAGTAATACATGTACATGTAGTATTTTACATGTAATTGTTGTAATAATGTAAACTTGTCATTTGGACGTGTACACTGTACATGTACATGTATATACACCTGTACATGCGCAGCACTGTGTGGATTGTCAATTTTTTGTGCTGGTTTCTTTTATGTAAATTATGTTATGCATTTGTGATGCATTGTATCACAACTGGTGCACAAACAGGAGTACACATCAGTACAGGACACTTATGTACACTACACTGACATATACATTGTATGTTTGCATACAACCTTGGTTAACAATGACATACATCATGTGTACGTACAGGTATTTACAATGTATGCACAGGTATATTTTTTGTGAAGAAAATACGCATAAGCCCCCTACAGAGTATTAAAAGTTTTTTTTTTTTAAGCGGCAATGTAAATTTATGCAATTTTAAATTGTTTGGTTAGAATGTACAGTATGCATATCTGAGCCATAATTTGACATGTCTACATTTACATCACTTATAGACCCACTGTATCCACATGTTACTGTTAAAGACCTGTGTACGAGATTTTGATGCTTTTCAAGTTTAAGACACTCCTTGAAGTATTCAGGAAAGCAGAGTCTATGTGATAGACACACTCGCCGTAAAGCGAGCGAGCGTCTATCACATGTGTGCAGATTTCCTGATTACATGTAATTATGCAAGCCATCCTAGCACTGACCGCTCTAAGTTTTGACCAATCAGGGGGCATCTACTATCTACTGTTTGGCAAGCGGCTTCCGCACGAATGCGCGGATTTTGCATGCACGCATGTATCAGACGTTCGTACGTAGTGGAACTAAGTAGAATGGGTGATACTCTGACTACATAAAGCACAGAAGGATTGTAGATCTAGGCTCTTGGTGAAGCTTTCTGTGTACATGTATGGATCGGTTTGCGGTAATAACATGTAATATTTCGGTTCATACTTCTCGCACTTCCGTACATGTACATCGTTACGCTTCTTGGTATACATTCTGTGTACATGCTGGATTTTGGGCCAGTCAAGGAGTGTTCCTAAAAATAAATTGCCAATTAGGCCTACACAATGTTTTTGTAAACCCTTGTAATAAGGAGCGGCACATCTGTCTGAATTTGCGAGAGGTTAGTTTAAGGTCAGGGCCCCGGTCTAGAGCCTTAGCAGTCATGCACAGACCCATGTGTGCGCACTTTGCCGTTCCCATGTTTTGTCTGGAACATTGATCCTCGGACAAAAGAAGCTTTAAAAATGCACACAAAATGTATGCACATGTAAGAAATAATGACCTCAACTCCCTAATGAATGTAATATGGACTCTAATGTAATCGGCGAACCCTGATGCTCATATGCGTATACACGCAGTGATGTATGTACATGTACATGTACATGATGTGTTTTGCACTCTTTCATGGGAACCAATTTATTATGAGCAGTCATGCAGTATAGCGACAAAATTCATTTCACGTAGCTCAGTACTGGCTATTGTGAGCAATTGTACATTGTTATCCCTGGAAAAAAATATAGAAAGCAATTCTTAAAGATTGATTGGTTATAGCCATTTACCTATATTGCACTTTTGCTGAACCCGTTGTACATGTGTACTGTTGTACATACATATGTACAATACTGGTGTGTGTGTGTGTGTTTGTATTTTGGATATGAAATACAGATGTACCGTACTCAGATCATGGGTTGTAAGTTTGAAATTGTCCTTGGAATCATTACTTAGGCAGTAATGGCAGGTGCCTCATGCGGGAACATGACGTGACTGTCTTATTTTTGGATCTTGTAGTTATTATACATTTGCAGTGAATGTTCTGGAACTCGAAGATGGAACTACGAGTATGCCAAGTGATGCATCAGGCATTGCACTAACTTTTTTCCTGGCTAGCCCACCCGTCCAGCTTACATGTATTTTTGATAACCCGTTTATGTTTTTACTGGCCCGTACATATGTTGATCCATACCTTAACATGTACGGTAGGTTTTCATTTTTTTTTACTAGCCCACCGGGCAACCAAGGAAGTGAATCTAGCTAGCTCAGAGTGGTTTTTGCTAGACATTGTATGCCGGGCTAGTGCTATTTCCAGCCCTGTACATTCTGTGCCATTGATCATGTTGTGAATGTAGACCCTTGTGCGGAGAGCTGTCCTATGGGGACAATTGTACGCAAACTGTTCCACAATGCATTACTCATATGTACCTTCGCTGGACACTTCCAAACCTGCTAAAGGGTCCACATGTACGGGTACGTCTCTTTGCCTTTTTCATCATTTTGTTAATTGGTTGTTTTCCTTTGTCTCTTGCATTATCAGGCAGATCCTCGTACCCAGGGCTACAGAATGATGCAAGCCGGTCCGCCAGCTGGGGGTGCAGCACCGAATGACATCCCCCCAATCCAGGCCCTCTACATGGCAGCGGCAAGTCAGCTCCAAGCCCCGATCACCGTCACAGCCAAGGAAGAGGAAGACGTGGACGACAGCCTGCCGCCCAGCGGCAAAGATTGCTACGGCAACGAGCGCCAGACGCTGTGCGACATGGCCCGATTCTTCAACAACGGACTCTTGAGCGACATCAAGCTGCGGGTGGGGTTCGAATGCTACAGTGCGCACAAGCTGATACTGGTGCGATCCAGCGAGGTGTTTGAGAGGATGTTCAGCTCAGAGTGGACAGACCCTAGCAAATCGGTACGTGGGTCACTAACTCTGGTGCTGGGTGACAGTCAGTGGCATAACCAGGAGGTGTCTGATGGAGCACGACACCCCCTCACCCCCCACCCTATTCCTGGTGACCACCTACCCTCCCACCCACCCTCCACTAACAAAACCACTAACCCTGATACTCATGGCACAGAATGAAAATCCTGTTCATCAAGGTATTGCGTGAACTATTGAGTGATACCTATATGATAAACTATAAACCCTTCAAACCTTGGTCGAATGAAAGCATACGTGTACATGTATACAAAACTATACATACTGCACATGTAATGATGTAGGCCTATGTATATACGTGTACCGGTACATGTAATTTATGTACTCGTATCCAAATGCTTCCATAGTAGTACAAGGAAGCAATGATCTGAAGTTGTTCAAGTAGGTCCGCTTCTGTCAAACTCAAGAACACTTCGGCTCTGCTTGAAAGTCTTCAACAACACATTAAGTGTACTGTACGTGTACAAAAAATAAATTCATACACCTCTGTATTTATTCATCGGCTATTCATTGTTGGTCTTATCAACCAAATGAGCAATGTCATGAAAACTTCCTAGATATTGAAGAATATGTGACGGATCATTACGATCTTTCTAAACCGCTTCTTTTCACCTTTTACGAGGGCTACAGACTTTCTCTACCAGAAGGATTGATTATCAATTTGTTTATTTATTTTTTTGTTTACTTTTTTTTCTACTGTACTTTATTTATTTGTTGGGGCTAATGGGTGGTGATTGTGTTCCAATACGGGAGATACATGTATACACATGTGTACATGTATGATATGAGTCATGCATCGGGTACTGCAGTGACACTAGAAGCCAAAAAACATCTAGGTTTGCTGTGGTCATCACTTGTGTTGTGAAACTGGAAACATCCCTTCATCTCTAAATGTCAATGGCCAAATTTAGATACTTGGCTCCAGCGGAGGTTCTTAGCGAGTGTGTGATTCATCGCCTTTGTCTGTCAGTACACTACATATGAAGGCAGTTTGTCCTGTTCAACATCTGTAGACCTATCTCACACTTATAGCTGATAGAACGGATTCAAAACCAGTCCAAGTCTAGATTTCACAAAACTCTTTAGTTAAATGTAATATCAAACTTTGGTTTTATCAAAGAAATACAGCTTCATGGGCATAAATATCAACACAGATACAGTAACAGTCATCTGTGAAAATTTCAGTCCCATACGGTGCCCACTTTTTGAGAAAACAGTGAAAAATGGCCACAGTATTACTTAAGTCTTTTCGCTTTTATTTTTGATCTTTTAAAAGATCAAAAAGATTTTCGGTCGTTGTTTTACTTATTTCTGGATAAATGCACCATTTCAGGCAGAAAAATTTAAACAGAATGTTTCTACCAGCACCATCTTCATACCCCCGCATAAGTTACATGTATACGTAAATCTGTGAACAGATTTGGTTTCTTACCAAATTATGATACTACCTTTAAGATTAGTGAGTTACCAAGATCACTGTAGTGATTTTTATTGTGTCAACACACATTGCCTAGCCAGTTTGATTCACATTAAAGATCAATCTTAGTATTTTATTAAATCAGGCCCAGGGGTCGATTTCACTAAAGTCGTACTTTGCGATCATCGCTATCACACTTGATATGAGATGGCAACTTAACGATCGATTCTCCATTTAGCGAATGATTTGGGCTTTAGCGATGATCGTAAAGCGTTAGTGAAATCGACCCCAGGGGCCGATTTCACTAACGCTTTGCGATCATCGTAAAGCCCAAATCCATCGCTAAACAGAAAATCTATCGCTGCTTTGCGTAGCAATTTTCCGTTTAGCGATGAATTTGGGCTTTACGATGATCGCAAAGTGTTAGTGAAATCGGCCCCTGGTCCTCCTCTTTTGATGAATAATTAATTCAGGGGTGTGATCATGAGTGGCCATCGACAAAATCTGAAAACATTCAAGGAAAAAGCTGAAATTTAAAAGTTCCTATATTTTTGTACAGAGCAGGTGTACAAAAAGCTGAAATTCTGAGTTAAAATCTAATGAAAAAGCCGAAATCAGATTAAAATCTGATGTCTCACATTGTTCATTACATCATTATTTTTTCTGCTTCATATTGATCAGGAACAGAACCTTTCTACAGTACGTTTTATGTTTATTTTTGACACAGATGCAATTAGAGCGTAGGGTTCTCTTATTTCTGTACATTGTAATGGTTTCAGTACTGTCAGATCACTGGTGCATGCAAAGTCTCTGAGTACCTTCTGCACGGTGCGGATGTTTTGCAAATCTGGCTGCATCATCTATTTGGCCAAACGCCAGTCAAATACTAGGTCGATGTACACATGTACAGCGAGAACAGATTTTGGCTCATGACCAATGAGACACAGTCATGTGACTGAAAAGTTGGCCGAGACCATCTGCTATTAGTTTTGTACACATATACTGTACAAATCAAGTCAGAGTTGAAACGTACATGTACGTACAGTACAATGTGTGAACAGCATGTGAACAATATACAAGCATGCACATTGCAGTGTACATGTATGTGTTTGCAGTCAGCTCTGTCAATTTAGTCTCAAAGCATTTTGGGTGGCAGTTATTATAGGATAATAACTAGGATGACTAGAGTACACAAGTCGAAACGTCGAGAATCCACTCTCATCGATCCTCTTCAGGACCACACATCTTCCTAAAAGAGTAAATACCGTACATGTGTCACCGCAAGCCTTACTCATTCTAGTCTCTCCACTATGCAAAACTTCAAACCGTAGTTAATGTATTATAGCTGTTTTAACATGTGCCATGCAGTGTGTACCTGGTATGTACACATGTACAGTATGTACACTGTGCATGAGCATACATAGCATTATATTGTGGTATGCTATCTCACAGTATTGAACGAGATTGACCCATAGCTTATCAATCAGAGTTGAAATATCTTTGATATGATCAGAATTCTAACCAAACCAGCCACCCCAGTGTCCTTCCTCATTTCCTGGTGAGCGGTGCAGTTCCGAGAAGCTCGCGAAGAGCAACAACCATCTTCATGTGATGATGACCACTCAGCCATGGCACACATGTTACATAGTCATCGTGGATAAGAGATTGCATTATGCTGTGTCATCAGTTGGCAATTTGCCACATATGATGACGACATCAGCAACAATTTCACGTGTTCTTTGACGGCCTTCATCAGTACTTATACCTTCTGTGTAGGCATCTTGTGACAGACACTCTTCAAGAAAAGGAAATGCACAATGTGACCTTTATCTTTATTGTAGTTCATGTACATGTTACATGAAATGCACAAATAATTTCTGTAAATACAACATTTGGAAGTAACCAGATACAGTGCAATATCTTGCTGTGTTTTTATTGCCCCCCCCCCTTTCCTTTCCTTGAGAATGTCAACATTTTCTTCCTTTTTTTCTTTCAAAAATGCGTCTTTTGTCAGACTACCAGACTACAGCACTTTATCCCTTCAGCTCATTCATTTATTTATTTGATTTTCATTTTTGCCGGCCTAATCACTCACCGGTTAAATAGAGGCCATCTGGCCAGGCAATGCATATGCAGGGAACTCGGCGTAAACAATGTGGGCACACAATGAGTGAATTATTCACTCATACCACAGAATACCGCCGGACATAAGCCCGAATTCCAGGCGAACATAATCTTTGCACTGCAGCTCTGTACAGAATTCACATAATTTATTACAGTCTGCTCAAAAATGGTGATCTATTCACATGCATATCAAGGGGGTAAATTATGTTCATTGAACCTCTTGTTCCAGACAGTATACCCCCCCCCCAAATTCAATGTATTTCAATGGAAATATCAAAGCAATCATGAATATTCTCCTACTAAGTGAACTACTATAGCAGCTTCCTGGGCCAAAGCATTGTTAAGGAAATCATCCCGCAAGCATTGAATTTAACGGAGGCCACGGAGTCCATGGCCTCCGTTGCTCTGGTTCTTGGCCTTCGTGCCCCTTGTTTCCATAGACATTATGATTTTCCAATGGAAGTGCCCCTTGCAATGGAAAAGTAGCCTTGCCCTTTTCAGAACAAAATTCAAGGCCTGATCCCGCCTCTCAAATCCATTCCTAATATTACATAAGAGTCTCCAAAAGGTACATCTTCAATCTGATTTTTTCTTTTCTTTCTTTCTTTTTGCCTTTAGGAAGTTGAACTTGTTGAAGAACCAGAGTGTTGTGATGTATTCCCTGCTTTCCTCAAGTTCCTGTATAGTTGTCACATCGTCCTGACTGTGGAGAACACTTTGCCCATCCTCATGCTAGCCGACAAGTACAATGTTGGCGACCTACGACATGTCTGCGTCAACTTTGCCACCAAGAGCATCATTCCCAAACTTCCGCTCAAAGATGTGTTCCACGTCTGGTACCAGTACGCCACCAAGTGCTACCACCAGTGTCTCATCACCTCCTGTATTGCCGCCCTCTCGCCCAAGGCCGACGATATCATGTCCTTGCCTGAATGGAACCTTGAATGGCTGGCGCTGGATGTCGAACAGCTGACCCAGTTCCTGAAGAGCTCGGACCTGACCATCCGGAATGAGCTGACCCTCTTCCGGGCTCTGGTCAAGTGGATCGAGTCACCCAAGCATCCAGATCGGCAGAGCAAGCAGAAGGAGCTGTTTGAGCAGTTCATTCCTTACATCCGCTTCCCGATGATGAACCCAGAGCAGCTGGAACTGCTGGAGAAACACCGCATCTTGGAGCAGTACCCAGAGATGTTCATGCCTTGCCTCCTGCAGGCCTACAAGTACAATGCCATCAACTTGGAGGCCAGGTGCTCAAACAAGGACTTCACCTCCTCCAGCTTCCTGCTCCGGAATTACACAGACCTGCGCTGGGACAAACGCATCGTCCTGTCCGGATACTCGAACTTTGGGAGACTCTCGGAGGCCATGCCAAGATTTTCCACACGCTCCTCGTCATACCCGAACACCAGCTGGGACTGGGAGTTGAAGATCTACCCGAAGGGTACGTCGACCAATAACGAGGATTTCCGCGTCGTGCTCTACTCCAATGTGGTCCTAGACCTGCCACGACCCATGGAGTACATGATCTCCATAGTGAATAGTGAGAGGGTATTGGTTTCCGTCTCGGGAAAGAAGAACTTCACCAAGTCCCGATACACTGCAGACTCTGACCTGGACAAGAAGGTTTCGGTGGTCGAGCTGTCATCACCGAATTCCCCATTTCTGGTGAACGATAATGTCATAATACAGGTTATGGTCAAACCTCTGCAGTGAATTCAACCATCTCTTCACTCTCAAATGAACAACAATAGCGTACTAAGATCAGTAGCTTCTCTTTATTCCAGACAAAAATAATAACTATGAAATCATCTCAAGATTACCAAAGCACAGTGATCATTATATTTATTCGTGTTAATGTGCATGTCGTGTCCGTCTGAAAGCTCGAGATCGTCTTCGCTGTTAATGTACAATGTGTAGGCTGGTGCCATTGACCCCATACTCTCTGCTGAATGCCAGTGACGATACAATAACTTGCAGAGGGTTTCGGCTTTCCACTCTCTGTGGCATGAACTTCTTAAAACTTTACAGAGAGTGCTTGCTGTGGTCAGTTGCTTGCCGTCAGTTGCTTGCCGGGAGTGTAAAATGTGCAACCCTGTGATGAACTTATGTTTAATACAAGTGTCACTAACTGTTTGGGAACCTTCGTGATTGGTGTGCACTAACCACTGTGTTCCACTGACGATGCATGTTGCTCATCCAATGAATGTGCATGAATATTCATGTACCAGTGAACCTTCATTTGAAGCCCTGTACGTGAAACTCTCGTTGAGTTGATGTCTTGCCGCGTGTGTTTTCGTCTAACCTGTTAATTATTGGAAATAACGTCAGTTGGAAGACAGAATACCACAGACTTTGTGTGTGTCTGTAATCGTCTTGTACAAGTTCACTATGTATGATGGATGCCTTTTTGCAACCTAAAACTTAACTCAGGACATACAGGATTGGAAAAAAGCCGACTGTCGTGTGCAACACAAACTGTGGAAGTGCGCAGGTTGCTGTATCATTTGTAGAATTGTGTTTTAGTATTGTATTATTTGTATGTGACCTTGTCATGAGTCCTTGTACAGTGTATGTACAGTGTATTCTAGGTGTATAGTTTGTGTCATCTACTGGTACTTGTACTTTTGTAGACATGTACATGTAAACAAATCAAGATTGGCTCTCTTCAGTCAACTACATGGTGAGAAAATACCTGTTCTTACAGATGATAATTCGGTACTTGGATAAAGTACATGAACAATAGGGCTCCGTGCTCGATCTATTTATAGAATATGCCCTTTATATCGACAGCTATAGTTACCTGGGTGTTCGGACAAATTGCACAACGTTTACGTGTAAGTTAATTGGGCAACATGTGACTTGCTTGTCCGAACATCTGATTGTGACGTCATGAGCGCGGAGCCCTATTGACACTTGTTTGTACAAATGAAATGTCATCCCCTGTGAATAGGTTTTTTTTCCTGATGTGTCGCAATCTATATTTTCAACTCAATCTCATGATTTTTTAAGCTCGGAATCCATGCCAGAATGTTGTGTGCAGCTTGTGACATTTTGCACACATTATAAAGCGTCAACAGGGTACACTTACAATGTACAAATTGCAATAAATATCTGTTAATTGCAATATTTGTGGTTCCCATGTGTTTCTGAGGCCTCCAGGAAGGAAATATTGTCAAAATGGAAATTTTGCAGCAACCAAGCAGCCTATCCCAGAAGGGATCTTGTCAAATTGAAGGAACTGTCAACTTTGTTTAAATTGCATATATATGTATAAAAAAAAAAAGGTTTAATACAGTCATACTGTTTTGTGGCATTCTATAAATACTTTTTCCAGTGCTTGTTGTTTGCCAAACATAGTTTTAATGACTTGGTGACCCATGGATGCCTCCATTTTGCCCTCCATTTTTACCTACAGCAGAACAACCATACCAAACAGTGCATTAGTGTTGAAAAACGTGAAATGTTTGACTTACCCGGTAATTGTGGCGTTCATGTTCTTTACTGTTTTCATTATGTGAAATCAATGTGACAAAAAGGAGCGTAAGATTGCTTTCCATACTTTTTTTATTAATATTTTTTTAGAATGATTTGGCCAAAGTGCAATCATTGGGCAATACAAATTTTAAGACAAATTTTATGATCATATCCAAATTTAATGTCAATATATCTACTTAAAAATGAATTTTGCTTTTGTGCAACATACGCAGATACATTCATAAAAACATGTAGATTAGTATGTTAATGCAGATTATTAAAGCTTACATTTTCCTACACAGGAAATTTCTAAAACTAAAGTCAAAAAATGTTTGATCTAAAGCAATTTGAATGTAAACAAATATTTCAATACAGTCTGTAGTCCTTGCATATTTCACAAGAAATTCGGCGGAGAAGAAAGATTTGATGATTTTCCAAATAGAAATGAAATCACTATGTAATATTGCTCCTTTTTTAAGGACATGATGTATGCAATGACTAGCAATTAGGTCAAGATTAATTTGAGCCGATACTGTTGTATTTTCAGTGTGTGTGTGAATTGATTTAAATGTAGTATCATACTTTGGTAGCATGTTGAAACAGAAATCTTCACAGATTTACCTATCATTTACAAGGTATAAAGGTGATGATGGTAGAAACATACTGTTGAATATTTTCTGCCTGAAATTCTATATTTATCAAGGAAAGAGTAAAACCAGTGACCAAAATTATGTTTGATCTTTAAAAGATCAAAAATGAAAAGAGAAAAGACATAAAAAATACTGTGGTCGTTTGTCACGGTTTTCTAAAAGAAATGGGCACTGTATGGGCTGGAATTTTCACAGATGACTGTGACTGTATATTCCTTGATATTTTTGCCACAAACCAAAGTATGATACTACCTTTAATGCTGCACAAAGTGCACATGTACCTGAAGTTATAGTACAGTGCAACCATATTATTTGTATTGCTTGTAACTCTAAAGTGGTTTTTACTGCAAGGCACCTTTGTGAAGTAGGCTGCAGATCTATACACAGTGAGCAGTGTCCACAAACAGACTAGAAGTAGAACATTCTCCTCAACAGCCTTGCAGTATACGGCAGAACAAATCATCCCTTCTGCCTTCACTAGCTGTGATCTATTGTCTCTCCTATCAACTGTGGCCAACATGAAATGTGTAAAGGGATGTCCTGTACATGTACATGTATATGATTTTCTCTATTTCTCTATACTAAGATGGACACATTTGTACTGTTGAGGCTAACCTACCCAAAGCAGATTGCTATCGTTATCTGTATCACAATTAAGATATCTAACAACTCAATGAAAGGAATTTGAGAACACTTGTGAAAAAATTGGTGTTTCTCATGATAATACATTTTTTTTGAATGTTTGGCATAGAAAAAACCCAATAAACTTTAGTCAAAATTAAGCTCATGGAATAAATCACAAAGTGACAAAACATTTAATAGAAATATGAAACTTGCTGGATGCATTATAGGTCTTCTCTTTTTATGTTAAACTAAAAGTTGTCCCCCTCAACTAACCACATTTGAATTTTGATACATGTAGGTATCTTGGGGCTACAAATTCAAAATATACTTTTGATTGCTCACCCCAAAAATTCATTGTTTGTTTGTTTGTTTTTTGCATTTGTTTTGCCGCACGAAATTGCAAAAAGTGTAAAATATCGCAAGACTAGTTTCACAGCAACTCTATTCTCTTTGAAAAAATATTGGTATAGATGTATACATACTACATAGAAGTTTATTTAAATTCCATTTAAAAACAAAACATGAACCGTTCAATAGTAGAGATGTTTCTCCCCAAACGTTATTGTCGTATACTCCCATTTTTTATTTATTTACTTAAATATTTATTCCTTATTTATTTACTTTGTTTATTGCAGGATTGTGCACAATTTAATTGCATAGAAAATAAAAATTTTGCCAGCAAAGTTAACAGTGAGCAGAAGAAATATTTAATAGTAGTTTGTGCTAATAATTGTGTCAACCTTCAATCAAGATTATTTGAAGGATTTATTTTACATAATTATTTGATATAATTATTCCTCTCTGAAAGAATATTGTGAGAGTTTGTAGAATTTTCTGATATTATAATATTGCTTTTTACGCCATATCCACCCCTATTTCCTTTATCCCAATATATGCCATTTATGAAATAATTTGCTTGTGGCTATTATGAGCTGCGAGCTGTCCATTTAGAATTTCTTTCGCAAAACATCTTTATTAGGTGAGAGTCAAAAAAGTAAAAGATGCCATCTTTCAACTGTTCCCTATTGTATCCTAATCCCACAATAACCATGCATGTTCTCCGTGATACTTTTTTAGGGTCGAGGATCAAATTGGGTTTTTGTTACAGCGTAATAGCTGAGGATTGAGGATCAAAGTGGATTTTTATCTGTTATTTAAGAAAAAGAAAGTGGGAGTAGTTTTCACAATTGAATATTAGTCATGCGAAATAATTTATTTTTAATAAATTTGCTAACTTATTTAAAGCGACTTTTACTTGTGTAGCTGTATTCTTTATCATGGTTGTCGATCCGGGGGGATGTGGGATATCCCCCCACCCCCAATATTTGAGGTAGAGGGGTTGGCGTGTATTATCATCCCCCAATATTTGGAGGTTAAGTGTCATTCAATATTTTCAAAATATCTGAAGTACTAACAAAATAATGAAAAAATAGCAATATTTTTTTTTTAATGTTGTAAAAGTCCCTGGTGCGGGAGGGTCAGATTAAGCTAAAATTTTCACAGGTTCATCATTTCATGTACATGTGTTCATGCTGGATCAGACAAACTGTGAGTGCTGTACTGTGACCTTCAGCAATCATGTATTATACCTTTAAAAATGATAACCTAAACGACGGATTTCGTTATTAAATCTCCCAGACTTTGGGGCCTTTACGATACCACTCCATCAGTATTAGAGCTTGGCTTGGCACACAAAACGAAACGAAGCCGAAGTGGACGTTGACAATCACTAACTTCATTGCTTATTATGCCATGACGTTGGCAATTAGGGTGTTTGAGATGGTTCGGGGTTTGGGCTCTGAATTGCTTGTCTTGGGTTCGAGTCCTGTTTCAGTCGATTGTCTGGTATAAAAAGTTTTTAGAAACGTCATCTGGCTCGGCGATAGGCGTATGGTAGGTATTACCTCCATTGGTAAATCTACCCAAAACAGAAATTGATTTGACAGATATAAGTAACAGTTGCAAACTGCGATTCTCTCAGTATTGCAAAACCGGGAATGGGTTTCACTGCAGACAGAGTATTAAAAGTTGAAGTATACGTTCGTGTTGTACACCATTGGCGCTAAACAGTGTGTTCGCCCTCTTTC